>OU779861.1:13848972-15120296 GCA_916999025.1 Orgyia antiqua
TTATTTTTAACTATTGCCGTTTTTGGTTTCTTCATTTCCTCTGTCTTACAGTTTGCTGTACATTTTGATGTCGCGCTTCCATCTTTTTCCTTCGTTGGAATTAGTTTCACATGGCTAAATAGATGTATTGTTAACTTGTCTAGGCCACATACTTCCTCTTGGCAAACTGGGCACAATATTTTATTTGTAGATACATGGATTAATTTATCTCTTAACATTTGCACAGAATTGAAAACGCCACTATGTGAACACACAGGACATGGTAAAAAAGCTGCGTCACCACTCATAATTGATTCACAGAAATTATTTCTTTCGCTAAAATATAAACGAACAGTTGTTCTTGTTAAAGCAACCGCGTGCCAACTCAGTAGCAATGGAAAGCTTCAGCGAGCTATTTTAGGAAGCAGCGTAATATCATCTCCCGTAATCTGTTGGCGGGATTTCAAGATATTTAATAAAATTACTCTTAGTTCCTACGTAACTATATTTCTATGCGGAAAAATTAATAACATCCACCGAAAATGTATGTGACGATTTTGGGCACTAAGTTATCACACCAACAAAATTTTGGGAAACGATTTTACTATCGGGGTGAATTTCCCGAGGACAAAAATTACGTGGCCTCAATTAAATTGGTACTGTAAAACATAGTTATAATATTCTAATATATTTTTCTAGTTAGATGAAATAGTTATCTATGTATCACTTAATATTTAATTAAATAGGATTAATTGATGCTCTGCCGGCGTATTATGAGCTTTTTTTAAAATCATTCAATTTCCAGGCAGGCCGTAAACTGCATGGCTAAATTAGGTATTATGGCAGAATAAAACTTTTAGTTGAAAATTTTTTGTTAGTACTTTAACTTTTAGTTGTACCTTCTCCTTAAACACATTAATGTATGACTGGTTTAGCAAACTGACTGACTAAGAATTTTGTTCATAATACTAATTTGCCAGACAGTTCATTTCACGGCGTAAACTGCCTGTAAGTAAAAGCTCATAATACGGCCGCAGAAATAAAAATTTAACCTCGAAATCTTTCATTACCGTGTTTGTCCACACATCACCTTAATGTGTATTATAATACACATTAAGGTGATAAGTCATTGATAAAAATCTATTGATTATTTATATTTAAACCACGGAAAAGAAATTTTCTATTCCGTGATTTAAACCGACAGACATATGTAACCGATTTTATTTTATTTATATAATATTATCGTTATGGTACATAACGGTATCGTATGTCTATGGTACTCTTATATAGAACAAAGAAAAAGAAACTTTTTTTGTCACTAGTGTCATTAATGTCACTTTAATTTTTTGAAAAATGGCGGTGAATTTGTTTTGTTAATTGTCTAGTCTCCATGGTTGATTGAACTTGATTGTTAATGTTCTGATTTGTTATTGACAACGATGTAATATCTCCATGACGTGGAAAATATAATATTGATTATACTACTGGTTTTATTTCAATACTATACAGCCGTCACTGCGCCGTTATTTGTTTCTTTAAAATAATTTATTCAAGATAATCATGACTGAAACTTCCAAGTCACCAGGCTATATGGCTCAACTATTAGAAGCTTTAGGGTGGAACCAGGGCACCAGAATACCTCTTGCAGATCCAGGGAACCAAGAGTTGGAAAGTCAATTAATTGATAGGTATACTTCAAGAAATTAATTTTTGTATGGTTTAAACTATTTAAAATATATTCAACTTGATATCATCATATTTTAGACAAAATGAGTTGCAACGTTTAAAAGAAGCACTCTCATTACAAAATCAAAAGCGAGTTGATCTTGATAAATACAAGTTACATGTTGTCACTGAGTATCAAGAAAATACTGTAAGTACAAACGTATATATCGCATTTATTTGTAAAACTTTTCTTTCTGATAGCAAGTATTACAATTACAGTGAATGGTCTGTTTTAGCGTTTGCTGTTTGCTCACAAGCAGCAGCTAGAGCAGGAAGTGAAGATTCGACAACTGTCCTGTAATGAGGCTGACCGTCTCGACAGAGATATATCTGACAGTTATAAACAGAGCAAAGATGTTAACAGTCGAGTTGATAGACTACAAAGTATGTAATTATTTTAAAGTTTTAGAATGGAATGGATACACAGAAATGATGTCTGACAGAAGAGCATGGAAGAACAAGGCATGATGTGCCGACCCCAAATAAAGGATAAGGGATATATTTATTTGATGAGAATGGATATTTGGAGAAAGGGATATTTTACATTGATGAGAATATATTTATTTGAGAATCTGTTATATTATATCTTATTGCACTATTTAATTTTTAATATTTTTAGTGATTATTGCTGTTATGTTAAAAAAAATTAATAAAAAAGAATTAATATTTTTTCAAAACTTATTTTAAGGTAGATTCTACGAAAAATAAAGTTCATAGTTCTAAATCAAATACTTTATATTACAGATTCCATAGCTCGTTTGTTAAAAAAGGCTGACTCTCTTAAAACCGATGTCTGTGGTGAACGTGGAGCTCTTCAGGAATGGAGAGCTGCCCTGGAACGAAATGCATCTGATATAACAGCAATAGAACAGTTCACTAAACAAGATACTTCAAAAGCGAAGGTATACAAATATATTATAAAGAAATAGTATGTTTAAAAATTTATACAATTTATAAACACCAAATTGATGACAAGGAAGTGCATTTTGACCATGGCTGAAGGTACTCTATAGTATATATATATATATATATCTTGTTTCACTACTATTGGCTGCAGCGTGATGTCATATAGCCTTCCTCAATATATGAAATCCATCGAATCAAAAATCCAATCCAATATTGAAAGAATTTTTGACGGGCTTCGTGGCGTAGTGGTTCATGTAATGGACTGCCGTTCACAAGGTCGCGGGATTCGCGTTCGATTCCCGCTTGGGACAATCATTTGTGTGATATCCATAAATGTCATACAAATGTTTGTACTACGTCTGGGTGTTTCTATGTATTATAAGTATGTATTTACAAAAGAAAAGTAGTATATGTATTCTATCCGTATTCTGGTACCCATAACACAAGCATATAAGCTTAGCTTGGGACCAGAGGACGTTGTGTGAAATGTCCGTGATTATTTATTTATTTATTTTCAAATCAGACCAGTGGTTTCTAATATTTGTGTGTCAAACGAACTCTTTAGATAGATAGATAGATAATTCTTTATTGTACGATTTATATGATACAAACTTAAACTACTTAAAATTATGTACAATTGGCGACCTTATCGCGTAAAGCAATTTCTTCCAGGGAACCAAAAGAAACTGAAAGAAAGAAGAAAGAACTGATAAAAAACGTTTATCGGTAGGGTAGATTGCTCTGTACAGATAAAAGAACAACTAATTAGTTATAATAATAAATGATAATAAAATATACATAAGACAAATTATACATACAATACATACATAAATACTTAAAGAAATATACCTACATACATATATATATACATACATATTACTTTAAAATCTAGACTTATCTTCATATAATATGTACTAAAATTATTATCTATATTATCTTTAGCTTTATAACATTAGTATTAATTCTATTAAAATAATGTTTTTTATACCATTAACATGTCAGATTTTAAAAATTGTTTTTATAAACTTTTCCAGGCTCTGGAGACAAAAAGGCAAAAGTTAAAATTAGAACATGATCGTATGCACGAGCGTCTCGTTCAGCTGGTGTCCAACCTTAGTGCTGAAGAACGGGCTTGTGATAGAATATCAGTTCAGGTAATATGTCAAATCTTCTCATTATTGTCCCCGTATTGGGGACTAGCTGCCCCGGCAAACGTTGTTTTGCCATACAATTCTGTATAAAATAAAATTTCATCAAAATCGGTCCAGCCAATTTGTAGCCTATGTGTTATTCTGATGTATAAGCTATATTGTGGTAAAGTTTCATTCAAATCCATTCAGTAGTTTTTACGTGAAAGAGTAACAAACATCCATACATTATCATACATACATCCATACTTACAAACTTTCGCCTTTATAATATTAAGTAGGATATGCTTCCTTCACTGTGGGAGGGTTCTTGTTCTACTGTGCCCTTGGATTACTAAAGCAACAGGACCAGCTACATGTGATGTTTTCTATGACAAATATACTGGCATATCGGCGGGGTGTTGAGGTAACACAAACTTTATAACGTAATTTCATTGGTTGCTGCGCATGCCCCGTCCAAAATCTCCTTACGCTCTCTAAAATACGACAGTACTTTTTCATCGGCGGCGCTCACCTTATATGTCACCTCCTGATGGATTAATACTCTAAAACTGACTAGACATGTTGACATAGAATTAAGTTTTGAGTTTTCCAACTTTTATAAAGAATATTATATTATCCCTGTAGCAGCTTTTACAGCACGCTGAGAAGGTAACTCTTGAACTCTGTAAGGTGGCGGCCGTCTAATGTCCTGCAAACGGTTTGATTTTGTACTGAAAATTCCGTCCGATTCTTATATTCGAGGCATTTTCTACTGCTTTGTATGAGCTTCACAATTTTTTCACAATTGAATTGAAAACGCTCATCATTGCGACCCACATGACATTCCGAGAGCGGTGTGACCGACATAAATGTATTCTTCTCTTTTGACAAAGTAAAAATTGACACTAATTCGACTGAACGTTGCCGTCGCATGTTGCACGTTTACGCAGCGGGCACCTTTATCCGTCACAGCATGATTCGTCCATTTAATAAAATAATATTGAGATAAGTAGGTGTTTTAATAAATCATTGCTTAATAATATTAAATAGCCACAAATATAGTATCAATATATCAATCTTTAAAACTGCGCCACCAATTTTACCGTAGTTTTTTTTAATAAATGTAGTAGTTTAAGGTGAAAGATTATTGTACATAATAATCCTTGTTGAGAGTTGGTCTTAACAGCTATTTAAAGATAATACGCATTGAATATACTTCAACTAGCTGATGCTCACATATTCGTACGCGTGGAATTTACAACCAAACCATAACAAATTATACAAAAAAGCAATCCTCTTGAACTTGAAAAGCAATCTGCTAAAAAAAACCGCATCAGAATTTGTTGCGTAGTTTTCAAAATAGAAGCTGACATAAATAAATATTCACGGACATTTCACACACGTCCTCTGGTCCCAAGCTAAGCTTATATGCTTGTGTTATGTGTACCAGAATACGTATATACTACATACTTTTCTTTTGTAAATACATACTTATAATACATAGAAACACCCAGACGCAGGATAAACATTTGTATGACAATTAGAAAAATCACGAATGATTGTCCCGAGCGGAAATCGAACCCTCGACCTCTTAATCGGCAGTCCGTTACACGAACCACTCAACCACGAGGCTCGTCATAGAGACATACATACAAAAATAACTTGACTTTGTTTTATAATAATTAAAAATATATCATAGTAATATTTTAAGTATTACTTTCAGGTGATTGAAGGTATGGAACAGAGGAAGCAAATGATGATTATGTGGACTGGTGCTGTTGAGAACTTGAGACAACGTGACACCGATATAAGACATATGCGTGAGGTTAATATATAATACATGATAATGTTTCGTTGTTATTACAAGAGCTTTTTAGGTTTCGATATAAGTAAGGAGTATCCATCGTCATCAGGTAGAAAACACTAAACGTGATCAGTGCCGAATTAGGCCAGCATGGAGCCTTGCATTAAAGGCCCCTGGATTGCTTAACAGAAATTTATGGGTGTGGGGCACCCAAATACACGTCGCCCCTAGCATTTCCTACCCCTGTTTTAAAGATAATTCGCCTAAGAACATGACATGTCCAATGTTATGAATGTTAGACATGAATGTAATTATTCAATACATAATTCATTCCGAGAACCCACTAAGTATATGGGTTACTTAGCCTTGCTGAGAGAACTATACGGAATTTTAATTTATATTTGTATTGCTATAGCAGCAAGAAAGTTTTTTATAAAAACCTTCATTTTTCATTAAACTTTATTTTGGTATAGGATTATGCAGTACTAGAGGCAGAAGCGAACCGGGTGGCAGAGAAATGTCGTGAACAGCAGACGTTCTGTGACCAGCAGCGCGGGAACAACAACGAAGCGAGCCGAGACAACATGGCGCTGGCGCAGAGACTTAGTCAGACGCGCATGACTCATCAGAGACTTGTTGAACTTAATGCTACATTAGATAGTGAGGTATTACTATCTTATGAATGAATGAATAAAGGAAGTATGTTTGGATCGTAACAGATGGCGCTCATAGTCTCTGCCTACCCCCATGGGAAAAAGGCGTGATGTTATGATGGTGATGAATAAGCAGTCTTATCGCTAAAACCGATGTCTTCCAGACAACCTTTGATTGAACAAATTTATAATTAAATTAAAATAAAATTATCTTTATTACACAAAATACAATCACCTAACAATTATTATTACAAATTAACTTAAAGTAGTTACGATGTATCATGTGTCCCTATGATAACATTGGTCTTGCCCGCAATCCCACACTAGGCTAGGCCTGTCTTGTGGGACCCGCGTCATACCTAAATGTTACCTAAGTGCAACAAGTTTAGCAGTTAATAATACCTTACAAGTTCGTCAGCGTAATAAAATAAAAGTACAAATATCAAATACAAAATCTTCAGTATTTATTATTCTAGAGTTCTTAAACATCTTTTATAATAATTATATTAATATGAATATATATAACAGACACAGGCGATGCAACGTGAACTTAGCAACTTACGCGCCATGGTGGAGAAGTTACACATTGAGAACAAACATATTGCGGAGGAACAACATAGAAAAAATATTGCTCTAGAACTTTGTAATAATAAGGTATGATACTAATATTACTGACTACTACTAATAAACTGCTCTTTTAAATAATAGTATATTATGTATGGCGTCACGTTTGGATAATCATTTGCCCAAAAGTATTCTAGAAAGAAATTCCTTGAATAACTTTAAGACAAAAATTAAGGCCTTACTTTTGGAAAAAGCTTACTATAGTGTTGCCGAATATTTAGCTGATAAATTATAAAATCATTAATGGAAATTGAATTCCAAACAAATAAATGAAATCAATACTCTTTTGACATGTGTTGTATTAATTAATGACTATTGATATTGACTTTATGACTGAAGTAATTCTGTGATCTTAAATTATGATATATGATGATGATGACGATGTGCTTATTTAAATTTATATAGATACTTAATAACAAATCAAATTATAATTTATATTATAAACTCAGTCGAGTGACAAATGTTGTGGTGAAATTGAATGTTGCTAGCACGACCGCAATAAGCTCAGTTGGAAAGAGCTTCGGAACGGTATTCCGAGGTCGTGGGTTCAAGTCCCGCTTGCGGCAGTCAATTTTTTCCACCATAATTTGATTTGTTAAGTAAGGCATAGCATGTCAATTACAAAATCAATAAATTACTTTAGTAGATACTTAATAATTAAATAAAATGGAATTAAACGAATTGATGATTATGTTAAGAATATTGTATGCCCATGAGGCGGGACATGGCTGATCAATTTACTTTGTATAACAACATTTTGTACCTATGATACACAATAAAAATATTTGAATTTGAATAATAACTTTCTAAGAAAGTGCTTTCCAATTACTAAAAAAAAAAAGTAAAATATCCTTACTTGTTATAAAACAAAGTCGTCATTTTTGTATGTATGTCCCTATATGAGCTTATATCTTGAAAACCACGCAACGGATTTTGTGGTGGTTTTTTTCAATAGATAGAATAGTTCAAGAGGATGGCTTTTTTGTATAATTTGGTTTGGTTTCGAAATTCCACGCGTACGATGTTGCGGTTAACAGCTAGTCATGGGCGTGCGCTCCCTTAAAGCAGAAAAGCACTGCTTTACTTGCCATTCACAGATATTTTAATAAAACGTTCGTATGTTTTAGATGACTTTATTCATTTATTTACTATTAATTTAACAAAATATTATAACTTAAAAACGCCTAATAATTCATAAATAGCACCAATATGTGCTTGCAAATTGCTTTTTGCCAGGCGTTTGGCGAAGGAATAATATTGGTCGGACGAACGCGTAGGACAAGCTCTGCACCGCCCGCCTGCCATGAGTTCATATGTGTGTAGAAATGTTGGTGTCCGTGCACAGTTTACAAACGCACACAGGCTTGCATATTGAAGACGCCTTGTACTGCATGTCATGCCGCATGCTTTGGCGATCGGATGTTTCCGCGAGTATTCGGCGTTCGTTCGTTACCTATTATAATCCGAATAAATATAATAGTCGGAAGTCTAATAAATCACGTATGCATTTTTGTTTAGTAAGGTTTTATTTATTTAAATAGCAGAAATATTTTGGTTCGACGGAGGCCATTTTATTTTTTCGTGTGATTCATTGAACTGTTTAATATTGAGTTTCTTTAATTTAATAATTGTATGGATTTTCGTTTGTTGATTTTAAAATGTTATTTGATTGTGAAATGTGTGTTGATAGTGTGTGTTTGTTAAAAATTAAAAATAACAAGTTCAACAACTAAGCCAGCAAAAAGGTAGGTAATGGTGCCTATTCTATATGCAGAACTAAACTTAACTTAACTAAAAAATGAAAACAGCTATTGCTGTATCTTAAATGTTTCGCTATTTTTTTGCACACATTTATATTAATTAAAATCGTTAGTCTATAATAAACAGTTTTTATATAAAAAAAGTTCTGTTAACATTGCCGAATTGTGTTATTGACGCTATCAATTTTCATTTTTTAGTTAAGTTTAGGTCTGCACATAGAATAGGCACCAATGTAACTCGAAAATTTCATGTTAAAAGTTATGAAACGTATGTACATACGTACATGTACGTATGTATGTACGTACGTAGTTATTGTTTAGTAATTCTAGTACAGTGTGGACTGATTCGGGATATTCAGATTTAAATTTGTTCTGTTGGCATGGTTTCCGACTTAGAGATCCGTCGCGTGGCTATGCTAAAAATCTATAAAAGAAAAAGTTTTTCTTACCCTTCTTGCATACCCAATGTCAAATTCATGTGCACGCCCATGCAGCTAGTCTATTATACTTTTAATATGGTACCCACAGGCCAAGAATTTAAGCTTACTTTGGGTTTAAATCTCGTTATATAAAATGTCTATTTTTAATTTAATTCTTAAGTTTGCTTATAATATGTTTATATAAAAAAAATCCTATTAAATTATCTCTTACATTTTTAGATAGCGGAGTTGAAACGAAAATTGTTAGAATCTACTGATCAAACTAAAACCTCGGAGAAGAGAGCTAAGGAACTTGAAGATATGTTAAATGTGTGTAAACAACTATTGGTATTTAATAGAGTATATATTTCTAGTTATTGTCAGTGGCGGCGCTAGAATAAATGCGGACGTTGGCGCCTCCAGCTTTGCATTAGCAAACCAGTCAGTATTGTAAATCTAAGAAATAAATAGTATTAAGCGCATGTAAATATCGATGCCCAAACCTTCTGTCGCTACCGATTCTTCCTCCAGCCCATTTACATACATAGAAAACACTGTATTGTATTTAAAAAAGAAAATTATCATATGTAGTATATCCGTATTCTGGTGCACATAACACAAATTGATAGCTATGCTTAACTTGGGACTAGAGGTCGTTCTATTAAATGCCTATAAAAACATCCCTCTCTCTCCAGCTTACTAACGTAACTTCTCCACTTTGGGAGGAATTATGGTCTACTGTGCCGCGCTGACCAGGTGTGTTGGCACAGGGTTTATTTTCGAGATTTCCATCTCTCACAGAGGATGTTATCTGTGTATAATATCCCTTAGCTGTCTTTTACATCACCGTTGAGAGGAAATGGGGTGGCGACACTTGTATTCTTAATCCGTCTCCACACGGACATACCGAATAAAAAATACGCTACCGATTATAAAAGGTAAAATTTTAAACTCTGGTCTACCTCTATGGACTCGAGACCTTGGTCCTCCTGCGCTTAGATACGGTTTTTCTGCTATAGGTTGTCTACTATGCTGCGCTGACCACGTGACCTGACAAAGGGTTTATTTTCGAGTTTTTCGTCACACCCAGAGGATGTCATCTGTGTAAATTAGTTAGCTGACTTTTACAGCACAGTAAGAGGAAAAAGGCGGGAACATTTGTATTCTTAATTCGTCACCACACGGACAATTTCTGTTAATGTTGTCCCTTAAATTAAAAGTATGTAGATGTTTTGTACGGATATAATTTTTGGAAACAAAAGTATCTACTAACACTTGCGCGACTCATTTGTTTAAATAAAACAACTTTTTACGGATTTAGACGCGTATATTTGTTTTAAATTTTGGCCCGACGTTTCGGAGACTTTGCAGTCACCATGGTCACGGGTGAGACAAAATTTACGCTTAATTTATTTTAAAATATACGCGTCAAAATCCGCAAAAAGTAGTTTTATTTAAAAGTATCTACGTAATTGCAGGAAGAAGAGCGTTATGCAAGCCAAGTAACTGCCAACCAACAGCGGGCTATGCATTGTTCATTTGTTGAACAACAGAAGTTACTAGCTTATAAGAATGAGGAAAAGTTATTTCATATGCAATTAAAAGGTACGGACTACTAAAATATTTAAAGGAATTTTATAGGCCCCAAATTAGTAATAATAAATGTCATGTGTCAATTTAAGCTTTTTTTTTATTTCCATTTTTGTTTTTGTTTATTTATTTTTGTTATGCAATCCAGAGAACAGATATACTAAATTTATTTTATTTAGAAACATACTTTAACGCATAGCTAATTTAGCTCATAGTTAATGAACTTAACAGTGTGCTATAAGCGAATATTTAAATCTGTTTATTTTAAACCAGTTATTACGTTTTCATTAGTCGAGAAGCGCAATATTTGCATCTTACTTATCACTTAACACTTAATAATACGGTGTTTTTACAGCATCCATAGCAGTTATGAGTAAGTTAGACTTCAAACAGAAGCAAATTGAGAAAAATCTACAGTTACAAAAAGAGTCTCTGTATGGTATTGTAAGTATGAAAAAAAAACTGGTTAAGTACGAGTTGTACTTGCACACCAACGGATCCTTACCGTTATTATCACAATATATTTTTCTTATCGACCCCAAATAATACCAAATGACGGGACCTTGTTGTAGCATTAACTGATATACATAAGCTGTTGAATTTTCATCTCTTTACCTATCATCGTTCCAGAGATACAGCCTAGTGACAAACAGACGCACAGATAGCGAAGTCTCAGTAATTGGGACTCGTTCTACCTTTTGGTATGGAACCATAAAAAATAGAAATATACTGACATGAATATGAACTTTCGCTTTTATAATGTTTGTTTGATATTATAATACTTTATGTAATACCTGTTATATTATTTTATTTATATAACGAGCCTCATGGTTTAGTGGTTTATAGAATGAACTGCCGATCAAGAGGTCGCGGGTTCGATTCCCGCTCGGGACAATTATTTGTGTGATTTTTCTAATTGTCATACAAATGTTTGTCCTGCGTCTGGGTGTTTCTATGTATTATAAGTATGTATTTACAAAAGAAAAGTACTTTATGTATTCTATCCGTATTCTGGTATATCACAAGCATAATAAGCTTAGCTTGGGACCAGAGGACGTTGTGTGAAATGTCCATGAATATTTATTTATTTATTTATTCTTATATGTTGTGTAGTGCTATCAAGTGGAAACAATTGGAGCTCGTGTATCACATATGGAAGGTGCGCAGGCTGAACGTGAATCATCCGCTGAACTTGTTGAAAGAGAGAATAGGTAAATGGTCACATGTTATGTAGATTTGTATAAGTACAGTCTTAAGGACACCACACACAACATATTACGATATATTAATGTAGCGAGAAAGAGACAGATGTACTCGTACATAGAAAAAAGACCAGGTGAGAAAGAGACAGATATATATGTCGGTGACGTCATAAGTGTAGATAGACTTTCGTGCCTAGTCTTTTTTCTATACATCCGTTTGTGGTGCCCTTAAATATAACACATTACAATTATATTACAGGTTGAAGGAAGTATGCGCTATACACGCAGCACGCGTTGCACTGTTAGAGCGTCACTCAGCACGTCTTCACGACGACATGAGACGACTCGCCAGAGATCTGGAGTCCAAGATTGGAACACACAAACTATTGGTTATTAACTCATAACTCATTTATTCTTATGGGATTCTTACATGTCATACATTAAATATTTCATAAATCAAATTTCACAATACAATGTCATACTCAAATACATATTAAATTAATAAATATAATTGATAACAATCAGCATAATAAAATAATAATAAATAAATAAATAATCAGTATGTTGAAGAAATAATCAAATAAAAACAATTCATTTAATATAATGGTATAAATTCGTTAACTCTATAGAATGCCTGCTTGACAAGCCAACGCTTTAGCCGCAGTTATATTATATATTATTGTTATAACTTTAAATAAAACAAATTAGGCATAGGATTTAGAGACGTATGTTGGATAATTTACCCGACGTTTCGGAGACTTTTCAAATATACGCGTCGAGTTCCGTAAAAAATGGGGTTTTATTTGGTTTGACGGGCCTTGCGGTCCAGTAGTTCATATTACAGACTGTCCGTTCACGAGGTCGCGGGTTCGAGGATTCGAATCACTTGTGACATTTATAATAGTCGTACACATGTTTGACAGCATGTGGGTGTTCATATAGGTGTTTCTATGTATTATAAGTATGTATTTACAAAAGAAAAGCAGTATGTTATGTATTCTATCCGTATTCTGGTACCCGTAACTCAAGCATATAAGCTTATCTGAGGACCGGACGACGTTGAAAAAAAATGTATAAATGAGTACCACAAGTGTTAGAGATATTAAATCAGGCATATTTGAATTTTTTTTGCTTTATTAATCAAGCAGTAAAATTATATTTATGTTATAGCAAAGTCGTCTAAAGTCATCAATGTTGACCGTGGGTGGTGGTGACAAGGAGCTGCGTGGTTCTCGTGACGAGTGGCGCCGCGTGCGGGTGGAAGAGGCACTACTGAAACTGCGGGTAGCACACGCAGCGAGGGCGTTGGCTGGACTCGATGATACTTGCTTCGGACTTGATGAACAGAGGCTGCAGATTGATGCTGTATGTATATAATTAATTTTAATTATATCTAAATGTCGATACTTAAGGGCCTACATCAATATTATCGTATATCATCGCCGACACGTACATATTACACACACATAGCACAATACACAGCCAGTAGGCACAGAAAATGAAGAATTAGGGATACTTTTCCTATTTACTCAAAATCTACTAAATATATTTTAATTCTGATTTACGTGTTTCTATATATGATAGTTACTTATGTTTTTAAAGTTATTTCATTAGTTAATACGTGATAACAGACCGACAAATGAAAAAAATAAAAAAATTGAGAGGTTATTTCGCCAAGATTTTCTATCGAGAAAACTTTTTACAATCGCGTTTCTGAGTTTATGCGATCCTAGATAATATATTGAAAAAACATATACTTAAAAATTAGAGCTCTAGCCATTCAATCTAAAGAAACAATGAAAACTTCGTACATAGAAAAATGCACGAAGCTATTTTGGTATCCTCTTAATTAGTTACTGGGGTTCAAAAACACCACCATTGATGTTAACAAATGTCTATATATAATGTTCAGCTAACTTGAGAAAATTTATATTTTTTGTTCCACATGGATTTACGCCCCTCATATTAGAGGCTGCTTGGTATTATTTGTGGTTTTAGTAGCCATATTGGAATGGAGTTTGGAATCTAGTCCATTACTTAAGAACTGTGTTCAAAGAAAAGATTTTTTTATTATTTTGTAGTGTGCACTATTAAAACATGTCTGTAACAATTTGTAGGCAATGAACGAGCGTACAGTAGAAATAACGGCTCGTCGTGACATGTTCAACGTACAAAAGAGAGCATTGTTAGAGGATTGCGGGAAACTGCGCACAGAGATACGGGAACGTGAACAAAGGATTGATCAACTTAAGAAAAGGTTGTATTAAATTATATTAAAACTATATAACACAGAGATAGATTAAAAAGTAATGCATATTTATGTAATTTTAATATCAGTACATGTATGTAGCATTTTACATATAACACAAGCAAATACGCTTCAATAAGCCCAATTCCTGAAGAGTTAGTCGCGCGTGGCGGTTCGGTATCCAGAGACCCGCCGTGGCAAACGCGACGGGGGAACTTAATGCTACCTCCGTCAGATCCTGCCCCGACTAGCGGGGCCACCCCTCGCCGGCTCGTGGTAAAGCTGAAGGCACCATCATGGCCCAGCAGTGCAGAAGGCGAAATAAAAAACAAGCAATTAAGCTAAGCTTGGGACTATGGGGTTGTTCTGTGAAATGGCGATTATAAAACATGTTTATTTCATTACAGATACGACATATTCATCGGATCATTAGGCAAGGATGACTCTGGTGAACAACTTTCTGTGACATATTTCAAAATTAAAGTAAGTTTAACCTGTTCGTTTGTTTGTTAGAAGAAATCTAAAGGTCAGATGAACTAGCTTTAGCTAGACTTTTGACCTGAGTCGCTGGAGTCTTTATTATAGAAAATAGCTTAGAATGTTTTTATAAAACATTCGGTCCGCCGTTGACGAAGAAATCGACGAACATAGATAGAAAAAAATATAAATGTATACTGCCGAACAGAGAACCTCCTCCTTTTTGCTACAGTTGGTGAAGTCATATTTGGTTTTGCGAACGGCGTTCTATCAAAAGGCTTCATTGTTTTTATGTTGGATACAATTATTGCTCACTATAAATATATTTGTATGCAGTTCGCAGCGGAGCGCGCTGAGCTCCGTGAGCGCGGTGCTGCGCTGGACGCGGACATCGGTCGTCGTGAACGTGACGTGTCCGCGTTAGAAGCAACGTTGCGTGTTGTACATCACGCACATAAACACTTCCTACATCATATCTCACCGCTAGCTGACGATAGTACGTACATATGACATTATACTATAGTTACCACGCCGAATGATGATCCCTATGACGTTTCAACTGACAGTTGTATTAGTTATGCGAAACAATTTCGATAAAATACTGTAATTTTTTTTTTATTTTTATAAAATGATGGTTTTATTGGAAGAAGCTTGCGCTCAAGTGACAGCTGACGATTGGCGAAAAGTGGTCGAAAGAACGAAGAAAATTTGCTTACAAGACTGGGATCGAGATGTACAATACGACAATATCATTGACCAACCGTTAATAATAAACGTCACGGATAGCTGCAGTTCAGACTCAGATTTTGAAGATCCGATTGACCCTGTATCAGATTCAGATTGATATAAATAAAATACAAACTCAAAGCATTTGTTTTATTTTTCCAACAAATTATCGATATTTTGTTTATCGATGTGTCCCTTCTTAGTCGATAACAGCTTGACGACGTAACTTTTGCAGCACGTACCATGTACATTTGCATTGAGTTTTTTTCTATTATTTCCGAACATTACGTAATAATTTCTTAATATTCATTTTTATAATTTACAATTGTACACAATTATGATTTTTTCGACTTTTTAATGGACCTTCTAAAGGATTTGATGTGATAGGACGTCAGTACAATGTTAAGCGCTAACGAACTGTCATATGGATCATCATTCGGCATGCGGAGTATAATGGATAGTTTTTCAAATGACTTCACTACTGCTTCGCTTCTATTGGTCGCAGCGTGATGTTATATAACCTATAGCCTTCCTCGATAAATGGACTATTCAACACAAAATTCTTTTTTATTCGAACCAGTCTTTCCTAAGATTACCGCCATTATATTTATATTATTGGCCATATTTACTGTTCGGCCATCCATTTGAGAAGAAAATGGAGTTTTAATTGCATAAGCAACGAAAAATGTTTCGCTGTTTTTTAGAGCCACAATTGGCTTCACGTGCAACCGCGGTGCTTAATAGACTTCTTTATAAGTTTTCTAGTACCTTCAATCTCGTAATAAAAGTTTATTGCTTCAGCTCCTGAGATCGACGAGTTGAACAAGTTAATGGAACAATACTATGAACAACGCGAAGCACTCAAGAAGTTGAATATTCGCGTCTCTGAACTAGAGCGAGTTGTTAACGAGGTCGCATCACGTCATACTCTTCTCTCTGATAAGAATAAACAACTAAATGCTAGACAGTTAGTATTGAACAAATACATGTATATTACATCCTCTGCCTTCTCTGCAGCCCATTTACCTCCCACTGTTGGGCACGGGCCTGCTCCACTTTGGGAGGGGTTATGGTCTACTGGTTATGCCGCACTGACCAGGCGTGTTGGCACAGGGTTTATTTTCGAGATTTCCGTCACCACACGGAGGTATATTACATAGTTACGCTATAATCAAAGCATAATGAGTTAGTCTAGGTCTTGAATAAGATAATGATACTCTTAATATCCTATGTATTAGCAGAACCTTCGTTTATGAAATACTAGCTGTCCCGGCAAACTTGTTTTGCCATACTAAAAAAAAAAGATTTGAAAAATAGATGTTAGCCGATTCTCAGACCTACTGAATATGCATGTAAAATTTCATAATAATCGGTCAAGCCGTTTCGGAGGAGTACGGTAACTAACACTGTGACACGGGAATTTTATATATTAGATTGAAATCTCATCATCATCATAACATCACGCCTTTTTCCCATGGGGTTAGGCAGAGACTATAGAGCACCATCTGCTACGATCCAAACATACTTCCTTGGCTTCATCCACACTCATAAATCTGGTTATACATGCCCGACGGTTGTAAGTGCTACGCACTTGCCCCTTTTGGAGTATGCTGGCGATGACATCGGAGTATATTTATCTCGGGCGTCCTCTCCCAGCATTTCCACTTACCTCCGCCGTGTATATGCCTTTCGTTAAGCGTCTCTCATCCATTCTCTCCACATGACCAAACCACCTAAGCATACTTTTCTCCACCTTAGTCACTACATCCTCTTTCAGACCGCAACGTTCTCTTATAACTTCATTTCTTAATCTATCTTTCAACGTCACACCACACATACTTCTCAAAGAGCGCATCTCTACAGCATTTAGTTTAAAGTACTCTAAAGCCTGAGAAAATTGGTAGTCTACTTTTTGTTGCGAAAAAAGGGTGTGTAGTATTTGCAAATTCCACGCGTACGACCTTCTTCCTACCCTCCATCTCTCTCTCTCTCTCCACCTCTCTCTCGTGTCAATATATTTATCACTAAGATTATTTTAAATGCAGATCTGAAGCGGAACAAGAATTGGAAAACTCCCGTGAACGTATGCAACGTCAAGAGGTGCGGCTACAGAACGCACACGATATCGTCCGACATAACGCAAGACGAGCCAAGAAGTTAGTGGAAGGTGTCGATGATTGGCGAATATTTCAGGTGATGTTTAATAGCTTATAGTATATGTAATATAGTATATACTATATGTAATATAGAGTCTATGTATTTAATTAAGAGCTGTACGTACTAGTGAGAACATCATATTGCTAGGGTTCCATACCAAAAGCTAAAATGGTAACCTATTACTAACACATTACTGTCCTCAGTCTGTCAACATGTCTATTGATGCTATAACAGCAAGTATTAAAAATCAAAATAGAATAAATATTTAAGAGGGCTCCCTTAACTTGATGATAAGCTTGACGACATGATTATGTGGGTATAACGAATATATTTTAATAAAATAATAATGGTACCCTTCGTGTGCAAGTCCAACGTACTTGACAGGTTTTAATTTTATTTTCTCTTAAACGTGCAATGAAGCCAAAGAGGTGTGTTTTAACCGCAGCAGTGGCGCTCTATAAGTGATATCTTTTTCTAGTCCCCTGGGGTAAACGCGTGACGTATAATGATGATTCAGACTTAATTATCAAAGTCAAGATTTATTTATTTAAGACTTCTCTACCCAAATTAGGGTACAAAGGCGAACTGAATGCTTTAATGTATAAGGCATTCCCTTCCTCTCAACCTTTGTTATTGCAAATGAGGGATGTAGTAGCTGTACTCAATCTCTTAATTAGCAAATTGGTAAATAGTATTAATATGTATACATTACCTAAATACTAAATAATTCTATAATTTGATCATATACAGTTATCAATCTGGTGTCGTGACTACGCGGAGGCAGCATCCAACGCTCTGACTGCTCTATACGAGGCGTGTCGTGTTGTGGATACTACATACTCTCACTTCACTACACTACTGTCCGCTACTGACTTGCAGCGACATCTGACGCATCAACAACGACGACTTATGTCATTCGTCAATAAGTTAGATGTTACACATATTAATATCTATTATGTTAACCACCTATACAGCAAGGGCGTGACCAGGATTTAGTTTTGTGGGTAGTTTCCGATTCCAGCAGCTTTTGGGGCAAAAAAATACTGCATTTGTCGGAAATAGCCTTGAATCTTGTTTTATTCAATTTAAGGGGGAGCGGGGCAGCAGAGATCCTCCTTTTTCTGAAAAATAATAGGAATAAAAAGCGTTAAATAGCGATAACGATTTTTAAGCCTCTAGCTCGATGCATGTGTTACCACCCTTTTTCTTCCACAGAGTGCTGTAATAGTCAGCTACGGAATTTTATAAGCAGTTAACATCTACTATGAGAGACGGGAAACTCGAAACCTAACGCTATGCCAACACGCCTGGTCAACGCGGCATTGTAGACCACAAACCTTCCAAAGTGGAGGAGGCCCGTGCCTAACAGTGAAAGGACAGGTTGATGATATAGAAATAGTAATATTTTTACTATCATACAAATGTTTGTTCTGCGTCTGGGTGTTTCTATGTATTATAAGTATGTATTTACAAAAGAAAAGTAGTATATGTATTCTATCCGTATTCTGGTACCCATAACACAAGCATAATAAGCTTAGCTTGGGACCAGAGGACGTTGTGTGAAATGTCTGTGAATATTTATTTATTTATTTATTTTATTGAAACCCCTGGTTTTTGAACTAACAGTGTTGTGTTTCCAAGACCAGTTCCGTTCCCTTTTTTACACTAATATATAAATTTTACGAATATCCTGTGTGTTTTTTGTATTTGTATGTTTCTGTGTATGTTAACTAAAAAGTCTGAAAACAATTTTTACGTTTCTAGATGTCGCATTTTCAGATCCTATTAATCCTTTGTTATTTTCAGAATAATATCTGACAAGTCAAGTACAAGCAAGAAAGAATCGATCACGGATGTGGAAGGTATTCATTTATGTTATCTTAACTTTTGTCAAAAAAAGTCTTGTTTTCTGGCTGTCCCTATGTGAGCTTATATCTCTAAAACTAGGCGATTGATCCAAAATCGTAGTAGATGGCGCTCTTTAGTCTCTGCCTACCCCTATGGGAAAAAGGCGTAATGTTATGACGATGATAGGCGATAGATCTTGATGCGGTTTTTTAATAGATACGAGTGGTTCAAGTAGAAGGATTTTTTTTTGTATAATTGGTTAAGGTTTGGTTTCTAAATTACTCACGTACGAAATGGCGGGCAACAGTTACTACTAAATAAAGTCTAGTTGGCGCATTTTTTATAGCATATACATACAATTATTTTTATAAATAATCGTAAAAACAAAGCAAATGAATCATTCTATTTATATCATTAATAATTTACCTACAAAAATATAATTATTGTACGTTTATTTGCATAAATAACAATGATTTAGGTATTAAGTAATTAAGTTGTATTTTTATCATACTTAATCATAAAAAAGAAACTGTTTTGAAAATTTTAATTAGATTATTCCTATCAGGATGCTTGTTCGCTATTTTAGTAGTACAAAAAAAAAATACACGCTTTTTTCACGCTTTAACCGATCTTACTAGGTCTTACCTTTATAGAAGAAACTAGCTGACCCGGCAAACGTTGTTTTGCAATACTAAAAAAAAAAAGTTTGAAAAATAGATGTTGGCCGATTCTCAGACCTACTGAATACGCATGTAAAATTTCATAAAAATCGGTGAAGTTGTTTCGGATGAGTACGGTAACTAACACTGAGACACGTGAATTTTATATATTAGAAGATTTAGATCTTGGTTGATCTAGTACCTATTTGAATTTCCGCACATTATTCAAATACATTATTTTACCAATTCAAAAATAAATAAATGTTATATTGCCATAATTAAGTCTTGATATTTATAACGTACTAGCTGTTCCCCGCGGTGTTACCCGCGGTAAAAAGGATAATTTATAAGTTCATTTTCTATTCCATTTTTCATTGGAAAGTTTCATAAAAATCAATCCAGTAGTCTTTACGTGAAAGCACAATAAAAATCCTCACATATCCAAACTTTGGAGTATGGATAGAAGACCGAGGAAACGTTCGCGTTGCTCAGCCAACAGTTTAAGTATTTTATTTTATAGCGCGTAATTCTTTTTTCGTCATATCTCCTAAGATATTCATTTAAATTGCATGCTGTAAAGAGCAGTTATAATCTATATAAATTGCGTAAGCTAACTAAGCTATTTAATTTGATAAAAAATATTACTATATACACGTAAATAGCTTTTGAAAACACCCTATTGAATTTGATAATTTTTTTGACATTATTATGGGTACAGCGGGTTTCCCTTAAACGATAGACATATGCCCTCGCGGACTTTTTTGAATAGTTATAGGTAATAAACAATTCCTCCATACATTAGTTTATTGTACCTCACACAGTTAAGGCAGCGTTTTCATTTATAGCTCGCGCGCGTCCGAATTTCTTGACAAATTTAATCATATCTCATCCAATATACAGCAAACCCCAATAAATTATGCAAAAAAGCCATCCTCTTGAACCATTCTATCAATTAAAAAAAACCGCATCAAGATCCGTTGCGTATTTTTGAAGATATAAGCTCACATAGGGACATACATACAAAAATTACGACTTTGTTTTATAAGAAGTAATAAAGATAGTTACGTTTAATTCGAGCCTAATAAATAAAAATATTATTATAAATTATAACGTTTTGTTTTGTTTCTAATTATTGTTAAAATTAACATATTTAAGTACTATAATTTGCATAATTATGATAATTAAATAACAAGGCTACAGTTAATGTCATCAAAAGTAATTAATGTGGTAAAATAAATTATAAATTATATTACGAAAATTATAAAAAATATTAACTGAATAGATATATTATGTAACATTAAAATCATTGTACATAATAACTTACAGTTTACTTTATTATTTTTATTTTTTCACACTTTTGGTGTGTTATTTTCAACATAATCATTGATTTTTACACGCTTTATATTAGCTTCACTTGTATGTTTGTAACAGACTCCTTTGGACGCTATTTTGACCCACTTTAAACGGTCAGATTCTATTCAAATTTTGCACACCTGTCAAAGACCGATGACAATGCAATAATTCGATTAAAATATCCGATTATCCTGGTTAGATTCGCCAGGATTCATTAATCTCTTTCCGGATCCTTTGCATGAGAGTAAGAGAGAGGGCTAGTACGCGAACTACGCATGCGCGCATTTCCAGAAAAACTCTTTTTTCTATTTTTTAGTTGGGTTTTCTATATAAAGCGTGTTTTTCAGTTTTTTTAAAATATTATTTATTTAATTATTGGTAATCTAATATATAAAATTCTCGAGTCACAATGTTCGTTCCCATACTCCTCCGAAACGGCTTGACCGATTCTAATGAAACATTTATATGGCAAAACAAAGTTTGCCGGGTCAGCGAGTATAAACTAAAATTTTTAGCGCTTTAACTATTAGCGTTCTAGAGATACAGCCTAGTGACAGACGGATAATAATAGGATCCCGTTTTACCTTCTGGTACAGAATCCTAAAAAATATAATTGCTATTGGTTATCTCGCTAGACATCAAGAATGACTGGACTGATTTGGTTTGTTTTGAGAATATAGTTTTGAAGCCTTCAAGTTGATTTATATAATTCATCATCATAAAATCACGCCTTTTTTCCCATGGGGATAGGCAGATACTATAGATAGAGCGCCATCCGTTACGATGCAAACTAGGTTGTTTGGATCTTTGATAGATATAAATTAACTAAAAATTGTTTTTGTTAAGAAAATAAATTTTCAACTTATAGTACGGGATCCGTAGTACATTTTTTTCACTTGATACTATAAAGCTGATTTTCCGTGAGTAGCTTTATTATGACGAGACGCCCAATAATTTTCTATTCCAAAATCTCGATTGTGGTAGCTAACAGAGGTAACAAGGATAAAATATCGTATTATTACTGGAAGAAAGCAGTAAATGATATTTTTGAAATTTTTGTTTGAAATTTTTGACGCAAGTTCACTTACGTCTTTTTTTTTCATCAAGTGAAAAAAATGTACTACGGATCCCGTACTATTACTTTGTTGCAAACGAATAAATCTTGTCAATTATAAATATACCTAAATATAATTATTTTCATTAGAATCCCTGTTCTCGTCGTCGTCATCATCTGCGAGGAGTGGTGTGAGCGTCGCCAGCGGGTTTACTAAGAGACTTGTTGGCTTCCGAAGAACTGTGGCACCCAAAGTACAAGAACAATCGGTAGGTTATTTATTAATTCTTACTATTTTTAACTATCTTTTAAAACAAGTTTTTAGTTCTCTTAAGTATTAATATAATATGTATAATAATATATTATATTATTCTCCTATATTAATCCTAATTTATTAACCGCCTTAAAAAAAATTCGGCTTAACTATTTCCTTTCCTAATTTCTTTCTTTCTTTCTAAATTTAAACCAACTTCTGAAAAGGGCAAATTTTCAGTTTGTAGGAGTCTTTTATTTTATGTATTTTATAAGTACCCACATAATTGAATATTTCAAAAAAAAGTTAACCACATTCATGTGCCTTTGGAATTTGAGGGTTTTCCTCGATTTCTGGAGATAACCATCAGACCCTGACCTCCTTCTGATCATGTTTCAAATTACCTACATACTATAACTACATAAATATAATAAATATTTATGGACATTTCACACAACGTCCTCTGGTCCCAACCTAAGCTTATATGCTTGTGTTATGTATTCTGGTACCCATAGGTACCAGAATACGGATAGAATACATAAACTACTTTTTTTTTTGTAAATACATACTTATAATACATACTTATAATACATAGGAACACCCAGACGCAGTACAAAGATTTGTATGACAATTAGAAAAATCACACAAATGATTGTCCCGAGCGGGAATCGAACCCGCGACCTCTTGATCGGCAGTCCGTTACCTGAACCACTACACCACGAGGCCCGTCGTGACAGATAATGATGTGGTTCGATAGCGGATAGTCATAATAGCTGCTTAATATGTACCTACCTAATATTAAATGAGTCATTTACCTAACAAGGATTCAAAAATCAATACATAACTATGATAAAATAATGATAGTAGTCGATTAGATTGTAATATGTAGATAAATTACTGGTTTAGAAATAATTATTATACACGAATATGTTTTTTATAGTTCTTGTGTTGACGTATTAAGAATACATGTGTTACAACGCTTTTGCCATTCCAGGGTTCTGTAAAAGCTAGCTAAGGGATATTGTGCACATATAATATTCTCTGTGAGAGATTTTCTTGGTCAGCCCAGCACAGTAGACCATAATCCCTCCTAAAGTGGAGGAAGTCCGTGCCCAACAATGGAATGTTAGTGGGCTGGAGCGAGATATGTTTTTTCGTAGAGATTTAACACAACATCCAGACGTAGACCAAAAAGTCTGACCGAAGAGTTAGCACTTTGACACGGTCATCGATGATCCGATGACCGTTGGGGAAGGAATTAATTGTTTTGTTATTTGTGCATATGTGTGATTATTTTCCCTTAATTGACTTGTTGAAAAGTGGGGTAGTGACACTTGCATTATTAATTCGTCACCACATGAATTTACCTACCTATGAATTTATATATGACTAGCTGGCCCGGCAAACGTTGTTTTGCCATACCAAAAAAAAAGTAAAAAAAAAAAAAATTTAAAAAAGAACTATAAACCTCACGGAGCCCGAGACCTTTCCAACGAATGCAAAACCGTGGAAATCGGTTCGTGCGTTCTGGAGTTATAGCGTCAGGAAGGAAAATCCGACTTATTTTTATTTTATATATATTATGATGTATGAGTGTAGATGAAGCCAAGGAAGTATGTTTGGATCGTAACAGATGGCGCTCTATAGTCTCTGCCTACCCCCCATGGGAAAAAGGCGTGATGTTATGATGATGATGAATTTACCTATTCCAATCCATCGTTATTAATTAGATATCATGTTTAAGCGCAAACCTACAAACTATAGCGTGACAACATAATGATATATTTCTACGTAATCTAACAAACATATAATTTTGACGGGCCTCGTGGTGTAGTGGTTCACATAACGGACTGCCGATCACGAGGTCTCGGGTTCGATTCCCGGTCAGGACAATCATTTGTGTGATGTTTTTAATTGTCATACAAATGTTTGTACTGCGTCTGGGTGTTTACTATGTATTATAAGTATGTATTTACAAAAGAAAAGTAGTATATGTATTCTATCCGTATTCTGGTACCCATAACACAAGCATATAAGCTTAGCTTGGGACCAGAGGACGTTGTGTGAAATTTCCATGAGTATTTATTTATTTATATAAAATTGTATCATGCGTGTCATGGTGTTTGTAATAGAAATACTCTAGAAATTGCTGTTTATGGGCCTACGTGACAATGATAAGCGTTGCCCTTCCACGTGTAGCTTAATCTTTTGCAACAAAAAATGTATTTCAACGTTTCTGTACGTTGAAATACATTTCTTTGTTATTTGGGATCGAAAAATATTTAGAAGAAATTTACTCCAACTGCGGGCGTCTTTTTTGCAAAGTACAAAATATCTTTTAAATAATATTAGTTTGTTTTTATTTCAGTTGGTCGACGATATTCCCGAACAAGGTAATTTTATTCATTTGATATGTTTAAATAAATAAATAAATGTTCACGGACATTTCACACGTCTTCTGGTCCCAAGCTAAGCCTTATATACTTGTGTTATGGGTACCAGAATACGGATAGAATATACATTTACTACTTTTCTTTTATAAATACATATTTATAATACATAGACCAGACGCAGTACAAACATTTGTATGACAATTATGAATATTACACAAATGATTGTCCCGAGCGGGAATCTAATCTGAGACCTCGTGAACGGTAGTCCGTTACCTGAACCACTACATCGCAAGGCTTGTCGTTCGTACTGTCTGGGTGTTAACTATGTATTTACAAAAGAAATGTAGTTGTACGTAGTCGCTCATAACGCAAGCGTATAAGCTTAGCTTGGGACCAGAGGACGTTATGTGAAATGTCCATGAATATTTATTTATTTATTTTTAGTTATATTAAATTAACTTTCTATTAGTGACGGACTAAGAATACAAGAATCACTGCACAGCACCCTGGGAAGGAAATGGTGTAGTGACACTTGTATTCTTAATCCGTCACCATAACGACGAATAGATCGATGTAGGTATAAAGGATATTAGCTGTTTTGTCTTTATAAATACACGAACCGATACTATTAAATAATGCAACATAATAACAGAGGACAGTAAGGACACGTCGCTTATATTGATTGCGATTATGTACCTTGCAACCAGAAAAATAAGAACGATACTGATAAAATGTAGTAGTTAACATTAATAATACATACGCGTGGGGCTGCAACGTAAGTACGTAAAAACTGTGTTGCAAAAACAACAAAAAAAAATTATTAACATATTACATATCCTGTTTATCTATACTGATGTTATGAATCTCAAGATTTTTTGTTTGAACGCGCAAATCTCAGGAATTGGTGCGCGTTGGTTCGATTTGAAAAATTCTTCATCAGTGAAAAACGAGGATTTTTTTTTAAATTCCACGCGTACGAAGTCCTGGGCAGCAGCTGTTTTGATATAACGTGAAGCATTGTTTTTAGAACTCAAAGTTATACATTTAAAGAACGCTGGATACTCAAGTAGGTGTATAATTGCACAAGCTCTTCGTGCGAGTGGCGTGTGTGAATTTGTTCATTTTTGTCTTATTAAACATTGCACTGATAATTACTTAGTGATAGCCTTGTCACTGTAATCGCATTGCGTGGCGATAGTGTTGCATATGAGAAAGGAAACCGGCTGATTGATATACCATTTGAATTTAGTTATAAACTGCTATTGATTATTGTCATGAACATAAATAAATTAAATTGGCTACATTGATTTATGAATCGATATTTTTCTACTTAAATATGCTGCTGCAATGCTCATTCGACTGGTTTTTAGGGCTTCGTAAAAATAGCTAGAGAATACTATTAAAAAAATTAAAATTGTAAAGGGGCTCGCTTGCAACAACAATTTCGTATATCTCTCCTACCTTTGATGCTCGAGTACATTGTACGAGTTGGACTGACTCGTACTTGTTCAGTTTTTGTTGTTAATGTTTTGTTTTTATTTACGTGCTTATTATTAATTATTGTTTAGCTCGTCGAGCAACGGTGTCACTACGTGTGGTCACGCTCGGGATAGAAGAGAACATATTGAAAACGGAAACTGCCAAGAGTATCCTCAAATGAACCAAATCATGAGGCAATATTAGTGTTGATACTGCTTGCATGATTAGCCGTTTTTGTTGTGGCAAAACATCATGTTTTATTTGTTAATTATTATTAGGTACCATTATTTGTTCATAATGGCTTTTAAAGATTTGTTTAATAAAATTAATAGTAAACCCGCGTTTGGTTTACAGCGGCCGTATTATGAGCTTTTATTTACAGGCAGTTTACGCCGTGAATTGAACTGTCTGGCAAATTCGTATTATGAAGAAATTATTAGTAAGTCAGTTCGCTAAACCAGTCATACATTAATATGTTTAAGGAGAAGGTACAACTAAAAGTTAAAGTACTAACTAAAAATTTTCAACTATAAGTTTTATTTTTGCCATAATACCTAATTAAGCCATGCAGTTTACGGCGCGCCTGGAACTTGAATGATTTTAAAAAGCTCATAATACGCCGGCTGATCTTATTAAAATCCACCAGTCTCATTTTAATGGATACATGTCATGAAAATATGTAGTAGATTTATTAGATTGGCTACTTATGTTGATATTCCTCTCGGTACGGTCTTTTTATTTTATTTAGCTCTAGATTTTTTTCTTTTTTGACTAATAGAGGGTAGGACTGTAAAAAGTGACTGGTAGGTAGTTCTAAATTATTAGATTTTCTAGTCATAAAATCACCAGTGTTGAAGTGTATCAATGATTTTATTCATGAATGCTTAGTTTTAAATATTTTTACTACTTTACTATTGTAAATTGTTATAAAATTAGGTAGGTAATTGATAAATACCTACTTTTTATATATATGTAGCTCAACTTGTGAAATTTATTAAAATATAATTTTTCGAAAAAATGTAGTCTTTTAATCAAAGATTTCGTACTCCTTAATTTCAGTTCGTAATCATTTTATCAGTACATAAGGTAATACTTGCTCTAAGGGTAGGTACATGATTTGCCTAGGTTTTTGATAACCGCATTTCCAGGCTCCAAACTGCTTCTAAGAGCAAAAAAACGTTACTGTCCGTCCTAGAATCGAACTGGTGACCACTGCACAAACTTCTGACTATTACGACGAATCTCAATAAACGGAATAAACAATGAAATCCTTCTAAATATTGCAAGACCTTGATCGACCTACCGTTTAACCCTTGTTTAATATGGCATTCAGTAGTAATTCAACCGAGGATAAATTGATTATCTTTTGTGAATATCCGGTAAGTGATAAATAATAAATAAATAAATATTCATGGACATTTCACACAACGTCCTCTGGTCCCAAGCTAAGCTTATTATGCTTGTGTTATGGGTACCAGAATACGGATATAATACATAAACTACTTTTCTTTTGTAAATACATACTTATAATACATAGTAAACACCCAGACGCAGTACTAACATTTGTATGACAATTAAAAACATCACACAAATGATTGTCCTGACCGGGAATCGAACCCGAGACCTCATGATCAGCAGTCCGTTATATAAACCACTCCACCACGAGGCCCGATGAAAATATTTCAAATAAATGGGTGTGTACAATACGCGCTTGTTAATTGTTGAGAGCAAATTAACATCGCTTAATTGATGAAATATATAGAGACAACATAACTAGCGAGCTGGCATTGAAGTCAGTGGCGTTACCCAATGCATCTAGGGCTCCGAAAATAATGACAAGATTTCCTAAAAAAAATCCATTCGAGCTTCTCGACCTATTTCGATACATCCAATACAGGGTACAAAAACAAATACTGCGTGTTTATGATTATAACAGGATTGTTCTATTAACAAATTATATGCCCAGGTTTACCTAATAGTGAATTGGTTGGTAATAGTGTGTCTTGAAGACAGGTAGCTTTAGCCTGAATGGGTGCCAATGGCGCTAACTCTATGTGCACAACTAAACAAAACTGAAAACAACTTTTGCTGTATTTTGATTAATTGGTTATTTCGTTGTGAACATTTTTATTAATTAAAATAGTTATGGACTTATTCATAATGACATAGCAGAGGTTAAAACGGAGATTTTATCGGAGAGATAATAAACGTTTTAGCGTAAAAAGACTATCATGAACAACAAGTTTTGACAATTTTCGCGAACTTTTAAACCTCCGATAAGTAATCCTACTAATATTATAAAGGCGAAAGTTTGTAAGTATGGATGTATGTATGGATGTTTGTTACTCTTTCACGTAAAAACTACTGAATGGATTTGAATGAAACTTTACCACAATATAGCTTATACATCAGAATAACACATAGGCTACAAATTGGCTGGACCGATTTTGATGAAATTTTATTTTATACAGAATTGTATGGCAAAACAACGTTTGCCGGGGCAGCTAGTCTATACTATATTAATACTATAATATTATAAAGCGGAAGAGTTTATTTGTTTGTTTGTTTGAACGCGCTAATCTCAGGAACCACTGGGCCGATTTGAAAAATTCTTTGTGTTAGATAGGGCATTTATCGATGAACGCTTTAGGCTATATAACATCACGCTGAGACTAGTAGAAGCGAAGCAGTAGTGAAGAATGTTGTAAAAACGGGGAAAATTTTCTAAATTCCACGCGGACGGAGTGGCGGGCAACAGCTAGTTATGAATAAGACCATTAGTCTTTAATAGACCGTTTTTATAAATAAGAAAGTTCAGTCAACATTGCCGAACTATGTTACACTATCAATTTTCGTTTTTAGTTAACTTTAGTAGTACATATAGAATTGGTACCAATATTAACTAACAAATAAAAACACTTATTTCATTACAACATTTTATTCTCCATATCTCAGTAATTTACAGATATCCAGCATCATCTTTCTAATGTTATAGAGGGCATTACAAATAAATGGCAAGAACTAAAATTTTCGTAAATATCAGAATAACATATTGGTTTTGGTGGGATTTATTATTTCATATTTTATTGTCAATTATCATAAATCACTTGCTTAATTCACTACAAGCAGCCAGCTTCTACTTTATTCTATGTGCTATTCAATTAAAATAAGTACATTATATGTGTTTTCAACAGACAATAACTTTAACACATTAGTAATTTTGTATATACAAATAAATATCTGCCTTGTCTTTAAATAAACTAATTATAAATGTGGCCTTTCTTGACATAAATATATAAAAAATACCTTAAGTATAAACGTAACTATTCAGAAGGAATTCATTTGCTTATTATAGGCTTTTAAGTTACCTGAAGGTGATAAGGTCACCGGTCACAAGGTCAAAGAAAAATCATTACTTGTGACATGAAATGAAACAGCTGTATTAATGCATTTCGTTTCCAACTGGCATTTTCAGGTTTACCATCATCATCCTCCTGCCCTTATCCCATTATTTGGGGTCCGCGCAACATGTCTTTTTCTTCCACAGTCTTCTATTAGCTGTCATGTCTGTGTCAACTCCTCTTTCTTTCATGTCCTCTTTCACACAGTCCATCCATCTTTTCTTAGGTCTTCCTCTAGACTTTTTTCCTTCCACATTTATACTCAGAACTCTCCTAACGACATTACTTTCCTCTCTGAACAATTTGTTTTAAAACATAATGGTAAACCTAAAAATGCATTGCCAAAACCCAATGCATTTTCAGGTTTACCATTATGTTTTAAAACAAATTGTTCAGAAACTTGTCTACTTTATTTAAAAAGAATTAAAATATTGAACTTTTGCACCGATGCACATTATAACCTTTATTAGACCATTTATTTTTATACTACAGCTAAATAAATTTGAAAATTAAAATGTCCATAAATGTCTTGGTTTGTAAAAAATACTTCATCTAAATTATAATTTACGACTACAAATGTGATAACCACAATATTTATTTGTGTCACTGAATTTTGGAAAATTGAATTATCGCATTTTGAAAATAAATAATAATTGGATAAAATCATTTTGCTCATTCATACGCACATTATGTATAAAATAATAAAATTGCTGCTTTAATATAAAAATTGTACAACAAGTAAACATTGCAGAAAGTATTAAAAATTGCTTGTTCTAATAACAATTAGTTATTTAACTATAGTGTAATTTATGTTATTTGTTTGCTGTTCTATCTACAAATAAAATGTACTTAGTATTTTGATTAAAAAGTGACATTCTGCCTAAAACATGTATGTAATGTGTAAAATTTAAAATGGATTTATTTAAAAGAATAATGTAAAAATATATTGAAAATATTAATAAATTAAACTTCTAAGTGTCAACTAACTTATATGAGACATTTCAAAGAGTGGAATATAATAAACAAAATATTAATTATTCAATTCTAACACTGTTCTCCAAATACTACATATACATTACATAATACATTCATTTGAAATTAAACTCTTGTACTTGTAAATTTAATCATTCCACAAGTAGGACACAATGGCTAGAGTAGGAGCTACCCAGACCAAACAACATGGGGAATTCAATAGTAAGTAAACCATGTCTCATTGACTTACATGGAACCAAATGTTTAACTCTACCTTGTTTCACTTCACAATGCCATAATATAGGCTTTTCACTAATTTCAAACAGTGTCAGAATATCAAAGCGTCATAAGTCAGGAAATCTGAAAGGATCCTCTACATAGTCTTCTGGTATAATAAATAAATCAGGTCCAATATCATCACAAAAATTAAATCTTTGAAATGTTATCTTAGCGGTAACTGTAGGTAATATAGGTATATCTACTTTCACAGGAAATCCACTGGGTAATTTCATTGCAACAAATTGTCTCAGTTTAGCAAAATGCTTGAAAGGTGCAATCACTTCTAGAACATTCAACAGCATTTCTACACTAAGAGGAAAATCATCACTCATAGCAATGGTAGCTCGGAAATTTTTAGATGATTCTTTGTACACAAGGTCTCGTCCCAAACTGGGGTACTGTCCAGGAGGAGATGATATGTACACATTGAAGTCTACACCACAGTCAGGAGGAGGGTTCAGTGAAGCTCGCCGAGTTGGTTCTCCATTTGTGTCTAAACTTTGTGTATTTCCTTTTGTTAGACTCTCGATAATAGCTTTATTTTTCTGTAAATCATCTGTTGACAAATGCTCTCGCCTCTTTCGAGACTCTAAAACTAATCCTGTAATTGTATAGATATCACTTCTGTAAAGGCCTGCAACAGTTTCTTTACGATCTTCACGAAATATCCACCCTGATTGGGCTCTAGTAAATGAAATACCCTTGGTGGACATCTGTGCTGCTAATATATCACTAGACATAAGGATATCAACTTCATCCTCTATTTCCGTCTCTGTCTCTTCGTATCTTACTCTTTGATACACTTTAGCTTTGTTATCTAATACAGTAAGTGATTCACATGGTGGTCTCTCACCTTGAAAAATAAAAGATATATCACCTCGTTCCCACTTCATATCAGTAAAGTCTACCAAGGTGGTATCTAACCTCATTCCAGATCCAGATTTATAAATTTTGCATACATCTGATGGTAATATTCGTGACACCAAAGGGACCCACGAATGAAAATCCCATTTAAGCTCCATATAGAAATCTTGAATCTGTGTTAAAGCTCTTACAAGATCTGGCCTTCTAAGTTCCATTTGTTCACGTGCCTGCTGTTTCAATTTACGCACTAACGAGGAGATAGTTTGGCGATCTCCATAACTGATCGCTTCAGCCAAGGGCGACCATCCAGCGAGGTTCTTTACTTTCACGGGTGCCCCGTGCGCGAGTAGCAACTGCACACATTCTTTGCGCCCGAGCATAACTGCAAGGTGCAGTGCAGTATTTCCATGTTTGTCTTTGCGAGAAACATCGTTAGTTCTTAGTAGTGATGATAATTTACGAACGTCACCAATGAAAACACACTCGTGGAGCGGATATCCATCGTCTTCTTCACTACCACTCGTAGAAACAGACATGTCGCACAAATAGGCCCTAAAGCATTCCTTTCAGATATTACTATTCACTGGGAAGTTGGAATTGCAGAGTTTTACTTTTTAATCTAATCAAACAGATAACAAAATAACTTCATAACATGACTTATCAGTTGTAGGAGTTATTATTTTTGGTATTTCTGAAATATATCAAAACAAAGATCTAATAATGAAACCATATTATTTACTAAAGATAAGCGTGGACAACAAAAACTAAATAATTTTCTTTTTTTTCGCTCGTGAATTATATGTCCATCGTCTTTTTAGGTTCTGTTCCATTCCATGTCAAAAATTGTAAATATGTAACGATTTTGAGCATGATGTTTTTTTTTCTTTCTGAAGTTTCCATTTACTAGTTACTACAGCGGGCGTATTATGAGTTTTTTAAAAATCGTGCAAGTTCCAGGCAGGCCCTACACTGCCTGACTAAATTATGTATTATGGTAAACATAAAACATTTAGTTGAAAAATTTTAGTTAGTACTTAAACTTTTAGTTGTACCTTCTCTATAAACATATTAATCTATGACTGTTTTAGCGAACTGGATGGCTGGGAGTTATGTTCATATTACGAATTTGCCGGGCAGTTCCATTCACGGCGTAAACGGCCTGGGAATAAGAGCTCATAATACGGCCGCTGGACTTAGCATAATTAGGTACTAACTCTTCTTGCCAAACAAAAAAAAACGTCGCAATATATAAAAAAATGTCTGTCAGACTGTCAAGGAATCCCTTCTCCTCCAATTACTCTTAATGTTTGCGTTTTTTTGACACACTTTTGACCTCAGTAGCTAACTATCCTGTTTAACTACTCCTGTTAGCTTTATACTCGTCTGTGATTAAAACAAGTACATGAGTACGTGACAGAGACAAAAATATTTCAATAAAATTTAAAATATGTAAACTTCTTCTTCTTATTACTGCTCTTATCCCAAAATATTTGGGGTTGGGGCTTCTTTCTTCCTATTAGCTGTCACATTCTTATCAACTCTTATTATTTTTTATTTATTACGGGCATACCAGGACAGACGGTTCCCTTTCAAATTTTCTATTACTGGCGCCACTTTCATGTTGCGCTAGTAATTGTCCAAGTTTCCCTCGTTCTCGTTTTACAAACCCCTACCACACCTACAGTCCTACCAGACGCTGGCAGAGGCTGGAGGTTCTTCAAACTAGGACAAATTTGGGTGAATGGCAAGCATATAAATTACAGCTGCTAGCTGTGTAAATTGTGGAAATTTTGCATTTTTCGTATTTATTATTAGGACTAAATGAAAAAGTCTCCTATAAATTTAACCCACTGTTGAATAAAATTCACCACGTTATTATAAGGAATATCATTCCCAACATCAAGTTATCAGATATTGCAGAAATATCTGAAAAATCAATATTAAATTTAATGCCTATTTTTTACCTGTTGATGCTTTAAAATGTTGCATCTCGAACCGGAACACAGTCTCATTTCGTCATAAACTGTGTTACCAGTACAAGATCAGATAAAATTATGGTTAATGTATTAATATTATCAGGCAGGTTTTTACTAAATTTAAATACTTTATGTCACTAATTACCACAAAATTACCATAAAGGCAAGGTGCAGATCGCTTCCTGAGCTTCCACTACTTTACTTTTTATAATTCTTTTATAAAAAAGTAATAAAATTTTAAAGATGATTACAGGTAAGTAAATTTAAAAGGTCCTTTCTTCTTTACAATACTGTAAGCCTATTCATTACTAGACCAGCGCTATCTATTGTCAATTAAACAAGCTATAATTGTGTGTTAATTATTTTCTCCCATAGATGTCACTAATGGGTTTGTTTTGATTGTATCCCATTAGTTTGATTTGAAGCGCAGAAAAAGTTGACAGATGCGCGAAACAGTGAAACGCCTCTAGCTCGTTTATTCGATTTTCTATAAAATTAACTGTGTTCCTGTGATCTAAATTTATTATGATTCTTTTAATGTCTGTAAATATCAAGTGTAAATAGTTTTTTTTACAATGGCAAGCAACGTTAGGCTACCGGCGACGTTTTTGTTGTTATTATCAACTGTTTTAAAAGATTAGATTAGTATTGATTGAAAATTTTATTTGGTTTTCAAGATAACGTATACTGATTTAAAATCTTAAAAGAGGACCTTCAATTTGTTATCGCAATATCATTACACATTCAAGATTTATACTGTTGTGACTTAGCGGTGTTTTAAATCGATGCATTCTTATTGACTGTAAGAAAAAAATCCAGTTAACCTTGCACCTGACTCCAAAGCGACAAGAATTTCAACATGTAAGTATTTATTTTTTGCTGTGACTTTTCGCAGCAATATTCTGTCAGTACTACAAAAGATTTTTAGTTTAACTATGTGCCATAATAATATACATATTGGGAGTTGTCATACATCATAATAAATAAATTCTTTTGTCGCTAACAATAATTAAAACCGTAGTCTATAATGTGATATTGTTTTGAGCAAGAAACTTAGTAGGCAGGTTGTTCTATAATGTTTTCTGTTAGGATATCAACTGTATTCTGTTTAACTTCTACTAATTACCTACTAAATGTAAGTTTTAATACAAACAAATCCATAATACCCTCTTAACTAAACCTAAAATATTTAAGTATAAACTTTGGAGGGTTTAGTAAACTATACATAAGGATTTTATTACAATTATTATTTCATAATTTTTATTTACTTCTTAATTCAAATATATAACATGTTTGCAACTACTAATTATTGAAGATCAATATTTTCTGGGTCTAGGAGGTCAAAAACATTTTCTTTTATTCCTGATTGTCATATGGGTGGCCCTCACTGGAATTATAAGCCAGTAATGGTTGTAGAAATTGTTTGTTAAAACTTCATTATCAAACTATCATAAATACTTAGCTCCGTGTGGTGACGGACTAAGAATACAAGTGTCACTACCCATCTCCTTCCAAGGGTGCTGTAAAAGTCAGCTAAGGGATATTGCATACAGATAATATCTTCTGTGAGAGATGGAAAACTCGAAAATAAACCCTGTGCAACACGCCTGGTCAGAGCGGCACAGTAGACTATAATCCCTCCAAATTGTAGGAGGCCCGTGCCCAACAGTGGGACGTAAATGGGCTGGAAAGGAAAGGAAAGGAAAATACTTTAAAATATCAAGATAATTTAAGAACTCTGTACAAATGGAAACCAGAATACTTCCTACAAAATGTAGTTAATCTTCTTAAAATTAAAGTAGTCAGATTGTATTTTCTTTGTTGTTGAAAATTAAACAAGATAAAGGTCATTGAGAATATTGTCCCAGTTAAGTGATAACTGAATGTAATATTTTATTTAATAACTAGCCAGCAAGTTCTTACACATAAAATAAACCCTAACAATTATAAACAACCATCCTCTAGAACCTCTCTATCTATTAAAAACAAAAGTCCATCAAAATCAGTTGCATAGTTTGGAAGACATGAGCTCACATAGGGACATACATACAAAAATAATGACTTTGTTGACTTGTTGTTGTGAATGACCTTGTGGTACAGTATGTGAAGTGCATTTCATGAGGTTGTGGTTTGATTCCTGGACTGGATTACTCTTATTAACTGCATAATTTTTGTTGTTATCTTTGACAACCAATATAAACTATAGGTGTATCTTTAAGTGTTTTTTTAAGAAGGCCTGTACTATGATGACTTAAAAAAAATGCTTGACAACAGGTGGTAATTGTGTCATTTGAATATTGTTAAAATATCATTATTCATATTTTTGTAGAAATGTTCAGAGACTGTTAATTTTATTCTGTTTTTATTTCTGTAATTTGCATACAAAGGCAGTCTTCTTGAAATACACCATTAATTTTTAATTTTGACTGGCACATGTAAGTATGTTTGGATAGCTTGTTGTCATGGGATACATTGTTTAATAGAATAATGTGATTAATGTTATCATCAATTTATTAATAAAACACACATGTTTCTTCTATAGAGAATAAGAAATATCCAAGCCTCAGAGCAATAATTCAACAAGAGTTGATATTATAAGACTACCCCCGCTGTAAAAGGCACAAGAACAATGCTAATACTCTTTGTGTACAGACACCGTCGTCTCTTAGTGTGCACGAGTTAATTTTGGGCGGCCCATGTGTAGCGATCAATGAAAGTACGTTATAGTTTTTGTGCATTTTTGTCAATGGCATATTTGTCAAAGAAAACAGTGTGTGTAGCTAGCTATTGGTTTAAGATTACATTCCTTAACAAACCTCAAATTATACCTTATACCATAGACTCTGGAAGACTTATTGGTGTAATATTCTAGTCCAAATGCAGTATGGGAGAAAACTTGTGTCCAATCCATATCTTTAGTCTTTTCTTTATATAAATAAATAAATAAATAATTTCACACAACGTCCTCTGGTCCCAAAGTAAGCTATATTTCTATGCTTGTATTATGGGTACCAGATACGGATAGACTACATATACTACTTTTCTTTTGTAAATACATACTTATAATACATAAACACCCAGACGCAGTACAAACATTTGTATGACATTTATGGATATCACACAAATGATTGTCCCAAGCGGGAATCGAACCCGCGACCTCGTGATCGCTCGCATATAAAACAAAGTCGAAAACGTCAAATTTTTGTATGTATGTCCCTATGTGAGCTTATATCTTCCAAACTACGCAACGGATTTTGATGCGTTTTTTTTAATGAATAAAGTGATTCAAGAGTATCGCTTTTTTGTACAATTTGTTAAGTCTTGATGTATATTTGGGGAGGGGGAGCTCAAAAACTATCAATGCGGGTGAAATCGCGGGCATTAGCTAGTAGTAGGATAGGATAGGATAGGATATAAATAATAGTTACAGAGCATAAAGAAACGAAAGTATAGGTAATATAAATGATAGGATAAACAAATCTTTTCGATTTTAATTTGCACGTATGTCATGCGTCTAAATCCCCAGTAATCAATACGCCACACGTTGCTGTTGATGACTACTAAGACCTTGTCCAGAAAGGGCGAATTCGCCGCGATTCTCTTGCGCGTATTACGCGCGACCGTTGCGTCCACAAGGCGCGTATCAACGCGCGAGCATTTGGGGATGAATTCAGTTCAGCTTTAGAATTCGCTCTAGAGTTCGCGCGTTAACTAGACGCAACAAGGCGTCCCTAGTATAGGTTGCTTTCCATTTAGTTAACACAGAGGGACTCTGCGTTACATTGTGAAACACTGCCAAACACTGTGTAAAAGTTTAAATGAAACAGCTAGTTGTCTCAAAATAACACTAGAGTGCATCAATATCGCAAAATTATGGGCGTTTTTTTGCCTAAATGCAAGTTCCTTGACAAAGTCTTGGCTCAATAATTTATAAACATAACCTTCCAATAAGTTAAAGAACTTTGACAATTTGTGGGCAAATAAATAATTGTTTTGTAATAATACTACTTTTGTTTAATAATAATTATTTGAACCAACTATAATTTTAAAGTAAGTAATGTTCAATAAATTAAATATAAGCATTAAGAGGATACCAAAATAGCTTCGTGCATTTTTCTACGTACGAAGTTTTCATTGTTTCTTTAGATTGAATGGCTAGAGCTCTAATTTATAAGTATATGTTTTTTCAATATATGATCTAGGATCGCATAAACTCAGAAACGTGATTGAAAAAAGTTTTCTCGATAGAAAATTTTAGCGAAACAACCTCTCTAATTTTTTATTTTTTTCATTTGTCGGTCTATTATCGCGTATTAACTAATGAAATAACTTTAAAAACATAAGTAACTATTATATATAGAAACACGTAAATCAGAATTAAAATATATTTAGTAGATTTTGAGTAAACAAAAAAAATATCCCTAATTCTTCATTTTCTATACCTACTAGCTGTGTTAATATGTACATGTCGACGATAATATTGATGTAGGCCCTTAAATAGCCAAACCAAATAATTATGTTTACTCTCAAAACACCACTTTTTCGAGTGTCGAACAGTGTACGGCTGTGTTCAACAGTGTCGTTGATGGAAAGCGCTTTATCGAGCACTGCGTTACACTGCGTCACTTTTTGTATTAATTGGAAAGCAACCTATGTCGAGAGTCTGGCGTAGTGCACGCGATTTACGCGCGTATTTTGAATTTGCGCGATGCTTGTGGACGCGATGTATGGATGTCTAGTACCTCGACAACGCGCGTATGAATTCGCGCGACACGATTCGCGACGAATTCGCCCCTTCTGGACAAGGTCTAATATAGAGAATGTTCGTAATATCAGTCATTCTATCGATTGGGTTCACTCGCGCAACATAATACCTAACTTTACTTACCTACTATAATATCAGTCGAGGTTGCAACATTGATTGATAACAACACTTACCTACGTAAATATGATTGTTGCAATGTATTATAATAGTCAACACAATAGTAATTATGTTTAGGTTTGTTTTTAAAGGTGCACGCTTTTCAGTACACAATATTATGTCCTGAACTAACTTATATATAGTATATCCAGTCTCTGTCGTCAGTCTCAGGCGTGAAAAATCGTAGATACATTCGAGGCAGATTCATATTCCTTGGCAAATTATACCTTTAGGAAATTATACCTCTGATATAGTAACCAAATGAAAATCTCTTTTTAACTCTATCTGTTATTCTTGAAATTCACGTGTGAATTCAAAATTGAATATTCATTCACGTTTCGACCAATGGAATGCGAAAATATTAGAACGATGTAGTTAATAATTATTCCAAGTATGTGAATAAAACCAAAATTTGTTTGTGATCCTCGAGGTTCTATTTTCAGTTTTATTGTTGCGGCTTTTCGGGAGACAAGTTATCTTAAAATACCCGTGACCATGGTGACTGCAAAGTCTCCGAAACGTCGGGCTAAAATTAAAACAAATATACGCGTCTAAATCCGTAAAAAGTAGTTTTATTTAAACAAATAAAATACTTTGAAAGAGAAAATATTGGTTTTATTTTCTAAATAATTTAAAACATATAATAACGTGAAATTATATTTGCTCGAAGTACCAAACCATCACTGGTACCCGTTGTGTTTGTTATTGTTGTGGTCGAAGGCTGAGCACAGTGGGCACTATAGGCCACGGTGTCATCAACTTCAAAAGTATCATTTGCTTCTACTGCAATGTTGTGTAGCACTGCACATGCTACTATAATATTGGCCGCTGTAGAAAGTTTGGTAGCCAAACCATTTTGTAGGCATGGAAACCGTCTTTTCCATACTACAAATAAACGTTCCACCGAATTTTTTTGTTTTTATTTGCACCTTGTTATATCTCTCCTCTTCTGCAGTTCTGGGATTTGAAACAGGAGTCAATAAATATCTAAAAATAAAGAATGAATTACAATTAAAAAAAATGTGCATGCCACATAGTAACTACAGTTTTACTATTTATGAATATAAAATATTACTTACCTAGTGCAAGGCTATCCTCCATCTGCAAGTAACACCCCATCAATTTCATTATTGCGTAACCTTATATTTAGCCGTGAGTTTCTAAAGATTCGGCTATCATGTGTACTGCCAGCCCAACGTACTACTATGTTATATCTTCAAATTAGGGCCACCAACTACTTGCACATTCAATGAAAAATAACCTTTTCTGTTCCGGTACTGCTCTGTATGAAGAATGCCTCTAGGCTTGGTGATTTTAATGTGAGTGCAATCGATTGCGCCTACAATGTTTTTCAATCCAGGTGCTCTGCCAATGCAACCAAGCTTTTCAAAATCATCTTTTGTATTCCTCAAATTTGCAGGAAACTTAATAAAATCTGGCATTAGCAATGCCAATGCTCGACTTACTCTTTTCACTATATAACAAATCGTCGATTGAGAAATATGCATGATATCTCCACATACAACCTGAAAGCTTCCAGTGGCATAAAAACGCAAAGCAGTAAGCAACTGACACAGTGGAGTTATAGGAAGTCCTCTTTGTGTCTCTGATTGTAAAGAGTCTGTAATTCTCGGTAAAATCACATGTATCACAACACTTTTGGAGAAACGAAATCTCTTTTTAAAACAATCTTCCGAATAGTCATGAAATGGATCCACATCACGAAAGTAAACTTTGGGATTTCTAAGTTCAGCAACTTCTATCTCTTCAAATATATTATCTATATTGTCTACAACAGCAAAAACCGCTTCAATACTATCTAAAGATTCCAATTTTGACCAAAATAACCTCAAAACAAAGACTGCTATTATGTACTGATTAGCTCAAAGTAATGCTTAAGTAAAGGAAATGGTGACTATTACTTGGTTAAGAATTCTAACTTTTGACAGTTCTAACTTCGAGCAACTTCTGAACTATAGCATACAAATCGTTACACAAGTAATTACTTTTACTCAAGTAATTACTTTTACTTGTTTATAAATACGGGTGTTAGTATTCAGTAAACAAGTCGTTAGGAAAAGTATAAGCGTTGGCAAATAAAATGCGCCCAAGAGTTTTGTAAGTTCTTTATCTACGCCGCGGCTTTTTCACTTTGTTATTAAAAAGTCTATAAATGATGATTTCAAACAAAGTTTTTGAATCTTTAGTATAACTTTAATTTCAAGAATCTCCATCCAATTCTTGCAGTCAGATTTTGCGTATAAATATACAATCGAACTCTCAAAAATTTTTTATAAATCTTGTTGCTCTACATGCTAGATGTTATATGAATTTCTTTTAATATATTTAATGTAATGTACATATCTAATCTAATATCTACATATCTAATGTAATGTGCATTAGATATATTAAAAAAAATTCATACATTACAATTTTCAATGTATAAAAATACTCTGTTTATAACTGACTGTAATAGATTTACAAGAATACTAAAGAATTTATTAATATTATAATATACACAAAAATGTGTTTGTGGCAAACATGTTATATTCGTTCCGTGTGATATTCCAACCAAATACATTAGGCACGCTGGCAGTAGAGAACGAATGTCGAGGTAACTACGTAAACCACGTCACGCTGTCAACTACAGTTGCAGTGCAGTTAATTATATTGTGTACTGCCTCTTGTGCTCTGTTATATCATGCGCTTTATGTATGGATCATAGTATGTAGAACTTAACAACTAACTACTGGCTTGATCTAGAAAAAAAGCTCTTTTCCTATAGTTCCGTGCCAAAAGGTAAAACAGGATGTTATTAGATAAAACGAAATATAAATGAAAACTTTGCTGTCCATCTGTCTTATCTGCTTTATCTGTGGAGCGGTGATAGCTACAGACCTAGAGAGCTGAAATTTTCACAGTTAATTTATATCAGTTTAGGCTATATAGGTATGCTGTTGCTGATAGCTGTTGTACGCATGATATTAGTGGTATTAGGAAACCAAACTTTAACAAATTATACAAAAATAAACCATCCTTTTGAACCACTCTATCATTAAAAAGACTTTGTTAGGTAAAGATAATAACAAATGCTTATCGTCAACATTCTCTTGTCCTTATCCCCTTATTTCATCATAGATCATGTGGAAATCTCATCTTGCGTATCTTATACAGCTTTAGATATGCAAGATGAGTTATTATAGAAAATTACTCATTGTTTCAGTACCATCGCAATGTAGTTAGTTTGATTCAAATCTAATCAGATCTGACTATGCCGATGGTCAACATGGTATTTAAATTACATTTGAGGATCATAAGATTCTTGTATAATATCTAACTCGAAATGTTTTAGTTTAACTGTTATTTCATCTAATATTTTCGTTTAGTGGGTTAGTATGTATCATACACTAGCTGATGCCCGCGACATCGTAAGCTTGAAATTTTGAAAATTTTCCTCGTTTTTACATTTTTCTCTAATGCTTAGCTCCTATTGGTCGCAGCGTGATTATAGCCTATAAGCCTTCCTCGATAAATTTACTATCCAACACTGAGAGAATTTTTCAAATCGGACCTGTAGTTCCTGAGATTAGCGCGTTCAGATAAACAAACTCTTCAGCTTTTTAATATTAGTATAGATTGAAATTCCATGGTTGGTATTGTATTGTTAGCATTCAGGGGCGTAGCTACCGCCGTATCAGCCGTATCAATTATACGGGGCCAACGGGGCCCCCGACGTGCGCAAGCAAAAATTAATAAACACTTTCAAATTTTTTTATTGTTTGAGAAATTTTATGCAACCATTTTTTTACTTATGTGAAAAATCTTTTCCTTTCATAGGGGCCCCTAAATAATTAATTTTTATATGGGGCCCCACCAAGGCACGCTACGCCCCTGTTAGCATTACAACATAATCAATCGATATTCTAAACAGACAATACTCTGAGTCGAGCACTTGGGCAAACAGAGAACACAAACAAACAATAATATTGCAAGATATGTTTCCGTATATTAAATTAATGGACAGAGACAGTCCATGCATTTATTAATATTATATGCTGTGAACACTTGCTTACCTAATATTATTACAATTAATATTAGCCTAATTAATATTCGTTCATAATGTACGACTTAAGAGTATACCAAAATAGCTTCGTGCATTTTTCTATGTACGAAGTTTTCATTGTTTCTTTAGATTTAATGGCTAGAGCTCTAATTTTTAAGTATATGTTTTTTCAATATATGATCTAGGATCGCATGAACTCAGAAACGCGATTAAAAAAAGTTTTCTCGATAGAAAATCTTGGCGAAACAACCTCTCTAATTTTTTATTTTTTTCATTTGTCGGTCTACTATCGCGTATTAACTAATGAAATAACTTTAAAAACATAGGTAACTATTATGTATAGAAACACGTGGATCAGAATTAAAATATATTTAGTAGATTTTGAGTAAACGAATCTGCTCTTTTCGAATTTGCTCTTTTAATACCAGAAACAAAATAAATCGTATTATATTTTCCATAATAGATACATTTATAAAACTTAGACAGAACAGCATATTGATAATATAATCTGTCCGCATACAATTACTCAAAACGGACATTGTATGTTTATCGCCATTTCGCCATTGACAATGCGATGCACGTGATTCAGGTATATTCGACATGGTGCTTTGGGTTGACTGCAACGGTTCCTTAGGCTTCGTTTTATCATTTACTAGCTGTAGCCAGCAACTTTGTACGCTTAGTATGTAAAAAATATTCCCCCGTTTTTGCAACATTTTTTACTGACGCTTTGCTCCTATTGTTCGCAGCGTGATGCTATAGCCTGTAGCCTTCCTTGATATTATGTTCTATCTAAGACTGACTTTAAAATCGGGCCAGTAGTTACTGAGATTAGCGCGTTCAAACGCTATTCTTCGGCTTTTTTAATATTAGTATAGACTACACGATTATTTATGGCTCAACAAGTTTAAAATTTTTGTAATGTATGACTTAATAAATGGTGTTTATAACTACGAATGCTATACTTATAATTTATTTTTAACATTAAATTCTGTCGTAGTAGTGCCAATGGCAAAGCATATTTGTGAAATCTGAGCATTTTTTTTTTTACGCCTACATAGATAATTAAAATATTTTAGTTTCTCCTTCATACAAAATTATATACATTATAACAGGTAAATGGACTTAGCAATGAAAATTCAAAGTCCGAACGTACTCGTCACTATGTTATAAAGAATAAATACTTAAATAAAACTACTTTTTACGGATGTAGACGCGTATATTTGTTTTAAATTTTGACCCGACGTTTCGGAGACTTTGCAGTCACCATGGTTACCATGACCATAAACAAATGAGTCGCGCAAGTGTTAGAAAAGAATAAATACTTGCTAATGTCATTAAATATATTTCTTTTCAATATTTGTTTAGTAATAAAAATACTAGATTTCGGCAACGCTTCGTCAATATTCACAAATGAAGTTTATTGTCCAACATGTTAGACAGTTGTTAATGTGCGTATCACAGTCAAAACATACTTTTGATTCAAACAGATTTTATTTATAACTCCGCACAAATAAAGGTTATCTGTTTTAAGTATTTATCAGTATATTTCACTTCGTCATTGAGAAATAGCTACCATAATAAATAACTAAGTTGGTTATATACATTAACAGATCTATCTTACTACGAGTAATTAGGATTTATTGATATGATTATTGAAACTGTTTCAATTGACTCAGGTGAATCATGGAAAGGGATAAAAGAGACTATCCATTCATGCATCCATTAGCTTTTTTTTTCGTTTATTTATTGGACATAAACGTCCCTCTAAATAGCGCCACAACGCACGGTGTTTTGCCTGATCATGTTACCACTCTACCTTGTGGTTCGGTCGGTTCTAACTCGTAACTTCGGAGGCTGCGTTGCCACAGATGCATACAATTTTGAACCACTTTCGTCTTGAAATATTCGAAAAGTATACATAATTTTTATGGGTAATTTTATTCGCGCTGAATACTTGATATCCGTGTGGTGACGGAAATTAAGAATACAAGTAGTACCACTCGCATTTCTTCCCTAGGGTGCTTCAAGTACATGTATTAATGTAATAAACATATATTATGAGAAACGGATATCTCGAAACCAAACTCTATTCCAACACACCTGGTCAGCGCGGCATAGTAAACTACTAACCCTCCTGAAATGGATGAGGCACACTTACCCAACAGTGGCACGTTTAATGTGCTGGAGAGAGAGAGAGTTATGTGTTCTAGATACAAGTAAAATTTCGTTCTAACGTAGTACGACTAATTCTCTGCATGATAATACGCTATGTACCTATATTATGATGCATGTAGTTGGATTAAAACTAGTTTAGTGGCCGGTAACACATAAATAGGTCTGGGAGGTCAATTCATTTAATGTCGCTTATTGCAAGCAATAAGTAAATTGTGGACCATAATGGCTGGTACTACGTATTAACCTGTATTTACATTGTATGCACGTTAGATTGTTAGCCATTATGTGAAAAGCCTTCAGACGATATGTACGTTCATCAGTCTGGAATTAAAAATCATTAATTACTATCTTCCTAGTAGCTGTTACCAATAGGCAGAAAAAGCTACCTAATTTTTAGATTGCATTCGTTGTGACTGATATCCTTCAGGATATAGGCATACACTTATGAAATTCTGTGAATTTTAGTGTATTATTTCTATGCAATCTAGATAGCACTAATATGGTTAAGTTAGATCGTAGTTCCTTCTAGTTAGTTAAGTTATTGTCGTTTAATCACCATACATTGTTATTGTTATGTAGTAATATACACAAAATAACTGATTAATTAAGTTACAAAATAAATATTATTGGACAATTTACGCAATTTAATAGAACCAGTAGCGAATATAATAACTATACAATAATTGCTAACTTTATAACTTTTTTGATAATACATGTGGTGCGCATGTAGGACGCAGAAAATATACATAATACAGATGTAGAACAATATACCTATCTGTAATTAAAACATATTTGCTCCAAGTGGAAATCGAAAGCATGATCGCGTTTATATGGAAGTGTCGCTAGCGAATTTGCTACAAAACTCTTCAAATCGATTGTCACCTTGATGAATGAGTAAATATTTGATGTTAACTAAATGCACATTTTTTTTTCTGTTATTCGCGGTATTCATTTGTAAGCTACGATATGTACTGGGTAGATTGCGTACGACTCGCTCGTAGCATACAGAAGGAGTAGCATGTTTAGCAGATAAAAGTAACCTTCATTTGGCCATTGAACTCTGTATGTGATTCTGTGCTCTTTGGCTTTTAACATAATGAGACAATGTAACGTTAATGATTGCAAAATTAATTGTTGATTGATTGCAAAACTACCGTTGTTTACTTACTGTTCATAATTTCAAACGATTTATAGAGAACCGCATCCGTCTTGGCGTAGAGACCCATATGGCCTGTTTTATTCTTGCTTGTTGTGTTTAAGAATTAAATATACTTTTTAATTTAATAGCTTTTTTACTTGCTAAGCCAGACGTGGTTTCTAAATGAAGCTAACGAAACAATATAGGCTTAAAGTTTTCTGATGTCAGCTTTCTCGTCTTGTCTTTTCACTTCGCACTATTGGAATTGAGCTTCCTTCGTAATGAGAGGATACCTTATTGATTTATATCCACTTCATTATTCTAACCAAGCACGTTTATTTATGGATTCATTTCATAATATTGTTTATTAGGCTCGCGTATCTTTAACTAGCTTTAGAACCCATAGGTGTTACTTGCTGCATTAATAAAAAAAGTTTAGTTACGTAAATTAAATAGATACATCAGAATGGCGTCTTCTATCTCTGATTTCCTTTTTATTTTCGGATATAGTACAGTCAAAATTACCATCAAATTAATATAGACGCAAAGTTTTCCTAAATATTGAAGCAGACTTGAATATAAATTCAGATTAGTTAATTAAAGTTCTAAATGTTTACATCAAGTTCTAGTACTAACAGAATTGAGCCTACAACAATTTAAACTCAAATTGGTCAAGCTAATAAATGTTGTTGACTTTAGCTTGTAATCGTTTAGAGAACAACATGAAGTTCATATGATACAATTATTCCCAGGGTTCTAATGTTCTGGGCAACTCGAGGGTCGCTTAGAGCAGTCGGGTCAAGGCCGTCGCGCGGAATACGATGCTCTACTTAACAAAAGCAGCTCTCGTGAATATACTTTTTACCTACACAAGTGAACTACGCTTGTTTATTTAGTACACAGAGCTACATAGGTCGTATATACCTCCTATTGGGTACGGATTTCCTTTATACATGATTTGGGTCACCTCAGAGCTGTCTATACCATGTCCGTAGACGGATATTATAGGCTGCCACAATCAGAGATGGATGGCGACTAGTTTGAACTGCAAATATTTAAAAGACATATTTCTATGTAGTTTGTAAATACATAGTTATATAAAAAAAAACACTTATATATAAAAAAAAACACTTTTTAATGTAAAACAGATTGTCAAAGAATTTGCAAGAGTGCGATAACATAAGCGTGATACCAAAATAAGCGGCAATACTATTGACAACCAAAAATAATTTGGATTTATTGATAGCCTTTGAATTAATTACAAACAAATCGTTAAATAAATCTGTGGAAATACATTCGATGTTTTTACCTACTGATAATGTTAATTAATTGTTATGTTATCACTTGGGATTGATATGAGTGCTACAATGATACTATATAATTGGTCTGGAACTGTTATTATTATAGTAAAATACCGAATTGTTTCCATTTTGCCTCTAACAGCATATGGACGCTATATGTCACTGGAATGGATATGTAGATATATGTATCGGAGGAAAAGGACATTGTCCGATAGTGGTAAATATTCGGCGGAAGCTGGACTCGCTAGCTATTGAGGCAATATGGTAGTTTGAACGGTTAATGTGCATACTATGTAAAGAATTGTAATTGAATTTGTTAATTGAATAATTGAATTGGTAATTGAATTTCGTAAAATATTAAAAAGAATATATCGTTTTAAGTATAAAATGTGTGTGGACCTACGTCATTGATAGAATGGTGTACTCCATTTAACAGTTTTCATTATTCAGCTGACCCAGTTTGTTACGGTTATGTTCTGAACCCCAGTGTCTGGCAGAAAATGACTAAGGTTTTAATAGCTGCGACGTTATGAAATATTTCCTGCTGCCAAATACCAGCATGTACGTTTTGTGCTCGACTCTATGAAGAATACTTCATATTGCGCATAAATGAATATTATCTATATCTTAATGCAAATTTCTTCATAGAACCTGACTAACAAAATTGCTGTTATAACTAAGTACTACTTATCGATTATTTTGTTTACATAATATGTAGTTAATGGCACATGCATTCTCCTTTTTTATCTGGCTTGAACACCCTGTTTCTGTTGGATGTAATTAATGTGAATAAACAATAGTATACAAATTATTGTTCACTTTAATATCTCCCATGAGCGGTTTTTATAATGAAGGCTTTCAATACATCTGTATGAAAGGTTCAGAGAAATTGTCCTGTGATTATATGAAGGAGGTGTCGTGGGGTTCGCCGAGCTTGTGTTGGGCGCCACCTCTATTCGCCGCCCAAACCCCGCACGCGCCCTTCACGCCCCAGCACCGTCCTACACCCGATCAGTTGCACGTTTACAGACGTCGAGTACACCGCGTGCGCGTTATGCCATTCAATATCCCGTCAGCGCTTCTTCACATGAATATTGTTCTTCTTCCTCGGTTCGTTGCATACATGCATGGACCACAATAAAATTAGACCACGCTTATCTGCACTAATCATTCACTACTTAGTCATCTTCGTCAATCGTCACTCTCATAACTTTTATTTATAATCTAGTTTGAGTGTTGTTAGATTCACATTTTACGGTGCTCATTTAGATTTAGGTTAAATGTATATATTAAACTTAATTTTTATAGGTTTTAACTAAACATTAGAACATAATATTTCGCTGTTACGTTGTTCTTCTGTGAATTGTTGATTTATCGTTTTAGCAAACGAGTGGATATTATTTTGTACATGGTTATTACAATACATAATATAATGTTCATAATCTAGTGGCAACAGAATTTTGATACGATCAAAATCATTCTCTGTCTTGATACATCTGTTTGAGTTATTCGATATTGTTGATAGATTTAGGGTGCTTTAATAAATAGAACACAATAACATATTTTCGTAATTTGTCATAGTTATAATTTTATTGTACGTAACTCGATACAACATCATAATATATGATTCGTGAGTAGAGTAATTTTTTTTTAAGTTCAAAGCAATTAAATTGTCGGTACTAACAATATAAGTAGAGGAAAGACAGCTGATTTCCTGTTTTATGGTGCTTTGGTAGAGTTAGCAAACGCGTCTTGTCGCGGTAGCAAGGTCTTTATCAGTTTTTCCAATTAAAGAGAGGCGAGTTCTAGTATTGTTCAAGTTTTGGTATTATGATTGTTGGTTTCTGTCACTGATTCATTTTGCATTCCCTCTTCATATAATAGTACAATTCTTACACCTTTTATTATAAACACACCTAACTATATGATGTTGCACAGTAGAAACAAATTTACAACAAATAGCCCTTATTAAAAATTCTCTTGTTCCCCAGCGTTTCCGTCGTGTCGTGTCCGTTGCGCACTTCCCTTGTACCGTGATTACTTTTTAAAAAACTCATCGTACTGCGCCTCTGCAAACATATATTTTTGAAGCCCAAACATTTTGCAAATGACTTTATACTTTTTTATTTTCTTTGGATTATGTAAAAGACTTAGTATTGGTATGAATATTATTATAAAAAAAACCAAGGACGCCTTATACAAACCATTCACTTGAAACGGTAAATGTTTTCGTATTTTTATAGCTACATTTATTTTTGTTTATATACAAAGTATTGAATGATATTTCTCGTTCTGAACTCATTTGTGTCTGTAAGAGCAATGTAAACTTGGAAATTTTTTGTGTGCACTAAAATAAATATGTTTTACTTAAAACACGAGGTTACTGTGAAAAGTCATGGGAAACGATTGATAAACTAATTTTTAATTTCTACTTTAGACTCGTAAATTAAATGACTACGACCCGGGTCTTTTTCGAAGTTTTGCTAATTTAACGTTATTATATTTTGAAAAGATATCTATTTATTTGAATAGATATTAACTATTTTGAAATTTTTGTAAACGTAATATTTAAGGATGATCAAAGTAATACGTTATTTTACTCTCTTATTTCTATTCTAAGTTGATAAGGGAATTATGAAACGACATAGAACACGAGAGAGAGAAAATTCTTAAAATCGTTAGTAAAAATTAAAGCAGATAATTAATTGAAAATTACAGAACCTTACAAATATCTTTACATCAATCAATGTCACAATAACTGTCAAAGTTTGTTTTCTATTTAAAACGTACCTGCGATAAGCAACGTAATTTGATAATAAAAACCACTACAAAATAAGCTTACAAGGTGGTATTTCTCGGTAACATTACTAATTCTCAGTAATTGCCAAGCGTATGTTATTAGTACATTCCTCTCTGTATGCAGTTTATATAAGTCTAAGTATTTTCAGTGAATAAGTAACAGGACCACATCGTACTATCTAGAAGTTTAGAAAACGTTCACGTGAATTTATTTTCATATGTCTCTCATAAGATTTGATTGGGTTATCCAGTCCAAAACTGTTAGCTCCGACTATCATATCTCCACATTTGTACCTACTAGTCTACTAATAGTCATGTGCTCTTGGTTTAGTCAGGTCACTTAGAGCTATATTAGTGTATATATAAAGGTTTCCCATCCAGGATTTTGTGGATTAAACTGCTTCAACTGAATCAAATTTTCTTAGTGAGATTCATTCAAAGGATGATTCGTTTCATAGTGTTCAAGCCGATTTAATTTGGGTTAGGCGTGATCTTTACTCTGAAAATGCACGGTTAGATGGACTTTGCACACAACTATTGAATGGAATTTACACATTATATGAGCATGAGCAGAGTATGATTGTGTTCGAGTACACGCTATTCCTATATTACAAGTGATACAACTTGTCATTACAACAATGTTGTCTGGCTTTCCTGTAAAAAGGCAAATTACACCTACCACATTAAAAACATACGGTGTGAAAACGTGTTTCACGGTACAATTTAATTGTTGACGTAAAAGAGATGTTATGAGGTTAACGTGTTTACCATTCGAACTGCTGTATCGATTTTAAATTAGATTCGTTTGTTTGAAAAGCGAATGCATTGAAAATGTTCTTAACTTTATTTCACGAAAATATGTTCGCTTTCAAGTTGTTCGAAAGGGGTGTTACGCAATTATGTTTCCTATAGTTTGTTTATACAAGTTTCTTCAATGTTTTGCAAATGAGTCATCTACGAAAATTTTGGTCGTCACGATAGAGCCTTTGAAGTATTGTGCATAAACATAATATACGAGGGGAGGTCCAAAAGTTCGTGGAATGGAGGGCATGGAGTGGGGATAGGGGCACTCGCTTAGTGTCATACTAATTGGGGACTCATAATTAGTATATAAATGGAGTTTCAGCCCTATTGCGTCATTCGTTTACGAACACTCGCCTGCTAAACACGTCAATCCGGAAGAAAACTGAAACTATGGAGAAAATTGAACACCGTGCGGTCATTAAATTCCTTACCAAGCAAGGAAAGAACGCTCAGACCATTTTGAATGAAATGGAAACTGTTTACGGGGAACAGTGCCCTAGTAAATCAACGATTTAAAGTGGCATGGTCTTTTTAAACATGGTCGGGAGTCGATTGAAGACGACCCCCGCTCAGGAAGGCCAGTTGAGGCCACCACATCAGACATCGTCGAAAAAGTGGAAAAAATTGTACTGGAGGACACCCGTTTGAAGAAAAAACAGTTATCTGCATTAGTTGGAGTATCAGATACCACCATTTTGCGAATCCTACATGACCACCTGGGTATGACAAAAGTCAGTGCAAGATGGGTACCGAGAATGCTCACGCCGCTTCAAAAACAGCAGCGCGTCGAAGCGTCAAAACATTTTTTGGAGTTGTGTGGCGACGATCCTGGACCGATTTTGGAGCGAATTGTTACCGGCGATGAAACATGGGTTCATCACTTTGAGCCTGAGTCCAAACAAGAGTCCATGCAATGGCATAAAAAGGGGACACCACCGCCAAAGAAATTCAAAGTGTCGGAGTCGGCTGGAAAGTTGATGGCTACTGTTTTTTGGGATTGTGAGGGGATAATACTGATTGATTATAAAGAAAAGGGCAGGACCATAACCGGAGAATACTACGCAACAATACTAGAAAAATTAAAGGATGCCATCAAAGAAAAACGTCGGGGAAAATTGACCAAGGGCGTGTTGCTCTTGCAAGACAACGCGCTGGTTCACAAGAGCAAAGTTGCAATGGCTGCTCTACACACGCATGGCTTCGAATCACTAGTCCACCCACCCTATAGTCCAGATCTGGCCCCAAGTGATTTTTATTTGTTCCCCAATTTAAAAAAAGACTTAAGGGGAAGGAAATTTTCCGACGACAATGAGGTAAAGGAGGCAATTTTGGCTCATTTTGAGGGAAAAGATAAAAAATATTTTTACGATGGTTTAGAAAAATTAATTCATAGATCTAATAAATGTATTCAGCTTAAGGGTGATTATATTGAAAAGGAAAAATAAATTTACTGTTTCATTTTTACTAAAACCCTTTCATTCCACGAACTTTTGGACCTTCCCTCGTACCTATGTCGTAGAAATACGAAATATCTTCAACATTCTAAGTAACATGTAATGACAATTCTATAATTTACTGAAAACTATAATAACTGAAATGTTGTTGAATGCAACTAAATTCCACTGGAATCGGAGTCATGTTGTCATTTTCATTAAAGAAATAACTGTAGCCATACTGTTGCATCATTACATTTAGTGACTAGAGAAATACGTGCATATAGGGCTCGTTGCCAAGGTTACAGGGTGGGTGCGATCAGCTGGACTTACGTAAGGTAAGCTGGGACGAGAGCGGGGTGCGAGGTACGCGGGACGAGGATGTTAGGGACGATCGATACTTGCTTTCGCCCCGTGCTATCACCCTGTCCGTTTCAGTGTATGTATTCTCAACTAAACTTTATTGTTCAAAGATCTTAACTGGTAGTTGTGTGAAACTTACTTTGTACCAACAAATAAACGGTTTCTATTCAATTGCTCTCGGCAAATAGAAGTGTGATTGCTATTTCTTTTACATCCGAAAGTAATTTACAAGTTTCCTGTTATTAGGCTCACTTTAGCGGAGAAATTCGCTGAAGTGCGTGTTTCTTCGATTATCCTTAAGATTAGATCAGTTTCGAGTAATGCTAAACTAGGTTAAAGAACAATTTCCTTGTACAATTACTTTGGAGCACAACTGCTGCCAAGCTGTTATCGTAACTAAAAAGAAATAAGAATTAGATTGTACAGTTACCAGTGCTATGAAGATAACACTCATTTAGTAATATATTATTAGGTACAAGTATGTAAATCACCATTTTCTCAATTTTTTTGTGATGTAGATGATAAGTTTAAATGCAGTTACTATCCAATTGTAATAGCTGCAGGCAAGCAATACTTATTAGATACTAGGTGTGCCCCGCAGTGTTACCCGCAGTAAAAAGGTTAAAAATCTGTTCGTTTTGTTATTATACCACGGGAACATTGCATTATTTTAGGATAAGAAATAGCCAACATGTTATTCTGATGTATAAGCTACATTATTGTAAAGTTTCAATAAAATCCATTCAGTAGTTATGGCGTGAAAGAGTAACAAACATCCATACTCACAAACTTTCACATTTCATATTAGACGTTTTAGGCAGCTTATACAGGATTTGGACATGATATTTGAGACATAATGCCATAGCATGCTAAGCATAAGCATCCAAGATAGAGCTAAAACAAACTCTCTATTCTTTCCGAGTTAGTAAACATTTTTATTTGAACATGAGTAATTTTAGTGATAATAAAACATTATTATTATGTATTGACGCCATTGGGCAATTCGAATTATTGTTATACTGATAAGTTTATTTGTAATTTTTATTGATAACGCCAAGCTCTACAGACTGTTTTATCAGTTATCGGCTATACAGTATTATTACTTAAAAAGTGTTTTATTTATTGGTTGTTGTTTGATATTCTGTTTTTCATACCATTGATATAAATTACATTATGCATTTTAAACTAGTAGTTTATCAGAGGTTTAGAAAGTCCTATTTCGTCAATGGTGATGTAATGGTTATGATTGAGCCTCATATTTATTTTGTTCGGAGTCTGTATCTATGAGGACGTACCTCGCGATACTGTAACTGAATCAACATAAAAATGGCTGAATATATTTGCGTAGCTGAATGCTATTTTACTACTTTTATAAATATATATCTATATATTTATTAGCTTAACAATAAATATCCATTTTTATCGATTGATGATATTGTTTTATAAGTTCATACTGTGATTAAGAGTTCACATCATCTCTAAGTGTTAATAATTTAATGATAAAGATTTTCAGTCTTTTGGATAGTCCGTGGATCTCTTTCTCAATAGACCATAAAACTAACTCTTGCCCAACTCTGAAGTGCATCTTACCGACTTTCGAAGCGGCGCAATGACTTATCTAAAGAATACTTACATCGTGTAATCAAATACTACAATGTTATATTATAACTTTGTTTGCAAGCTTTCATCTCTGGAAGTCGAAAGAGTTGTAAATGATTTATGTTTAGTCGGTATAGATAGTTAGTGGTATCATTATCATATTGTTAACAGGCGTTTGTTGACAGGGAGGTATCTGCTAATATCGGCAATATCGATAGTGCAGGTACTAGCGTCAGCATTAATTGCTTTAGCTTTCCAATTACTGTCCTGCAATTATGATTATAATGGTTATCTTTATTTCAATACATTAAATAGTTTGTTAAACTACGTAAATATTTAGCAATAAACGTATACCTATACACGCCTCCATATTAACAAAGCGTCTGATATTATTATACTTTAGCGTATTTCAGTGTTGCTATTAGCAAAATTTAGGCGTTACAAATTTAAATTTTTTCTTAACTATGTGTGTGTGTGTGTGTTGTTTAATTTATGTATATCTATCTCTAATTGCAATGTATTTTCTCACTTACTTCGTTCATAAAACTCATGACACGCTGCCAATATTGGTTATAACAGCTGTATATTTTATTTAGTTTATATGTTTGCCGTTTATTTTGCATTAAACGTACTGCTTTGCTTTATTTACGTGGCTTTGGTTGTTTTTGTTATGTTGCAGCTCGCGTTTATAGTGGAGTGGTGTGATGTTGACTCGGAGCTGCTAGTTGTGCTTCGCGAAGATAGCGATGTCGTCACCGGCTCGAGCTCCCCCGCCCCCGGTCCCGGCTGGCGCGGGGATGCTACCCCCTGGCCCAGGACCCTCGCGGCAACGATCACTGAAGGACAGACTAAGAGAAGGAATAACAGGACCATTCCATTGGCAGTGAGTTTATTTTAAACATTTTTGAACTGCTTTTTCAGGACGTGTTTGTACGAGACGTGTTAAGAAATTTAATGAGTATTTGAATATGATTTATTCACTTAGAATATGCCATATATAGACGTCCAGCACAACAATGATACGATATCTCAAACGTTAATTTCTTATTTTTCATCAAATTGATAAACCAATTGCCATGCTGATAATGTTAAGAACAAGGTATCGTTTATTAAACATTGTGATTAGCTGCACACATTTTCTTTAATTCTTGTTTAAATTTCTATTAGGGGGCGTCCATTAATAAAATTACGTGAGGTGTTTTAAGGGGCTAGGGGGTCAAGCGAAATATTTCCAAATCTCACTTAGGGGCGAGGAGATCTTAGCAAATATCACGTAATTTTTTTTCTAGCAGAAAACGGTGTAAAATTATGTGATAAATTACGGTAATATTGACAATAAAACTAGTCATAAAAATAAAAATAGTACTAAATTTTGAAAAATTTCGCGTGATATTATTTGAGGAAAATCTTACGAAATGTTACCAAAGGGGGAGGGGTGTCGCAATATTATCAAAAATGCCTCACGTAATTAATGGACGCCCCTTATGCTGTATCAATAATTAGTCATGTATCGGCAGTATAATTTACATATTTGCAAAGACGTCTGTATTGGGTGTTGTGCACCAACGCTTTAACAGCACTTATAGCGTGCATGAATAAATGCTTTTGCATAAATTGATAATTGTGTTTTTAACTAAATATTATGATATTTGTATGAACTAATTGTGACGGTTGTAGCAAATTTTGTAATTTTCATTTATGAAATTTGACAACACCCTGACTGTTCTAGTTATCACGACAGTTCACGATAGCTTTGTGTTAGCTTATAACTTTACTAACTTTCAGCTTCATTAATATTGTAAGTTAAGTCAACTTCCATAATTTCCAAGTTAGATACATCTAAATAATTATTTAGGTATTACCTGCTATCTAGGTCGCGCTACTTAAATTGAGGTGAATAATAGAATATACAAAACGGTGAAATTTGAAAGATAAAGCAAGGAAAGGAATTTTGTACTATTTGTTTAAAACAGTTATGAATATAATACATAAAAGACAAATGCACAAATGTCTGGCATTAATCAATTTTGGATGGATTTGCCTTGTAGTTGTAGCGTTATAGTGCTCTGCCTTTTATAACATCTGTGGAGTTATTTTCACAAACCATACTCGTGATGTTATTAAGTATAATTACTATTAATACAGTATGAAGGAAGCATGTATGCATCTAATTTATTTAATCAAAAAGTATAAATACTTATATTCCATTGCCTACCTTTTCGGCTATTTAGGTTTATCAGCATGTGTAGGTACGTCTACACATGCTGATGGAATCTCACCTGTGATATGGCTTAAATTTCTAAATATTACTGCATATCAGTGTAATACAGATATTTTTTTCTAGAAACTTTGGGGCGCTTGAAAGAATCGGTTCTTTGAAACGGTAGACCTGTTAGTATGTACTCCATAATAGGAATTTATTTGGTCTACCATACTACGTTGACCAGACGTATTTGCCTGTGTAAAGGTTTTATTCGAGTCTTTTGTCTCTTTCGTAGAATAAGCTATTTATTTATATTATCCTTACTGCAACCATGAATCGATATGTGTTGGTGACATTTCTATTCTTAATCCGTCACTTGACAGACAATTGTAATTTGTATAGAATTAATTCCCATTAGAATCACAGGCGCTACTGTAGCTATGTAATTTACAGATAAAAACTCTTATTAATTGAATTGCCTGGCTGAGACTGCGGTCGTGTTACAATACATTTGTTGTGATACGTGTGTTAGTTTCTTGTGATAATCAAGTTTTATTATTAGATGCATTGTATCTACTAACTAATATGTAAGTAATATTGATTTTTTGTCGCCAAATAGGTGTAAATGATTGGTCTATTTTAAGCTCATTACTTTTCGTTCGGTAATACAGAAGTAGACATATAGTCTTTCTTAAAAAAATCTAGGTTTCCACTTCATTCGCTGACAGTTTACTCTCATTAAGTCGAATATCCAAACTTTATTTCTTACCGTTTGCCTACTGTGTCAAAGAAACTAGAATGGTAACTTTTAGTACAAATAAAAACAATAATTATTAATTAAAAACAACAATAATTAAAAATCAAAATAACAAAATTAAATATCGAAATGAACATAAAAATAAGCAAATCAGATTAGTTGGATCAAAAGATAGTTACTAGCTTACCTATGAGCTAGACGATCTTGAATGGACCTCTTAAAGCTAGTTAAGGAAAGATGAAAAATATCCACATCATCACCAGCATTGGTTCCGATGAGGTTGTCATATGAACGACAAGCTCTTAAAACAAATACATATTAATTGCTTTAAGGACGTGACGGTATGACTCGCTAGTTTGCTATCACCATAGAAAAATATCAATAGAAAAACTCGTAGAACATCATCCTAGTTTGTATCAATTGCCGAAAATAACTAAAAAGGATTTGCTTGTGCGGCAAAATGATGTAGAAAATGCATTTTATTTATTTTTAGTATTTAACAAAACCATTGCCTTGAACCATTGAAGATTCTAGTTTTATGCTACATGTCTGAAATTAGATAACACCTGTGTTTGATGTAACATGATGTGTGTCTGTTTGTTTTGTCCCAAAAACATGTTATCTGGCAACTTTGCTAATATTGTTTGTGTGTGTTATTAACATATTTCGTACACTTTGGACCGATAAGAAGTGTTTTTATCAAACAGTGTATGACAGGTTAAAGTAACTATAAAACAAAATATTTATATGAATACATCTGTTAATAAGATGCCTAGCATATTTTATTTTTAATCACCAACTAAAATGGGTGTTATGTTTATCGTGCGTATCTTTTTATGGTAGGTACTGGAGCTCCTAAACAACTCGATCCATTTTGATTACGATTTCTCCTTACTGATGGTTGTCTTTTATAATACTAATCTATACTTATAATAAATCTGTAGAGAGGTCAATTCTGTACATGAAATATATTTTTAAAATAACTATCAGGGCAATTAGTAAAATTTTTGTCTGTCTGTCTGTCTGTCTGTCTGTCCGTCTGTATGTTCCTTATAGAAACAAAAACTAGTCGACGGATTTTAACGAAACTTGGTACAATCATTTTTCATACTCCCGGGCAGGTTATAGTATACTTTTCATCACGCTACAATCAATAGGAGCAGAGTAGTGAAGGGAAATGTTGGGAAAACGGGAGAAGTTACTCCATTTTTTAAGCTTCCGTCGCGTGTGCAGCCTTAATGGTTAAAGTTACATAGAAATCATGTATGACGGAAATATTCTACATAAAATTGTCTAAAAAATATCCCGAAACAGCACTTATCTGTATTTTATGGTTGACTCACAATAACACGTGTAACTCCTGATAGCTTAGCAGTTCGTTCATTCTGATTATATTTGTTTACTCTTACGTTTATAATACTATCAATCATCCCTAATTTAAAAAAGTTAACATTATTACCTATTCAATAAAAAAAGAATCATAGAAATCGGTATAGAAACACCAAACTTATACATGAAATAAGCCATCGCGCCGTCGCACGTGAAAATTTTCTAAATTCTACGCGGACGGAGTCGCAGGCAACAGCTAGTGTTAAAATAAAAACATAAATTATATAATTGAACTAGCTGGCCCGGCAAACGTTGTTTTGCCATACCAAAAAAAGTAAAAAAAAAAAAGAACTATAATCCTCACGCAGCCCGAGACCTTTCCAACGAATGCAAAACCGTTGAAATCGGTTCGTGCGTTCTGGAGTTATAGCGTCAGGAAGGAAAATCCGACTTATTTTTATATAGTAGATTTGATAGTTCAATTATAATAATTGAATTAGATTTGACTGTTAAAATTGCAAAGGATGTTAGCAAGCAAGGACTGAAAATATTGGCATTTTCTTTTTTCTGCCTTGTGCGTAAACTAACAGATACGATAGATAGCCATGGAGCATAGCGTAAGAAAACGGTTCATTCATATACCTTAATATTTTCGGTAAAAATAAACATCTGATACAGATGAGTAACATATCAGTGATAAAATCATTACCAAATCGAGACCTGACATTATCATCGATGAAAATAAATTTGATTTCGTCACAGACAAAAATCATGTGCTAAATGCGTATATCATATTTAAGAATAATTTTCGAATAACAAAATGATATATTATAATATGTCAAATATCTTTGGCTTTGATCACGTTGAGCTATTTACGCGGCAGCTGTCGGCGACCGATGATAGCTCAAAAATTATTAGCCTTGTGCATCATTCGCTATCTCAGTGTGTACACTGCCTCCACCTACAGGCTCCTTATCTTCCCTCGCACAACCTCAGACAACGTCCTGACCTTACAAACTAAGTCTCGCTTGTTTACAGCATCCCTTTGTAACATAATTTAATTAAAAAGCTGGCGTTTGCCTCCGTTGCCATCTTGGCAAGAAATTACGTCGTTGTCGACTGCTTGAGTTTAATTTAACATCGTACAATATTGGCGTAATTATTACCTCAGACCATATAGCTAATAACAGGAAACTATATTATGTAGCGATATAATTAGGTATACTATTTATACAGTACTTAAACCGTGAACATTTTTAAAGCTAATATAATCCGTTGAAAACTATTAATCGGAATTCGAAATTTGTAATAATTTTATTATATGTGCTCTCTACGTTAATTTGCGGGCGGCACCGGCGGGTGAGGTAATAGAAATTAACAAAATTGAGGGTCTGATGGTATATTTATATCTCAAATTAAAACCAATGATGGGCTGTATTACGTATTCGTTATTTCACCCTTTGGCCGATATTTACTTCCTCTTAGAGATTATTTCAATAATTGTAACAGATTTTCCATAGCAACATCATCGGTGAGTTCTTAATAGCGAGTATAACTGCACTTTTAATTACCTTACTGAAATAAAATAGCAAAAACGCGAATAAGTGCTATGTTTATTTGTGGCAGTAAATTCTAATCTGTAATACTGTTGCTCAAAATAAATACAGGTCTTGCAGTGGAGTTTCGAATTCAATACAAGTCCAGACAAAATCGATTAAGCACCAGACGAATTTTATGAATCGTTGCAGAGTCTGTCAATATTGTTGAGCAAACAGCGTTTTAATTAATAGCAATGTAATTAAAATGCTGTTCAGACGTCACAAGAGGTTTTAGCGTTCCAATTTATTGGATTAATCCATTCGCGTCAATTTCACATCAAGATATTTGTCGGGGGCGATGGCGTGTAATCCCCTCATTTATGCATGGGCCGTCCTTGGCCGATATAAGTCGTTGCGGTGGAGAAAGTGTTGTCTAGAGGTGGAGGGTGGATTGCACCGTCATTGTTTTCTTCAGAGACGTGCTGGTTCCTGCACTTATAAACCACCGGGTTGTATTTGCTGTTTTTAACTTGTGATACTATCTTTCCACGTACCTGTGTCGCCATGTGATACCGTCTATCTATTTTAGCATTATTGTTCTTCCTTAATATTTGTACAACTTTTTAACGGCAGTTAAATGAAAATTTTGTACTGAAGTGGAAACTTTTTTTGCCTAAACACAGGTTTTGTTTTCCCGCCGCCTTGCCCTGCCGGGCCATGATGGCGCCTTGATCTTTACCAGGATCCGGCGAGGGGTGCCAAAACACAGGTTGCTATATTTCTATATTAAACAGAATACTTACCTGCAAGCAACAAATTATAACGCTGTGAAACAGTTTGTAAATTTTTTGAAAAACGCTAACTCTGATTTTCATATCTGTATACGGGAAAAAATTACGAAAATTCATAATGACTTTCACCCATTTTTCTTCCCTTGAAGGTTGTTTTTTTCGTTCACCTGCATTACTTACTCAGATTACTAATCTATTTCGTCTATACGTTAATGTGTATCTTACTCGGTCAGGATCTTCCATTCGTTTGTACAATTGGTTTTCTTAAATCTTTTATTTGAATAGAAGTTTGAAAAGTAAAAATATGTGGCAAAGCCATTGACCTATTAGTTAAGAAAAGCAATATAATGGTTATTTATTTTGCGCAAATGTTTTTCATTTTGTTCCATTAATTTATTTCAGTTATTCAATAGTTCAATGGGCATTAGGATGATGATATAGTTGTTTTCAGTAATGGTAAAACGGTTTTCGCGGTCGTGACAGTATGGGGTACACGAGGTCGTATCATATTGTTCAAGGGGCGTGTTGTCACGCAGAATGTGTGGCACATTCACACAATGTGTATCTTTGTCTTCATATTATACAGTACAAATTGATTCCACACCGGAGCGATGGGCCGGCAAGTTCCAATCAACAAACTATTTTCCCTTTTCTTATTTGAATTTGAATATGGTTTATTTATTTAAGAAGTATTATCGTCTGGTTCTAATAAATAGTATTTTCAAACCAAGACAATTCAATACCACTAGGTCGTTGGTTTTATTGAAATTACTTTGATCTCGTACCTATCCTAAAGATTTATGGTCTTATTCATAATGACTTATCGGAGGTTTAAAAGTTCGCTAAAATCGGTTCGCGAAAATTGTCAAAACTTGTTATTCATAATAGTCTTTTTACGCTAAAATGTTTATTATCTCTCCGATAAAATCTCCGTTTAAACCTCCGACAAGTCATTATCAATAAGACCAATAATCTTTGAGTTTGAATATAATCTACAACGAGATTTTAGTTTTGAGAGTCGCTCTCTATGCAGTTAACTGCGTAGTATGGAATAAGATATGTTAACGTACATCTAAATAGTACTCAATATAAAATTATTGGGGATTATGGTTAAGTATATCGCCGGAAATGCCAATGCTATGTGAAAATCGATAAAGTTCTGGGTACGATCTAATCTTAAATACAGTAAGCATGTTTTATCAAACAGATCTGCATGTGACAGATCGTGAAATTACGGACATGGGTGAGGAAAACGTTGACTTGCCAGATTTAATTAGTTACTGTGACTTGTCAATAACAAATTTTATTTTCCATCTTTATGTTGCACATAAAGTATATTTTATCAAGACTAAATTTTAAATTTATTTGACTGTCTGTTTGTTTACAATTTATTAGTAGTTTTAATTACCTTAATCCTGAAGAAAAATGGATCGTTTCATAGCAAAATGATAAAGTCGAGCCCCTGCTTTTGTTTGTTAAATTTCCACCTTGTTTTGTCATTTCAAGTAAAAAAGATATGTGTGTGTATAAACAAGCAACGTCTTCCTAATTCTTCACTGACGTGTCTTGTCTTTTCATCATTATACAAATATTTTACTATGTCATGACTATCATATCAAGATATTACTGGTTCGTACGTAAATAATTAACTTTTTGATGCGGTTTCGCTCCTTTGATCATCAAATATTGATTATACGAAGCAGTGCTTGTATCATTGTTGCTAACAGGTACAGGTTTTCCCGATTTAGGTAATGCAATAAGAAAAACAGTGGAAAAGGTCGTAAAGTGATATCAATTGCAATTCTGTAGATTTTCTACACGTGGCAATGTTCAGTAAGAGAAGTGTTATTTGCTAGATCTGCTATGTCGTGTCTGACATGACGGTGATCGATGACTGTTAAAATGTAAATGACCTAAAGATCATTATAGATAAACCAACCATAATTGCGTTATCTCATATCATTCAATCTTAATTAATAAGGCCATCGTATGAAATGTAAAATAATTGCCAGGTTAGCGTTAGCCAAAATAAAGAAATGTAAAAACTTGTCTTTGTAGATAAATTGTAGGGTAATTATTAGCACTCTAAATTTCAACTACAAGATGTTGTCTTTACTTATTATAAGACGAAGTAGTTATTTTTGTATGTGTCTCTATGTGAGCTGATATCTTCAACACTACGCAACGGATTGGGATGCGTTTTTTTTTAATTGCGGGCTACCGCTTTTTTATAATTTGAGCTTGAAAATAGTTATGCTTTTTTGTGGTTTAAGATACCTCTATCGGCCGCTTTCTATATTCAATCTCAATCCGTATTTTACTATCCGAGATTGATATTTGAAACCATTTCTACCTTTTACTATTTCAATATCTGATCGATGGATCGATATGCCCATCCTTTTTTTCAATCGATCTTTTGGAGGACGGATTGATAAATAAAGATCAGTGTTTGTACCAAAGTGACAGGTATGAGCTTTCTATATGCGATCTCTGAGTTTGACAGATCGATTTCTGAGCGGAATCTATCTTTATTTACAATCCCCCAAATTTGGCCGTTAAATGTAAGAAAACGTAAAAAAACATGCAAATGGAAATATTTACGAGTGATGATAGTGATCTTGAAGTACTAATGGAGTTATCGGATTGGGATAGTAGCGACAGTGAACAAGAGAGAACTGTATCTTCGAAAACGTTTCGGCGAATAAACTTCCTAGCAAGTTTAACTGACACTGAGTTTACATTCAGATTCAGGATAAACAAAGCAACAGTTGAGATGGTTTTAAATGAAATAATGCCATTTTTTTTATGAAATAAAGCCATTTATGCCATGTTTTCTAAATTTCAATTATAAACGCTTTTTTTTTGATATACTTAAATCCAATGAGATTTACAATATCAAAAATGTTAGACCTAAACTAGTACCTATCTTATCAAGTTGATTATGAAGGAAGGTTAGTGATTATTGATTACCTACCTAACAATATTGAATTTTTTTTTTGGGAAAAATGGTGTGCCACCATTACATCAACTTTTGTTAACACTTAGATTTTATGCTTTGGGGACTATGTTAAATTCAGTAGCTGACTTTGCTGGAGTGTCCTTGTCATCAGCATGTAGAATGTTGAAGGAGGATAGGATGTAGAAAAAATAATAGTCGAACATAGAACATGTTCGACTATTATTTTTTCTATGTACATTCACCAATTTCTCTGTCAATTATGGACTGATTTACAAAATTCATTTTTCATTAGAAAGAGTAAAGTGTACTCTTTCTAATAAAAAATGAATTTTGTAAATGAGCAACAAGTCAGGATCTGATGGTGACATCCCGTGAAATCGAGTGAGACCCTTCACATATTATCTTACAACCATTCCTATACCAACTATCATAATAAATAAGTAAAAATAAAACAACTTTTCTAAAAATTATGATTATTCTTTTATATTTATATGAGAAACTACAAATAAAATACTGTATGAAAACATAGATCTTAATACATATTAAAATATTTAAAAACTAAATTTAAAAACACATTTATAAAATACATCAATTAAAATACAAAATAAAACTTAGACTTATTATATACAACTAGTCCTCCCCCTTAAGTTTCCTTATCTCTAATTATAATTTTTCATTTTCTAATAGTATATTATCCATTTTCCTCTCTATGTACATTCTTTTGGTATTGAAATATTCAACCATAGCCTTCTTGCCTTGCGTCCCTCATCTGGTTTTGGATGTTTTTGTTTGAAACCTGTTGAACATAGATATTGAATCTTTAAAACTAGTCATTTATTTATACTTTTAACACATGCATAATAATGAAGAACCGACATGCATGGGGGGAAGCTAGTATAAAAAGAAATACCAATATAATCATAAATTGTTTCCTCCTTCGAAAGAGGTTTCGTTTTATTCTAAAAATAAAATGTATGTTAGAAGCAAATTATATTTACATGTAAAAATGTAGAAAATGAATGGCGCGAAATCTAGTAAGTAGGTACGTATTTAACCACACAAAACTATAAATTTGAAGTAGGTACATAAAGATTATAAATATAATATGATTAACTTACTGGTAGTGGCTCCATTTTAAGCTATACAGACAATAACACTACATAAAACTCCAAAAAACTAGGACTAAGTTTCAAGTTAAATGTTTTTGTTATTTGTCAAACACCACGCCATATGGTCATAACGTGTTCCGTTTCATTTCAGCCATTTCACGTTCGTCGATTACAAAGTGAGCGGAACAGGCGGAACTATTTTAGTTTTTAACTTGTTAAAGTGTATTTATAATATTAATTTCCAAGAAATGTAGTATGAACAAACAAAAAAAATATTTTGATATAATAATCACTTTTTTAAGAATCAATGAACACATTATTTTTACTTAACTTGCGTAAACCAAAACGTGTAAGAGGGTCGAAATTTATGACCGATCCCTTTTTTTTCATGTTATTTTAAGAGAGATAGACATATAGAAATACCGATTCGGCATCGATCGGTCGATTGTTTAAAATCTGGATCAAAAACAATTTTAGATTTACGATCGAATATAGAAAGCGGCCGTATGAAGAGTCTGCTTCGAACTTGTCTTTTTTGTGTACAGTAAAAAAAAAATATTATTATAACATGTTTAACTTAACAAAACGAATCCACAAATAGCAGTTTCTCTTGCTTATAATTTGGTATGTAGATTAGAGATGTAGTTGGTATTCTAATGAAAAAATCAAATAGACGAAGTTCATTTAGACCGTTTAATAAAGACGCATACATTTTTATCCATTTGTTTCTATTAAAGTGTTGGCCAATAAAAACTTTTTGTATTGTGATGATACGCCAGATATTTTTTTTGCTTTATTGCGTAAAAATTTGTTTCGCAAAAATTTTGTTTATCAGCAAGCAATGCCAACTGCATTCAAACTGTAGTATTACGAATGCCAACTATCCGATTGTAAGTATTTACATCCTCAAATTGAACAAATGTAAAGATACTATTATTATTATGGCTAGGGCATGATTTAATTAAATTAAAAATCGCAGAGAAACAAACAATAGCAGCCTAACTTATGTATCGTCTACAATATTAAAGTTATTCACATATTCGTATTCTGTGCTTTTGTTTGGTCTAGTGATTGAGGAACTCTAGTGCGTATTTGGTTTGCTTTTAAATTTAGCTTTATATATTTTTTTTAAATATTTAAATGTAAATACAGTGATTCATTGAGTAAAATATTACGATTTACGTATACATATCATACGCGTCATAATTTTACTTGATGTTTCTGGCGTGATGGTATGATGATGTTTCTTTGTATAATAGGATTCTCTAATTGACGCGTCCATCTTACTTGAAGTGGCTGTAATTGAAAGATTAGCGTTGGCGCCAGCTGGTACTTCTCTTAGCGTGATGCTGCACAGGTCTGCATCCGACGTAAATACTGCAATGCATCAAATTGTTAGCACTTGTCGAGTACATCTCGTTTTAACCTACGTAAACAGTTCGTACTGCGTGTTAACTGCAGTAATCGATTATATAGTGATTATAGATTTATACCAATATCATAAAGCTGAAGAGTTTGTCTGAACGCGCTAATCTCACAAACCGCCGCGATGATACAATTAGAAAAATGCTTTCAGTGTTAGATACACATACATACATTTATCGAGGAACGCTATCGGCCTATATAACATCCCGCTGCGACCAATAGGAGCGAAACATCAGTGAAAAATGTTGCTAAAACGGGGAAAACTTTTTAAATTCTATGCGAACGAAGTCGCGGGCAGCAGCTTGTACCTTATATTCTACGAATCGTAAACAAACATGGAAACATAAAAATAAATCAATTTTGGGTTTTTGAAAAGTTCTAATACGAACATTAATAACTTATCACACAGTTTTCAATACAATAATCGTATGATGATAAAGTAATCAGATCGTTTTGTAATCGATTATTGTTATAAGTTGTCTAATACTTTAATAGTATGGCGGACTTTGTATCAATTAATGAGATAAGTGGCTTTTGAAGAGTTCTTATCAAAGAACAATGGGCGGTTTCGGTTTCGTCCCAAGTGTTGTAACATTTTTCTACCTACATCATTTGAAAGATCTCAACAAGTGTTATGTTTTTTTTTGTATGGGCATAACTATATCTTATACGTATCTCGTGCTATATATATATACGTATCTCGTGCAGGGAAACTGTTATAGTGGTATTATTAATTTCATAAAAATGTTAAATATATCTTAATTAATTAGTCTTTTAATAACTATAGGACTAAAACCTTTTCTGACAATATGCACAGATGGCTACACAGTAGATGTGACTGGCCCTCATGCTGCTACGACTTCAGATGCGACGATAATGAATGCCTATATTGAAAATGAAATAAATCCAATTCATTATGTCCTTCAAAATAATGATACATTTGTATTAGACAGAGGTTTCAGAGACCCAATATCAACCCTAGAGACTTGGGGCTATCAAGCCCACATGCCTCCAACAAAACTTAGAAGTGAAAGCCAACTGAGTACAGTAGAAGCTAATAAATCAAGATTAGTTACAATCGTGAGATGGGTTGTAGAGGTAGTGAATGGGTGGATTAAGAGCGATTTTAAAATATTCAGACAAGAATATTTTAATCGGGCAATGACGCATTTAATTATTGATATACGCATTGCTGCTGCTCTTTTAAATACTTTTAGAGAGCCTTTAAAAGACTATCCTCGAGCTCACGAAATAATAGAAGTGCTAAATAGGAGAATTCATATGGCTAACAGTCTAATGTAAATGTTATCGAAAATAATATAAATCGACAGCGAGCTTCTTTTGTACTATCACCGCAGATGACAATCAATTATTGCAATTTCCAATATTAGCAGAAGAAGACCTGTTATTAATTTCATTACGAACTTATCAAATAAAACTTGCACGGTTTTATTTGAGTGAACACATAAGAAACGGCATATACAGAATAGAAATATGCATAGGAGCTATTCCAAACCTTGTGCGATACAATATAAACATTTTAGATGGTATTCTTTTGAAGAGGCGGATAAAATCGGGACACGTATCTGGTAGAATTTATTATTCATACATTTTGAATAACAATAGAGCAGAAACACCGAGAGAATCAATTGCACATTATTATTGCTCTTGTTTGACTGGGAAGAGAACAGTAGGTACTTGCGCTTACATAATGAGTATCATTTGGTACCTTGGCTGGGCAAGTCACCAGCCAAGCATATTGTTACCGGCGACTTTTTTGGACGACATTGTTGTAGATAATGTCCATTATTAAAGGATAGGTACTACTAATATAAATAAATACTGTGATACGATAAAGAAACTGATTGTTGTATCACAAGTACCAGTGTATAAAGTACATTGTTTAAGTTATTGAGAATTAGCCATAATTGTACCATTTTCAACTGTGTGTTTATTAATAGCTGTCTAAAATAACGATTACTAACTGTGATTACTGTACAATTATTATGAACGTAATAAGTACCTATGTGAGTATGTAACACAAAATGTAAAAAAGTCTGTAAAGCATTATTTAATACAAAAACTGTTTTTACACGCTCTATATTAGCTTCACTTGTATGTTTGTTTGTATGTTTGTTTGTATGTTTGTAACCGACTCCTTTGGACGCTATTTTGACCCACGTTAAACGGTCAGATTCTATTCAAATTTTGCACACCTGTCAAAGACCGATGACAATGCAATAATTCGATTAAATAAAGCGTGTTTTTTAGTTTTTTTAATTTCATTTACACTCCAGAACTTTTCACCTGCACACAATTATAATAAAAACTTGAATTATTCATAAAAAAAACTTAAGTGAACATGTTTAAACTAGTCGCAACATGTTACCAGGGTAGGGACGCAACCCATACAATAATGCCCATTGTTCTTTCCCTTTAATATTACAATACCTATTTTACATGAAGATATTTCTTCCATGTTCTCGTGTCAATATTTCAATGATCACTATCTATACACTTTACCCTACATTCATATCAACATTTATAGTTAGTATACGTTTCTTCAGGCACGACCTAGAAAGTGAAAAATTATTATTCGCTCTTATATGATAAATCATAAATACGGGTTTTGTTTTTATATTTTAAAAATATGCTGACGCGACACCCACAAAATAATGGGGTGATGTTCGCATTCAGTTATCCTGAATGCGTTACCACACGGAATACGATACGGAACAGCAATTTTGTTTACATTAAAACCTTGAACATCACTTTACTTATCTATAGATATTTTAGATTTATTTATATACACACAGATATAGATTATTCGATAATTACAAACTATAACTAATATTCACTCGTTTAGGCAAAATCTTGAGTGACAGATGGTTCAGCTGTTGTTTTAACCAAACTCTAAACTTTTTTTTTGTGTATAAATATCATTGGTATTAATCAATATGTCATTATCGTAATTTCATTGTGGTAATGTATCCAAGATAAGTGATAGTTCCTTATATTAATTTGGCAGTCGTTAACAATGCTTGATTACGATATGGTTTCAATTGTGATATTTTTATAAATGAGTGTTCGATAATTAATTTTATGTTTGTGTTATTTAAATATGAATTTTTTGGAGTTTTTTACCGGGTATGTAAATTTTCTACATTATATCAGTAGAGATACTGTTAATTGTATAGTAGAATGTTATATACAATAGAACTATTTCGTCGGACGTATTATGTAATAAAATATCGATAGTAATTTGTATTCAGTAAGAATACGTGTAATGTATACCTTAGATGTATTCATGTCAAAAAGTCATAAAAGGCTTGAAAAATATACGATGCCATTGTTAACGAGAATGAATTTGACACACCTCCATTGAAAATATGATTTATTAACCCAATTAAGATTTTCATTGTATAAGGTAGGATGTATTTTAGATATATTATTTTTATTTAGTATATGTTGATAAAATTTATAGTTAATTGCTTTTGTTTAAAATCTCGGTAACAACCGCAAAATATAAACAGCTAGGATTTGTTCCTTAATTTAACCCTATGGAGACTCTTAAATAAAATTTATTTTACTAGACTGAGGGGTGCGCAAATAATATAGGTTAATGTCATTTGAATACGTAAACTAGGTGTTTTTAGATAACCTTTTAATATTAGTATGACAATATTATCAATACTCCACATGTTTATTCGAATATTTTATGTATTTTGAAATCAAGGTAGACGTAACGTAATATAATAATCCATCAGCAGGAAAAGTAAAGAGTCTAGAAATTATCCATTTGTGGATCTTTTATAATAAAAGGTATTCTTGTTTAGTGGTGAAGAGGGCATACAAAATCTGTAATCACGTTTTATCCGCGAGTTCAGTACTGATTACAACAATGAAATCATTCTGTTGTGTTATGTATGCAACTAGCCCTTTCAATTATTGTAATTCTACAATTGTCGCATTTATATGGCACTATTTTAGAATTACACATACAATTACAGATATATTATACGGTACGTGTAATTAATCTTTATAAAACGCTCGCTATGTCTATCAAGAATGAATGTACGGCTTCTCATTTCAGCATAGTAAACAGTTTAGGCGACAGCCCTGAAGGAAACTTGTAGAGTGTTCTATTAACATTTATTTTGGATAATCATTCACATGCATAATTGCGATAACGACTGCTATTAATATATTGAATGGTAGCAACATCACGTTTTAATACATATCATGTGTGACGACTCATAACCTGATAATATAATTTAATCATTAACATAATGCAAATTAACGAGGACGATGATGACGTTTGGAGTGCTGATATCAAGTGAGTACTAGGACGAAAACATTGTACCAATTAGCCACTCGCTTGCATCTCTTCTTTGTGCCTACGGGTAACCAACCTTCTTTAGATCGTCAGGTTAATTGTAATTAATGATATATTACTTCCATTTTGATAATATAGTGAAGCGACCTGTTTCTCAGAAGCATACTTATCATATTATACGTTGAAGTAAGTAAACCTGTCAAGATAAAGCTGTATGTTTGTATTTGTACATACCGTAGTCGTGCTATTGTTCGGGTGCCAGGTACTAACTACATTTCCATTATGTTGTGTCAAAAACATCTCCGAATATATGTTGGATATTTTCATTGTAAGCATTATGTTATGTGATACATACATATTGGTAAGGATTTGTTAGCGATAAGCATGAAAAAGGATCTGATACTGATATCGTTTGTATTCATATGTATATAGAAGCAAGGACGAATCACTAGTTGCGGCTTCATGACAATAAAACCCAATGAAATAAATAATACTTTAGTCTTAATGTCTTAATTGTTAACTACTTAACGATCCACTACTCCATATCTGCTGTTCCACATTTATTTTTGAACCAAACGATAATTTTCGTCAGGTCTCTGACTTAGTTTCTTATCAAAGTGGAAGAACTTGTTGCCTCATCATTCACAATTACTGATATGTTTACCGGAACACTTCCATCAGACAAGATATGGTAGATCATTTCTTCGTACTAAGATGATAATGTCTCGAAACACGTAATTTTAACAAGGTTCATGTACTTTATCTGTGATTAAATTATCGATATGTTTATCTTTGAACGCGAGCGAGTGGTTCTACTGTTCAAAAGAATTGTAATGAAAGTGAAGTTTGTTGAAATTTCAGCGTGGGTACTTTGTCAGCGCCGGCCACACCCCAACCGTCTCCAGCTTGGCTTCTTCGCTCCTCTAGTATAGCGTACGTCACATTTAGTACTGTATAGTTATACTGAATATTTATATCATCAACATAAGCTTGCCGAACATATATGTAAGCATTTTTCACGGGGATAGGTGAATAATATATAAAAATCATAAAGCTTTCGTAAATCCGAGCACGTTGCGAGAGAACTTTCGATAAAATTAGATTTATGTTGTACTGACGAGGTTTACATTTCTTCATACGTTCTCATAAATATACACGATGCTGTTATTTCAATAAACGGTATGTGTAGGAGACATTTTTGTACGAGTATAGTAAATGATATGAAATGAAATAAGAGTAGCGACAGACTAATGTGTAGCCGAACGGACATATTACAAAGTTTCTGGTTAGTTTAGATGGTCTACACGACTAACTTTTAGCAAAATTCAAAATGTTTGTTGCCATTTATTGTATAATGAACGAATATTCCACTGGAAAATGTGGTTGATATGAATATCTACGAGAGTCAATACTCGGTGCGGGAGACTGTATGTAATTTGCAAAACGTTGAGAAACTTATAGCTCTAGGGTATTAAAGTCAGATGACTTTATGTGCCACTTGTTCACTGGAAAGTGAATGGGTAATTTGAAATAAGCCGAGCAATATAAACAACTATGAGTAAATATAACTTGTTTAAATATTGGCTTAGTGAACAGTAAGTCAATGTAAACAAATTAAATGAAGTCGAGCAGATGACACTCACTTGTTTATTAAACAAATCCAATCGTTGATCCTGCTTGTTTACATGTCTAATTCATTATTTACGCGCCCCTTACTTGGTGTCTCTGAAGTCTTGACGAGATATGAACGTAGCGAGCTGTCAAGTATCAACACATGGTTATTATCTAGGGGTAATGCGCAGTAGCAGAATAAGGAAAACAATGAGATTGTTAAAGTGTAACAACGACTTGAGTCAACTTTCCCACAGTACTTGTGTCATCGAGATGAAATGTATTATTATTAACTCTTAGGTAAAACATAAATTGAGTCATGCATATCCTTGCTGTCACAAGTTAATGAAAAGTCCCGTGTTGTTTGCACAGAGATTCAATAACCTAGTTACTTGAATGCCCAATGTATTTATGTAGTTACGAGACTTAATAAGACTAGAATATAATTTTTCATTTTGGATCCTCTACGTTTATTGTTATCAATTTTAAAATATAACTGAAATAAACTAATTGAATGCCTTTAAAATACCACTAAACTGTACCTACTGTGAAACCAGAAGGTTTTATAGTACATACAGTTACGGCGTTTATACTTTAAATTTAGACATGACGCCACAATATTTTGGTTATGTTACAGTCACATTTCGTTGACCTCCCTGCCTCCTTGATGACGCAATTTATGGATACCCAAACAACCATAATCAGGTGGACATTTTGCATTATATTATAATTAAATTAGTTTTTGCACACCTGTATACAACAGATTAAAAATGTATGCATTCTTTCAGATAAAATGCATGCCGGCAAGTGGTTCCAGTGTTCATCTATTAATAGTTTCTAAAACTTTAAAGTTCATGATAATTACATGAAAATGATTTTATGAAGTCGAAAAAGTTCTATTATTAGAAAAAAATTTGCAATTTGCGAAAATTCCGTAATTAAGACAAACAAGATCTATCGAAACATGAATCACAATGAAAGAAAAACATTAACGCATTTAATATATTGCATTATGTTGTTTATCTCATATTATCCTATCAGAGTTTTTTTGGGTTATACTGTAATAACACACTTCAGAAGTAATCCTTTTCAAGTAGGTACATTGACACTAACTGACAAGTGATAGTGAGTTGATGCCGCCTTATGAATAACTACTGCGACATTAGATTATCGGAACTGCGTTGCTCAATGCTCACAAATTAATTGTCTTTCACCTGTTCACATGATTGCGTCTGTATACGTTCATTCAACCTTCGTGAGGGAGAAGACGTGTAGAAAAATATTACCGATGTGCAATTGTGCAACAATAGAAACAAATGCACGTCAGTCTAGAAACCAGAGTAGATATTTAAATACATAATTATTTTCGATTGTTCCGTCTCTTTCAGTAGTAATCGTAATCTTATCTATACTACTATACTAATATTATAAAGAGGAAATCTTTGTTTGTTTGGTTGTTCCCAATAGGCTCAAAAACTACTGGACCGGTTTTAAAAAATCTTTCACCATTCGAAAGCTGCATTATCTGCGAGTGACATAGGCTAGATTTTATTTTGAACAAAAATAGGGTTCCGTAAAATATTTGGGTTTTTCGGAAAAAAGTCAACCTGAAAAGTTACTTATTTTGCGTACGCTGCCTAAACTATAAAAGATAGACCCATAAAATGTTCTAATTAATTGTAGATCTTATAAATATCTATAAAAAAGTCCGCTACACACTACATATACCTATCTATGTCGGGTAAGGCACAACAACCATTTTTTTATTTAAAAATCTGGAATTTTTTTGGACTACATTTAAGGGCATTTACTTTACTTATGCAATTATTCCTTAGCAAAATAAACTATTTCATCACCAAGTACAGTTTATGTAGATAATATTTGGTCTTTGAATGATTAAAATTGGACGTTTGGTTTTGAAGTTATGGCGAAATTAAAATATTACGACTTCTGCTGCTCAACCCGTTGCGAAGTGAGCGTCACCGAGGCGGGGGTGAGCGTCACGGGAGTTTAGATCTATGAATGTATTGCAAATGCCTAAGAGAGCCAGGTCTCAACTTTGTAGACATAATTCTTAAGCACGGGCTAAAGGCCCATCATCACGCTACAACCAATAGCAGCAAAGTAGAAGTGAAAAATGTTGCAAAACGGGGATTTTTTTCTAAATAATATGCGTACGAAGTCGTGGGCAACAGCTAGTGTATTTATAAATATAAACTTTTTGACATAGTCTTTTCTATCATTGGTGTTTTGATCATTTGGTGCCAACCTAAACCGAAAAATGATGTGTGATGTGATGCGATGATCCTAAAATGTTTGTATTTTATCTGTTATTTTTAAATTGATTCCTTTTAAACGGCGGCAGCATAAGATTTAGTGAGTCATTGCTTAGATTACTCGATAAAATAATTTTCCAACTAAAATATCTTTAATATCATAATGATCCCTGCCGTTTGAGATTACAATATGTCAGATAGATGTAGATACAAATATCAAAAATTTTGATCTGAAAATTATAATCCTTTTTCTTTTTCATTACTTGTCAAATCAACAAATTTAAGTCCATATGGACTTAAATTTGTTTCTCTAGTTAGTAGTACATAATATTATTAATATTATTTACTACATAAAAGTCGCCATCAATTAATGTTAAATTCATTGTCGGGGTTAACTTATTTCATAAAATTTTCATGTGATTTTAAAAGCTACGACAGTGAGATATTGGGGCATCGCCAAAATATGGCAAGTTTTGATGCACAACTCGGCTGTGATTGGGCTCTCAGGAAGTAAATTTAAAAAGTTATCTGCGCACGAATTTCATTTCTGTGTCCAAAGTATAATATAGACTAGGATTAACTAGTAAATTTTGTTTGGGGTCTTATGGTTATATTACGATAAATTGGTTATATCGTTTATTACCTAATATATAATGACCGGGTCTACTCCGCGGGAAATACAACAATATATAAAATATATACAATAAAATAACGTCGGGACAAAACAGGTATCGTACCTAAAATAAATTATATTTCCCGCGGAGTAGACCCGGTCATTATATATTAATATGTGTGAAAGCCGCGAAAGTTTAAAAACATTAATTGGTTATATCGTTTGTTTGAACACATACAACATCCCTTTTCAAATATTTCTCCTAGCCAACCAATCTCCTATTATTGTGTAATCGCTATCTCCATAATGTATAATTACATGGTATGTATAATAATGTAACGCTATTTCCTTTTCTATAAATGTTAAAATGCTAATCCTTTTTCTTTTAGTTACACAATCGTTGACCATGTAGTAGATTTACTGTTTTACTGCGGTGCTATTTCCCTTTATTGCCTTACGTCCATTTGCTTAATACAGTGTAGCTACTCTGAATGTGTATTGTGAACCAATTAATCTCTGGCAATGTGAAGGTTACTGCTACGATCACCGCAAGGTGGTTCAGCTTTATGTAGAAGGTTTATTCCTAACAATAAATTACGTGTGTTGAGCAAGTGTCGAATAGTACTCATTTGGCCCATAGCTTTTCCATTATCCTGTCTACAAGATTATAGGCTTTATCAGAACAGTTCCGAAAAATGGTCCCGATTTTAGCTGTGAGTTGAGACCCTCTGTTATCTTCCACTATATCTTCATCATTTTTACGAATGCAGACAAAATAAATGAAAGTTTATAATTTATAGAATAAATGAAAGTATTTTATCAATTTTTTTTAAGTTATCTTTTTAACATATAAAATATAATAACGAATAAAACCTTGGCCTTTTTGTACTGACAGCTTATGTAAAATATGATACCAATGCATAAATCGGTTGGACCCAGATTGATGATCAATCATGTATTAAGACCGCCCGATCCAACCTTTCAATGAAAATTTATCTCTCGTTATTAAATATGAACGAATCTAATTACGTAGCGAATGAAATATTATTATGGGCTTAATAAAATAATATAGGGGTTTTCTGGGATGTATAATTCCCTTTTTTTTTTGATAAGACCATCAGATTTATTTCTCATATGCTTAGTAAAATAAATGAGCGATTAATTTACATAATATTTTAATTGGATTGCTCTTACATATCCGAGATTATTATTAAATCCTTTTGAGTTTTAATAATCTTTTAAAGTAATCTATTATGTCCAGAAATTGGGAACAGCAACATTAGCCCTTAAATGGCAAAATATTATGAAGAAAAGAAATCATTTCCTTATTTATTTCGCGATAGTGGTGTGATTTTTTTAATCTCACTGCCACAGACATAATTCTGCTATAACCTAGTGCGAAAAGCCTGTTATTGTTAAGGTTTTTCTTGGCAGTCGGACGTAAAATGCTGAAATTATTACTAAATATTAATAGAAACATATGCATTGCAAATTCTCTTTGGAGAATTAGTTCCCTGATTTTGTCAATCAGAAAATTGATTAACTACTACATCAAAGCGGGTTTATTATTATTTCGACGAAGCCATATATAAAGCGCCAACTGTAATAAATTGAGGAATCCTTACTCTACTTGGATGTTCATCTTTGTCTATTGGAGTATGATGGATTGTGTGCTATGAACAAACACCTACGCGATCTGAACAATACGATATTCATTTTAGTCTCAGCCGACCTACTCCATTTCATCCTATCAGATTATAGATATAATAGAAATGTTACTTTATTTTGATTAAACTTACTTATACCTAAATAATATCGAGCTGTAAGCATCTTACGCCAATAGCAGCATTCTATAGAACTTGTATTTAACTCACTTCAGAGTCAGACCACGTAAACATGGTGCATTAAATTAAAGAATTGGTGTTATAACACCTGTGGTGTAATGTTATATTTTTTCTTAAAACATATTACTAGTTTTCTATTTAGAAAACTTAGATATACAACACATTTACTTATTCAATAAGTCTCATATCTTGCGTTAGTTAAAAGAACTGAATATTTTTTATACACAATAATTAACTTGTATACAGTATAATGTCTAAAATCTAAGTAAGCCTAAAGGGAAGCCTATTGACATAAAATGGCTTCAAGCATTACCTACCTATACACGTGTTTTTGTATCATGTTTCACTGTGTATACAATGAAAACATATTTTCCAAATAAAAATGCTTTTATTTTGTTCATGTTTACTTGTAATGTTGGAGTTCTACAACTTTATTATACTGTAGAACAAAAGTTATCATTTGATAAATATAGTTAATTTTAACATAAAAACAAATAGATAATACACGTCATCACTAATATCTATGTATAACTATTTAAATCGTAATGTAATGTCATAACACGTTACTAATGTTTTCATTTAGTGAATATAAAATTTCCTAACGAGGTGACCCGCCTCAGATTCGCATGAATAAACATTATATTACCATTATTGTTACACTAATGTATGTCTCCTAATAGAATTAGGTATAAAAATTTTCAGCTTAGAGCAAAAATTTTTCGTGAATTTACTTTCAGCTATGATCAAATAGGTTTTCAGTATATATAAATGACAGAAATCTCATATCTCACTCGGCGTTCTGTCTGCCTTGCCAAATTTATCCCAATTTACGGGTTCAGCCAACTTTTATTGATATTCATGATTTTATAATACGAACTTTGAAGACTACATGAACATCTCTGTCGTAAAAATATTAATTTTGTATTTTGGTTTATATTTTTAACTTGGACTGAAAGACGGAGTTCGTGTGGACGTGCTGTTTCTTATAAACATGACTTTACATAATGCTTATCTAATTTCGGCGAACTAAAACTGTATTGATGTCTAAAATAAAAACAAGGATAATATTCTCGCATCCTTGCATCGGAATAACAAAGAAGGATACGAGACAAACTTGCGTAATAATAATTTTAGTGAATAAACTCCGTTCTTTAAACGATGGCCATATCATTTATTCGAACCACAAACGATTTTGTACGCCAAAGTACTGACAGTTAAATTTAAAAAAATATTTCTCTTGTAGTGATTTAATCAGACTCTAAATATAGAGTCTTGTCAGTGTATCATGTTATTTTATTTGTAAGATTATTGACACGATACTTAAAATGAAATTTTCTCTAAATAAAAGACGTAGTTACTACATTTAATTTCCGAGTGTCATTCATTGGATTGTAAATATCAATAGAATGTTCTGACGTTCCATCTTCTTAGACGTACATCTTTATGCATAATTGAAACATTAGTCTTCATTTATTCAAATCTGTTTTTAGTTTATTGTTACCGTGTTGTATATTTAAGAGAAATTGTACATAAGTAGTATTTGTCTGAATATGTGTTAACACATTTTCCTGATTTAAATTCTTTGGTCTTTTTAATCTATCATTAAATATCAAGCGTATCTATATTAATCACCCACTGTACTATAATGTCGAGGAGATTACGATTAATGAACTTGTATTGCATACAACCTTAATATATTATATTGACAGCTAGTGCTATGGTCCGTGACGGCCTCATTTGTTAGTATCGGATGTACCGTTGTGAAAATTTGAATTGAAGCCACTGTGATCACTGATCAACTGTTATCCATCCATGACGAGGTACTTGTGGTCTACCTGTACTCTTTATCAGTCAGTCCCTTAATTGGTAACCATTTATAACTAGTAGCTACAAGTTCGTGTACAGGCTTGGGCAAATCTTTTTATTTTCTTTATCTATAGGCATAGGCATAACCAATACTTTATGATTATAATTGTCCCCGCTTCTGGTATAACTGTATAATCGTGTAGAACCCAGGTTGAATTGTACATTGCTCCACAGTTGATGTTTGGAGAATATATAACCTGCAATTTGCTATCCAAAATTAGACATGTAATCATTAGATTAAAAATTGATTTTGATCGTTATTCATTTATTTCTTATAAAAAAAGATAGCGATTGCAATGTGCTATTCAGAATTGCTTGCGTTTTTATATTTATTTTCATTACTTTTGTATCACACCCAATTTTTACGAATTCGTAGTATTTTAAACACTCCATGGAGCGCCTAGTTGTCCAAGGACAAGTGGAAGGCAAGCGGTCGCGCGGGCGCTCACCCACGCGCTGGACAGACGCCATTAAAGCGGCAACGAGGACAAGCCTTGTCCAAAATTCACGAGACGCCAAGGACCGCAACAAATGGAGACGCATCGCGGGAGCTGCACTGGCTAATGAAAATGAAGCATCATCAGCCACGACCATTCTGCCAAGAATGAACGACTGAGAAGAAGTATTTTAAATACTTCGCATCTAACGTAATATTCTAAAAAACTAGTTTAAATAACAGACACGAGACAAGACCTATGTTAAATATAGTATTAAGCATAGGTCGTGTCTCGTGTCTGCTATTTATACTAAAGCTTTTCCTTATCATAAATTTTGATATTTTGATGATAGTGATTAAGCGTTCTATAGGTTGCAATAAATTAAGTTGAAGAATTGTCAAGATTTAAAAAATGGCAGTCTTTAAAGTCAAAGCCATAATAAAAGGGCAGAGTTTCGCAAGTAACCAGTCTGAACAGAATCTATATATTTATTGGCTTCTGAAAATTCTGGCTTGCTTTTGAAAAGGTTTCGAAAAAGGGGATTCTAACTGTCCAAATCTATGAGCTGATAAATTTTGTAAGACTATTTTATTAGGTGGTTTTTGAAACCCAAGAAAACAATCGTCTAACATGTTTGAATTATTTTATCTATGTTTCACCTTTAATAAAATTGTGCACATAACTTTACTGATATTTATAAATGTGTTTTTATGGTTGAATTAATTATTCACAGAGAGCGACAAAAATTTGTTATCCCAATATACCATACCACTGAATAGCTACTTCTATAATCATAAACAATTATTAAGTTTGTGAAAACAACATAATTGCCGGTCGGTTTTCTACTAAATCCTTCAAATTTCTATATAGGTACATATCGTAAGTTATTGTTATTTCTTTAAAGATTTTGCTTTTTATGTCATATATATTATTAGTAATACGTTACATTTACCTAGATATTATCTTGAAACCGGGTTTTTCAATATCAGTTACCTTACAAATCAAAACAATGTCTGAAATGTCTATTATTATTATTGATGTATTGTTATTGTAATATTTACAGAGGATTAACAACCTATTGTTTGCATGGCAAAAAATTACAGCGCGCGTTCTTTATATTGTATTATTCTAAGATACTACATTAAATTAAAACTAGGACCGTAATGTGTTTGTAGGCACTTCTGTCCAGCCCATGAACGTCTCACTGTCGGGCACAGATATCCTCCACACGAAAGGATTTGTGGTCTATTATGCCGCGCTGACCAGCCGTGTTGGCATAGGGTAGGTAGTAGGTTTCGTGTTTTTCGTCTCCCACAGTATATGTTAACTGCTTGACTGGCCCCCTTGACTGGCTCTGGCTCAGGCAACAACCTGAAGAAGAAATGGGGTATGGTATTCTTAATCCGTCACAACACGGACGTTTGTGGGCACTTAAGTAAATATAATAGGTTTTGACTGGACAATAAGGCTATTAAGAGATCAAGTAAAGGATTAACACCCATTAAGTTTCAGAAATGAATATTCTCACGTAACGTAACTCTAGACAATAACACGCATAGATTAATTGCTTGTCGCCTTCCAGTAGTCCCACCCTGTGTGATCATGAAATGCGATCATGCGAATTTAGGCAATGTTGCTACTTTTGTACTTATTACTTTTTTTTTACTTTTTTACCTACTACAAGAAATTTACAGTTACTACATAAAACTTTTACATACAGAAAATTCTGTAGCTACCTATGTAAAAATTTCATGTAGGGTACCTTTATATATTTTGAATTTAGTCCCGCGTTCATCTATACTTATAATAAATCTGTAGAGAGGTCAATTCTGTACATGAAATATATTTTCAAAATAACTTTCAGGGGGTGATTAGTGATCGATACTGATGCCAAAAATGCAATCAGTAAAATTTTTGTCTGTCTGTCTGTCTGTCCGTCTGTATGTTCCTTATAGAAACAAAAACTACTCGACGGATTTTAACGAAACTTGGTACAATTATTCTTCATACTCCTGGGCAGGTTATAGTATACTTTTCATCACGCTACAATCAATAGGAGCAGAGTAGTGAAGGGAAATGTTGGGGACACGGGAGAAGTTACTCCATTTTTTAAGCTTCCGTCGCGTGTGCAGCCTTAATGGTTAAAGTTACATAGGAATCATGTATGTCGGAAATATTCTACATAAAATTGTCTAAAAAATATCCCGCAACAGCATATATCTATATTTTATGGTTGACTCACAATAACACGTGTAACTCCTGATAGCTTAGCAGTTCGGAGCATTCTGATTATATTTGTTCTTACGTTTATAATACTCTCACTCAAGCAGTAGTTAAAAATTTTGTAAAAACGGGGAAAATTTCCTAAATTTTACGCGGACGGAGTCGAGGCCTAGTATCTAATAATACTTCGAGTCAACTTTTTGTATAATTCATGTTTTTTCTTTTTATTTTACAACAGTTTTCAAATGTCATCACAATAGTAAGTTGCTGTAACAGTTCATTGATAACTGTGCGCCTATGTATTTAATTTTCTTTTACCACTGATTTTATCGTTAACTTTTAAATTTAGATAAATTTGGTATGCTTTATGGATATACAGGACGGAGACCTAAGTTTTTTTGACCTGTTTTGTCTGTCTATCTAGACTCTCGCAAGTTACCAGGGCAATTTGTTAGCCATTGCGTCCCAAATAATGCAGTCTTTTGAAAAAAGTATTTTCTATTCAGATTCCTACTGTATTAAAAAGCAAATTGTAATAAGGCAAAGGCAAAAAAACAGGTAAGTATCATTCCGAAATATGTATTCTTAAAAGTATTATGACCAAACTTATTTAAAGAAGCTTTTCTCGGATGTTATTTTCTGCGTACAAAAATAAATTACATCGCTTTTGGTTTGTTTTTAGTAAGTAATGACCGTTCCATTTAAAATAAACACCGTAATTATTTAAACAGTTTGATCATTATTTATCGTGAAAAATATTTTCAGGTTACATGAGAATTCAATCGGACTTGATTCCATTCAAGGTTGTAGATGAACATTTTTATACCTCGATCGAAAACAGTGTTAATTTTTAAACGGAGGTAATTCTATGTACGTAAATATAAACTAACTTTACGGTTACTTGCAAGCATAGCAAGTGTAACTATCGCATTGAAAATGAACCAAGATAGCGTTCTAATATCGAAGAACTAGAGCAGTTCAAGAATACATTTTTATGTTAAAAGGCTTGAAAATCAATACTAGGCCATACTTTGTTAGATAGCACATTTTCTTACCTATCATTATGTTTGAATAATGCAAAACTAGGGCACTGTGTATCACCCGTTCTGCCCACAAATATTTGCAATCTACAGAAATAGGAGTATGTACTTAGATGTAATTTGAATACAATAACCACAGTTACTTGTTACGCTTTTATATATTCGTCGAGCTGTTGTATAATATAGTACTCTAAATCGCAATAAGCCTAAACTGTGGCCTAAATAAACTAAATCTAATTAATCAAGCAAATAACCTCATCGAACACAGTAATCTGTATTGTTTGTTAACTACACAATAATAAGCTTAACGCTAATTTTAAGCTTCTACGCTTAATATTATTTAATTAAATAACGAAAAATATTATATTTCAATAAATTCTTTTGTTTAGATAACACTTTCTGTAGATGATTGGAAATGTGGAGCATAAGTGACATTAACGATAAAAGAATTAGAGCAACTGAGAAAGATATCTAGGCTTCAAAAGACAGATAAGGCTGACGGAAATAGGGGGTAGCTTTCAGTGTGTTTATTTTATCAGATGATGACGATAACGTAACGGCCCCACCATAAAGCGCCTATGTCGGACGTTTGTCATCATCATCAGTAGCATTGCAAGCGGCGTGAGATCCGCACGCGGCGCAGCGCACGCGCATACGTTCGGTAGTGAAAGTTGCGAACACAGGTTCCGCTACGATTTCGTATGTTGATATCTTCGTCTAGTTATTCCGTTTGTTGCGCCAGTGCAACAGGGAAAGGAGGTCGGTGCTTGTCGGAAGCACGTAACACTCGTGATTTGTGACATTATAGGTTTTAATAGATCCCTAAGTTCGTGTGACATTATCAAAAAAAATTGTATGAACTATATTTTTCATTTCTTATTTTCTATATTTTTCAACATTTTCAAAGTTATTCCTAAATTTACATTAATAATTATCATTAATTTAAAGTCTTATATCATCAATAAATAATTATACCACCTTAATAGATATTTGTAAGCATGTGTATAGAAGACATCAACGGGGGTAACAAGGCGTTTATTTGGAAAGCTTATGATAATTACAGATGTTGCATTTACTAATAGTATACGGTTTCGTAAAATATCGAAAGTTGTAAAGTTTGTGGCACTAGCTGCGGAACCTAAACAACAATTACACTGTAAGTTAGTTGTTTAGAAGTTACAAGTGTTGTGAAGTGTTGGCGGCAGACATCAGATAAATATTGCAGCTTCAACTTGATCCCACATGCTACTCTGTTTAGTGAAACTAAGAGTCAATACGGCTCAGTGTTCGCCCGTGACCTCACGCGCCTTTCCCACGTTAACCATGCTTTCATAAAACTAAAGTTAAAGTTACGCGCTTACTCAATCATATGAGCAATTACTTTTCCACGAAGTTATTACAAAAATATTTCTTAATTTTTTATTGTAAGTTATCAGTGCCATCACAATGTGTAAATGTCGCAAAAATATTTCGTGATCAGTCGTGGAACTAGACAACTATAATTTGTTAAATTTCAATGGACTAATAAAATATAATTTCAGTTCTAGATTTCAATAAATTTTAGAAGAATTCTAAAATTTATTTATTCATTGTTCGGAAAACTCCAATGTATAAATTATATTATAATTATAAACAAATTTTAAATTTTTCTGACATTTGTCAGCTGTGGTTAATTTTAATTCATTTTTACGCATTATTCTAAGCAGTTGTATAATTTAGTAAACGTATACTGCCATGCATTAATTAAAGTCAATCTAATGCTTAACTCCGGATGTTCAAGAGATTTAAGTTTCTAATTTGACATTGAAATTTGGTTGTCATTTAAAATGTTGCATACCATGCAACATTTTATTAGGCATAGGTAATAAATTCCGACTATGAGAAATATAAGTAATGTGCTAACATGGCAAAATAGCTATTCATTGTCAGTTGTGTAAGTCCGTCTGCGCTTGATATTGGACCCGACCTACATTTTTCTCAGCAATAGAAGTGGTTTGTGCATTTTGTTGAGAACAGCACCTATGCTCTTGATCAATCTGTTGCCGATTTGCTGTAGCTTGATGAATTTGTAACATTCAATCGCAATATTTATTATTTCAACATAACTATTACATATTAGCGGTTGCCCATTTAGAAAATTTTCCTCGTTTATGCTATATTTTTTAACTAATGCTTCGCTCATATTGGTCGCAGCGTGATGTTATATAGCCTATATCTTTCCTTGATAAATGGACTGTCCAATACAAAAGGAATTTTTCTATTCGAACTAGTAGTTCCTGAGATTAAACATACAAACAAACTCTTCAGCTTTATAATATTAATATAGATTTTAAATTCACCCTCTTGAGTAGGTAGTATATGTGCTTTCATAATGTATAGGAGTATGGCATTTGCTTTGTCTCATCCGACTTTACCCCCCACTCAATTTATTTGCTAATTACAGTTTTGGTACTATCCTATAATATTATTAAGGTAAATCAATACCGAACAGAAATCATTCGTAATAAAAATTATATTGAGAAATCTATAAAAATAAATAAATAAATATACAGGACATTTCACACAATATCTTCTGGTCCCAAAGTAAGCTATATTTCTATGCTTGTATTATGGGTACCAGATACGGATAGACTACATATAGTACTTTTCTTTTGTAAATACATACTTACTTATAATACATAGTAAACACCCAGACGCAGTACAAACATTTGTATGACATTTATGGATATCACACAAATGATTGTCCCAAGCGGCAATCGAACCCCCGACCTCGTGATCGGCAGTCCATTACGTAAACCACTCCACCACGAAGCCCGTCAAAATGGTGGTTTATCCGTAAAAAAAATAGATTAATTTGTAGAATTGTTTGAAATCGATATTTTAGCAATATTAAAACGTATCAAATAGTATGTAATTAATAAATTTATTGCTCGATTAAATAGGTAATATTTATGGCAATTGTATTAGTCTTTGTTCAACTCATTTGTCTTTACTTTTATGCATATATAGTTTTTATTATAATACATGTATTTCAATGATGAGAGCGAGAATATTCACGTCAATGTCTGAATATAGTTAGAATTACATTTATTTTTCTTATTTCAATTTTGCAATAACATCCAATAATACTTTTGTGTCTATGATTAGTTTTACTTGTAGCTGTTAGAGTTGCTTATTGCATTTTAATGCAATAATGTTTCTTAATTTGCATTAGACTTAAAAATGAGAGTCGTAATTGCAATATAACTCTATACATTCAAATATTTTATTATGTTATCAATAAAGTAGGACTAAAATCGAAAACCCTTCTTGTTTATAGTAAGTTTACTTGTAAATTTTGCTATATAAAACCTAATTTTTGGTTTATATAAATTATTTTGGTGGATTTATTAAGTATTTAATCAACGACCTAACAGACAAAGTATATTCTCATCTATGAAAGTATAATAATATGCGAAACTATTTAGGTAAGCCCCATTTACTCATAGTGTATGAACATCCATAAGCCATTCCAAATCATTCCCACACGTTAGTTAAATATAACCATTAAGATATCTTTATCTTTACTTCTTATAAAACAAAGTCGTAATTTTTGTATGTATGTCCCTATGTGAGCTTATATCTTCAAAAATACGCAACGGATCTTGATGCGGTTTTTTTAATAGATAGAATGGTTCAAGAAGGTGGCTTTTTTGCATAATTTATTGAGGTTTGCTGTATATTGGATGAGATATGGTTAAATTTGCCGAGAAATTCGGACGCGCGCAAGCTATAAATGAAAACGCTGCCTTATCTATGTGAGGTACAACAAACTAATGTATGGAGGTATTGTTTGTTACCTTTTATGGGTCTTTGTAAACAAACTAATGTATGGAGGAATTGTTTGTTACCTTTTATTGTCTATCTTTTATGGGAAACCCGCTGTACCCATAATAATGTCAAAAAAATTACCAAATTCAATAGGGTGTTTTCAAAAGCTATTTATGTGTATATAGTAACATTTTTCATCAAATTAAATAGCTTAGTTAGCTTACGCAATTAATATAGATTATAACTGCTCTTTACAGCATGCAATTTAAATGAATATCTTAGGAGATATGACGAAAAAAGAATTACGCGCTATAAAATAAAATACTTAAACTGTTAGCTGAGCAACGCGAACGTTTCCTCGGTGTTCTATCCATACTCCAATGTTTGGATATGTGAGGATGTTTATTGTGCTTTCACGTAAAGACTACTGGATGGATTTTTATGAAACTTTCCAATGAAAAATGGAATAGAAAATGAACTTATTTTTTAAAACACCGCGGGACACAGCTAGTTAATATATAAAATTTTATTATAACGATTGTAAAAGCTTGGCCACATCTAATTTAATTTAAATTATGGATATTATCAATCATACATTAAAACATATAATTATATAATAAAACATTAACCAATTGCATGGAATGTCAAAAACTATACTATCACAATCGCTTAAGCCATGGTCATACAAACCTCTCTAATAGAAGGTTGAATATTTAAAGGGCTTCTGTTTGTGTTCATATATTTGTTCTGTTCTAACGCAAAAAATATTACAATGATATCGCAGATATTTTTATATAGATTTGTTCTATATATAGGTATTTAACTTCTTGCATTCACAAAAGTGTGTTGGTAAGTAAAGATTATCAATTCGGTGCGACAAATAATATGCATTTTATTTTTTTATTTAATAATTTTAGACACAAGTTGGTTAGTGTTGTGAATACAGTATGCATAGGATAATTCGTGTAATTTCTGCCCGTAGACTCGCGAGAGTAGAGCGTTTTTCTATGTTTATAAAAAAAAATACCATGGACTCTCTGTTTCTTCATCTCCATAGGATTCACTTTTGGAAGAGACACATAGCTTCTGATATATCAAAAGAGTTTGTAAATCATGCCTATTTAAAATAAAAAAATGGGTTTTGAGTATTAAGTTAAGCGCATTTAAATTGTAATAAATTAGGAAACACCTATACCTACTATAATTAATTTTAATTGATACAATTGGTTAGTGTGTACGAGCTGTTTTAAATACTTTGCTATTGAATGCTTTAGTAAAACAAAATAATATAACTTTGTTGGCACAATTTTATTTCACGTACAGATAAGAGAAATAAAATCTACAATATTATAACAAAATTATTATATTGGAAGCTTGCTATATCTGTATTTCAAGTTATCTAATAATCTAAATACTTCTGATTCTCATTATTCCTGAATTCGTTGTACTTATACAACTAACAACTTCGATAATTATATGTTAGAGTCTAAGTAGTGATCTAATCAAATTGAACTGCTATGTTATCTATGTTAATGTCATGGAAGCTGTTTCCGATGCCGCCGCCGTTTTGAACAGAAGACATTAGTAAAAGCCAGATAGTACAAATACAATCGCATATTAAGGGTTCCGTTACCTTCTGTACCAAAAACACTCTAATTAACCGATTTAAATAAAGCTCCGCTTTTCGTATGTTGGCGGATTAATGTTTCAAGTGTCACAACCCTTTTTAGGGTTCCGTACCCAAAGGGTAAAAACGGGACCCTATTACTGAGACTTCGCTGTCCGTCCGTCCGTCCGTCCGTCCGTCCGTCCGTCCGTCCGTCCGTCTGTCACCAGGCTGTATCTCAAGAACGGTGATAGCTAGAGAGTTGAAATTTTCACAGATGATGTATTTCTATTGCCGCTATAACAACAAATACTAAAAATAAAATAAAATAAATATTTAAGGGGGGCTCCCATACAAGAAACATGATTTTTAGGGTTCCGTACCCAGTATCTCAAGAACGGTGATAGCTAGACAGTTGAAATTTTCACAGATGATGTATTTCTATTGCCGCTATAACAACAAATACTAAAAATAAAATAAAATAAATATTTAAGGGGGGCTCCCATACAACAAACATGATTTTTAGGGTTCCGTACCCAGTATCTCAAGAACGGTGATAGCTAGACAGTTGAAATTTTCACAGATGATGTATTTCTATTGCCGCTATAACAACAAATACTAAAAATAAAATAAAATAAATATTTAAGGGGGGCTCCCATACAACAAACATGATTTTTTTACCGTTTCTTGCTCGATACTAATAACGTTGCCTTATGTTGCATAGATAATGGTACGGAACCCTTCGTGCGCGAGTCCGACTCGCACTTGACCAATTATTCTTCTTCGGGGTGCTGTAAGAGCCAGCTAATAGTTTAATAATAATAGCTAAAATTACAATCCATTAGATTAAGTACAGGTAAGGGATATTATAAGTAGTTAACATCTTCTGTGAGAAACGAAAAGCTCGTAGCTAAACCCTATACCAACACTTCAAAAAATATGCACTGGGCATTCCTTAGACAAGTATGTATCATAATCAAAGTGACAAGTTCAGTATGAATTTGAAAAGTCGTTTACACCTCATATAGTGTCCCGACTATAAAAAGTCAATTCTTAATTGAGAGTAATTAATTCTGATTTGTATGATTCTGGTCGCGGTCAAGTGAGTCCTGGTTATGTAACACGGTCAATCATAGTACTGAAATTATATTGTTGATATTATATTATTCAGATCTATTATTAAACCTCCTATATTTGTTTCGTAATATATATTCATTCGTTATTTTTCATACGATGTATGGATTTTGTAAACAGGAGATGAAAGAAAGTGGAGTCAATACAGAAATGTCGACAGAAGAGCATGACGCGACCGTTGTGTCGACCCTAATTAAGGGTATAAGGGCAGGGAAATAATGTTATTTTTCATAAATATCTTACAGAAATACTTCTTCTACTTCATTTCAATAGATTAGTGGTTATTTTTTATTAGAAATGATGACCATCCTTTAACGTTATATAATTTTATAGTGTTTTGTAAGCAATGTTTAATAATTTTCTAATGTTCTTGCTATTTATTAATCACATTTTCAATAAAAATTCAATTTCTTGAATGATTGTATTTACACTAAAAACCGGTATTGAATAATATTTATGTTCTTTATTCTTGCTTCGCGTCAGCTCTACAAAATATTATTAACTTTTCTATACGTTTATATATAGCTGCTTAATGTATAGAAACGTATTTGGTATGCGAACTGGACATATTGGACGACATTTATATAACAAGTCAAAGTAATTATTTACTTATTTGAACTTCTTTGTCGAAGTATCATCACCAGCACATAGGTGTCTAAAAATGTTATCCATAACTTAATCAATATATTTATCACTTAGGACTAAATAAAATATTACACCATTATATTTACTCCATGCCCACTCTTTCGGAGACATACAAGCGTGAACATAAAACAGACAAATAATTTATGATCATAAATCAACACCGTCTAATATATAGTTTCGTTTTTGATTGTATCTAAAATAATCAGTTTTGGAATCAGATATATTTCGAAACGTTTGAATGCTATCGGTGTTAAATTGCCGATAATTTAGTTATAAAATGATTCGCATCACGTACGCGCTCTTTATGGAAAATTATTGTAAATGTAAGTTTTATTTGATATTCTAGCAATTTATTAGAAAATGAAATAAAGTTTTATTTACTTACAGTATTTTTCGTTAAAAACTGCTTGACGATATGTGTTTGTTTTGTTTTCGAAAGAGGTTGACGTCAACATCGTGAAAAAGATCAAAAATTGAATATAACATCTTTGATGATCAGTCTTTGTTTACTTGTAGAAGTAATCTTAATATTTTCTTTGTTTGTATAGTATGTTATTGTTACCAATTAATTTGTATTCAATGCATCGCGTCTCGCTTTTCTCATTATACATACATGCGACGTTTGTTCTACGTTACAATTATAAATTATCATTGTGTCAACGTATATGTAGGTGTATTCTCTAGCTGATCTTGTTAACGTGATGACACTGATCACGTTAGTCGTCTCATTGAAACTAATGACCCGTGTCACGTACTTTGTTTCCTGTATATTTGTGTTTGTAACATTCAATATCTCTATATAACTATAAGCCAAATACAACAGAATGACGTGGATTTCATCACGTCACCTCTTAAACTGTAGTTAGCTTATAGATTGACTTGAACCTTGGTATAGTACTTTATTCGCGATGATTCTTTGATTTTCCTAAATTCCAGGAATCGGTATGAACTGATATCTGCTCCACATATAAACCTATATATTATTATCATCAAATTATCAGTAATAGTTCGGAGTTTGGATACTGATGGACGTGTAGCCGGATGTTCAAATTTTATGAAATGGACTTTATGAAAGATTCACGATCTGGCTGGTATTTTTACGTGCATGTTATGCGATATTCTCAAGAAATAAAGAAACCATATTTTATTAAACATTAATAAATGTATGGATTGTCGCGTCGAATTTTAGTTTTAATATCTCTGATTATATCTGGACTTTGCCAGTTCCCGTAATTATCACGGGATTACTCCGGGGCCTACTCGTGTAACGTATTGAATATAGACAGTACTAGTTATTGCCAGCAACTTCGTACGCGTGGAATTTAGAAACTAAACCTTAAGAAATTATACAAAAATACATCCCTAAGAACCACTCACCAATATCCGCATTAAGATCCGTTGCGTAGTTTTGAAGATATAAGCTCACATAGGGACATACATACAAAAATAACGACTTTGTTTTATAATAAGTAAAAATAAAGTTTAAAAAAAAATAAGGGTTCTTTTTAAATGTAGATATGTTTTAAAATGTTATTAGGAACTTTATCACAGTTACTATAATGTAAGTTTAAAATTTGATGCGTGTAGCATGAATAATGCTTTAAAATATTATTTGCCATAGTAGATAGTGCGACACGACCTCGTTAAACATGGCATCAAAAAATAATTATGTTATCTTTAAGGATTACCTCTGCTTTCAGTCAATCTTCAGTACTTATATTTACATTTATATTACATTTACTAGTAAAAAAAACAACAATTTGCCAAAACATATCTAATCAGATTGTTTGTCACGGTAAACGTGCTTTAGAAATTTACACGATATTTGAGATGATAAAATGCTAATTTGCACCTTAATTTTGCAGCTACTGTGTAGACTAACTGAGGCCATATTTGAGTAACAAAGTACACACTATGTTGAATCGAATTCATCTTATACCGAATACATAACCTAATATTTTTTATTGTCATGTTGCAATGTCCCCCATTGCACGTGCTCCTCGCATAGAAAGGTCACCCCAATGAGTGAACACCGCCCCTGGGTTACCCAAGCCGTAGCACATAGGTATAGGCTGAAATGGGTGACCGTTTAGTAAACTCTTATATCCCTTGTAAATAACTAGTTTACGTCAGTCGGTACCAGGTACAATAAATATTTCCCTTAGATAAATCTATCGTTATCTATTAAAGATGGTAGTTACGTAGGTATATTGTCTGAAGGTTAGAAATATGTTATGAATATTACTTGGTGCTCTTAATGTAAGTATGTAAAAGGTGTTTGGCAGTAAGATAGCTAAGGATTTGTGGAACAGTAATTTTACCAACACATTTATGAGCGTCTGTGCGTGCTTTATCGCTCTTTACTTTGTTAACGCAAACCGCATAGTTATTTCGACGCTAGACATTTTCCACCGTAACTAAAATCGTGTGTATGTTGTATACTTCAAGGCTTTTCTATTATTCCTACCCTTATCTTTATCAACCATTTTAAATGTCGGCACATGTCGTCGAGAATAAGTCACATGTTTATTGAATATATAATTAGTGATAAAGCTGTATTTATAATTATAATCTTACAGCATCACATCATTAACTTGTTATTAATAATTTGTTTGCTGATTTGATTAATGTTTATATATGAAATTAAAACAGAAAATGTTCTGTATATTTCAAAGGATGGCATGTAAGATACTTTATTGACTTTTCGTTCGTTTAACTTCCTGGTGGAGAATGGAATATTTCATGTCTAATCACATCAGTGGTTTACTTCAAACGAATATAAAATGTTTAACACATCAAAGGGTATTACGAGAAGTGGAAACGATCTTAGTTTATTAGTTGTTTTCGCATGTCTTGTAAACAAAAATGATTTGCAAGCGTCAACAAATGACCAATACGACTTAAAATGTACTCGGACTACACAAACCATTTGTTAATAATTTATATGGATTACTGTCCTAAATTATGAGTAGTCTTGGAAAATTTTACTGGAAATTTTCTATTGTGGATTGGAAATTATAGAATTTTATTCGGCGCTGTTGAGAGTTTTGGGCTCTACATTGACTCCATGCCGATTCCACACCGATTTAATTCGTCTTGACATAGTTGTTAATCACTTAAGGGATTAACACTGTTAAATTGTTTCTGAAGAATAATTTCATAAGGGATATTAGAACGTTATCAATTATTTTGTATACCTATACAGTTAATAGCATGCATAGCATTCAGTTTTGCTTAATCGCACACTACGGCCTAGACTACAAGACGTATTAATACGCACTTACTTGACCCAGATATCGTATTGCGAAATGTTACCTACTCACTTCCGGTGTTGTGTTTACTTTTATGGATATCCATGTATGTATATGGTTTTACTAATCATAATGGCCATTAGAGTTCCAATTCCGAATGAGATCAGTAAACTGATTAACGCAAAAATCTGGCAATAGCTGCTAGTTGTTTCCTGTGCTGTATCAATACCTACTTAGAACTAAAGCAATATGGGATAATTCCTATATTTATAAATTCAATATAATTTTGCTATTAATATCTTTTTGTAATTTTTATGCACTCCCACGCTTTACATATGATGAAAGCGGATTAATCGAAAATTTCCATTTATATGGTATGTTTGGGTAAGCTCCAACTTTATGCACGTAATTTTAGATTTATAGAATTAAAATGATAATGATATCGATGTTGATTATAATGTTCGATAGTTCATACAAATTTATGCAAGACGGTGGCAACTTTCTCCGCGCGGCTGTCCGCAAGCAACGTGCGCGTGAGTTGATGTCAGACAACGGTGCTGTTACGAAAGCTACAATCACCTGCTTATAAGGCATAGCGAAGGCATTTGTCGCTGAGGTTTCTTACTGCTAAATGATTACTATTTATACTACAACTTGTAGAACTCGCCTTGCCTTTTATATATCACGTTTTTTCTTACTACTTGTAATAAGTTAGTGACACATTGCCACTGTCTGCTTTACAAATATCTATTAAATCGTGGCTGAAAATATATATGTGTACATATTTAGTATTCCTCGCAATAATAATGTACATTAGTTATTTTCCGTATAGGCACCGTTTACTAAAGTAAATGCATATATTATCTCGTTATTATTTCTTGGTCTTTATCTTTTAAACCCATAATGTCACACGAAAAAGGTGGTCAATTTTAATATTTTTGTAAAATTATAGCTAAACTCAAGACATTTAAAATCTTACCAAGATTCAATTACATCATTAACAGTGTTATACCAGCTTTTTTAAATTTTGACAATGGCGGAGCCGTAAATTTCTATTATCTTGATAATATCGTTGAAGTGCCAAACAGTTAACAAGTTCGAGTGCTTAATAAAATGAGTGTTGAACCCACGTTGACCGAGTCTCCAGTGCCTCTGGCACTGTCGAGACTGCAAACTCGACCAGGTCGTCTGCCGCGCATTTCGCGCACTCATCGTCCAAGCTTGACGCTTGCCAGCCTGCAGGAATCTGCAGATGAAAGCCCTAGACGCTACAGTGGTGATGGCTTCGCTGCGGATACAGATGATGATGAGCCGTTTACCGACGGTGCAATATCAGATACGCCCATTCGTTCCGCATCTAATGGACGCAGGGCATCTGAAGCTACTTTCGCGGAAAGATATAGAAAACTAAACGAATTTGACGGACCCTTACCGGAAGCTCCGCGTCGCGCTTCCCTTGCTATGCCAATGGGCCCAGATGCTTATGGTGCCAATGATAAGGGCCGAAGACGTTCTTGGGCAGCAAGGCTGCAGTTAGAGCGCAAAAAGAGAAGAAAATCGGGTGGGAACGATACAGACGAAGAAAGCGATACTCCCCCCCTCTACGTACGACAGAAACGGCCTTCCTGGTGGAACGTGTTTGTACCGGATAACATGCTGAAAAACAGGTATCGTTTTAGTACTACAAAGTGTTTGCTTAATAAATTTTAAACCGATTTAATTCGTCTTAACATAGTTGTTAATCATTGCAATGTGATATAATGGTCGTAATATTTAGATATATATATAAATATTAAAATGTTATATATTTAGATTTCCGTGTGGTGACGGATTAAGAATACAAGTGTCACCGCCCCATCTCCTCCCAAGGGTGCTGTAAAAGTCAGCTAAGGGATATGGTACACAGATAACATCTTCTGTGAGAGACGGAAAACTCGAAAATAAGCCCTGTGCCAACACGCCTGGTCAGCGCGGCACAGTAGACCATAATCCCTCCCAAAGTAGAGGAGGCTCGTGCCCAACAGTGGGACGTAAATGGACTGGAGAAGAAGAAGAAGAAGAATATTTAGATGGTTTAACAATGTGCTGTTAGCTTTGTTTAATATGGACAGTGCTAAAACAAATACTCCCTGACCTAATTACTCGTATTGTGATTGATTGTTTGTGGATACTAATGTTCTAAGTAACCTTAGCGAATCATACTTGTATTATTAAAGAAAAGTAAAGTCAGATACATAAATAATACAAAATAAGGAACTTCGTTCCAATAATCATTAGATCAGAAATATACAGTTTTATCGCGAGTAATTTGGAATTGGTTCGGAAAAATTTCCATAATGAACGTCGTGTACGTTGTTAGTTTACGTGACGAAATTTATGAGTATTTTGATCGTGATAAATCAGTAGCCGTCGTCGCTATCTAGATTTACTTCTTACCTTATCATTGTTATATAGTACTTTATTATCAACTATTTCAAAATTAAGATAAATATTTGTTGTATTTATAACTCTTATTGTGATTAAACTTGTAGTTACTAAAGCCCATGTAGTGCTTTTATTTATTTTATTTATTCTAAAGTAGTTTTAATACCTACATACTACGTAACATTACCATAAATATTCTAACATTAAAATTTACATAATACTGTTCGTTATCGGTCTCAAATAAAATTGTAGTATCGAAATGTAATTTAGATTTACTAGTCGTACTGCATTTACATACACAAGTTATAATTGAATTTTTTTGATAATCTACTTTGGTTTACCGCTTTAAACTTACGAGTATATTCTGATGAAATAACAGCCAGGGTTATGTGACGTATAAAATAAAATAATTCCATCTTTGCAAAACTAGATTTAAGTGGCAATCATTACCAGCCGATCATCACTTATCACTTAGCAAAGAGCCAATGCACACATTTAGTAAGATTTATTATGTACACATACATCAATTCTGGAGATTGACATTAGCCTTAGTATCGACTATGTTTCCATTCCAGTGTCAATATTTAATCACGATCTCTTTGGATCATCTTTAGTTAAACGTGTTAAATTTATTCGTACCTTATATGGCTGAATAACGTGATATATGCTAATAGTATTGTCGTTTTCACCTTGACTCTCATTCTTTCTTGCCTTAGCGACTTTTCACATAAAATTTTATAGCCCTGCATTAGCAAACTTCATAGATGTTCTTAAACATTGCTATTACATATATCTTGAGGGATTAGAATATAAACCACCACAAGATTTATTGCATTGTTGTAAGAATAAAAACTGTGACCATTTCGTTTTGCAGGTTAAATATGGCATTAAGTGCCAGTAGTACTTCTGTTACAAAGTTACCATTATTTTCCTTCATGGATCCTGTAGTATATATATTTAATCTGTCCGGCTACATCCCTTTTAGCCATTAGACTTTGTTTTATAAAAGGTTTCTCCTGCTATTTGATGCCAGGCTCGTTAAATTAGATGTATCATTCAAATATCTGCATCGCTTCCGTTCAAAAATGTCCTTCACATATTTTAAATAGAAGCTTCGCGTCTTGCTCTACAATGAATTAATATAAATATGAGGCCGGTGCGTGCTAATCATTAATTAAGTAAAGATTAGAGTGTTTCCAAAAGTGCTGATCTAAAATGTGGGCGTCGCTCTTTATCATTCCAAGTTCATGTTAGTCATGCGGAAATTAATATTAAAATTATTAGCATAAAATTATACGGTTGTGTATGTCTGTACATATAATTGTGTATGTTTTGTTCAAGTACTACGTCATTAGGTGCCGCGATTTCGTCACTTCCAAGTTGCAATGCAGCCTCAACCAAGCTTCCGTGATCGAGCGTTCACCTTTCTTATGTTTATTAAGAGCCCTTTGTGTTTAGTTCTCTTATATTAAGTCAGGACGATACATTATCTTTGTTTATAGATCTAAATGGATGCTTTACTGCTGCCAGACGACCTCCTTAAAACAGAATTGACGTTTTATATCGTATATTACCGGAAACAGACTGCCACATAAACATAATCACACTTGATATTTGAAATCGCAAATATTATTTTAGTCTTGATGCTTTGAAATTATTATTGGTGGTTTGGTACTTGTATAGTTCAGGAAAATGTCTTTCTAGTACGTAAAAGCGTTGATTAATGGCCTCCTTAAATATTCACGTAATTAAATTTTTAATCGTTCCTCTTAAACTTTAAATTACGAATAAGATATATAAAAGTTGTCTCCCGTAAATCATCTTTAGAATCGCGGTTGCTACTACTATATTTTATTTATCCACCAGCTTATTCCCGCGATTTTACGCGCGTTTAATAGTCATTGAGCTCCAAAATATACACCAAACCTAAATTGTACAAAAAGCCATCCTCTTGAACCATTCTATCTATTAAAAAACCGCATCAAAATCCATTGCGTAGTATTGAAGATATCGAGGACATACATACAAAAATAACGACTTTTTTTTATAATAAGTAAAGTTTATCCCATATACGAAACAATATTTTAAATCTTTATCTTTACTTCTTATAAAACAAAGTCGTAATTTTTGTATGTATGTCCCTGTGTGAGCTTATATCTTCAGAAATTCGCAACGGAGCTTGATGCGGTTTTTTTTAATAGATAGAATGGTTCTAGAGGATGGCTTTTTTCGCATAATTTATTGGAGTTTACTATATATGTATTGGATGAGATATGATTAAATTTACCGAGAAATTCGGACGCGCGCGAGCTATAAATCAAAACGCTGCCTTATCTATGTGAGGTTCAAAAAACTAATGTATGGAGGAATTGTTTGTTACCTATAGTTCTTCAAAAAAGTCCGCGAGGGCATATTATTATGTCTATCTTTTAAGGGAAACCCGTTGAACCCATAATAGTGTCAAAAAAATTATCAAATTCAATAGGGTGTTTTCAAAAGCAATTTATGTGTATATAGTAATCTTTTTTATCAAATTAAATAGCTTAGTTAGCTTACGCAATTAATATAGATTATAACTGCTCCTTACAGCATGCAATTTAAATGAATATCTTAGGAGATATGACGAAAAAAGAATTACGCGCTATAAAATAAAATACTTAAACTGTTGGCTGAGCAACGCGCACGTTTGCTCGTCTTCTATCCATACTCCTATGTTTGGATATGTAAGGATGTTTATTGTGCTTTCACGTAAAGACTATAGGATGGATTTTCATGAAACTTTCCAATGAAAAATGGAATAGAAAATGAACTTATTTTTTATCCTTTTTACCGCGGGTAACACCGCGGGGCGCAGCTAGTACCATATAAAAGAATGAAATGGTGTTTGTTTGCCTCGTAAATATTCGTTAAACTCGAGAATGACTGGATCTTAAAACATTTGTGGAAGTTCAAGAAAGGTTTTAATTTTGAATCAGTGAGAAAAATATGTTAATAAATATCTTGTAAGCTTTATTTTCTTATACAAACTGATTGTATGTCGCATTTCGTTTGTTGTGAAAACATAGTTTTAAATTCCTTTTTATTTGAAATAGCACATACTGTTTATACTCGTATGTACGCTCATTCTGTTTTATGTATAAGAGCAATATTTTTTAATGTCCCTCTAAAAACTATAAAGTTGAAAAAACATTCAAACAAACTGCTGCGTTCATGTTATCACAGTTACTGCGTTTTTGATATTTGGAAATTCGCCAAAATGCTAACAAAATATAATGTAGCTACATAATATATTTACTCGTAGAATAGACCGTTTTTAGTTTACTTTCAAAAAATACAGTTTTAAGTTAATATATTTTTTTTAGTAAATAACAATAAAAATATCGTCTATATTATTCTTATTAGTGGTCATTTGCAAAAAGTCTTTTGCAAAAGTTATAGTTTTCATGTTTTATCCGTCCCTTTTAACCGTCACGATCCCATACGCCAATGTTATGTTGTCTATAACTCGACTGTTTCTGTAAAGCATTTCAATGCCAAAAATCTTTGAAAAGTTCCCTCAGATAGTTAACATGTACAAAACTAATATAACCCTCATACTAACTATTCAACCGGACCCGGATCTACTTGGAATAATAATGATAGGAAGAATAGTGTAAAACGATAACCTAGTTATTTTATTTGCCACTTGTCATGCGAATCAATAACTTGTTATTTATATTAGGAAGTAAAATTACTAATATACATATTTATATGACTGTTAGTTAATCCATAACAAGGTTAGGAAGTAGTTAAATATAACTCTAAGATGATCTGATTAGGCGTTTAAAATGTATACATATAATTGCGAACTAGAGAACATTTTCCAAAGTCAAAGGTATATTATGAAATTTTTTAAATATAAAGCATCTGCTTTAGAGAGTCACTTTTATCGTACCTATGAATTTAGGATGTTGGCCTTTAGTTGAATATGACTATAATTCCATTTGTAAGTATTCGAGAACCTATGATTAATTATTTTTAAACTATTTTTATTGAATTAAAGAATAATTACCAGGGTACAACTGCACTTGAACTACCTGGTCTTTAAATCTGACCTTGAGTATGGATGTGATTTATATTATGTCATGTCTGGCGGGGAGCCAGAAGTCCATGCGGTCGGGTCGTCTCGCAACTACATCATAATATTGTTATTAAAACTATTCAGAGACAAAACATGCGTCTCGGTATTGTCTGGCATTCTTCGGAGATGCTTACATTGCCTGTTGTTATTATATAGTAAAATATCTAGATCTTAATATCAGATTATTATCATATAAATATACACAGATTCCACTTATAACAATACCTAATAGCTGCTTATATCTCTAATGATCAATGAGTAAGTGATATATAAGTAAAATATCTACAAAATATTGAACTTCATTGCACCAGAAATTACTATTTTGATCATATTAAGTCATTTACATCGAGCGTCTAGGCCACATGTTATTAATATCCTAGCTAGAGTTATCTGCCATATCTTTAACGAGCAATAGTATAGTTAGTATGTTTATATGGAGTGCCTTGCATATAGATCTGTATGAACTAAATTGGCTTCAAATACAATACCAGATAGGCCCTTTAGAAAATTTTCACTTACATACTTGCTTTATTATTGGAAGAAGTTAAGTCCATCATCAAGATAGCATATTTATTTACGTTTTATTATAATCTGTTGAATATTAAACGAGATTCTGACAAACAAATGATGCTGTAATGTCTATACTGACGTTACCAAATTGACCTAGTATTGACAGATTTAAGTGCAAAGTTATTAGATTGAGCTTTATTCCTGTTATTACTTACAACTATTCTAGATTGATTTCTATTATTATATACATTGAAAAGTCATGTAAAGTGCTGTTGAGTAATATCCATTATTTCAATACAGCCTTGCAATTTATGATTAATCCTAGTTTATTACGATCTAAAAAGCTATAATTCTGTAAGTGATATAAGACGAATAATATGTAAAGATTTGTAGACGTAAAGCTATTTTTAAATTTGGAGTCAATTTATATAAATAAAAAGAATGTTGCCTGGCTTTTGTATTCTGCAAATGTGCGGTTTTTGGATGTATCTATTTCCATGTATTAATCGAGTGTCGAGATTCTTAATTGTTACAAACTAATGATATGATCGATGATTTGTTAAAATTCTTAATTGCTGTCTTAGTCTTGGCACAATACAATACTAGTTATTAAAAGTAAATATAAATTTAAGTGAAATATGTTAAAGTGCACATGCTATATTGTTGTTTGGAAACTTGCCAAAAACAACTCATTATCGTGTTTTCCTCTTACCCTTGTGTAAAGCTGATGTCGTCGGGATAACAAAACTAAATTATATGGGATAACTTCTGTAGAAGTAGTTTCGTTTGAACCTTTACAAAATTTAACTTCGATGGGTATATTTATTTTAAAAGGTCTGACGATTTATTTATTTGTTTCCGTAAGACGTGATCAAGTGTTATATCTAAGTAAACATTAGTATAATTTAAAATATAAAGATGCCACAGGTGTATTTTTTTGTATTGTTTTATTAAACTACGATTTGAATTTGTACAATTTGTTATCTCAGTTGGCGTAAATTAGGAAGATTTTAGGATTCCCCAGTAGCTGACGATATTTTTACTACCTACATACAAAATAATCGCAATACTACTGCTTGATCCCAGAATGGAATACAAAACCTCGGTTTTATAACTGACCTTAGCGTATACAAATTGCGTTGAAATTAAAAACATGTAAAAAATATTATTATATGCGAAAAAATATTAAACATACTAAATTCATGTAATTTAGATCCAATCAGTGCTTGCATTGTAGGAAACAATTTAATATTCAGATTTATTAAAATTTATAATATTATTAGTCGCACTAGCGGAGCAGGAAACTACGGCATTTACACTAACATATTTTATAAACGTTATAAACTTTAAAACATCAAATACTAGTATCTGCCATAGCTTACAGTTCAACAAATCAATATGCATATTAAACTATCTATAATGCTTTTATATTTACTACGCTGTAATCATTATCGTTATAACACTATATTGCACTTCATCCATCCATCCATCAACCTTTCTCAGTCCACTGCTGAACATAGGCCTCCCCCATAGAACGCCACAACGCGCGGTCTTGCTCTAACTGCATCCAGTGCCCCCGGCGTATTTGATGATATCGTCGGTCCACCTTGTTGGGGGCCGCCCCACGTGCGTCGTCCGGTTCGTGGTCGCCACTCGAGGACCTTCCGTCCCCAACGGTCAACAGATCGTCGAGCGATGTGGCCTGCCCATTGCCACTTCGGCGTGCTAACTCTTCGGGCTATGTCGTACACACCAGTCCTTCTGTGGACCTCCGCATTCCGCATATTGCACTTGCAAGTAATCAAATATGTTGATGATGGCTCAATCAAAACAAAACAGATTCTTAATTGATATGTTTTGAATGATATGGGAACTTGCCTTGTTAAAGTATTGGTATTATATCAGTTTTTCAGCCTTGTATTTTCTTGGCTTTTCAAAAATTCGTGATTCCCGTCATTGTCTTGTAACAAATCAATGTGATGATAGGTCGTTGTATTCTTTTCAATATTGTAATTTTGCCTCAAGTGGTATTGTTGTTAGAATTTCTTATTATATTTGATGTTTTGTCACCAAGACCAAGAATCTTAAAATAGATGTACCACGCCCACCCAAAGCTTCGCTCACAGACAACATGCCAGACAATCTAAAACCTGTACAAAATAAACATCTTGTTATTTATTATAATGATAAATTCATGTTGTCTCTATAAATTTCGTATTCTTTTAAAATAATCTCACACAAATTTGAATTATCACTTATTTGTGTGTATAAATTATTGCAGTTAGAGTTTATTTTTAATTTTGTATAGCATTTGTAGTTTTGAATAATACCTAAATTTAAATTATGAACAAAAGAAAAACTTGGATTTAAAACTGAGTGGAGAGAACCTTTTTAATCATTATTCAGAGATTAGGCTGTTGGTAAGCACAGATTATCTGAAATGAGTACCACGAAATAGGTCATGACGTTTCTGGATGGCAAAACCTTTTGAATTATAAAACTCAAACTATAGCAACCACATATCGAATTGTATCGATAATATATTATATTGCTTAGTTTCCCCAAGGATGTTCTCTCCACGACGTCTTTATCTTCACTTGTGTTCACTCCACTAGTGTTTCATCTATCCCATATAATTTTAATATTTGCTATGCCCATCGTGTATCTGTTGTTTAATATTATAAATTTTCTTTCCGGTATCTATTGTTATTAGATTTGCTGCTCAACCGTCTTTTGTTGTCCTAAAACACGTGTTGGTGTTTCGGCAGTTTTGATTTCCTAATTTTGCAACACCTTGTTTTGAATGTTCTCTTCCACAAGAATGAATACAATGAATTGCTGTTCAGTGCCGACTAGTAAACAATTATTAATTATTATCTGTATTAATTTGTCTCCTAGCTCTAATTTTATTATGTAGAATTCTCTTCGACGCGTCGTATACAAAACGTTCACAATTTTATGGCACTGAAAATCGAAATTGCACCCAAGAATTTGTAAATATAAATCAAATTCTGAATTGATCGGAAACCAGGTGTGTTTTAATATTATAATACCCATGTTATGTATAATGCTTTAGGTACACGTTGGAAACGTATATACGTATTTGGCATTGATCTACGAGTTAAATGATCCGTTCCACGAAATCGTTGCAAATAAATATTTCATCAATTTATCGTATGTTTGTCTGTTTCTTAATAACGATTGCCTCATCTTTTCAGTCCAGATTGTTGTTTGTGTTTGTCGCAAGTTAATTTAATTTATGTTCCGCCTATGGGTACTTTGTTTGAATGGTATATATACGTTTAAAAAATGGTTTAAATATGTTAATTGAGCTGAAAATACTTGAAAGTATAATAAAAAACCACTATTTAATTTTTTTATTTAAAAATCGAGCAATTGAGACCACGAGTACATATACCAAACACTTGGATTTCCCAAAGTAAATTTTTCTTAATAAAGCTTTTTTATTTTTTGTAGATATTGTAGTCTGCATTGAATCCACGCTATTAACATAAATTTCGTATAATGCATTTCCATAAATCTGTCCATTGTATTCGTTGATTCGTTTTACGTGCACACCCAGTATCTGAATGCAACGGGGTCATCAGACACAGTTGCGGTCTCATTTATTTTGTACGCACATATTCTATGGATGTCGATGGGATAGATTGTTCACATGAAGCTCATTGAAACTATTGGTGGTTACCGTATGTTGTTGCTCAATGTTAATGTAATATGTCATCGGTGGTCACTGTTTTCCGACTGAAATAGCTTATGGTAAATGGCAAAAATACAATTTGTTACATCTACTAATAATTAAAATATTATACGTCACGTAGTCATATTGTCTCAACAATTTAAACGAAGACACATTTATTTCACTTGACAAAATGTGCTAAAGAAGAAAAAAGTTTATTGAACGTATAAAAAGTCTTGTTCGCGCCGAGTGCGAAAATGCCGCAAGCGTCTGAAATAAAAAGGTGTAAAATTCATATATGTATATATTTTTTTACCGTAGACGTTAATTTGAAATAATTGTTTACTGGGTATTATTTATCTCTGCAGGATTTTTTAATCTCATAAAATGACTATAATTAATTTAGAGCAAATTTTCGAGATTTACGCATGAATTACGTTTTGTTATTTCGAAGATTATGAAAAAAAGTACCAATCGAAGAAGGATCTCCTGTTTATAGAAAGTTGCTTAAAACTAGCAATATTTGCTGTATGGTATTGAATATAATGAAACAGAAAGACTACAAATATGAACGTTGTATGTATGTATGTGTGTGTCAGTTAAAATTGTAAATGTTTGTGTTGTATCTCCTTATATGGTTGAATATATACCGGCAGCTAAAAGTATACATCAATCAAACTTTCTGTTTCTAGATTTAGCAGTGTTTGTAATATATAGTCACTTGTTATCATAGTGTTGGTTGTGAATTTTCTAGTATTGTATGATATGTTACTTCCGTGCTAGTGTGTTGTGCGGAAAGTGAGGTGACGTGACCCAGATGTAAGCGCAGTGCGGTCCAAGTGACAATGTCGTCTTGTACAAGGACGGTCACATTCATGCACTGGTTACTGTCAGATGCCATGTTTTGTATGTTTTATTGTAACTTCGCATTTGCCTCACCCAGATTGTTATAATCTATACATATCATAAAACAAGTCTTCTAGCCACGAGTGACTGTTCGCGATAAAATAAAAATTTACTTTACGGATAGTTATGTGGTTAATTTGTGATATAATTGCTGTTAAACTTTCAGCGGAAAATCTTCCCCGAGTCCAGCTAGTAATATTAATTACTTTACCTTTGATATAAAATGCTATAAGTTCAAGAAATTGTTGTTTAATTTTTCATAATTCATATCAAAAGAGGAGAATAGTATGTCTTTTATTATGGTTAATCTGTTGTAAATTTTCTGTTTATATGTATATAGTGGAATAACCCAGACAGATGCCAATTAAATGAACTGAACATAAACATGTCAAAATTACAAAATGCTCAGGGTAAATTACAATCATATTAGATGATTTTATCTGATATTAACCTTATTTTTGACGGGCTTCGTGGCGTAGTGGTTCATGTAATGGACTGCCGTTCACAAGGTCGCGGGTTCGATTCCCGCTTGGGACAATCATTTGTGTGATATCCATAAATGTCATACAAATGTTTGTACTACGTCTGGTTGTTTCTATGTATTATAAGTATGTATTTACAAAAGAAAAGTAGTTTATGTATTATATACGGATATAATGGAAGAATACGGATTCTGGTACCCATAACACAAGCATAATAAGCTTAGCTTGGGACCAGAGGACGTTGTGTGAAATGTCCGTGAATATTTATTTATTATTATTATTTTTATACCTATTTTTTTAAAGCTTAATACGATTTACTTCTTTATGGTTTGGATTATTATAAAATCAAGTTAAATGCCAAAATTAGGATTGTAATAACGAATAAAACCTCTTTAAGTCAATATAACACTTATTTCGGACTCATTTCTTCTTTCCCATAAGGAAAACGTGAAACGAAACCGTTATGCAAGTTTAAGTGACTGGTAACGTGGCTTTAACAGGTGATGAGGATAATTATATCAATGGGCTGTTTTAAGGACAATACATAATTATCGTGACGTAATATATTGATGTATGTATTTCTTTGAAATATGTTTGTGTGAATAAAGAAACTAGTCGCTATTTAGCACAAGCTACCATTGAAAGTTATCAAACGGAATCTCTAGGAGTGAATGGGATTTCCTAAACCGGTATTCAAGTTCAAAGAGAATACTTTTTTCATACCGAGACAATTAAGCGATGCAATTACTATCATGCTTCATTGATAGTAATTGCATCGCTTAATTGTCTTTGTATTATTTTATGTGTTCAAGCATTTCTTTGCATGTTTGTTGTATACAGTTAAACTAATATTAAAATCTAATTAATTAAAATGTAAGCTAGCTACTACAGTTTTGAAGATGCAGATTATGCACCCATATGTGTGACTAAATGTTGGCGTACCACAAGGTTCCGTTCCCTTCCCAAGGCTATTTATGAGTAAAATGTTTACAAGGATTATGTATTGATTTAGGATATTTATTGGCTGCAATGTTAACTGGGAAGACCAAAAATGATACTTGTGGTGACGTTCAATTAGCATACAGGCAGGCAAATTTTTAAAATACTGATAAATCACATAAGCAATTAACAATTTGTTCTAATAAAAGTCTGAGGTTGCGTGAATATTTAGAATCTATCTGAGATACATACCTAGACGCGGTTTGTAATATAAAATTTTAAGATAAAAAATAGACAACGCTGTCTTAATTTCGGTGTTCTTTGAGTTCATGATCGCTAGTAATCTTTCACTGTCGTGTGTCCTTCATCTATCTTCATAAAACTCGGGATAACGTGTTAATTCTAGGCCTTTTACAATACGTAATCTATTATGTACTACAATCTAACAAGTTAGCCTATTGCTTATTGCAAATCATATATTTTGTAAATATAAAATAGATGTGTTGTTTAGTAAGAATGTATAAAATTAGAAATTATAATAGTCACCTTAAAATTTTAACACCAAACAGAAGTAAATATTAATCAGTGATGTCAATTATTATGATAATTATGGCTACCCCGTGATAATGTACTAAAGTATGGCGTTTGTAGTGTTGGGTTTGAATATAAGTTTAGGATTAAGAAAGTTAGAGAAAGAAATTACGTGGAAAAAAAACAAAACAAATGTGATTTGGAAAGAAGAAATTGCGAAATCTCCAACAGTTTAGTTTCTTTACAAGAAAGTACATACGGTCGTGTGTGATTTAAACTAGTATATCAATAGCATTTATTTAGAAGACAATGTTGAAATTAATTTTCAAATGTTGCTTGACAATGCGGGCGAAGCTGACAATACGACTAATGGGATACATAAGTTATGAATCGAACATATTTTGTGGATTACAATACCCTTGTTATTAACTTTTTTGTCTCGAGAGAGGATTTTAAAACAGACATGCCTATAAGATTAGCATACATAGCAGTTGACTATGACACTCTCTGCTGATATGATGAAGTAACATTGTTAATAGACAAATATTATAATATGTCAGCTAGTTATTAGCTAATTTAAAATCTATATGCATAACACAGACTTTAAGTCTCCAAACTAGTTTATAATTTTAGTCCGAGCAAATAAAAAGTGAGTTGTCGAGCAAAATGACTAAAATTGAAAGCGTTTAATATGAAATTAAGTTACAACGACATCAAAATTAATCAGTCATGACTATGTTTTGAAGTTGTTCATATTTTGTAGAATTATAAACTACATACATATTACCTTTTCAAATGTATCGAGCACTTGACTAACGGCAAGATTATAACGATTATATACCGAAGTCCATGGCTAAATTACAAGGTTTTAAGTTCGAAACTGCTACTAAGATACATTTGGCAATAGAGCCACATCACTTATCTCTTCAATTATTATGAAGATAACAACAAATGCTAACGCAAACTGAACTTATCCATTGCTTTGCACTATTCACATGCAAAGGTTTGTTTATAAGCTAGGTTTTGCTGATGTAATGTACTATTATTATACTCTAGATGTTCTGTTTATTATACACAGTGAGTTTAATGTATAGGTGATGCAAGGATGTATGTCCATTTCCTCTCCATTGCGCCAATTGTGCTCGTTTGTGTCCAACATTCAACTAATTGTGAGTTCCACAATTAGTGCGCGAGTCTAATGAACGCACACCTCATGATGTACATTTTCATAACTGAATAACACGTTTTAATATTTGTGAATCAAAATTCAAACTATTATGCATAACGACCTGGTTCCGTTTAAATGGCGGCAAACTCATGAATGAACATAACTATTAAAGTGAAAGTAGAAAATCTCTAGAAGCATTTTGTTAAACTAAATTTGTATTTGGCGCGTCTTACAGACAATATAGCTGATGAACTAGATGCATGAAAACAATGTATATAAACATGTCGTTTCCGTGAAAACTGGACATTGATAGGCGCGAAGCGGTCTTCTGTTCAGCTGTTCCGTTTATTCTTTTGACATTTTGATCTTGTATATACAAGCAACCGCTAATGGATCATGATTATGGCATATTTATGGTACCGTTGGCATTATTAAAAGAAGTAATTTAGCTGGATGTTGTGAGAATAAAATTAATATCAATTGCACGTTACGGAAATACCAACAGTCAAAATAACAAGTAAGTCATCAATCATCAATATAAATTTGGGGCAATTGTGTTGTGGATTTTTGCAGTGTTAACTATTAAACGACGCTTAAAAGAAAACTTATAGGGAAATATTTTTTTCGCTTATAGTTATTTGGACATATTTAGTAACAGTATATGACAGAAACTTGTACAGATATTTCAGTATCAAAATCACGAAGTAAGGATAAAAATGTCCATTAATTTCAAAACTCTTTTTGTATCCGTTCTGGGATAAATGATGTCTCAATCAAAATTCGCCTTACGTTAAAATGGTTACATTTTAAATTTGTAGATATTATAATTGCTTTTAAATATTGTTTATGTAAGTTGTCAGTTCCGGCAACTTTCAATGTGACCTATGTCTGTACAAACATAGTTTCTAAAGAAATTCAAAACTGTTATGTAAGAAACGAAAAATAGTTTTTATATAAATATAATTCTTATATTGAAAGGAATATACGCGAATAATTTGTAATTGTACTTATGTAAGAGACATAAAGCGTGATGCATTTACGAGGTATGCAGTAGCAGTGCATATGTATCAAGAGATACGTCCATTTATGGTGTGTCGTTCCATCGCAGATAAGCGCCTACTAGAAGGCCACTGTAGACATTAAGGTCAACTAGCGACTAATATTTAACACGAACAAATAACCTACATGCTGTTAAATTTTGCATACATGTATAAAATATAACATTTTGTTGTGTTAAATTTTTATACCCTACTTTGGACAATGTTTTTCCAATTTTTAACACAGCACCAAAAATAGTATTTTAATTAAGGTATAGGAGACTTTATGTTTACCTGTCTGCATATTTATGGTTTTGTTTGAAGAGTGGTGGTCTTCCTCTGGTAGCTATAATACATAGGTAGTTATATAGTATTAGTATTAGTAGCATTGTATAGTAAAGTAAGCTGTCAACCATATATTTTACACAATCTATCTGTGTCCACTAAAAGACTAAAATCATATACGATTCTTACATCGTTTGTAAAGAAATTTAAAATTGTTGACTTTTATTATTCTAAACGAATGCCACATAATTTTTGATTTTCCTATTTTTATACGGTCTTGGTTTGGTTGGATATATGTAGTACTTAATTATAAATTGCTTAAAGTCCTTGCTTTTTGTTATTTACGATAAATCATCAAGTATGTACATTATCATGGCCAATATGATCATGATTTAAAGACGCGTTTAATTCAGAAAATTAATATTATATGAGTTTTGTCAAAAGTTAACGTAACTATAGTTAACTTTTTTCAATACAATTATTTAGGGAGTTTTTAGTTCCTATCTTGATTTACTTTAGTACACCAACGAGTAATATATTAGACAAGTTTTATCGAAATTAACTACTTGTTTTCAAATATTGGTATTTAATATTCCTGTCCGTGTTTTTCCTCATAACGGTGAAGTAAGAATTAATGCTTGCGAAAGACGAATAGAGTCAATAATTGTAAATAAAATGTATTTTATTTCTCATTGGATTGGCAATCAAAAATTTAACGTATTTGTACAAAACACCGCGTGCCATTTCAAGCATCACTTTGGCAATAAAATATTGTTTACACATCTTTCAACGTTGGTTTAATAAACAAGTTTAATTATATTATGTTTTTTATTGGCTTAAAGTACTCTATGCAATAAGTAATATAAAAGAAATAAAAACACAGACTCTAATATAAATTTATATATATTTTATTTCTAGCAATGTGTTGTTGAAATTTTCATTTCGCTAAAGTTTTCTGTGCATTTGTTGTGTTATTTTTGTAATGCTGTTTTATTTGTATTCTGGCTGATACATTGTCCATAGTAATATTATTAATAGCCCGATTGTCTGGTTCAAGGTATTCCAAATAAATGTAAGACCATGTTATATAAAACTAAATAAAAATTAATGTATTACCATAGAAAAACTTATTACGTCTTTCTGTTCAATGTCTTTTCTTAAATTAATAATAATGTTTGCCTCGATTTATTTTAAGTCACGAAAAAAGAAATATTTGTAGCGTATTAAAAAGCAACTTCTCTTCCCTAGGTTTAATCAAATTCGAACGACATTTTATGATCCAGAATATATTTCTAAAGACATTTGTAGAATAAGACTCATAAACCTAGTCACTAGACCCAGTTTAACGATCGAGTTTAAAAGCATATACTGACTTCTCATTTGAAGAAATTTGCTATAAATTACATCTACTGCTGCTAAGATTAAAACCTTAAGTGAAAGTCACAAATTCTCCTAATCAAAGTGGTATAACTTTTAAACCTTCATTTTATTGGCCACGAAAAAGACAGGTAACTACCGAGTTGCTGATAATAATAGTGACGTATCGGTTAAGATATATATTGCGTAAAAATTTTTAATGAATAATGTGATAGTGCAACACAAACAAACATCGAGTGTTTTATAATTGCGTACACACCAATTTGTTATACTCTGATGGTTAAATTCACGTACAACCGTAACTCGCTTCGTTGATTTTAGAACGATTGACTCATACCCACTCAGGTTACAGACATTATTCATTTTGAGGTACATAAACTCTTCAACGTCAGGTAAGCCTCACGGTGTTACACTTACTGTACTTTTTGGCATAACAATATTGCGCTCTTATGCTGGTGCGCTCGCAACAGAAACTTCTAGAAATGTATTTAGATTTCCTCCCATAAACTCATCGTGAAGTTAAAACCGCCAACTTTATATTCTCTAGTTTACTTTCAGAGTATGTGGTGCAGCGGCCTGAACTGCTCTTTTGAGAGGTACCATATTAACTTAAATAACATTAACTTGAAAGAAAACGTTTTAGTTGGGCGTTGTCAGGAATCTTTGCATTCAAATATCAGTAACAGGTTTCTAATAATAAAAAGCGTACACTTACTGGTCACGTTCGTCCACATATACACAAAAAATAATGTCGAAGTTATCGCGGTTTTGTTTGCATATCTTCCTCAATAAATTATTTTGTGCAACATAATATTATGTCCTTTATTATAATATTCATGGACATTTCACACAACGTCCTCTGGTCCCAAGCTAAGCTTATATGCTTGTGTTATGGGTACCAGAATACGGATATAATACATATACTACTTTTCTTTTGTAAATACATACTTATAATACATAGAAACACCCAGACGCAGTACAAACATTTGTATGACAATTAAAAACATCACACAAATATTTGTCCTGACCGGGAATCGAACCCGAGACCTCGTGAACGGCAGTCCGTTATATGAACCACTAGACCACGAGGCCCGTCGAATATTATTATTGTTTGGTATTTATTTCTTTTACATCGCCTATGCAAATTCATAACAAATTTATTCAGCGTTTATAAGCTACAGTGCCCTTATACCCTATAAAGACTGACAAGCACGAGTTATTGGTTGGATTTATGCCACCCTCTTTTTAATCGAATGTTAAGTACCTTGTTGAAATGTTTATTGTTATTAATCACTCCGATTTTTAACACGCTTTTATAAGTTTGGTATGTAACTATCAATGTATTAATCTGTGTAACGGAATCTTTGAAAGCGATTTTCAGCCACTTGCAGTAGACGGATTGATTTAAATTTTGCACACCTAACAAGGACCGATGACAATGCAATAATTTAAAAGAATGATCCCAATTCCTTGATCAGAATTACTAGAATAGCATGTTGAAGTATCCCTATGACCACGCTTGTAGTTTTAATTATACACGTAATAGTTTAATTGTATATGAGTAGACTCACCAAGATTATTGTGTTTCTACGTATGCCTTTCATATACAATCAGATAATTTCACATAAAAACGCTTTGTTTATAGAATCAGGTAAAATTATAATAATTGTTTACTTGTTCTTGTTTACTTGTGTTTACTACGATTGTGACAACATGTGACAACCAGTGACAACAGAAACTTATGTCTCTGACAATATAAACTGTCAACGTTTTGTAAGTAGGTAGCATAGAATTGAGTATTGATGACAAAGACAATGAAATCATTTAAAAAATATTCAGGATATTTAAGCGTGTTTGTTAGTTTTTAAACTAAGTAGATTATTATATTTACCGGTGTAAATGAATGCTCTTGTGTAATTCATTCATAGTGAACGTCACATTGACGTAGTGGTTTGATGTTATACCGTTAAAAACTACGGGTTGTATAGTTCTCATCTCAACAATTAGACAAGCATAAGTCTCTAAAAAATATATCGTCACGCTCGTGGCTTACGTAGTTGTGAACAACAACACATTATGCATAGTTGTTGTTTAGATCTTGTTCAAGTATTGACTGAAAGAATCCGATTTAAGATTTTTAACACGCTTTTTTGGCTTGTATCTAATAATCAGTTTAACAGAATATTTGAACGTTATTTTCTCCCTATTCCAATCTTTACAGTTACATGAAATTTTCCCACTTTTTGAGGACTGATGACTATGCAGTTTTGAAATAAACCTCTGTCAATAGTTGCGAATAAATAATATTTATATCATAACCCTATTTCCTTAAATGGGTGATGTCATTCGGCTAAATTGGTCACTAAGTTATAAGAAAGAAAAATTTTTAAACTATTAAGCGTTATACTTTTGCGGCTATACAGATAAGCTAGTGTGATATACATCTGGTTTAAGAAGGAAGTTCACAAATCTAAAAGTGTGACTAACAATAATAAATAAACGTACTATCAAAGTCGTGAGCTATGAGAACGTGAAAAAAAAAGTATTAGAACTGTTAGCGTTAGAGGCAGCAGTTTTGGTGCTGTGATCATGTTTGTTAATCATCGCGAACATAAGAAGTGTGCGGAAAGCATATCAGTTTTAAGTTATTCATACTATTAAAAGACTAGATATATAATGAACGAAAAATCAATACGAAAGAAAATAATTTATGATGATAATACAAATTGATCTTTGACTTAGAAATAGTGCACCTGCTAAAGTATGCCCACAGTTTCTTATTTATAAATTGAATATATTTTATAACATAAATAAATGTACAAGATAGATAACAATTTATGCGTTTGATACATTCCCTAAACGTTTTAAGAAACCGCAATAAATCTCTACGTTGTTATAATTCACGTGGTCATAAAACTTTCATTTAGAAACTAGCGTAGGTCTCTGCTGAACAAATTGTTCGTAATTAAGTAATGTTACGTCGAATTAGAAGTATTTATTTTGGGAGGTTCGCAACAAAAGTGTAGAATTTTATTTTATATTAAGAAATTAAGAAATTGCTTGAGGTGACGAATTTGGCGTCGAATTATTTAGCATAAATAGTTTTTCTTTATGCTAAACCTAAGTTACTCTAACATCAAGTTAATCACTGTTCAAAAGTCCAATTTAACGTTTAGAGCTGCCTTCGCCCTGTTTGTCCATCTATTTATTTATATTTTATTATGTAAAGTCTGCCATCACCTAAATTGCTAACGTGAGCGAAATGGATGAACGGATGATTTTTTCATTATTATAATTTATAATTGCTATAATAATATTGAAAAGTCTTATGGCTTTGCTTTGAATGAGAACTCGGTACGAGCCGGTGCGCTTACGTACATATTCAATACCACACTAACAGTTCAATGACCTTAACAGACAATAGGTCACTATAGGTTCTACTCAAGCTTTTTATTTTTTACGTACAAGATTTTATACGCTGCACGCTGTAAATACACAAAACTCCCAAATTGCAGTTAGTTATTTATTTTTATCAACATTTATATGTATATTTTAATCTTTATTTACATCACACAATATATAATCCTAATTCTAATTATAGCAATCGTAATTATCTGAACAATCTTTGTAAGAGAATTTATATTAAATTTATTTTTTAGAGTATTTAATTTATAAGAGTATTTGATTAAGTTGATACTGCTAGCAAGAGTTTTGAGGCAGTATTTTTTTTTCGATATAGAATACCCAGGCCCTAATTAATTTCGGTCTAGCATCTTGCTCATTTGACAATGGTTCGGCAACCACAACTGACTGGAACCAGTCTCGGGAGAAACCGCACACTTGGAGGATTTAGATATAATTTCCGATGACGCATAATCATCTTTATTCCGTGTGAGCAACTTGTATTGGAGTAATTATAAATGTGTAATAAAATTTACCAGTTACTATAATTTGCAAATTAATCATTTTATTTTTGTTAAATCCTGTTTATCTGCGTGCATACATCTCATTGTAATTCGATTGTATCTTAAATTAATATGTTTTATATTAATATTTCTTGTTGGATGCGGGCGGTTATAGACAATGCGGTTTGGCCCTAATTTTAATCTCGAACAGTGGTCGGAGAAGGGCATTTACTGTTCATTATTATTATTATTTATCAAAACTTTCAATGTAGACGTTTAAATAATAGGGTAAATAGGTTTCTTACATAGTTAGTACTCTTTACCATCAAAGATTCCATTGTCGCTTACCATCAGGTGGAACGGGATCAAGTGCCAATATATTTCATTAAAAAAAATTATCAAATGACGATAAAATGGATAACGAAACCAATCATGACTTTAAATACAAAACAATATTCTTTATTGCACACCAATTATACAAATATAAAAATAGAGACTTTATTAAAGCAATAATAACAAACAAACGTTGTGTAATGCAAATTAGCTTATGATTATATGTTATTAAAGTTTAATGAAACAAACAAACGTATAAAATAACGATTGTGCAATGTTGAGTGTTATTCAAAATATTAATTTTGAAGGCAACAAGATTAACCCAGTACCTACACCTACATATAATATTTAATTCACTATAATTTCACGTCTATTTGTAATGAAATTATTTCCGGCAAACATTCGTTCCGCCTTGCCTTTTATTAACGTTATAATTAATTGAAGTATTAACATGCTTGCACTTGATAATCTAAAAGTAAATTATGCTGTGGACATTGAACTTGTAGATTAAACACGCCTCTTGTAATCTGAATGAAACCAATTTTTTGGAAACCTTCTTTTTGTAATTCAGAACTAATTTAATGCAATGTTAGGTAATTTAACATTTTAGCTACTGGTTGCTACAAAAATTGTTAAACATTTTCTTTGAAATATTTAACTTTATATAGAAAAAACAACAGGTACTTGATCCTATATAGGCAAGTGTTTTAGGACAAATTATGTTTCTATGCTCAAATGAATCATTCGAGTTAAAGTTGCATTTAGCTTAATTCATTGACGTGCGTAGTACGTTTACTACACAGTCTACGCACGTCAGTGAGTTAAGCTTTAAATAACTTGTACGTATGAAAAGTAGTAGCAGAAGATAAGATACACTTATCTTATCTTCTGCGACTACCTTATACAATCTTTACTTATAACAAAGTCGTCATTTTTGTATTTATGTTCCTATGTGAGCTTATTATATCTTCAAAACTACGCAAAGGATTTTGATGCGGTTTGTTTAAAATAGATAGAGTGGTTCAAAAGGATGGTTCTTTTGTATAATTTGTTAAGAGGATACCAAAATAGCTTCGTGCATTTTTCTATGTACGAAGTTTTCATTGTTTCTTTAGATTGAATGGCTAGAGCTCTAATTTTTAAGTATATGTTTTTTCAATATATGATCTAGGATCGCATAAACTCAGAAACGCGATTGAAAAAGTTTTCTCGATAGAAAATCTTAGCGAAACAACCTCTCTAATTTTTTATTTTTTTCATTTGTCAGTCTATTATCGCGTATTAACTAATGAAATAACTTTAAAAACATAAGTAACTATTATATATTTCTATATATAATAGTTACTTATGTTTTAAAAGTTTTACTTCTAATAAATAATAATCTACGAAATATATTTTAATTCTGATTTACGTGTAGAAACACGTAAATCAGAATTAAAATATATTTAGTAGATTTTGAGTAAACAAAAAAAATATCCCTAATTCTTCATTTTCTATACCTACTAGCTGTGTTAATATGTACATGTCGACGATAATATTGATGTAGGCCCTTAAGGTTTGGTTTCTAAATTCCACGCGTACGGAGTCCCGGGCAACAGCTAGTTTCATGAATAAACCTATATAATATATGTATAGTCAATCTAGTTTATTACTTCTTGTTGCTTATTTTATTTTTATTAGCGTAAATACAACTTAAAAACACTTAAACTGTTTGTCTATTATTGTTTATTTTGCTACTATTTTCTATTTTAAGTCAATTGATTGGCTATATAATAAAGAACTTTAAATTACTCAAGTGTGCCACGGAGCAACGCACTCTCGGTACCACGCGCTTTGTATTTATAATTATAATTAAGTAATAAATATGAAGGCTGACGTGTGTAATTTAATAATAAAAATTTAAATATATTACACGGGGAATGCGTGATGGTCAAAAGTTTTTTGAGGCTGGGCTTCTCGACTATAGTCAGTGTCAGTCAGTCCTATGGAAATTTTGTACATTTTCTTAGGATAACATATAAAAGTGGAAAATCTAGTAAGAGCTTTCATCTTTTTATGTTATTGTAAAATAGTACCTAACTAATTTTATTTCAATTGAAACTTATGCAGGCTGTTTGCTCGTGTGTGTGACTTTAGGACTAAGGCTCTCTGAATTCATAATATGCGTCACGTCCGATAATACAGTATGCTCACTTTTGGACATTGCACACTTAATATTTTAAAACAAGACTATTAGTATTATTACTATTCTGCTTTTCAAGGCCTAATAATGATGCGTTACGAAGCCTGTCGATTAAAAGAACAATGTGGAGATTTTTTCGTTTGAATTACGCCGCGTATTTTTTAATGGATTAGCCGACTAAAACCGGCAAACGGCAAAAATATGGACCGTCATAAGAACTTTAATTATTAAATTCATTAACAATGATGTCAATTGAATTTGTTTCGGCTTGTACTAAAACATACACGGCATATTAAATAAGATAAATACCAAAATAATGTCAAAAGGAAGTGTGAAAGACCGTGTAGGCACATAAATTTTGTCATCTGCTGGACCATCACGATAAAATTACTTGAATGTCGACTGGCCCAACATAATAAAAATTTGCCGAACATGGAATAACTTTTAGTCGAAGTTCACTTTATTTCGAGCGATTGCAGGAGCATGTCATACACGCCCACGGAAATCCAAAGAAATAAATAAAGATGCACAATCATCAGACCAATTCTGTTGCATCCATTCATTACTTACTTAAATCTATTTCATTCTAGCTTGTTATTTATGTCGTAAATATAATAAACTCAACTATACAACCCAGACATTCCTATGTTTGAAAAGTCAAACATTTTCTGTATGTTTACACGTACCTACTGAAGGTCCGTACATAAAAGGATGTCATAGTATACGACTATGTGGATCTCATTACCGAGTGAACTTGCATATTATATATACCTTTTATGTGGTGTTGTCATTCCATGAATACGTGCTATTAAATATCTTCTTGCTGTTGAGGATTTTATTATGGATGGTGAGAACAGGCATGTAATTCAATCGTTTGATAATACATGTACCTTATGCTCGTGTTACTCTTAAGATTATATTATGCAGGAGTAAGCACATATTATAAGGGTAAGAGAGTACTTGGTCCAAATACTTAATATGTACTTATGTGAACCCAAATCTTTCTAACATTTATGTAGTGGTAACGAATTGATGTAAATGTCAGAATGATATGTGATGTTCCAATAAGACTGTTTAAATTATATCAGTTATGAAATATGCTAAACTTACTGAAATTTCAATAAGTCCCTTGATTTTGTAATTATAATTCTCCTGTTATAAAAACTTCTGTTTGTATTTGAATATAGTTCCAGGAAAACAAAAAAAATTGGTTGAGAAATAGACGCGGATATTTAGTAAATATGCCAGACTGTGTGTGGCTCGACGCCCGCCCAGTGTCAAGGGCGGCACCCACTCCTCCCTATTTGTTCCACTATCACGCCTGGGCCACAGCCAATGTACTAAGACCCACTATATTAGTAAGGACTACTTACATATGCTTTGTAAAATAAATGAGTGAAAATCTTGCCTGGTTGGTCAAAGTTACGTTAACATATCTTAGGTCATAGCTGAACTTGCATTATTGCGATTGAACACGCTTACAGTTAGATGTCTTCTTTTATTTCTCTCTCTCTCTCTCTCTCTCTATCCTATTAATCCTTAACTGGCTTTTCCAGCGCCCTGGAAAGAAAAAGGGTCACTTGTATTCTTAATGCGTCACGGGCAGTCTTTAGTAGTAAACAATTATAATTATTATTGTTGTAACTAAGTTTTTTTATAAAGCAATCCAAATCGTTTGTTGTTCGAAGTAGGTATTATAGAAACAAATAATACCACCCACGGCTATTACTTTCTGAAGGTTAATGTTGCTTATTAAAAAAGAGTGATAAAGATCAATGGCTTTAGTACTTATATGGTATCAAATTTAAATATTAGCCGTAATAGAATGTAAGGAATGCGTATAATTAATTGCCGAGACTTTGTAACGTTTTCTATTCTTGGATTTGTTATCCTTACTTATCAGTGCCGGATTAAGCCAGCGCGGGGCCTATAGCAGACTCGATGCATGGGTCCCTTGATAGCTTTATCGGCCCCTGCCTTGCCCATCCGTGTAAAAAAAATACTGAAATTTCTAAGTGCGGGATGCAGGCTCCCTTACGGGGTACTTAATCCTGTTACTGATCAATGTTGTCAATAATTCGATTAAGTACTGAGCTGTTTGTTATAGTTATCATTCTAGTAGTAGTAATAACAGTAGTACTTTATGATTGATGTTATCATAACAGAGTAATAAAAATGGATATTGATACCTCGACACGTGGTGTTTTGTATTAAGTCTTGAAATATAAACAAAGCGTGTCGTATATAGAGATCACTTGGAACTTCAGGGAGGTTTTATGCGTACTGCTTCCTTTCTGTAAAGTATTTTTGCTTTCAGTTTTAAAGATTAACAAGATATACTATTGCAATCTGACTACAACACTGCGGTATAAAGGAAGATTAATTCAAACTGATATTGATTAATAGCCTAAGAAACTCTCAGGAACAAAACAACAGGTTCTCAATAGACGTAAATGCTATTGTATTTTAATAACTGTAGTTTAATCGATATTACGCAGTATCGTTGCTTTTAGTATAGACAGACAGTTATTAACGTTATTATAAATATAAGTATCTGCAAAGGTTCGTTTAACAAAATGACCTTTTAATTCAATCACAATAATCCCACACACAGTTTGTTATTTATTTCTCACCTTGCCTTTTGTTAAAATAAGATATTTTTCTCGTAAGTATGTTAATCTCTGAGCGTTATATGATGTCCGCCGTCGATAAATCGGCGGTGTTATGGGGTCAAGTAAATTACCACAAGCAATTAAAGTCACAATTATTCCAAAAAGATGTCCGCACAAATATTTATAATGTCACATACATTATTCACTACGTGTCATTATTTACACATTGCATGACTCCCAGAACTACCCATCGCATGAATCGATGTGGCAATTTTATGTTTCACTTTTTATTTGCTGTTGTTTTATTATTTTCATGTTAATATTTTTACTAGCAAACTGCACTGTTATTTTATTTTTATGTGAGTTTCCATTCTGATTTGATCAAATATTTAAATTTAGGAATGGAAATTTGCTAATGAATATTCAGATAAGTTTGTAAAAAAAAGTTCAGGGTATTGGTTTTTATTATTGGGGATAGTTTTATTTAAAAAAGTAATAAATGTATGAACAAACAAACTTATATGAATGTTGTTATTATTTTGCATGTGTATGGATGTGTAGCTCGTGGTCTTTGTTGCATGCAGGTCTAGGCGCGCTTCGCAGCAACTGTCGAGGAGCGCCGAGAGCATCAACCACACGTACAAGAGGTATTGTATTATGCACATTCTTTTTATTTTGGGTTTTATTTGCTTTTATATCAAACTTACCAAATACTTACTTACTATATTAGTATCTCGCATGAACATTTAAGTGTCATGTATATGTCATGTAGGTACATTTTGGGCTTTTACACTTCAGTTGTTTATTCTAATTTAATTACGCATAGCATTATGTGTTATAAGAGTTTGGCGTGCAGACAGTTGAAGGTTATAAAGATTATTTGAAGCGATGCTAATTTATAAATACCTATAAATAGATTAGCTACGCTAGCACAATGTTGGTAAAATTAGTTTGGTAAGGACGATATCGATTTGCTAAACTCATTTTTATCCAAGAAAGCTTCATAAATTTAAATTCCTTTTTCTCAATGTCAATAGCTATTCTCCTTCGAAACTGCTAAGCAGATACTTATGAACTTTTGTGTGTACATTCAGTTAATCTGCGAATAGGTTCACATAATTTAAAAACCTTAATAAAACCTTTACTCCTGCTATTATGCTTATGTTTTTTTCTCAAATAACATAGTAAATAAAAGTATATATAGTACATGTCAACTGTAAGGTTACAATAGCAAAATTTTATATACCCGGCCGCATTTCTGACAACGCGACGTCAACCATTAGGAATGTTGTTTATTGGTGGTAGACCTACGTCCTTTTGTTTCCTGCCTCACGAATACTATGTTTACAAATTATGTTTATGACTTTAAAATATATCTACTTGATAAAATACCTAAATCTGTTTAAATAAAACTACTTTTTACGGATTTAGACGCGTATATTTGTTTTAAATTTTGGCCCGACGTTTCGGAGACTTTGCAGTCACCATGGTCACGGGTGAGACTGAGCTCCGAAACGTCGGGCCAAAATTTAAAACAAATATACGCGTCTAAATCCGTAAAAAGTAGTTTTATTTAAACAGATGAGTCGCGCAAGTGTTAGAAAATATTATACCTACCTAAATCTGTTGAAATTTATAGTAATAATTTTGGAGTCTGTTTGTTATTACAATTGTTGACTTTGAAGTTGTTATTTGAAGGTCAATAATACATTACAGTGGCCTTTATATAAAACTGATTAATGCAGAAATGCGAACAAATATTAATAGATGACGGTACAATTCATTAATCATGTCAGATAACACTTACCTGTACGGATTTATCTTTTAACTTGTAGCGCATAACCAGTTAGAGATAAATCGGATAGCTACTTCCTATTTTGTATTACATTTTATGGAGTAACAATTGGAATTATTGATTCTATTAAAATAAATATTATAATTCTAATTAGAACAAAGGCTAAGGTCGTGGGGAGTCAGTGGATGCAAGCTGCACAAAACCGCGCGTTGTGGCGTTCTATGCGGTAGGCCTATGTCCAACAGTGGACGGAGAGAGGCTGGTATATGGATGGATGGAATTAGAACAAAACTTAATCTTCAAATTGTAAATATGCTAAAATTTCAAGACGTAATATCAGAAACATGAAAACAAAAATTGAATTTTAAATATTCTATAATTTTTAAAAGAGGTTAAATTAACTGTTTTTATGTAGAGTTTACCTATGCATGTAAGTAGCCATCTCATATTCGATGACATGACCTTACGTTCTAAAAGCTTGTTCGGTTACCTTGGAAGCTCTCCCACATTACAATCTAACGGAAGAATTGACGTGTAAAGGTAATTTTACTCCATTTCTGTGCGTATGATGATGACGCACAGGTTGATTCAACGCTAAGTTATATGGATGGTTGTGATACGAGTATATAGTCACGTAACCAACATGTCATTGTTTCTGACTACATCTTAATTTCTGACGGGCTTTATTCTGCGTTTCTTCTTCTTCTCCAGCCCATTTACGTCCCACTGTTGGGCACGGTCCCCTCCGGTTTGGGAGGGATTATAGTTGACTGTGCCGCGCTGACTAGGCTTGTTGGTTTCTTTTCGAGTTTTCCGTCTCTCACAGAAGATGTTTTTTGTGTGCAATATCCCTTAGCTGACTTTTACAGTACCCTTGGGAGGAAATGGGGTGGTGACACTTGTATTCTTAATCCGTCACCACACGGAGAATTGGCATATATCCTTGAAATTGAGATGTACTTTATTTTTCAAAGAAATGTTTACCATAGGTAACATTATTTACATTAATTACCTACTATAAAACCTTTAGACACAGCACAAATATGTTTATTACAAAATACATATTTTTTTAGATTACAAATATCATCTTGAAGTTTATATCACGTTGAAGTTTATAATATGAAAAATAATTCAAATGACAACAGCCAAGGCGTGTGTAAATCCGACTTGGACTTACTGATTTAATATATTGTCATATTAGTCAGGCCGTTATTTAAAAAGTGTATAAAATAATATTGCACATTTAAATTACTGTAAATAATATGAATTAGCCATTAATTTTATATATGTATTATCAAATGTAGGTGAGTCTGTCCGTCCTCGAACTCGTTCTATATTTATCGCTGTAGCGAAAAGTATTTAGAACGTTAGCTTTAAGAGTGTGGACAATTATTCGTGCATTGAACCCTAGTGTTTACATACAAACTGGACCAATAAATTGTACCCAGTCAAATAAATATGGCCTACTACCATTACTGCTTTGTGAGGGAGCTGTTGTTAATCTTATAAAAATCACGTGTCACAGTGTTAGTTACCGTACTCCTCCGAAACGGTTTTACCGATTCTTATGAAATTTTACATGCATATTCAGTAGGTCTGAGAATCGACCAACATCTATTTTTCAAACCTTTTTTTTAGTATGGCAAAACAACGTATGCCGGGACAGCTACTCTTATATATAAAATTCACGTGTCACAGTGTTAGTTACCGTACTCCTCCGAAACGGCTTGACCGGTTTTTATGAAATTTTACATGCACATTCAGTAGATCTGAGAATAGGCCAACATCTATTTTTCAAACATTTTCTTTTTAGTTAACAAAACAACGTTTGCATGGACAGCTAGTATCCAATATAAAAGTGTATGATTATTTAGTCGCCCTTTTCATAATCGAATGTAATTTACTGTGTTGACGGAAGTATGGTTATGAGAAACCTATTTGCTTTAAGTAATCTCCCAAAGTTAGGGGTAATATTTAGAATATTTTCACCAAAATTCATACGGTTAGTACGAGGTTACGTAAAAGCACAAAATTATTCGTAAGACTTATAATAATTATTAATAGAGTATGTGGTAAATAATATATCACAGTTGGCTAAAGGTTTACTTTTGTTATATTGCAGGTCGAAAAGTCGTTCTGTCGACCATGGCTTTTCGCCCCCCTTCGACTTGGATGCGCTACGCTCTAAGGTGGAAGGCAGATTTGACGCTGTACATAGAGGTAAATAATTTTAAACTTTTGTTAATTGAAATTATTGTATTACAAGCATAGTATTATTAACAAAATTAAATATGATAGACTAACTAGACTGAATCAGTTCATTACGTTCTTACATTAAATGCATTTATTGTACTTTTATGACACCCTTGGGCAACATTAGGAGCTAACGAGATTTTAGTTTTTTTGTAAGTACATACGCTACGAATTGTACCAAAAAGTGCATAAAGAAAAAATACCATCGTATTCTTTTGAATATTGGTTTTTGAACAAATAAAATTGTCATAATTTAGAGTTTGAGAATTGAAACGTTTGTTATTACCATATTTTGATAGCGTCTTGTATTTTTAGGTCTTGCATTTTGATTAAGAATTATTGCTCTGTCTAGACTTAGTGTATAGTTTTATTTTATTTGAGATACTTTATTAAATATGCAGAGCTTTTTGATAAATTATTTAAATATAAAATAACGTCTTTCTTATTTCATTTATAACATAATTAATAAATTAAAATTTAGTTATGAGGTCATAGGCACACAGTAAATAGTAAAGTCTTCTAGCTTTGATTCATATAATAATTTGTATGAATGTATAATAAATAGGTCAATCATAAATCAAAGTAAAGTGATATATACCTACATTGCTATAGATAGTAAATCGTTAGGTACTACAACGAGGATTGGCATTCCAACTATTTGTGCAATAAGCAACCTGCTTTGGATATTATTCAGTTGGACATTCAGACAAACAAGCGAACTTATACTAAACTATGCTATTACCTCTATTGATTCAAATACGTTCTATTAAACTTTCTTATATATCGCTAATCTTACATCTAATAATGCAAAAATGAGCTACAGGATTAGTTGCAAGACAACTTTTTTGATATTAATAATAATGTTCATTGCAATTTGGCTTGGAATCTCCTTGGTGCCACAATTCATGTATTGTTTAGCTGTATAAAATGAAAATAACTAAAGTTTTATGTATAAGTACCGAAACTCTTGAAATGTACTTTCTTTATATCTATAGATAAGTATCGTTTGAAATCGTTATGGTGTGGATATCCGGCATAACAGATTGAAATATAATGTAATAAATCTCCAAACTTAGATTCCATGCCAAAAGCTTTTTCCACTTATCTGTCGTCACATGCTATGATCATCAGTGTACCGTGACACAGATTAAATATAGCCGTGATTAGAAACTTCGTACATTTCTACTCTTTCTTTCCATTGTTGCGAGTTCAAACCAGGCCAAATCAATCTAGTCAGCTTTAAAAAGTCTTTAATTTAATATGTCTTCATATTCACCTAAAGAATTTCTAAATTGATTTGGCTGTTTTACAAACGTAATTAACCTTTGTAACAAAACGTGTTACTGAAATTTGGCTCTGTTTAAATTAAACATTGCAAATTCTAATACACAATTAATGACCTCATTCTTATAAATTGTACCACTGTAATGATATCAGATAAAAAGCTTTCTCCTAGATTGGCCATTCTTCAATTTAAACTATCGTGTTCTGCCCGACGACTGTCGAGAGCTTTCAGACAAACATTGTGTAGATATTTTTAGTGACAAAATAATAGTGGCACGGGTAAATAAAAATTTTCACGTTTGTTTTGCGAAAATTATAAGCGATTTTGTTGACAAAATAAAGATTTTCTCGAAGTTATGTCGACAGCGTCACCCTTGGTTTGGCATCAAGACATATTTTCAAAATAAACTCAGCGAATACAACATCCGGCTTTTAGTACATAATATAATTAATTCAGTATATTCTATGAAATGGGAACACATTTGGTTTATATACTCTTTATTGGCACAATTTTACTTTACTGTTAAACTAATTTATGGCTTCGTTAATCATGTTATAAATCCCAACTAAAATGTTTAAGTCGACGCGACAATGTTTTCTAACTGGAACTATATATATTACGACTAATACTACTCAAGAACGTAGTTAGTGGAACGACATCAAATGTGAAGTTACATTTACTGAAAGGTGCCGCAATCAAATAAACAGATTAAAACATAAAGCACCTAAAAATATTATTTAGAATCGAGCTGATGTTAAATTGGGAATCAACTATAATACATGTAAAGAGCTTAATTTCATAAAAATTAAAAAAATTGGTCAAGTGCGAGTCGGACTCGCGCACGAAGGGTTCCGTACCATTATCTATGCAACATAAGGCAACGTTATTAGTATCGAGCAAGAATCGGTAAAAAAATCATGTTTGTTGTATGGGAGCCCCCCTTAAATATTTATTTTATTTTATTTTTAGTATTTGTTGTTATAGCGGCAATAGAAATACATCATCTGTGAAAATTTCAACTCTCTAGCTATCACCGTTCTTGAGATACAGCCTGGTGACAGACGGACGGACGGACGGACGGACAGCGAAGTCTCAGTAATAGGGTCCCGTTTTTACCCTTTGGGTACGGAACCCTAAAAAGACAGGAAAAATTGAAGTATTTTTTCTACATAATTAAAGATCTGAAATATAGCTTTTATAAGAAATCTGCTGACCTGGTATTAGATGGACATTGTATTCTAGGCTATACATAAGACAGGATGTCTTTAAAAAGTATACTCAAATTTTATAATGATTACCAAAATAGCATTTATCGCTTAGCTTAGCCCTTAGTTGGCTCCTACAGCGCCCATTGTAGGAAAAGACAGGTAAATTGACTGGAAAACCGTAAAAAGTCACATAATAAATAAATCTATACATAATAATTAGTCGCGAAATACTTTAAATTACATTTAAAATTACGCATTCGAAACCTCTCGGTTGAAAATAAGATATGAATTAGTTAACGTTCATGTTTGTGTTAGTATTGCGTTGATTTTATGTCGGTTGCGTTATTGTAAATTTGCGATTAGAACATAAATAAACATTCATAACATGCACATGATTAATGAGAGGTCTGGTATTGGCAGCCAGTTTGTCGGATTCGTAAACGATTTCGTTGGCCACCTAGGAGAGTTGCTTTATGTAGGTCGTAGGCTTAGACAATCAATACTTGGTTTTTGTTTCTTTAGTCTGTAAATAAAATTACCTAAAGCTTTGTATTTTGCAGGAGGTATTTTTATAGTTTTTATTTTTTAATTGTATAGGTAGGTAGGTATTAGTTGTGTTTGAAAGAACGGTATAAACTTAACTTTTCTTGGTAAAATTTATACCAAGCAGCGAAAGTGTGTTCTTTTTCAAATAAAACATTTTGTTTAGTAATTATATAATTATATATATGGTTTTAATAATATTGTTGTAAAACATTTCAGTTGCTAATGAGATTTCTTGTAATAAACAAAACTCAGAGTCTTTTAATTGACCCGCCTAACGGCAACAGGCTTATCGTTTGCTACGTTAAGAAATTTTAACAAATGAGTATACAAATATTAAGTCACGTAATTTTAAATAATAATTCCTACTTCTCTAAAGACGTGATTATGGAAAAAGCCGAAAATACGAATGCCTTAGCGAATGAGCAATGCATTTCGCTTGATATGAAATAGCAATGAATATTTCAGTAGGCGCATAACTTTTGTATATATGAGAGAGAATATTACACACATAAATTAAAATTAGTTAAACGTTTATTAAGTCTTTCTTGCAATTAGTAGTGTAATATTTTGTGAATAAAACGTTGTATTTAACTTACCTTTATTTCTGGAGATTTGTTAAATGTTAGTAGGAATAAACTTATCATAATACCTATTGATAGCTTAATTGTTAATATTGTTGCAGATGAAGACGAACATATCAAGAGGCTACCACCTCCACCACCGATTAAAACGATGACTTACACGGTAATTCTAATTAGCTCATATAGTTTTCATTTTTTGCATTGGCAACGCTTTTACGAGTAAAGAAATGTATTATGTAAGGCTAAGATCTAAATTATGAAACAAATATCTCATAAACATGGCAATTCCATCACTACAGTTGGTACGAGTACCATTTACATATTACGGGCTGGGATAGAACTGTCTGAACCCCAATAGACACCCATGGCTTAACCGGTTCGGTGGCTCTTCGTAGTTTGACTTTTATGCCATGTGTCACTCTATATTGATCTACATATTAAACTACATTGTATTTTATATGAAGGTGCGTGATCGTGATACCCTGACATCGCTAGCGGCGAGGTTCGACACCACTCCCTCGGAGCTGACCAAACTTAACAGGCTCGCCACGCAGTTCATCTTTCCGGGACAAACGCTCCTTGTACCCGATAAAAGAAAAGGTACCTAATTCATATTAGTTTAGGCTAATCCAGTGTGTGTGTCATGTATTTACTCGATTAACTGGACTTGATTTTTTGAATACGAATTTCTAGCCCAGCTTCTTCCTGTAAGCCCATTAATGGTAACGATTCTATCTGCAAAACTAAACTAAAAAAACTAAAAATTCTTGCGTCAATAACACAATTGCGCAATGAAAACTGAAACTTCTTATTATAAAATCTGTGTATCATAGACTAACGATTTTAATTAATATATGTACAACGAAATAGCAAATCTATACTAATAAATCAGAAGAGTTTGTTTGTTTGTTTAAACGCGTTAAGGTCAGGAATTACTGGTCCGATTTCAAAAATTCTTTTTTTGTTGGTTAGTCCGTTTATAGGGGAAGGTCATATGCTATATAACATCACGCTGTGACCAATAGGAGCGAAGCAATAGTGAAAAATGTTGCAAAAACGAGAAAAAAATTCTGAATTTGTCGCGCATGGAGTTGTGGTCGCGGGCAACAGCTAGTATTACATATATGTATTTGCTATTTCGTTCTTCAAAATCAACTTTTTAGTTAAGTTTAGTTGTGCACTGGCCTGCTCCATTTTGGGAGTCGATTTACTGGACCGTCTACTTATCGCTGGCCAGGCGTGTTTGTTATTGTTGGTTTAGAGTTTTCCTTCATAGAAGATGTTAACTGTTTTGTTTTGTCTGTTATTTGGATCTTACAGCTGATAGTGAAATGGCGTTATAACACTTAGTCTTAACTGCTACATATTTCTGAACAGATAATTAACAGCAGATGTAGGTTATGTAATATCATGGTTCAGCTGTTAGCTATGAACAGTATTTAATGCCTAGTTACTGTTACCGTGAAGGTTACGTTTGTTCTTAAATGTAATTTATGTATAATATAATTGCGCTATAAATATGAAATGAATATAAATGGTCTATTTAACAATATTATACACACGAGATGTGAGGTGCTTTTGAATTAAGATTGAGCATTTTTAAAGTAAATAAATTGAATAAGATAAATGTTTTCGAAAAAGGCACGGACTTTGCCAATTAATTTGGTTACGTAACGTATATAGAAATATCAGTAGAAAGAATTTTCCATCATCATCATAACATCACGCCTTTTTTCCCATGGGGCTAGGCAGAGACTATAGAGCGCCATCTGCTACGATCCAAACATCCTTGGCTTCATCCACACTCATACATGCCCGACGGTTGTAAGTGCTACGCACTTGTCCCTTTTGGAGTATGCCGGCGATGACATCGGAGTTTTTCTCGGGCGTCCTCTCCCAGCATTTCCACTTACCTCCGCCGTGTATATGCCTTTCGTTAAGTGTCCCTCATCCATCCTCTCCACAAAAAAGAAAAGAAAAAGCCCTGGTCGCATTGACAAAATAAGCTGCTTGTTTATTATAAAATATTTTCTATCTATGAATACTATTTGTGATAACAGGGATACGTTGATTATTTTTATGTAGAGTATTTCTAGTAAAGAATACAGATCTTTGGTATAAAGCCAAAAAGTTTGATCCCATCCACGAATATAAACAAACAGACAGGTGGACACTAAACCTATATATAAATAACCTTTTAAAAATGTTACGTCATGTTTAATTACGTTTGTAATTAAATAATTTAAATTCTTAATTTTTCATTAAATATGTACATAATATTTGAGTACCTTTAAAATATTAATGAGCTAAAATTGCCCACTTTCTATGAGATGATGATGATGATTGAGGTGTATTTTTGTGCTTTAGGTCTATGGCATTTTATTATTTTTGGGTATATAGCTCTATTCATTGTAATGAGTAAAATTTCTTAAAACAATTGTTACCAAAATTGACTTGTGACGAATTACCTTATTGAGAAAATATTATTTGTGAAACATGACCTTCGTTGTTGTACAATAATTTGGCAATTATTTGAATTGAAAGTATCCATCTCGTTTAGTCGTTTCTAGTTTGTTTAGTTTGTCAGTAAAGTTTGACGTCAGTATTCATGCAATAATGGCAACAATTAACACGTATTGATATTTTCATCTCAACGACTTTTATTAATGGACTATAAATTAACTTTGTGAAGTATTTAACCCAGAAAAATACTTGGTTTATTATGATACGCTGTTTGTTATGACATCTAATGATGACTGTGGTAGAATTTACGACTTTTCTAATAGAGGGTAAGATTTTATTTCATGTGCCATTTCGATTTTCCAAGTGCTGATATAATGTAGGACAATTAGGTATTTACTTTTATGTATATGATATAAAGATTAATAGACGGTATTTAATGAGTTCTAGTTTAAATGCATACTGTCATGTACATTTCTATATAGTGTATTTTTTATAACTTTTCGGATGTCAATGTTAACGTAAATGTATTTTATTTTTCTGGCAACATTTTTATACAACGTACGTATTTACCTACACTACATACATTGGGTTATATGCTTTGTGTATTAAATTTTTCCTTGTTATAATAGTGGTTAATATACGTAGAGTCATTAAGATATTTAAACGAAAATATACATATTATGAAATAAAAAAAGTACGGATGATCTTTGTTATCTGCATTTTCCTTGCATAGATCAAAACAATAATGTTTCACCTTGGTTATTATTCATTCATCCATGACGTAGACATGGAACAAATTCTTCTTCTATTTGCACGCCAAACAAAGTTACAACACCGCTGGGAGTACTGAAGCGGCCACGCTGACGAGCGAACGCATCGCCACAGCTATTTTAAATTTACTCTACAATTACGTTACGTCCTACATTTATAAATTCACAACAATCAAACCAATTCAACAAATACCTAACATCAGTTACAAACACCCAGATATAGGATATGTGTTGCGTTCAACCTGGTGTTTTAATTAATAATAGGTTAAGTGGAAGCGTGATATCTCTCAGGCGCGAGAGGAACGAACATATACTGTATATCACAGCGTTACAAATTTATAATAGTACAAACTTACCCTGTTTTGTTCTTCAACAATGTCTTCACCGTGTCACCCTAGCTATTGCATAACTATCGATTAAAATATTGGCCAATATTAAAATAAATAATCAAGCTTACCTAGCTTATTCAACAACACAACACGGGTAGACCATGGGCTCCTGATGACATCAATCGTCCCAATACAATTACACTATCACAATTATAGTTCAATTTCAAAATAGTTCAATTTACATTAAATAGTATTAAGTATGGAGACACAAAATTCACTAGTTTTTATAATACTTTTTTGTCATACAAAAATGGCGAATACTCAACTTCGCAATGACATTTCAAGGTTTTGTTTCAATGGTAATTATCGATTCACACAACAAGGATAATTAGTTTTATCAACAATTAATTTTAGTGACAATTTTAACTTTTAAAAACCGTTGCGAGAACACGTGACAACTAGTCACAATCGAACGTCAACTCGCTTTCAACTCGATTTTTCAACTGAGGGGCGCTCGACAGCCGCGTCGCGCGCGGGGCCGGACTGCGTCCGCGCAAGGGCCGTACTCCCGCGTATTTATACGATAAGTTAATCGTTTGGTACATAACATCTACCCGCCTCGGCCAGGACTACCTGGCCGCTAATTCACTGGCAGTCGCGACAAGGTTGATACAGCTCTCTTCAAAATTGAACCGTCCACCCGGACCTCAGCAAAACGGGGCACTCCATCTGCTCCAAAGACGAGGTTGAGAATGCGCCCCCTGCGCCAACACAGTGGCGGTGAGTTAGCGTCCTTAACCAGAACGAGGTCACCAACATGAGGTGGATCAGTCTTGTCAGTCCACTTAACGCGCTGCTGGAGAATGTGCAAATATTCTAAATTCCAACGTTTCCAAAAGCTCTGAGTGAGTTGTTGGACCAATTCAAACCGCGAGAGACGATTAGGTCTCACATCAACAAGGGGATATTCCGGCAGGGCGTTCAGTGGCTGCCCAATCAAAAAATGGCCCGGCGTGAGGGCTTCCAAGTCGTTAGGATCTGAAGAGATCGGGCACAACGGGCGTGAATTCAAAACGGCCTCGATTTTGCAAAACACAGTTGCGAGCTCTTCAAAGGTCAATACAGACTCGCCAATTACCCGTCGCAAATGTGTCTTAGCAACCTTTACTACGCTTTCAAATATTCCTCCCCAGTGGGGACATGACACGGGACTGAACCTCCAAGTTATTCTACGTGTAGCTAGTCTAGACGCAATTTCAGTCTCGTTAGCCGACAAAAAATCATACATCGCTTTTAAATAGTTGTTTGTGCCTTTGAAGTTGGTACCGCAATCCGACCGAATCAAGGACGGTAGTCCTCGTCGTGACACGAATCTATCTAACGTCGCAACAAATGCCTCTGTCGAGAGGGCTGAGACGAGTTCCAAATGTACCGCCTTGGTGGACAGACAGACAAAGACGCACAAATAAGCCTTGACAGTTTTACTGTTCCTGAGGGTCGAGGTTTTAACAAAAAAGGGGCCTGCAAAGTCCGTACCAACTCCAGCAAAGGGCCTTATCTCAGTGACCCGATCCGAAGGAAGGTCACCCATGATAGGCTGCATGGTAGGGGCCTTGAGCCTATAGCAAGGCATACAACGAAAGACCACACTACGGATCGTCCGACGGGCCGATAAAATCCAAAATTCCCGTTGCAAAATGGCCAATAAGGCATTACAGCCGGCGTGGGAGTTCTTGATGTGACGATCAGTCACCAACAGGTTCACCAAGTGGCCACTCTTGGGCAATAAGAGGGGGTGACGAGATCCATAAGGGAGGTTTGCGTTCCTAAGACGCCCTCCGACACGCAAAAGACCCTCACTATCCAAAAAAGGGTTCAGCTTACAAATGGCTCCAGACAGCTTGGATTTGCCTTTCCTCAAGATGTCAATCTCGTCTTCAAAATGTGCCTCTTGCACAGAACGAACCCAGTGAAGAAGAGCATCTTGGAGCTCTTGTGGCGATAAGAAGGCCTCCAAACATTTGTTCTGTGGATGTCTACAATTTCTCATGAAGCGCTTGATCCAAGCGGTGACACTCAACAATTTGTCTAATGAACTGTAACGATTAAGTAAGAAATCGGGGTCGAACGGACGGTCCTGCCGTTCGAGCGCAAGCGTTCGCAACCCAGGCAGTGCGACAATGTCTAAGGCCGGAGTTCGCGGCCAATGAGATTCTGATCTGGTCAACCACTCAGGTCCCCACCACAGAGAGTGCTCAACTAAAAGGGGGGCCATACATCCCCGTGACGCACAATCAGCAGGGTTGACCTCGCCAGGCACATGCCTCCAAACCAACGGGGTCTCCGATTTCTGTATCTGAGAGACACGATTTGCTACAAACACCTCTAAGGTGTGAACTGACGTCTTCAGCCAACATAGCACAATTTGACTGTCAGTCCATGCATATATCGTGGAAATGTCAATTGACGTGCACAAGGTAGACATGACGTGATTCAAAAGGCGAACAAGAAGGGCCGCCCCTGACAACTCTAACTTAGGGATTGTCAAGGCAGTTCGAAGAGGCGCGACCTTGCTCTTCGCCATGACCAACAACACTTTCACCTGACCATCTGTGGTCACGGTGCGCAAGTATACGGCTGCTGCGTACCCACGTTCCGAAGCGTCCGAGAAACCATGAAGGGACGCGGTGTGCTTCCCTGGCGGAAGCAGAGCACGGGGTAACGATATCCTATTGATGGCAGGCAATGAGGAAGCAAATAGGAGCCAGTCCTTCAAAACAGCTTCGCGAAGTGGCTCGTCCCATCCAAGACCTGCAGTCCAAAGTCTCTGCAGGAAGCATTTGGCCCAGAATATGACCGGGCATATCCAGCCATTAGGATCAAAGGTTCTCGCGACAGTCGACAGAACCAGTCGTTTCGTCCAAGTGTGATGCGAATCCAAATTGACATTAAATGTAAAGATGTCCTGGACTGGTCTGTACTGGATTCCAAGCACTGACATCATGGTAGGGTTGTCACGGTTTTCAAATAGGTGAGGATCCTGCTGGTGGTCGTCCGGTAGCCCTTCCAAGAGCGCAGGTAAGTTGGAGATCCATTTACGCAACTCATATCCTGCGGAGGCTAGAATGCCAATCAACTCGTCACGCAAGAGCAGGGCCTCTCTCTCCGTGGCCGCGCCAGTGCACACATCGTCAACATATAGGTCCTCCTTCAAAATGGCGGCTGCGCGAGGAAACGACATACGCTCTCGATCCGCGAGCTCCCAAAGCGAACGTATAGCCAAAAAGGGGCTAGACCTCAGCCCGTATGTGTTCGTGTTGAGCTCGTAGACAAGCATGGGATCTTGCTGGTTTTCTCGCCACAATATCAGCTGGTATCGGCGATCATCCGGGTGAATTACCGTTTGCCTGAACATCATCTTGATGTCAGCCACAAAAACAAATTGATGACGTCGAAACCGCGTGATGACGTCACAAAGGTCCTTCAGCAATTTGGGACCAGGATGCAGACACTGGTTCAATGACACTCCTGAAGTAGTCTGCGCAGAACCATCAAATACTGTGCGTAACTTACCACTGGATGGTTTTATTACAGCATGATGCGGAAGAAAGAAGTGCTCCGTCGAACGCCAATCCAATTTTGACACAGACATGTGTCCCAAATCCTCATACTCCCGCATGAAGTCAATATACTTCTCCTTGAGTAGTGGGTCCCTGCTCATACGGCGCTCCATCGCCAACAAACGCTTCTCTGCAATAGGCCGCGAGACGCCAAGTGGCGGACGTACGGCGAGAAATGGCAATCTTGTCATGATCCGGCCGGAACGGAGATAACTGGTGTTGGTCTTGTAGAACTGCTCACACTCTTCATGCTCCGGATCAGAGCGGGGAGCTTGTGGTGGCTCCTCCACTTCCCAGAATCTCTGCACGGCGTCAGAAAGGGCGGACCCCACCATCAAGGCCGTTCCAAGTTCGGCAGGGGGGGGAGTCCTCAATACAGGCCCCATCAGTGCGAACCCAAATATGGTCCGGAGGGCTACCAAGCCACCTGGCTGCAAAACACGATCCTTGCCGAGTAATATTTTACCCAAAACATCGGCACCAAGCAACAAATCGACCGTGCCAGGCAGGTCAAATTTAGGGTCAGCCAAATTCAAATCCGCGGTCAATTTTACCGCATCCGCAGACAAACGAACTTGCGGGTGATTGCCCAAGATATTCTCCATCACAATGGCCGACGATTCCAACGTCGGACGTGGAGAATTTGAGGGGGAGAACTCAAACCAAACGCGGCCCTCTACCGTGGCCACGGGGGCGTTTCCGACACCCCTTATTACATCTGAATATTTTTCAATAGTCTGGCCAGTCTGCCCTACCAACCAAGACGAGGCTATGCACCCCTGTGAGCCTGTGTCCAATATCGCTCGGACTACAACCGAGGCGCCCGTCCGTCCCCAGACCCTGACATGGGCCGTAGGCAAGAGGACGGTCTCAAAAGGGGGCGGTGCATAGCGGGGGCAGACGCCAACATCCTAATGTTGGCGTGGCGGCGACTGAGCGCCGTTGTCCCGAGACGGCAAATCAAAGTGCGGGTAGTGCCTAAACTCGGCCTCCTCTCGGTGACGACTGCCACGAGCCATAGACGGCGGTTCGTAGCGCCTGGAGCGTCCGTACCGAGGGTTGCGCGTCTCCAAACGGGGACGTTCCGCCAGAGGGGGGGACGGTAGTGGTACCGGACGCGCGTCACGGTAATCGTGGTACACTACCGGAGGTGATCTCGCTTGATCACGTGGAAGCGGGGAGGGCGAGCGGGACACAAAGGTGCGGGATTGAACCCGGGGCCCGCTTTCATACCCGCCCGTGGGGCTGCGCGCCGAACCAACTCGGCGATCAACGGCAGCGCAGTTTGCGCGGCGTGGGGGTGATGAGCCGGACTCCAAGTTGCGGGACTGGTCCCGGTGTCCGCTGACATACCCGCCCGAAGGCGACCCCGCGTGGTCGCGACGGCCATTCGCGTTGGCGCACAGGATTTTCAAATGGTGCCCTCCGCAAATAGGACACGGGTGAGTGTCGGGGCAGGCGCGCTGGTAATGGTCCCCTAGACAGGAGAAACACCAGCCGCGGGCCTGGGCAATCCGCCTACGAGCGGCCACGTGCAGGACCGCGAAGTCTGGGCACCGCACCGTTTGGTGTCCCTGCGACTTGCAAAACCGGCAGTCCGGTGGCGCAGCTTGAGCGACAGCGAAGCGGGCGGCCGTACCTCCTCTTGGTGCAGGTTGGGTATTGCGCCGTTGGTTGGTGGGTCTGGGACGTGATGCTTCCACCGGCGTGTCGGCGACCATGACGTCACCCATGCGACACTCGTCCTCCAGGAACGTCAGGAGCTGGTCAAAGGTAGGGAGAGCAGATGCCTCATCCCTAGTGTGCCCCTGTTCAAAACGTGCCCTCAAAGACACCGGCAATCGCTTGAGCACAATACGCACTAGTAGGTAAGACCACTTGGCAACCGGCAGTCCTAAGCGGTTGAGCGAATTGGTGGCTATTAGGAGGGGGTTCAGCAGCTCGGTCCTCAACTGGGCAGCATTGCTCACGACGGGAAGGTTCAAAATCTGGTCGACGTGGGTATCTGCCAGACAGCGCTGGTTGTGATAGCGCTTGGTGAGCAACGCCCGCGCGATCCCATAGCTCCCGTCACATATTGGGAGGTGCTGTACTAAGCCCCTCGCCTCTCCATCAAGCACGGAGAGTAAATAGGCCAGTTTTTGAGACGGACCCAAATCGTCCCTCGAGTCCACAAGGCTCTCAAACAAACCAATAAACCCCATCCACGTGTCTAATCGACCATCAAAACGTGGAAGATCCAAATTGGGTAATCTAGTCAAAAGGCCCACGGGAGTCTTCAAGGGGGCCCGGTGAGCCGGTACTCCGGCGCGCGAGGCTAAAATCTCCCGCGCGCGCTGGGCGATGTCGTCGGCAAGGTCCATAATCTGGACGTAGTCCTCGTGGACTTGGTCTCGTCGCTCCTGGGGGAATGACTCCAGGGGCACATCATCCAGATGCAAGATGAAGCGCCGGTAAAGCGCCTCCACCTCCTGAAGTCGTGTAGGGCATTTCTCATGCCTGTCCAACAATGCCTCGATTCGGTTCTCCCTTTTCACCAAGGCGGCAGCTGACGTGAACCATCTCAAATGAGTCGCAATCCCGGAATATGTCTCGCGGACAACATTATACGCGGCGGTAGACATCTTCAAAGCACAAACGGCACGAAACAAACAATCTTATATTAACAAAAAAAACAAATATCTGTCACAAACAAACAATATTACAATAGCGAAAAACAAAATATCTTTCAATGAGACAAGCCGCTATTACTCCAAACAAATATCAAATCTTTAATATTTTAAATCAAACAAACAAACAATTCCTTGCCAATGTGCAATTAATTTAAGACTTAAATTATTTATTTTAAGGTAACCAACAAACAAACAAACGTATAAAATAAATGTTGTATTACACAAACGCACAACGCCACAATTTAACTATAACGTTGTTCAATATTAGACAATAATTAAATAATAATTTATATTAAATAATAACCTGAGCAACAACAAATACGATTAGCAATAGCACAAATAATTATCAAATCCTTTAAAATCTAATTGCCAATTCAAGTACTCAAATTAATTATTTAAAACTATACCAACAATTTAGATTAAACAAACAAACAACTAAATTAATCAAATTAAATTAATTAAATTAATTAAATCAATTTTCACAAATAATGAGGGTATAGTTGTTCAACATGGAACATTCGAGAAACGGAGTTTAAACCACGCTCTGGGTACCAATATATGTTGCGTTCAACCTGGTGTTTTAATTAATAATAGGTTAAGTGGAAGCGTGATATCTCTCAGGCGCGAGAGGAACGAACATATACTGTATATCACAGCGTTACAAATTTATAATAGTACAAACTTACCCTGTTTTGTTCTTCAACAATGTCTTCACCGTGTCACCCTAGCTATTGCATAACTATCGATTAAAATATTGGCCAATATTAAAATAAATAATCAAGCTTACCTAGCTTATTCAACAACACAACACGGGTAGACCATGGGCTCCTGATGACATCAATCGTCCCAATACAATTACACTATCACAATTATAGTTCAATTTCAAAATAGTTCAATTTACATTAAATAGTATTAAGTATGGAGACACAAAATTCACTAGTTTTTATAATACTTTTTTGTCATACAAAAATGGCGAATACTCAACTTCGCAATGACATTTCAAGGTTTTGTTTCAATGGTAATTATCGATTCACACAACAAGGATAATTAGTTTTATCAACAATTAATTTTAGTGACAATTTTAACTTTTAAAAACCGTTGCGAGAACACGTGACAACTAGTCACAATCGAACGTCAACTCGCTTTCAACTCGATTTTTCAACTGAGGGGCGCTCGACAGCCGCGTCGCGCGCGGGGCCGGACTGCGTCCGCGCAAGGGCCGTACTCCCGCGTATTTATACGATAAGTTAATCGTTTGGTACATAACAATATGTTTTATCAATTGTGATAACATCAACGTTATAATGGACCCCGTATTGCAACAAAACAAAAATGTTCAGTTTTGAATTCCTGAAACGGTGGTATCAAGGTGTGTTTTTGTGTAATTATATTAATTATTCAATGTCGTGGCCTTCTGTACTGTGATAATTGTGATATGACGTGTTGTTAACAGTTTGTTAATAACGTGTTATCCGGTTGCAGATGGCGACAAAGATTCTGATGGTCCATCCGAGAGCGGGGACAATACATCTGAGTCTACACAGGGAGCACCCAGCGAGCCGGCACAGGAAAAAGGTAGACATAAAATATACGCCTACTTCTATGCTATCCTATTAACTGTAATACCTAATAATTTAACGTAAAGAGTATGTATAGTGATTCAGTAAAATAGTTTTAAAGAAAGTATTGTAATTATTATGAAACAATTTACATAGTATCGACACACATCTGTTATCAGATCAGGCTAAACTCACCTTGTTATCGCGAACATAACAAGCGTTTGCAATAATTTTTAACGACGCACTGCGCAGCGGCTTGTACTGATAAATTGAACATTAACATTTTGCTCTCAATGCATATTTAAGTCAACAGGTGCATGATAAAATGTATTTAGGTATAAGTTTTACTACAATGTCTTCACGTCGTAGTAGCTAGAATGATGCCTCGTAGTGTCGTGGTTTGACACCTAGGTATTTCAATCAAACGCAGCTCATTATCTCCTATAAAATCCTAAAATAATGACAAAACTATTAAATCTAATCTAATACAATTTGCTTATCTCATCATCTACGTATATTATTCCCGCTCGGGACAATCATTTGTGTTATTTTTCTAATTGTCATACAAATGTTTTTTCTGCGTCTGGGTGTTTACTATGTATTATAAGTATGTATTTACAAAAGAAAATTACTTTATGTATTCTATCCGTATTCTGGTATAAATAACACAAGCATATATAGCTTAGCTTGGTACCAGAGGACGTTGTGTGAAATGTCCATGAATATTTATTTATTTATTATTTATTTTAATATCTCTTGCCCGTATTCCCTCGACTTGATGTATCTATTTATGCACCTCCATCTGTACTCTTTCAGGTATGCGCTATATTAAATACAATACTACAATAATGTTCAAGGTTAATTAATTAATTATTATTATACATTATCAACAATAGATATTGTGTTAGTTCAAAATATATTTTATATCTATTACGATATACTTAGATTAAATGAAATTGATTAATATGAAAGAACATATAAAAGTGCTTCACGCAATAATTATAGAGCGGTGTCTATCAAAGAAGGCTACAAAAGGCACAGAGACATAAAATGACGTCCATAATATTCATTATGACTAGTGCTGGTATCTTAATGAGAGACATGTGGTCACTCTTTAATACTCTAGATATACTCAGAAGCGTATTTTGAAAATTAGCGCCCCGGGCCATTTGATTTGACGCCCCGGACCAATTAAATTAGCCACCCTATAAATTAATACAGATAGAGCAACATTTTAAACTTGAAGGCTTTCGCCGTCCTTCTCAGGCTGGCCGCCCCGCTCATGGCCCTTATGGCCCTGGGGTAAATACGCCTCTGGATATACTCACACTAGCTGTTGCCCATGATTACGTACGCGTGCAATTTAAAATATATCCCTGTTTTTGAACTTTGGAACATTTTTCACTTGGAACTTTTTTTTTGGTCGCAGTGTGATGTTATATAGCCTTCCTTGATATATGGATAATATAAAAAAAAAAGAATTTTTCATTTCGAACCAGTAGTTCCTGAGATTAGCGCGTTCAAACAAACAACACAAACTCTTTAGCTTTATAATATTAGTTTTGATAGTAATACGCATTGTTATCTTTCTAAAAAGCTGATATTTTGAAAGTTTGTCCATTATGCTTCGTCGTCAAGAAGGGGACAGTTGTCTCCGTTAGTGATTTAAAACATCGCCAATGTAATAAAAGAAATCTAGCATTCTTACTGTTCCCATACACCGATTTGATATAACTATCGTCTTGCGCTCTCATGCTCTACCAAACTTGTTAATCAGGATACCTATTCCTGTAACTGTGAGCCTTACCTTTTCATAAAATTGTAAAAATAGAAGTTATGAAGCAGGTACATACAATATAAAACTAAAATTATAATATGACTTACATTTACTATTCTTGTTATTAGTACACGACTCGTTAATTTTGAATTTTGATGAAAAAATTATAATTAAGTGAATAAGTAAGCAAGTAATAATATAAAACTAAGTATTTTGATATTTGTGGTCGTAGTCGCCTCATGAGCATATTAATTTTATTTTGCCCGTAATTACCTTTACGATGATAGAGTAAAGAAACTAAAAAACACGCTTGAAATTGTTGCATTATCATCGGTCCTTGATGTGTGTAAAATTACAGATCAAACCGACTATAGTAGTGTAATTGAGTGAAAATCTCTTTTAAAGGTTCGAAAATAGGTACGAACGAGGCTTATTAAAGCGTGTTAAAATAAGATTATGTAACGTAGTGTCCACTATTTTATATTTTACGGCGCAGGCAATCCTATATAAAAATATTTGTTTGCTTATGTTGCAGAAATCCTGGACAGCTTACGGCCAGTTTCACCAGAAGCTCCCACCAGTAGCAGCGGACCACAGCGGTTTCTCAAGATCAATGTGAGACATATCACTGATGGACAGGTATGTATCATATCCAATTGTGGGGTATCATACTATATCATGTTATATGTATTACGACGTTTATTTAGAATTTCATAAGATATAGGCGGACTGCTTAGACATGTCTCGCCAAACCCAGAGAAGGAAATAATTACAGATTTAGATGAAAAGACCAAATATCTGAACTTAGTGCATGATGTTACCGGCATATAAATTCTATCTACAGAAATAATCCCAATATATATTAGTATCGTTAAATGCGGCTCTGTATACAGAAAATGGTCTTGTGAAAAATGCCCGTATAATCCGTCGGTTTCTTTCTTATTAGTCTTCACTGCTCCGGCTGTTGTTTCACTTTTGTCAAACTCGCGCGGCGACCTTATCTAAAATGAATGCTTATAATGCCCTTGTTGTTATCCAGGGTGTAGTATCAGGAGTGTTGTTGGTGACACCTAATGCAGTGATGTTCGACCCGAACGTGTCGGACACGCTAGTGATGGAGCACGGGCCAGAGTCGTACGGCGTCATCGCGCCTATGGAGTACGTCGTCAATGCGGCCATATTCTACGATATTGCACATATGCGCACACACGGACCTGACAGAAACTCACAGGATAAGTACGTATATATTATTGATTTATTACGACATTTTTATTATTTACCACAGGCACCTAAAAGTAGGGGGTTGCTAGGTATGTATGGAGTAATGCATTTTCTTTGGGCGTAGCAACACGCGAATTATCGGGCCTTCAGCCATCCAGTACATATGCACGTTTGCGCGTATACGCTGTGGGCTTATTGCCTTGCGTGCGTTGTCTATTCTGGGTGATCTGTGCTTATAATAAATAAATAAATAATAAATATTAATAAAGTAAGCTATATTTCTATGCTTGTGTTATGGGTACCAGAATACGGATAGACTACATAAACTACTTTTCTTTTGTAAATACATACTTATAATACATAGTAAACACCCAGACGCAGTACAAACATTTGTATGACATGATAAAGATCACATAAAAGATTGTCCCAAGCGGGAATCGAACCCGCGACCTCGTGAATGGCAGTCTGTTACATGAACCACTCCACCACGAGGCCCGTCATAGCCCGAAGCGTATAATCTATGTTATATTATCTCACTCCCATTGTTATCCGGATATTTCCACTTCATCTAAGCTTTTTGCGCTTAATTAAATATACAAATTTTATTTATATAAAACCGAAGCATTGGTGAAAAATTTTCCAAAAACAGGGATTTTTTTAAATTGCACTTCTACTTTAAATGCAAGAATTACAATAAAAATATGTAGATACTATATTATACACCCAGATTCGTAATCAAAAACTGATCCACCTTATTTTCTTTAGTTTCTTTGTTAAATTGTATAAAAATGTTTAATACAACAAGTTTATTATTATTTTAGTTTATTACTACATCCATCCGTTCTGTTTTTTACTGATAGGTATTTACTTTCACTATTACACATTATTTTACGAAATATTAATTTAACATTGCGCTGTTAGTATTGTCTTTAATAAACATACGCATCGGTTAAATAAATAAATATTCATGGACATTTCACACAACATTCTCTGGTCTCAAGATATGCTTGTGTTATGGATACCAGAATCAGGGCTGGGCAAAATACATGCTTTGTTGTAATTGAAATACAAATTACAAAATACTGCGTTTGCAAGTAATTGAAATACAAAATACTAATTACTTTTGAGTGGAGTAATTGAAATACAAATTACAAAATACAGTATTTTGGCTGTTTGTAATTGAAATACAAATTACAAAATACATTTATACTAATATTTTTACCCAACTTTAAAAAACAGGTGGAATTTTTTAATGTTTGTTCACGAATAACTTTGTCGTTTATCGATTTTAATGCTTCTTTTATTGTTGGAAAGAAAATATTTCAGAGGTGGTTCTATCATAGGGAAATTAGGTAGTCCAGGGAATTAGATGGCAACTTTCAAAAATCATAGGGCACTGTTCTAGATCGGTTTTGCTATGATAGGAAAGAGGATAAATTTAATTAATAATAATATTTATGTAGGGATTATCTCTGAAAATATTGCCCGTGGTGACGTATTAAGAATACAAGCGTCAGCACCCCCATCATCCGCGAGCATGCAGCTCGCCAAGGCGGTCCGCCTAGTCCCCGGGAGTGGGTCGTGGCGAGGCACTGACGGAGGATCTGACGTACCACCTCACCCAGCTCCTCACAGGTCATGGCTGTTTCGCCAAGTACCCGTGGGAGCTGGTTGGTATCGAGTTGGATCCCGAGTGCCGCAATTGTGGGAATGTGGCCGTGGACACGGCGGAGCACACCCTCGCCGTATGCACGGCCTGGGACACCCAGCGTGTTGACCTCGTCGACGTGCTGGGCAAGGATTCGTCACCCGCAATGAAAAATGTTGGGCTACCGTCGCCTCCTTCGCCAGGGAGGTGATAGCGGGAAAGGGGGAGTCCCTGCGGGAGCGCGAACGGCGAGTTCGTCGGCGCTTAATAGCCGGCAGCTTCCACCGACGAAGTGGTCTCGTGGGTCTCTGAGTACTGATTCGCCACAGCAAATGTAGCTGTCTGCCACGACAACACAACGGCGGGAACTAATGTTACCGCCGTTGGGTCGGGACCCGATTAGCGGGGCCACCTCTCGCCGGGTCATGGTAAAGCTCAAGTCATCATCATAGTCAGCCTAAAAGCCAGCTATGGAATATTCTGCACAGATAATATCCTCTATGAGAGACGGAAAACTGGAAAATAAACCTTGCGTCAACACGTCAGGACAGCGCTGCACAGTAAACCAAAACCCTCCCATAGTGGAAGAGGCCCGTGCTCAAAAGTAGGCCGTTCATGGGCTGGAGAGAGATAGAGAGAGGACTTATTTCTAAAGGTATTGGATCCAATCCCGATATTTTCTGCATTAAATTAGTGAAAAAAAAATTTCTAAAATGAAAATATGTTGAAAAAAAAACAGATTTGATCAATACTTTTAGAGATAACCCCTCTCTCTAATTGATCAAGATGCGAGAGGTGAAATCTTTTACTCATTTTCTCAGCGATAAAATTTATTGGATAAGGTTGTCTTTATGATAGTACATACAATGTACTATCATTGCAAAAATACCCGCCACTCTGTCTCGTCGGCCATTCTTCATCAGATATTAGATGCCAGCCTAGTAAAAATAGCAATAAAATTTAAATTTAAAAAATTATAACTCTCTCTCCAGCCCATTTACGTCCCACTGTTGGGCACGGGCCTCCTCCACTTTGGGAGGGATTATGGTCTACTGTCCCGCGCTGTCCAGGGAATCGGAATTCCAAAATTCGGAATAAAGTTTTTCGGAATATTTGGGTGCTGCCGGGGTGGTGACATTTGTATTCTTAATCCGTCACCACACTGAGAACCAGCGCAAATAACCACCATCCGTAAATATTACCAGCCTTTAGCAACATTACCTTCCACCAGTCAGTACTTTCATCAAAAGCTACAAAGGTTTCAAAATATTTTTTTACTTGTAGCTTACAGTAATATAGGTATTTATTTTACAATTAACTACATATCTGTATATCAATTTACTGTAGTTACCCCGAACAGCGCAAAAATATAAGCCTCTATGAGATTATCGTATTTGTGGCAACCGATCATTTTCGGCACCGACTTCAAACAAATGTTGGTAAAGTAAAATTTTATGAGCCGCCGTTACCTTATTGACAATTTGCGTTTTGTTAACCAATTTTGGCGTACAGCTTATTTAACGGGTACAGTGTTTCAGCTCCAATAGTTACTTTGGCTACATAAAGTGACGGTTGTAAATGTATTTTAAAAATGTATTTTGAAGCCTCAAGTAATTGAAATACAAATTACAAATTACTTCGACGTCTGGTAATTGAAATACAAATTACAAATTACATTTTAAGGCAGTAATTGAAATACAATTACAAAATACGTAATTGTATTTCAATTACGTATTTCAATTACATGTAATTGAAATACTGCCCAACCCTGACCAGAATAAAGATACACTACATAAACTGCAACAACAAGAAGACAACAATAAGAACCGTCTTCCAATCCGGCTGGTCACCGTGGGAGACTATGACCACCACCCTCCAAATATTGACAACTGTTCCTGCCATAAAAACAAACCATCTAATAAAGAAAAGTTTTATATTGCGACTTACAATGTCAGAACCCTACATTCATATAATCGCATATTGGAACTAAGTGAAGCCATAAAAAATATCAAATATGACATCATAGGTCTGTCGGAAGTGAGACGCATAGGGAGCCAAATAAATGAATATGAAAATTTCATACTTTGCCACATAGGACAGACACCCGGCAAATATGGAGTAGGCTTCTTAATAAATAAATCTTTAAAGGAAAACATAATAAGTTTTATCGGCATCTCAGAGAGAGTTGCACTTTTGAACATCAACCTACAAGGATTTGAACTAAGTATAATACAAGCTTATGCCCCAACGGAAGCGGCAGAAGATGATGAAATTATAAATTTTTACAATGACATAGAAAAGGTTATAGAGTTAACATATAAAAACTTAATACTAATGGGAGATTTTAATGCAAAAATAGGACAACCATTAAAAGAAGAACATTTGATAACAAGGAAATATGGATATGGAAAGAGAAATGAAAGAGGCCAGGGTTTGATAGACTTTGCATTTGAACACAAGCTGTCAATCATCAACACATTTTTCAATAAAAAAGAAAATAGTCGATGGACATGGTGTTCTCCTAACAAAAAATACAAAAATGAAATCGACTACATACTCTCAAACAGGCCAAAAATGTTTCTAAATATACAAACATTGAATTTGAACTACTCTTCAGACCACAGAATGTTGAGAGCTACAATAGAATTAAAAAACTTTAAAAAAAGTAGAATAACATTTAATAATCATCAACAAAAATTTTTAAAGACAGAAAAAGAAATTGAAAAATTCAAAGAAAACTTATCTAGATTCTCTTCAAATCTAATGGTCAGAAAACCACCAGAAGGAATTCAACATTATTATGACCATCTTGTGTCTTTTATCAAAGATTGTCTGCAAAAATCAAAACATGATCAAATAGATCACAAACAAAAAACTATTCTATCTGAACGTACAAGGCTGTTACTGAGTAGAAGACAAGAACTACAAAAAATAAAAGGAAAGACCAGATGTCAAAAAATGAACTTAGTGCCTTGTATAAACTTGTAAGCAAGTACATTAAAACTGACTACAAGAAACACAGAACAAGGATCATACAAAAAAGCCTGGAGCATGGTACAAACCTCAAAAAAGCATTCAAAATACTACAAACCAGTAAAACTTGGATAGAAGGTTTAAAACAGGCAGACAAGATATCTCTCAAGCGCAGAGACATTATTAAAGTTGCTACAGACTATTACCAGAACTTATATCATGACGAACAGAAGGCTGAAACAAATATGAATGAACTCACCCAGCTTGGAAACAATAATGAAATGATAAAGCCAATAGATGAGATAGAGGTTATACAAACAATAAAAAAAACTTAAATTAGAGAAGAGCCCTGGCTCTGACAACATCACAAATGAGGTTATAAAGTATGGCTGCAGTATACTAGCAAATCCACTTACAACATTGTTTAACATGATTTTGGAGTTCAAAACAACACCTAAACAATGGTCAAAGTCTGAAATAATTCTCATATATAAAAAGGGGGATCCAAAAGATATTGGTAATTACAGACCAATTAGTCTACTACCAGTTATTTACAAGCTTTTTTCATCAATTATAGAACATAGACTAAGTAAAAGTTTGGACAAAGGACAACCAATAGAGCAAGCTGGTTTCAGAAAGGGTTATTCAACTTTGGACCACATACACACACTGGAGCTTATTATTGAAAAATATCAAGAAAGTAATCGTCCTCTTTATATATGTTACATCGACTACCAGAAGGCTTTCGATACTATACAACATGCTAGCATCTGGGAGGCCTTAAAAGCACAAGGAGTAGAGGATGAATATATACAAGTAATAAAAAACATATATTATAATAGCACAAGTAAAGTTAAACTAGAAACAACTGGTACAAGTTTCCCAGTGTGTAGAGGTGTGAGACAAGGGGACCCTTTGTCCCCTAAATTATTTATTTCAGTGCTGGAATACATCTTTAGTGGACTTGAATGGAAATCATGCGGCCTAAATATAAAGGGAAACCACCTCAGCCATTTAAGATTTGCCGACGATCTGGTACTGTTTTCAGAAACAGGTGAGGAATTGCAATACATGATAAATACACTAAACATAGGTAGCAAAAGAGTGGGCTTAGAGATAAATCTGTCAAAAACAAAAGTAATGACAAATAGTGTAAGGAAAAATATAAAGATTGATAAAGTGAGCCTAGAATATGTTGACAATTATATATACCTCGGAAAACAAATTAGCTTTAGATACGATAACAACTACCTTGAAGTAGAACGAAGAACAAGACTATCATGGAATAAATTTTGGATGTATAAAGAAATACTAAAACAGGAAATACCTGTCACATTGAAAAAGAAAGTGATGGATTCTTGTATTCTTCCATGTTTGACATATGCGTGCCAGTCATGGAAATTTACTAAGAAAATCAAGAACAAAATACTAACATGCCAAAGAAGCATGGAGCGCAGCATGTTAAGCATTAAAAAAATACAAAAAATCAGACATACCAAAATAAGAACCATTACAAACGCAATAGATGCACTAAACTTTTCTCAAAAGCAAAAGCTTAGATGGGCTGGACATATAGCACGTCTAGAGGACAAGAGATGGACATCTACGGTGACCACTTGGAGTGGCCCTAAAGGTATAAGAAACATAGGCAGACCGTATACGAGGTGGGAAGATGATATAAAGAAGATAGCAGGAACAAAATGGTTAACAACAGCAAAAGACAGACAAAAATGGAAATCACTGGAGGAGGCCTTCACCTAAAGAGGGTTCATGCATGCACAATCATATTTTAAATTCCATCACATATGTAAGCTATGAAAATTTTTCGGTAATGACTAATGATGACGTAATACTACTTACGACTTACTAAATGATGACGTTTGACTACATACTAATTAAATGTAATAAATAATAGTAATATAATAAATTTAAATTTTAATGAATTGTTGATCTTTTAAATAATACATAAATATATATATAAAAATGAATTGTAATAATTGAGAAATGCATGAAATAATAAAGGCTTTTTTATTTTTATTTTTATTATTTTTATTTACATAAACTGCTGTTCTTTTGTACGCATTTATAATACATAGAAAAAACCTAGAGTTAGAAGTTTTAATAAGTAGAAAATATTCTCCATTAGTCTTTTTTTTTTTCATTGTCTTTATAAGAAGTTTCTAGAATGCCCAACCTTAAACATTTTGTTAAATATGTAGGTATTCTCGCGTTCTAGTGTTTTGTAACAGTTGAAAAGGACTTAAATATGCTCGATATGAATATTGTCTATTATATCACAAATTTAACTCTAACAAATTATAATATCAGTATCTAAAAATAGAGACTTATGTTTATTCCTCATAACAGTCATAACTATGTAATCAAATACGCTAAATATAAATGTTATTCTGAACTCGTTAAAGTTAAAACAATAAGTTAAAAGTTAAGACAATAACAAAATTATCTGTGTTTTTGTGATGTAAAACAACATAATTAATGTATTATATTGATATGTTTGTGTGTATTTGTACTGTGTATTGTTTGATCAGGTGATGAGTCGACTAGTCTGTAGTCTTGTAACATGATTCATTACATGGAAATTATATTTCAACATAATAACATCGATAAATAATGTAGTAGGTACTGATCAATACAGGTTGCCTTACGATGTGTAAATGTTTATTTATGTTTACATAACTAAATAAAAATAAATAAATATGCAGGACATTTCACACAATGTCCTCTGGTCCCAAAGTAAGCTATATTTCTATGCTTGTATTATGGGTACCAGATACGGATAGACTACATATACTACTTTTCTTTTGAAAATACATACTTATAATATATAGAAAACACCCAGACGCAGTACAAACATTTGTATGACATTTATGGATATCACACAAATGATTTGAAATGATTGTCCGAAGCGGGAATCGAACCCGCGACCTCGTGATCGGCAGTCCATTACATAAACCACTCCACCACGAAGCCCGTCAACTGTTAGACATTTAACAATAATTGGGTATTTTTTTAAAAAGTTCCACTGAATTCATGTGCCTTTGAAATTCGATGGTTTTCCTCGATTTCTCAGGAGATAACCATCAGATCCTGACCTGGTGCCAATGAGAACACACGGGAACCAAATGCATTCAAATAAAAAAATAATCATTAAAATCGCTTCGCCCAATTAAAAGTTGTGAGGTAACAAATATAAAAAAAATATTCAGACGAATTGAGAACTTCGTCTTTTTTTTAAGTCGGTTAAAAATAGGGTATAAATAAATTATTTTTTGGGTTTGTGGTATTAATTATAATCAATATTATATTTTCATACCACCAACATTCGAATATAGCTTAATTTGGGACCCGAGGACATTGTATAGGCGGCACATTGATACTAATTTAAAATACTTACCGTGTATTGTATTTTACATAATGTTAAGTATTGCTATTGTTTGTTTCAGAACCGAACAAGCTGAAATTTATTATATGAATAAATCGGAACTGTCACCTGGCAAAGATTCCCTTCTAGTCAAAGTAAGATATTTATATATTGTTAGTCTAGGCTTTAGATGTAAAAACGGATTGTGTGAACGAAGACGTGAAAAAAGGTGTGTAAATAGATATGTAAATAGATATGGCGTCTGACAGAAAAGTATGAAAGTAATAGATGTTGCGCCGACTCCAAGCATTGGGATGTCGGTATAATAATGAAATACGAAGCGTAAATTTTATGCTAATTCATCTATTTTAAAACCGATATTTCAATTGTATGTATTGAACTTTGTTTCCAGGATGAAACATTCCCAGAGCTGCAGGCGGCTACTGGGGACAGTGCCGAAGGTGGGGAGGGCACAGGAACTGAAAGCGTCGACAGACCCGCCGAAGATTCAGACGAACGTGGCGGAGCTGCCTTCCCTAAAGCTTTCGATAGAGAACTTGTCACTCCTACGGCTTTACAGGTATGTAACAAACAACCCAGTGGCGTATTTATCCTGTGCGGCCATAAGGGCCACGACCCGGTAGGCCCTCACATTTAATATTTTACTCTTTCACCATTAATTTATGGATGCGAAATCAAATCCGGGGCGCTATTTTCCAAATACGCCCTTAAAATACCTATACTTCATTGAAATTAAAAGTAATCTGATAAATAATAATAATAAATAAATAAATATTTTGGACATTTCACACAACGTCCTCTGGTCCCAAAGTAAGCTATATTTCTATGCTTGTGTTATGGGTACCAGATACGGATATACTACATAAACTACTTTTCTTTTGTAAATACATACTTATAATACATAGAAAACACCCAGACGCAGAACAAACATTTGTATGACTAGTATAAACATCACACAAATGATTGTCCTGACCGGGAATCGAACCCGAGACCTCGTGATCGGCAGTCCGTTATATAAACCACTACACCACGAGGCCCGTCAAAAAAATGTGCTACAAAAGCAAGTTTAAATGCTAGTTTAAACTGCTTAACCTGGCTTACTCGAATCGTGTGGTCTAAAACATACTCCGCCTTATTACAAAACGTGGACTAAGTTTAAGCCACAGTTTAAGCCTGGTTTTTAAACACTTCAATTGCGCATTTCAAGCAGATTTTTCTCAAATCCTAGATCTAACAACGACCTTAGTCTTAAACCGACGCCAAACTAGTGTCAGAGCGGGTCTAACTATCCAATTCCTCGTAAATAAATTTTGTTAAACCTGGGTTTAACGTTGAGCCGCGTTTTGTAATAAGGGGGACTATGTTTATAGCCTGCAATGGCAAAAGACTACACTCTCTCTCTCCAGCCTATTTACGTCCCACTGTTGGGCACGGGCCTCCTCCACTTTGGAGGGATTATGGTCTACTATGCCGCGTTGACCAGGCGTGTTGGCACAGAGTTTATTTTCGAGTTTTCCGTCTTTCACAGAAGATGTTATCTGTGTGCAATATCCCTTAGCTGACTTTTACAGCACCCTTGGGAGGAGATGGGGTGGTGACACTTGTATTCTTAATCCGTCACCACACGGAACCCCATCACCTTCACCCCATTTAATATCCCATTATTAAATGGCATGGTACGGGCCGGAGAGCCGGCGAATCCTACAGAAACAGAGGTTTCGGTAGGATTGCCTTAATTCGCATCAATCTATTGATGCATAAAAATGCATGAATGTAGTTCAAAATGTTGAGGAATTTCGGGTATTTTATAAACCAATATAACTTTATTTTACAGCAACAAACTGCTGAAGATAGACGAAAATCTCTACTTGACCAGCATTGGGCCATTCCCAGCAAGGATAGAATGTCCATTGATCAAGGAAGCGAGGTAAACTATTGTAATATCTAAAATATTTATAAAAACTTACCATTTGGCTAGTTTAGTGTATTTAATAAATTAAATTATGGTGGAAAAATGATTGCCGGGACCCGCTTGCGGCAATCACTTTTTCCATCATAATTTAATTTATTAAGTTTAGCATAGCATGTAAATTGCAAAATCAATAAATTACTTTAGTTTAGTGATCTTAGAAATAAAAATTTTACACTCGAAGATGTTAGGTAATAAATCTTTAAGAGAGAATGTTGAGCATGATGTGATTAAATTTAGATTTATGGTCCAAGTCTTACAGACTTGGACCATAAATCTAAATTTAATTTTAGTATGTTTGGATCGTAACAGAAGGCGCTCTATAGTCTCTACCTACCTCCATGGGAAAAAGGTGTGATGTTATGATGATGAGCTTTATTTAGTCTATATCATTGTATCAATGTACTACAGGTATCATCTAGTGCAGATCCGTGCAAAGATGAAAGTGTCGGCGCTGAACTAGATTTAGGCGCAGCTGCGGATGGTTCCGAAGGTGGAGATGTTCCTGACGATGATGCTCAACATCTTGTCAAGTTGTCCTACCACGACTCTGGCATTGATATCAGAGACCCACTGCTGCATGTTACACCGGCAAACTCGAAAAAAGTTTGTAATGTTTTAGTGTTCTTATTAGCAGTACTTTACTAAAATATTGGCTTTAGTTATTAAAATAAAATTGTAAACAAAGTTTCATAGGAAAATAAACTGCTTTGTTTGTGTAAAAAAAATAATTACGTAATTGTTTATTGTGGCTATTTTAAAGGATTTTAAAATGGATTAATAAAAATGTAAATTTGATAAGTACGCAAATATTTTTACGTAATTTAATTATACATGTTACTAAGAGAGCTATTTACATTAAATTAAAAAACATTAATCTAATAACAAAATTGTAAAAATATGTAGAGCAGTTTTTTTTAGAAAATAAACTGAATATATTGTTATATTCACACACACAGAGACACACATCTAACTAACAGCTATTTTTTTGGTTATTTTTCATAGTAAACATTATGTAAAAATCTAGTGTATTGATTGATATTTAAGTAAATGTACTGCATTCCTATAGTAATTAACATTTGTAGTTAGCAAGTACACTAACCTGCATGATTTTCTAGGGCTCCATTGTAGATATCGATGAGTATTATCATGAGATAGATACTATATATGAATCTATGGAGCTGGAGATACCTAGACACGATAGGTATCGGGAGGCGGCGCATCAGTTGCAATGTTTCCTTGTGATGCATCGCAATATGGACGCCATGTCTACCTCCTCGCATGAAGAGGTGAGGAATGGTGATGGGAGCACCTGGATATCTTCTTGTGACGTCACACTCTGATGACGTCATAATGACAGCTGGGTATTCTTGTAGGTTCTTTGGTTTCTGCTATGAATAAAGAAATGTTTTACAATTTGTTTTACATTTCTACTTCCTTGAATGAAATATGCGAGGAATGGTGATGGATATCATACTATGACGTCACACTCTGATGACGACAAAATGACAATCGAGTATATAGGCTCTTTGGTATCTATTCTATTTTGCTTTGGAGATTTTCTTCCTTTATTACTTTCTCGTTCGAGGAGGTGATGAATGGTGTTGGGCTTGACTGAGTACATACTCTTAAGACGTCATCACAATGACAACTGGGATTTCCAGATACTTTCTTTGGTATTGGCTATAAAATTAAAAAAAACTCTTTAGACTCTTTCTTTTCCGACTACTTCGCATGATGAAGTGAGAAATGATGGACTCTGCTGGATATTGTCGTTTATATGCTTGATGACATCACAATGACAGATGCGCATTCTTATTAGGTTCTTTAGTATAGAGAAAATAATGTCTTGGCGAGGAAAGGTGGTTGGTTCGACTTGATATCTTCATAATGGCAACTGGGCATTATAATTTATAGTTTCTATTGCTTCGGAATCTTTCTTCTGTTTCTATCTCAATCTTAAGAGCACAAAATGGTGATGGACTTAACCGGTTATCATTAGTTAACTACTCTTATGACGTCACAATGACATTTGTAGGTAGAAATGGTGGTTTTGTAATATCCTCTGTAATTATGCTTTGTATTATTTATAAAATAGGTATAAGATTCTATATCTCTTTTTATTTCACTTCTTTCTTTCGGCTATGCACTGGATTTGAAAGGTGGGAAGGTTCAATAGTGTTAGGTGGATTTGGCTTACTCACATAATTTTATCAGTTGTTTTTTTAACAACCAATAAGTATAAACGTGCACGCTTGGAATTCTGGTAAGATTATAGATAAGAAGGCAAAATAACAGCTTATATTTGACCTATTAATTTTCGAAATGTGCTAACTTCTTAGCGCATTGTATTTAATAGCAACAATTCTAAATACGAGTAGGTAGGACTGCCATCGCGTTAAAAACACGACAATAAATCGCAAACTTCCTGCATACTTCTGAATTTCTTTTTTATAATCCCAGCTGGACAGCTTTGGGTGCCCTTTAAACTGGGATTAATCCTGAGAGCACGGGACGGATGGTAAAAAACGAAAGCAGGAGTTAAAAGTTATTATTTAGTTTCATGTTTTGTAACCAATTACTAATTTTCAATACAATTTAGCAGTAAGTCATGTATGTTGAGGTTTAAGAATTATAGTTAAATATTGTATTATGTTGTGGGATTTAGGTATACAGTGACGCGGACATAGTATTGTCTGGGGAATGGGTCCCGCCAGTATGCGTATCCCGCGGGGAGGCGCCACTGTCTGCGCCGCCGCTGGGTGAGTCGGAACGTACACCGCGCAAGTCTACCGCCGTCTCTTTCTCACTCGACCATCACGCCAACAAGGATGATAATAAACCTGATAAGAAGAACAAGGTAATGTACACTAGTTCATCATCATTCATTCCGATTTTCCGTTTAATTACATCATTTTTCCGAAAGCACGATTACATTAATGTCTGCAACCATCGTGTTACCCACATTCACGTGATTGTTTGAATAGTGGTAGGGTCTTGTTGTTCATGAGATTATGAATCTATAATAAAAAAATTACAATAAAAAGATATTAAAATATTAGTGAATTTCAAAAATAGGTAATAAAAAATAACAAGTCCAAAACTCTCCTAAAGTGATCTCTTCTACAACTCTTTCATGTCAAACAGACCAACTTAACGAAAATGGAAGAAATTTAAATCTCTAAATATAGAGAAAACTCCATATAAATATGAACCAACATTGAGTTACAAAATATCTTATATAAATATATTTTTTGTCAGATGTTAAAACGACTATCGTACCCGTTATCATGGGTGGAAGGTCTGACTGGCGAGGGTACCCAAGGCTCTCAGTCCCAAGGTGACTCGCTACCCACATCAGCTGACAGCCATAACTCTACTAGCATGTTCTCCAAAGTATTTAGCAGGTAACGTACATATAATACACATAAATAATGAGCTATGTATAAATATTAATAAGACTTATTTAACAATATATAGGAAATATTTTTCTTGTTTCACTATCGTCAAATTGAATAACACATAATCTAATTAATATTCTTGGATTGGAGGATTACCAAAGGATTTTGAAAGTGTTTTACAAGTAACATTACCCAAAAATGCTTCAATAAAATTGCAACAACGTATATTGCACAGACTCAACGTAAAAGTTTAAGTAGGCAGGACAATGATTCTTTAATAAAATGGCAAATGAAACAATAAATATACCTCTCGGGAACCCGCCGCGCTAGTCGTGGCAGGAGCCCACATTAAAATGACGGGGGAACCTAATTCCCATCGAGTCGGGTTCCCCGAGTGGGGGTCATACTTGCCGGGTCATGGCTCAAGGCACCACCATGATCCGGTAGGGCTTAAGGAGAGAAAAGAAATTAATAAATAGATTTTTAAGATAAGCAATTTTGCGATGGTGAATCAAGATTTAAATATCTTCCAATGTCCAATGTTCCAAGAAAAATAATCGATAGTTGGTTTTGAATAATTGAATGAAATTTTCAACATTATGTTACATATAATACGCTAACTTGTACATAATAATCATGCTAACACATAGTAATTGTAAGAGCATATAATTATATTATAACAGCGACATTTTTCATATATACCTGCTATTTTTTATAACGGCCATCAACACTGTCATACATTACTATTCTTCTTCTCCAGCCCATTTACGTCCCACTGTTGGGCACGGGCCTCCTCCAGTTTGGGAGGGATTATGGTCGACTGTGCCGCGCTGACCAGGCGTGTTGGAACAGGGTTTCGTTTCGAGTTTTCCGTCTCTCACAGAAGATGTTATCTGTGTGCAATATCCGTTAGCTCATCTCCTGATGGGGTGGTGACACTTGTATTCTTAATCCGTCACCACACGGAGAATATTATATGTATTACTATTATTTATATCTAATTAGAGCAATCAAAAACATCTAAGTACCTAAATCTAACCAAAAAGTATTACATATTATTAAACAACATATCAAACAAATAATATGTATGTATGATATGTTCCAAAACATTCTGATTTGTGAGAATTCCAATTACTCATTTAATTAATGCTGTCTGAAGCAATAATCCGTACTTTGATGATAAACTTCCTTGCTTACATTATAACGTGTGATGTAATATAATTTACGACAATAATCAACTCCACAGCTTCCAGAATAATCTTTATGATGTTTGCATAAATAATCTATATTCCACTGACAACAAGACGCTATATAAACATTACGACACACATATACACATGCTGCCTTAACGATATCAATTAATATAGTTATGATAAATTTTTCCTTGCTACCGTGGATGCTAACCGGGAATAACAACTCCGCTGTGTTGATTGGTTGGTTAGTTCACCAATGAACTTAGTGGAGTTCGGTACTGGTTTGTTCCTGAGTAAAACCCCATCAGAAGAGGCTCCTCACGACGTGTCCTCCGCTTCGGGGTACGTCAGACCGCTGCAACGTGTCGATGTGCCAAATATTGTTATGTGTGCCCTCGAGGCTCATTTAGACCACAGCGTCATATCATCACATGTTCATATAACTAATAGTTGATAAATTAATACTTTGACTCTCCTTTTACAAGTTTTAGAGCAGACTAATTAAACATAAAAACATAAACATAAATTTATTTCTCTCAAAAAGGTACAGATTTACATAATAGAACATGTACAAAATAACAACCTTATTGAGAGCTGGAGTCTGTACTAGGCTCTAAGGCCTGTATAACAAATCTTCAGGCTCCCTCCAAAACACAGAAATACAATTTTTATTAAAAGTAACATTAATATTTGGGTTTTTGATAATTAAAACCCGTTTATAAATATAACCGCATCTTTCTTTGATTGCTGTTTCAAAGTTATAATAAAAATCTTAATTTGAAACCTTTCAAATAAATCCACTAAAGTGTTGCTATTAAATAAATGCTCTATTTATTTGTACTTTGCGTAACAAAGGTTTTCATAGCGTACCATTTGCCAACACTAACCAGACAGCCAGTATTTATTATCAAACACTTATTACCTTTTTAACTCTATAAGGTATAAGATTTCTAGACATTGATGATTCACAAATCTTGACTCCCGATAAACTTAATCAGTTATTTATAATAAAAGCTATCGAGATAAGTAAATGTCTGACCAAACATTGCCATTTGTTTGTACAGACATGATTCTGAATCGAAGTATTAAAGTATGTTGTTATGACGCCGTGGTTGCATTGACTGGCCTCTTGTCCCTTATCACAGTTTTAGGCATTACCCACCGGCATCAATGTGTGTGTGTTTTTATCTATAATACGCGGATTTTGGAACATTGTCTAGGGTAAAACAGTCTTGTGTAAAATTGCCTATTGTTTTTAAGTATCCAATTATTCAAACAAGACTGTTTCATTCTGTCATTTCAAAATTCACGATTAATTCCTATTATACTAATTAAAAGCATGTTGTATATGTGTTACGTTTATTTAGTGATCATTTTTCAGATAGATCCTATAGTCATTGTCATCTATCATTGTAACAGGCAAGATGTTTAGGTCCATTGAACACTGTCATTCTGTTTTCTATAAAGCACCTTTGATATTTACTGTTTTAGCATGAATAGCTTGAGACGTCTTACTCGATAGACGTGCCTTTTCTACAAAAATTGCTGCAGAATTAATAAATAAATCAAAATGATTAAGATTTCTCATGTTAAACTTTGATTTTTTACAGGTGCTGCTAACTTTTCTTCTAATTTTATGTCTTTTATACACTTAAATTTTATATCACTTGTGGTATTTATGATATTTTATATCAGTTCATTATTATGATGTATTTTTATCACGATTACTAACAACGGGTATGGTACGGCGGTAACATAAATTTGTACTAGTATGTTTTGACAATAAGCACACGATCGATACACGCTTTTATACGTCACAAAAGGGATAAATTTTAATTGTACTATGAATGTTAATTACATGTTGTATTATAGACGAAGTTCGCTGGGTGGTTTTGGCCGCTCTCACACTAAGTCCACGTCGAGCTCAGGGTCGGGCTCACAGCAACCAAGGCTGGACTACCGCAGCATGGTTTCTGTGGACGACATGCCTGATCTCTTCGCATCATTTGATAGTGAGTGCTTGTTTTATTATAATATGCTTATTTTTAACCCGGAATAAGGCAACAGAATTACATTAATTAAAATGAGGCAGTGTAGCCTACTGTCTGTGTCTAATCGTTACTTACTTTTTTAAATTCGCTTCATATAGAAGATCTTTTTATTTGCAAACAGTTAAAATATCGATCAAAGAAAAAATGCAGTCCAAAATGTTTCAATCAAAAAAGAAATAAATAATAAAGTCAATCCTATACATTCACATAGGAGTAGGTACATCACAATTTTTTTGCTCTCCTTTTTCGCACCTCACATCGCAAATGGTCCTTAAAAATACAACATTATTAGAAAATTCGGTCTAGTTTTCGACTCGTAATCTCAAGGTATTTTTATATACCCTCGGGATATCTATTAATGAGATTAAATGTGGATACTCATTGAATTTGTATATAAATAGTATACTTAAGCCATTATATTTTGAACAGAACTAATACCGCGACCAGCCAGGCCCAGTGATGACCCACCACTGTACCTACGACTGCGTATGGGCAAGCCTATTGGACGTCCTCTACCACGTACCACACCGCTCATGAGCTACGGACATAAGCGTATGAAGCCCGAGTATTGGTTTGGCGTACCGAGAAACCGGTAAGTCACCATACATGAACTTTTAAGTAATCCTACTAACAATGTAAGTTTAGGAATGTATAGATGGATAGTTAAAAGATGTTTATCGCTCTTTATTGCAAAAGCTCCTGAATGAATTTTAATGAAACTTTACAGCTGAATAGTTTATAGATCAGAATAACTCATTGGCTAGACATCATCTAGCTGGAAGATAAGGAGGGGCTTATTAGCTAGTTTACGTTTAAGGATAAAATATAAGAATCGATATTATAGCTGAAAGCGGTTTCTTCTTTGTTTCGTTTCCATCCTCCTTTCTTCCACTTAAAACAATGCAAATTTTTAAGTTACCTAACGACCTGACGGCGTTGTGGGATGATGTGTGAAGAAGTTGCCTCCTTTATGTATAGATAAGATATTACCGATTAGATTATTTCTATATTTGTTTGAATTAACAACCGGTACTCATATTAAATGGGTCAACGGCACCAAGAATGTCACCTTAACTCTTAACGCAGTTCCACAGTGAACTCTAGGGTATAAGATAAGACACTGATAAAGAATTTATTGTAATAAAATAGAAGCAAGCAAACTTGTTCACCTATATAGCTTTTAAACTATTGTTTGTCTTATATTTACGGATATTTTATATAGTGTTATCTGGTCCCAAATTTAGCGTTAAAAAGTTTGTGTCTATAAAGTACTAGACATATACATACGTATCTTAATATCACGGATACACTGTGACGCCTGTCCAATTAATATAACTATGGACACAATTGCTCTTTTAGTTGTATTTTTCACATGTTTATTGTGTTATATGATGTATAGGGTGGACGATCTATTCAAATTCCTGACCCATTGGGTGCCGGATCGGTATGGACCTCTGGGTGATGTCAGCGCTCAAGGCTATGAGCTCATCGACAGTGATACAGAATGGGATGATGACGAAACTAAACCGGGACATAAGGTATGATATTTTGAATTTTTATTTTATTTATCACATTTACGCCACGCCCTTTCCTGTTTCAAAAGAATATTCGCTTGCCTTTTATATGCACATATAAATTATTGGTTTCATTCACATCATTGAACAACGGTATTGTCCTATTAATATCACATATTTTACAGATTTATCTTGATAATGTCATCAGTAATTTAGATAAGAGATACGTTAGATTACTCGCCTATATATTATAATTCAGTATCTAATTACACGCCTAGCATGAATTAAGAGTATTAAATCGATAGCTGCTACTTTTATAAACTTTTATCTTATTTATATTCGTTTTATGACTATTAATATCTTTACAATCGTTATTTTTATGTATGTGTTGTTTATTTTTGTGTTATTAATAGCCTTGTATTGATATTTTTCGTGTTAAAATCAACATCATTTAAATAAAACAACTTATGACGGATTGAGACGCGTGTATTTATTTGTTTTAAATTTTGGCCCGACCTTTCGGAGACTTTGCAGTCACCGTGATCAAAAAGTAGTTTTATTTAAACAAATGAGTCGCGCAAGTGTTAGAGAATATCATATAAACATCATTTGTTAAAAAATTTCTATAATTATTAATATACTCGTAGCATCATTATACACTTTAAAAAATATAAATGTGATTCTATATGCAATGTGGAGTTAATATGCCATTTGAATCAAGGTACATCCTTAGGTAAGAAAATGCAATACGATAGTACGAATAGTAATGCAGAGACGACTTCTTTTAAATTCAGCCCTTATTTCCAGGATGAGAGGACCGGCAGCTCCGGTGATGTCTCCGATCTCACTCGTGAATCCTGGGAGGTAAGTTTCAAGCATTATTATTTTAACAATTTTCTTTTAAACATTTCTTACAAACACTGTTTTTAATAACAAAACGCTTTTAACACTTCGATGACTATGCATCTCACTCCCACATACAGTACACATTGAACATTTTTTTTCTCCTACTTTTAACGTTTATGGCACTATATTTGCCGATAATGTTGGCAGATTGTGACGCTGGCTACATTATCAAAGAAGTTTATTTATGTCGTTCCTTTTAAAGAAAAGTTTTTAATATGGTTTGGGTTTTTTTAAGCGTATCATCCTGTTAATTGTATTACATTTTGGAAATGCAAGCGTATCAATCCTGATTGTGTTAACAAATATGTTTTGATGGTTTCCTTTTAGATCAGAGTTTATATATTGAGGTTTAATAATTATAGTTATCTATTCTTGTCGTGTCTGTGAGAATAATATGTACTTTTTATTAAGTGTTTAGTTTGAGTTTAAATTGTTTGTACATTTATTTGTCACTTTTATTGTTAGGAATATGTCCTCCTATTAAGTCTATATTTCCTTTAAATAGCATTTAATAGCTCCAGAGATCTATAGGTATACCATGGGTATAACCCGAGGAGTGATTTTTATGTTTAACAACCCCGCCACCCTGAAATGTGGAAAATATAGTTACCTAAATTTATTATATACCTAGTAAATCGGTCCTACAATGAAATCCTGGTATCTCTTGTTATATGTACAATGTACATATATACAAAATAATGGCAATCCGCAAACTAGCATAGTACGTTTGCATTATCAATATGTGAAATTTCAGGTATGCAACATAATTATGAAACAACATAATATTTACATATCAGATAACATTTCACAATGTTTAGCCCACACCTCTATGTAAAGTTGTAAATTATGAATTATTTCTGATAACCGAGGTCAGATTATTTACTCATTTTATTATGACGTATAGATACTATATAAGCCGACGATACGTTTGTTTTTTTTTTTGCCTCTATATTTCGTGTTTTTCTAATTGATAGGAATTTATTTGGAATAGATTTTCTCGGCTAATTGTTAACAATATATTTAAAAATGCAGAAGTTTGGTAATGAATTTAGGATTTCTATGTCATCATAACTTACTTTTTTTTGTTATTTATTTAGATAATATCACTTATTACCATAGGTTATACCATATTTAAGATAAGTATGCAAAAACGTTGAATATACTGCTAAATCTACTCTAACATAATACTCTATACAAGAACACGATGGCTACATCAATATATATAAGTATGTAGTATAAATATAATATATTGCAATAGCTGCTGAAGGCGCCGTACGTGAAAATATATTCTATAATGAAGAGTCAAGCCGAGGCGCTGGGCGACTCGCTCGGCGAAGAGCCGCGCCAGGAGGTACCGCAATATGTCGGCTCTAATAACAGGCTGAATATGATATTACAAACGTAAAAACACTAAATTAGAAAATATATAAGATAGAAATCCAATAAGTACTATATTATCTGACTTAAGTTTTTCGAAGTGGTTATACAATATACATACTTAATTGATTAAATTTTCAAACAGGCTTCGAACAATCATTTTAACTTAATTTCAAAAAACATCATCATCCTCCTGCCCTTATCCCATTATTTGGGGTCGGCGCAACATGTCTTTTTCTTCCATAGTCTTCTATTAGCCGTCATGTCTGTGTCAACTCCTCTTTCTTTCATGTCCTCTTTCATCCATCTTTTCTTAGGTCTTTTTTCCTTCCACATTTATACTCAGAACTCTCCTAACGACATTACTTTCCTCTCGTCTCATAACATGCCCATACCAGGACATCCTTCAATTTTTCAGTCACTGGCATCACTTTCAGACTTCCTCTAATATATTCATTCCTTATTTTATCCATTCGCGTGACGCCACACATCCATTTCAAAAAACATGTGTGTTTGAAATTAAGTTAAAATGATTGTTCAGATTTTATTAATTCCATAAGATTTCATTAAACTTTTATATAAGACCAACTTCTACGGAGGCTTTCCTAAACCTCTAGATAGAGATTTTTTTGTGGTTTGTATGCACTTATAACTCTAATAGGATCCAAAGTAATTTATTTCTTGATCGAAAATAAAAATTACTTTAATTTGAGATCAACCTAAAATATGAATAACATTGTGATTTCATTTCAGTATAATCTCTAGATTATAAAATTTCTGCCAGATAATATAACTTGGATCTTTAAATACGTAATTGTCATGTTTCGTTATTGAAAATGTCATATTCAGTTATTGTATATAACATATTGGTAGCGCGACTGTGGAACACTTAGTGAGATGTTACGCACAGCCCTTAGATTGCATCCGTGATTACGTAGTGAATTTGCAATGTTCGACAGCATACATATGAGAAATGTAGGCTAATGTTAGAATGCACATTAGCTATTATAAATGTTTTAGTATACATATAGCTTTTAAAGTTATATTCATTTGTGAAAATAATAATGCAAGAATAAACATTTTGTGTGTCTAATATTTTACAGTAAGAGATGCATTGAATAACTAAATTATTCTATGTTCATTGTTATGCTAGTTTTAGATAGTGAGTTAGTTTTAATAGGTACTTTTCTCGATACCTTATATATCCTTAAACTCAACGTAATTATCAGTGTAAAGAGAGTAACTGACTCCTGCAACACACTACTAGTGTTAATTAGTGCAGGTGTCAGAGAATCCAGCTCTAATGTATATTGTCATTATTAAACAAATAAATAAATATATTATACCAAGATATTATATAGCTACCTGACATACCTGAAAATTAAAATATTACGCTTTGATTTAGTCAAAACAAGATAGTTAAGCTGTGTATACTTAAATATTAGTTAGATGATTTCACATTAAAACAGATTGATTACCGCACTGCTTACTCCTGTAGGAAATGGCGTGACGGGATGATTAACATAATTCGTGAATACTCCCATAAGACCCTATTTTAACTGAAAATATTTTACACTTGCCTTGTTCAGCTTCAGTACTAATTTACGGCGATAATTTTATCTTTTAAAAATTCTTCATCTATAATTTGTATTAACAAGTTATTTGAAACCAAGAGTTATGTGAAATAACCGTGTGATTATGAAACATGTACAATGGCATGTGAACAATAGGGAGAACAATGAGTGGCAGTTCTATGTAATCGACTCTGGCTGACATTCATACCAGTGTTTTGGTAAATCATCGTTAATTCATACTCTGTACCTATTGTATTATAAGTGTTAGTACTAAAGAACGTGAATTATCATAACCTATAATTAATATATCTACCTGAAAAATAACAGCGCTGCTAGCGACTACAATACCTTATCAAAAGCTTTCTGACAGCCTTCTTACCTTAGTAACTAAGGCTTTGGACTTAGAGTATTAAATAGGAGTATTACATACGATGTTTTCTATGACGAATACACTGCCATGTCCGTCGGGGTGTCGAGGTAACGCACATAAACTCTATAACGTTATTTCATTACTCGGTATGCACACCCCGCCCAAAATCTCCTCGCGCACACTAGAAGACGACAGTATCCGTACACAATGAGTATGAGCATTGTTCTTTTAACTTTTTAGCGGGAATCGCATTATAATGTCATCTCCCGTTGGATTAATGCTCGAAGGCTCTGGAGGACCCTGATTTAATTCCGTCTTACAAAAATTTTATCGATAACAGCTTGAAATTAGAAAATATGTATGATTTGCTTTAATTACGTTAGGTATGTCTACCTGTGCGATAACGATAATGCGTCACTTTTACTAAGTGTGCAATATTTTAATTATTATGAATTTTAGTCGGCCGGCACAGACTTGAATTAAATCATTGAACTGAAATTAATAATAACAACCAGCTGCGGAACATAATGAATTTGTTTACATCACGTTTTGTATTCTTTCCTGAATAACTTTAAATAATATTATACTAAATATTATGCATATGGCGTCAAAGAACGAACCGAAACTCACCTCGAACGTCACTCGTTACGAAAATAGTTTGAATCCTACATTAACCGCATTACAAACACTTATTTATACCATCGCTGGTAAACCGTTACATTATTCATAGATGCCAAATCTATGTACACAACTAAACTGAACTAAAAATAAAAACTTGTTGTGATTGATATGATTTCTTTGAATGTAAAAATCATTAAGTTATTGCATGTTATAATATTAGCTAAACATGTAAATGCTTTAAATTTGTAACACCTTATTGTATACTATGTTAATGGCAATAAAATATAATGAAATGAAATGAAACAAATATTGCTGTATTTTGATTATTTGGCTATTTTGTTGTGCACATTTATGATTATTAAAATCTTGAGGTAATGAAAGTTTTTATAACATGAAAGTTCAGTTAATATTGCCGAATTGTGTTATCGACACTATCGAAATTCATTTTTAGTAAGTTGTGCGCGTAGAATTGGTGCCAATGTTTAAGAAAGGTGTCGTGATTGAATAGCTTTGTATAAAACTATTTTATATGGATATAAATATAAATAAATATAAATATTCGTCCTCTGGTCCCAAGCTAAGCTTATATGCTTGTGTTATGGTACTAGAATACGGATATATTACAAATACTATTATTCTTTTATAAATACATGTACTTATTATACATTGAACCACCCAGACGCAGAACAAATAAGGATATGACATACACTAGGTAATTACGCGGAGTAGGTAAGCAGAGATCAAACCGTTGACCACTTGAACATGAATCAATAAACCACGAAACCCGTCACCTAACATACGTTTTTAAAAAATGTCTAATAAAGCAAAACGGAAATATTAAGAATACGCTGTAGGCTTAATTCGAATAGCAATATTATATAGAAGACATCGGAAATATTCAAATATCTTACATAAAATTAAAGTCTCTATACTAAGATATGTAATGTAATTTTTTCTCATATCTCTCATTTTATCATAAAACTATGCAACTACAGTATATACTTTATGCTTATTTTATAGACAAATGGTACTGCAACAATCCTATGTCACTTTACTACTGTCATAAAAAATTATAAAGTTAAAAATGCAGGACACGAAATTCTTTAACAATGAAATATTGGTAAGTTGATTTCTTAAAATATATTCGATGTTTTGAATAAAAATCTACTGAATAGCATTTAATGTGTATACTTAGCCCTATTTAAAATCTTTTTTGATGTAAGCAAGGTTGCCAGGTGTTTAGTTTTGATTTAAAGCCTTAAAAGCGCTTTTTATTAATTGTTTAGGTCATCATCATCACGCCTTTTTAGAGACAGTAGGCAGAGACTATAGAGTGCCATCTACTACTATCTAAAACTTATCTAAACACAATGTCCTGTAAGGTCTTAGAATAAAATTAGCTAACCTGGATAAAGATCTCAATTTGAAGATCTAAATTACATATTATCATATTAAACTGTTTGGAATACTTGCTGTCTGTGCTTGCTGTTTTATACAATTATAGCTGTTGCCCGCGACTCCGTCCGCGTAGAATTTAGAAAATGTCCCTGTTTTTGCAACATTTTTCAGTACTGCTTCGCTTCTATTAGTCACAGCGTGATGTGTATACTGAGAGAATTTTTTAAATCGGACCGTTGCTTCCTGAGATTAGCGCGTTCAAACAAACTCTTCAGCTTTATATATTAGTATAGATATCTAGCTGTTGCCTACAACTTCGTTCGCGTGGAATTTATAAATCAAACCTTAATACATTATACAAAAAAGCCATCCTCTTGAACCACTCTACGTATTAAAGAAAACCGCATCAAAATCCGTTGCATAGTTTTGAAAATTTAAGCTCACATAGGGCCATGCGTACAAAAATAGCGACTTTGTTTAATAATAAGTAAAGATAAAGACTTCATACGTAAAAGTGATTGTTTGTGTATTATTCCACGTCGAAAATTTCCGTGATTTGGAAGGTAATTAAGTTGATCACCTCGGTTTTTATTTAATGTTGTAGTTATTCAGCTTTGCTAGTGATACTATCGAAAACTAACTGTATTTTTTTTTAAATACACACACTTTTGCCGCTTCTCCACAACAAAGGTGACGACGGGATTCGTAGTCTAGTGGTTCATGTTCACTGCCGTTCACGAGGTAGCGGGTTCGATACCCGCATGGGAAAATCATTCGTGCGATATTCATAAATGCCATACAGATGCTGCAGCGTTTGAAGTTTTTCTATGTATTATAAGTATGTATTTACAAAAGAAAAGTAATAGGTATATGTAGTAAATCCGTATCTGGTACCCATAACAAAAGCATAGAAATATAGCTTACTTTGGAACTAGAGGACGTTGTGTAAAATGTCCATAACATTTATTTATTTTCTTCAAATTATGGTCTTAATTTCACGTATCGCATGGATTGAGTAAAAGAGATGAATCAGAATCTTAACTAAGTATAACAATTAATTATTTTTGTTTCTATGATCATGACTATGATCTAATTTATTTATTACGATAGGTAGGTACGAGATGTTTCACGTTATTTAGTTCGAAAACCGTATAGATTTGACATCCTAAATAATTTAAACCTTAGATTTAATTTTTATATAACTTTTACGAAGAAAACTATACTAGAAAATCAGAGTATTTTGTATATTGTTTGACAATTAGTAGCTGTTTATTTGGATATTTTAATACAAGGAGAGTGCTTTTTTGTAACTATAAGTATTTATTTAAATAAAACAAATTTTACAAGTTTAAACTTACCCTTACCATTGCTATAATTATGTAATTTCAGTAAATAGACATGTTAATTTGATGTAGTTTGGCTACGTCCGATATGACACATGCTTCCGTTTTTCAGTTTGTTAAATGTGTACCGTGAAGTAGAAAACGATTGCCATACCTACATAATTGTTAATTATTCCGTATTACAATAATTTAACATAATATATATTGCATTTGTATGGAGGTTAGAGACCAAACCAAACAATTTATACATATAAACCTTCTTAAACCCAGTGGCGTAGCTACCAGGGGGCTAGGCGAGGCAGTGCCCCGGGGTCCCTCAAGCTCAGGGGGCCCTCGAATCCTTACCAGAAATCTTGATCGAACTGAACTAGTTTTTTTTTTAGTATTTTAAATATATTTGTATATTTTAAATTTTTATTTGATAAAACCTAGTCAGTTTACATAGCAGTGGGGCCCCATTTTTTAATTTGCCCCAGGGCCCTTGGTTACCCAGCTACGCCACTGCTTAAACCACTCTATCTCTTAAAAACCGTATATAAATCCTTAGCTTAGTTTAAAAAAATATTGATATTGAAGCGTGTTTAGATCGTAGCAGATGGTGCTCTATAGAGTCTACAGTCTCTGCCCAGTAGGCCATGGTAAAAAGGCGTTACCTTATTAACTTGATGATGATTATAGGCTGTGATATGAGTTTCTATCACTGTTATACTTGATATTGATACCGATATCCCTCGTTCATAAAGATAATTATTTGCACGTCAAATTAACTGCATTCGTATATAAGTGTTATTATAAATTAGTTCTTTACAAACAAGTATCGATTACAGTAGACAAGAAGTCATAAATTTAATACATATGTCGCCTGTAAGCTTTAATAAAGACGTTGTTTACGACTAGAGTATATTAATTTGCATGTATATGTTGGAGTTCGTTTCAATTAAAATATTAGTAATCGCTGTGTTTAGCCGTCGGATGATAATCACTAATAATAAAATTGTAACTACATAACTACATACATGTATAATACGTGCATATTTGTCTGGCGATGGTACTTTATTCTGTTTCAAACACAAGTGTGCATATATTTTGCGATGCTTCGGTACAGTGAAGTGCAGCTGCAAAGCCCGTATACACGTATTCATCTCACTGAAAACGCAGTGTTGCAAAAGTAAACTTAGTTTACTAAAATGTTTGAAATGGATAGGTAATTAATAAATCACTCACTGACTAAAACAAACTTTATTAATTAATTGTTACCATTATTAATTTTTAACCAAATCATGATTAATAAATAACGACTAAAATGCTCTCATTACCTTTTGAGAATATTTTAATGGGATTCATGGTAATATATTTTGCTGATCATTTCCAGATGACAATAAGGACATTATTATACATAATCGGTAAACAAAACAAAGTTGTCTTACTAGATTGTTTATGTTCTTGTATAAATAGACTTAACCAAAATCATGTTTCATAGAATTCATTGCAGTTAATTGGAAGTAAACAGAATATGTTAAAATAAATTTAAAACTAGTTTCATTGTCTGTAGTGTCAACAGAATGCTGAATTTGTTCAATTTCTGCAATTTATTTAGTTCCGTGTGGATCAATTATTTCTGTTTTATTCAAGTGTCCTTTAGTAAATTTCTTTTCAATATTGGACCCCGGATGTATCTTATTAAATTGCGCTGGTTGGAGCTCGGGTCAATCACCAACTTACTGTTATTTATATCATTAGCAAGGTCGTTATCTTGTTCTTGGTAAATATTTTGGTGTAGTAAAAAATATCAGCTGTTTATTTATATACATGCTTCAAATATTTAAGTGAGTAGGCACTGTCATTACTGATCCATGTATGCATATTGTATGCATTCATAATTAACTAATAATGAAATTATTTACGCACTTACATTATAAATATGATGAATATAAATATAATTATTATTTTATGCAGTATGCGCATTTTTTACTTAGCTACGTGTCAGTCTAGTGTGGGGTAGCTGTGTATCGCCGCACGCTTGCTACGTTCCTTTCTTGTAGGTTCTAGTTTCCGAGCGACGTTGGTTGCTCATGCTCGCTTGCGCATACCAAGAGTTTACACGTTCAAGTTTAAAGTTTATTACATCGCGAGTTGGCACATTAAACCGATTGTAGACGCAGTCTGTAACATATGGCGATTGGGTCACGTTTATTGTAATCAAACGTAGCAACGGATACAAACAACTTTTGTTTATAAGCAGAGTGACGTTGACGACACGCTTGCGTTCACTGTTTGGTTACGAAACCTTGTAATCGCGTGGGTGATTTCTAAATTAAGCGCTGGCAATTGTGATGTGGATGTGGACGGCGAGTTTTTTGTGATGCCTCGTCTCTAAACGTGCGAATCCAGTGTTTTGACGTTTGATTACTTGATAGATGATGTCTTCGATGCAGACTGTTAAGTGGATTGAAATGGTTCGGCTCGATACGACCGAAAGGTCTTCAACTTTCGATGTTGACGACGAGGTGAGTTTATATTGTACCGTTCTGTTAATAAAAACTGTTATACTGTCTCACAACACAATATAAGAATATTACAATAAGTTTATACTTACCTATTTTTTTGCCGTTGTACGTACATGCTTAAATGCATTATATTAAAGATTTAAATTATTTGTAGTTGTTCGTACTTGAATATATGTATGTAGGTATGAATATAATTATAAAGTTAATTATTAAGTAACGATTTAAACTGCTTGATACCGTTTTACATAAGTCTCATAAGGGCGTGAGTTATCACATCACAAATTAAATAATATGTATAATATACTTACACTATTTGTTTGTAAATGCAATAGAAAACATAGAGATAGTCCGTATATGCCTTATTCTCAGAAGGTTACGTTACTATTAACTTAACCACAGTAAAGTTATTTCATAATAATAGTGGCATTTGTTAGCATTAGCAAATATTAAGCGTGTTTTAACCCGTGCCTGGCCATGAAACCTTAAAGTAACTTTAACCATAGTTCGCATACAAAAATGTAAGATCTGCTGGTTGAATTTTAATTTGCACATTTAACCCTATTATTATCTAGTTACTTTTCTCCTAACTAAACCATCAGCGTAATATGTTCGTGTGTGTATGAGTGTCTTAACACTGATTTTCTCTTCAATCAATGTTTTCTAATCGTTTCAAAAGAAAGTATTCGCAAACGTGAATATTAGTATTTGGTATTATATTATTATTATTAGTAATTGGTTTCTAATCTAGAAATTCTTTTTACCTTCATCTGTAATTTCATCTGTTTTTGTATTCCGTTTTTCACGGATATTAAGAATTTTGTTTGTGTTATTCGTTTCGCTGTTTATAAAGAATTCATAAATAAATTCTCATTATAGTATAACAAAAACAGTGTAATTTTGTTAAAAGAAACAAACAGCACCTATGTATTCAGTTGAATTATTTCAACAATAACATAATATACTAATTATTCATGTTGTTGTTAGATTCTTTTGAGATTTATCAATGAAATATTTAACAAAAGCATATCTACGTCTAATTTTGCAGTCAAATAGGGTTGGTTACCTTTGGATGTGAAAAGCTCCAACGCACCTACGCCTCATATATTTTTTGTCACGCCGTACTTGCATAACATGCATTGAAAGAAAGAAAGAAATATTTTTTATCATCGCCATACAAAATTGCTGCTAATTTAAAGTATTTAGACGGATTTAGTACGGATTTAACGTCCTTAAATCCGTAAAAAGTGTTTTATTTTGACGAGTCGCGCAAGTGTTAGAGTTTATTAAAGAAACTAACTTAAGTTAAGATTTAGTTTATTATTTATCAGAAGTCATAACATGCTATCATATCTATTTATAGCTTTTAAGAGTGTCAAATCGGTTAGTGTTAAAATTTTAACGCAACTTGCATATTTATTTTTAGTTTGTTTGGCACTAGTATCAATAGTATCAATCTACTTAACCTTCGATTTGGTGGCATTTTATGGTAATCAACGCCCAATCAGCACTGCTATTTAATTTTAAATCTAAGTAAATTCAAAATTTAACCATAATTTTGGAGTTAGGATACCACAAGTAGTTTTAGTAAGCCCTCTTCACTTAATAAATCAAATTACGGTGGAAAAAATCATCACCATGAACGGTACTTGAACCCATCCAATGACCTCGGAATAAAACCCTCTTTAATCCTCTATTGTTAGCAAAAAGGTATTGATGAAGGTGAAGCTTCACGAACATATTACCACAACTCCTAACATTTACGGGTTTTATACATACATATTTTAGTCGATTTGGACAGCACCAGTCTTCATACTATCATTTTTTCATGACACAACTGTTATCTGACCTCTGCAACCTTAGACTAAAGATATTCGTATTATATCATGTACCAGATAATTTATGTTCTAGTTCTCTATATTATATTATGAATACAAAAAGTAAGACAATAAACGTAACTTGTTCAAAATTATTATTAAACTCACCACAATGTAGTCAGTTTTCTACCGCTATCATTTAATTAGTTACCGTCCCGCGACATAATTTCTAATGTATTACTGACACAATTTGATACTGATATTGTGTGATAAGTGATAGCAATCAGTTACACTTTAGCATTTTAATTTGGTTAATAACGCCTTTTATCAAAATTGAAATACTAGCTGCTGCGAGGAATTTAGAAAACAAACCATGAAAAATTACATAAAAAAGCCATCCGCTTGAACTATTATATCATCATCATCCTCCTGCCCTTATCCCATTATCTACAGTCTTCTATTAGCCGTCATGTCTGTGTCAACTCCTCTTTGCTCTTGAACTACTATATCTGTTAAAAAAAACACATTACAATCCGTTTTGTATTTTTGAAGATAGGGACGATCATATAGGAACATATAAAAATAACGACTTTGTTTTATAATAAGTAAAGATAATTATTAATGTTATTTCACTTACATAATCAAAAAGTAGTAATAGTTTTGTAACACTAATAGCTAAATATTTGTATGATAATTTTAATCTAATAACCGGAAGTATAAGTATATATATATTTTATTCACGCAAAAACTGTAATTTTTTGCGTGAATAAAACTCGCACTAGACCAGTTTTAATTTATACATAAGAAACAGGTTTCGAATTCCCAGTCGATAGTGAAATAGTATATCGCCGCTAATACTTGTTTGTTAGTATGTTACCTCGATATATTCGATACTCAAATATCGTAGTTCTATCTTAAATATGTAATTATGGGTAATACCAGCAGAATAAATTGCATTAATTTTGTAAAAGAGAAGACTTTAGGAACCTCGTATCTACTAAATCTTAAAATTTTGTGTTTTTGAAAATTTTTCTTTATTCTTTACTAACTGTTGCCCGCGACTTCTTACGCGTGGAATTCAGAAAATTTGCAATATTTTTCATTGCTGCTTCGCCCCTATTAGTCGCAGCGTGCTGTTATATAGCCTAAAGCCTTCTTCAATAAATGTAGTATCCAAAACTGAAAGAGTTTTTTGAATCGGACCTGCGGTTCTTGAGATTAGCACGTTGAAACAAACAATCAAACTAACTCTTCAGCTTTATAATATTAGTATAGATTAACTAACAAAGATATCGAAGCTATTCCAATGTCCGCGGCTGTCCCCAGTCTATAAATAGGGAGAGAGGCGAATTACCGCGGTGTATCTAATCACAAGGTCTAGGAACTGCTTGCGTATTCAGTGTAATCAATTACGTCCGACTGGCCAAAGGGCAAACAGCTCGTGAAACTCCATATATATACACTGACTTTATAATAACAGTATTAATATATTTAACAACATGAATAGAAGGTTGCGAAGTAACGATGCAAAAAAGGTTTATATAAAGTTTTAAAAGCAGGTTTTTTTTTTTATTATTAATTTAATTTAAATAAAGAAGTACCTAGTAACTATTGCGAATAGTTTTTAAATTTTTTATCTTCAAGGTTTCTACATCTTTCGTACGACTTAAATTAAATTAACTGATTTATTTTAACGTTCGGAATAATGAAAAAGCTTTAAAAAATGTATCAGCACAATATAAAATGGAATATGTATATTTTAATTAATATTATCTGTTTAGACGTTACGTTTTATTATCGTAACTATGACATATAGTAAGCTCTAAGCAGATAACAATATATATGTTGTCAAAATGAGAAAATAATTACATGAAATTAAACAGGCATTCTTATTTGTCACGGTGAGACAATAACGTTACGATAAAACATATAAATATTTACAATATATGTGATAAATATTTCAAGTATATAACTCTACCTTCACCCGCAAAGATTAAAGAGACTTCTGAGTATAATATTACATATTTGATACTTGTATATTGAAGGATATTGAATAAATAATTTTATTAAATAGATATTTAAACTATTATTTTAATATGTGATTATTCTACAAAGATATCAAAAATGCCCAGATTGTAGAGTTCCACAAATTCAAGACCACCCCTAACTTACTTCACACCTGCTGGTTTCGATGAAAATTGAATTTACAAAAGAAAATACCTTCTTGAATATAATGGTGTTGGGATTGCCATAAACAATGATGAAATAGTAGTTTCTGCCCATATTCCTCATATAAAGAAAATTCATTATTGAATTAAGCAGGCCTTTGTATGTAATATTTCTTTTGTATCTTTAATTTTGATTCACTTTGTGTGTACAATAAATAAATAATCATGAACATTTCACACAACGTCTTTTGGTCCCAAGCTAAGCTTATTATGCTTGTGTTGTGAGTACCAGAATACGGATATAATACATATACTACTTTTCTTTTGTAAATACATACGTATAATAGATAGAAAACACCCAAACGCAGTACAAACATTTGTATAACAATTATAAATATCACACAAATGATTGTTCCGAGCGGGAATCGAAACCGCGACCTCGTGAACGGCAGTCCGTTACCTGAACCGCTAGACCATGAGGCCCGTCAAAACAAACAATAAAGAACAAAGAAACAATAAACATAATCCTACAGTTAAAATATGCTAGTCTCTACATTTAATTTATATAGATATTAATAATATAAGGCGCTAATTAATAGTGTCTTTTAGAAGTAATTATAATTCGCCATAGACAGACCACACTCATATATTTAGTAGCGGCATTGTATTCTTATGTCTAAAGACTGTTTGTATTTAGTATAACGTTGTTTTGTCTGGATAACGCTGGTTTTATTTCTTAAATAGGGGAATTTATCGTTTCGTACTGGAATGAAGTAGTAATTAGTCAATCCTAACTATCCTGAGATCGATTTTTCTATGTACAATTTGGTTCAAATAGAAATGTAACTTTTAAGTAAGTATTTGAGCACTATCCTATTACTTGTGTAGGATCTGTAATAATATAAAGCTCTCTCGATGCGGATGACGTCGTAACGCAATCCTGTAACTATAGACTCGCATAGGACATAGGTATATTAGAATTAACGTACTTGTTGCACTGTAAAAGGTTATCGATCATTGCTTCGGCTTGGCTAAAAGATAAATATGCATTCGCAATATTATTTAATAAAAGTGCCGCGTATACTGTAGCACAATGTTATCATATATCAATTATCAGTTTTTAAGCTATTGCGGACTAAAACCATAAAGATTATATAGATACTTGTATTACCGATATCAGCACCGAATTGTGGTTATAGCCCAATAATATATTGATATTGTGAATTGTAACTTTGTTAAAAGATAAAGCGTAAATTATTGCAGTTTGCTTCACGTAATAGCAATACTCCAGGGCCCTGAGTCGGGTATTTCAACGGTGTCACAACTGTACCATTATTGTACCATTATGGTGCAATAGTAAAGTTTTTGGTAGTCTACTATTAATGTGTCGTCATAACGACTTCATCATTGTCTTACAATTGTCAAAGTGACATAAATTGCTAGTCTCGTACACAACTGCTTCACAATTGCAATTCAATGACTGAAATGTTTCGGTAGTCTGCTATTTTGAATTTGACAGTAATATTTTTAAATTGTCCTGTGTCGACAGATTGCCATAAATAAAAAATAGATAGATAGAAATATTAGAAATTGTTCTTTGTAATTTATTGCAATTTACTAATCTCCTAAACTTCACATTGCTTTTTAGGGTTCCGTACCCAAAGGGTAAAAACGGGACCCTATTACTGAGACTTCGCTGTCCGTCCGTCCGTCCGTCCGTCCGTCCGTCCGTCCGTCCGTCCGTCCGTCCGTCCGTCTGTCACCAGGCTGTATCTCAAGAACGGTGATAGCTAGAGAGTTGAAATTTTCACAGATGATGTATTTCTATTGCCGCTATAACAACAAATACTAAAAATAAAATAAAATAAATATTTAAGGGGGGCTCCCATACAACAAACATGATTTTTAGGGTTCCGTACCCAGTATCTCAAGAACGGTGATAGCTAGACAGTTGAAATTTTCACAGATGATGTATTTCTATTGCCGCTATAACAACAAATACTAAAAATAAAATAAAATAAATATTTAAGGGGGGCTCCCATACAACAAACATGATTTTTAGGGTTCCGTACCCAGTATCTCAAGAACGGTGATAGCTAGACAGTTGAAATTTTCACAGATGATGTATTTCTATTGCCGCTATAACAACAAATACTAAAAATAAAATAAAATAAATATTTAAGGGGGGCTCCCATACAACAAACATGATTTTTTTACCGTTTCTTGCTCGATACTAATAACGTTGCCTTATGTTGCATAGATAATGGTACGGAACCCTTCGTGCGCGAGTCCGACTCGCACTTGACCAATTATTATACTAATAAATAGTATGTACAAATATATTTAAACGAAGTCTAGCATGATTAAATGTTTAAATTTATTAGTAGTTTTTCGAAAATCACTTCAACTAACGCATTTTTTAAAAACGGCAACACATACATACCATTCTAACACAATCCATAGATAAAAGAGACCGAAAATTCAATGCATAGATAAAAGAGATCGACAATTCTATTACCATTGAAAGACCGTTATGACGGCATATAGCAGACTACGGATATTTGACTTCAATTGCAACGGTATCGTGCCGGTATTGTGCCGGTATGACAATTGTTCCAAAATAGTGGACTTGAGCACCTGTTTCCTATATTCCGACTAAGTTGGCTATATTATCGTACTTTGTGCTAGTATTATAATTAAATTATAGTTGAAGAAAAATATTATGCATACATTTAGGGTAAAATATAAATAGCCTAATCTAAATATGATCACTACCTATTATCAAATTGTTAATAAACAGGTTTATTGTTTAATGTTATTTTAATTTTAAAATAGTGGAAACATTCTTTTGTAGGTCTTTGTCATGAAAATAATATTGCACGCAAATATTTATTGCTGAAATGACACCATAAATAAATCTTTAATCCTATGTCTAATCCAGCGATTGTTGAACCACACTTAAGTTTTAAATTCATTGAGATTAAGGCGATAAATTGATAAATATCGTTTGTTCTTTAATGTTACACGCTATGAAGTACAGTATGTACCAGACCGTGCCATCGTGTGGGCACTAGCTCGTATATTATAAATCGTTGTGTGAAAAATCGTCAATATGTCTCCTATCGGAATTCAACCGTAATATAAACATTCCATATTTGTATCAAGGTCTAAACTCGTGTAACAAGTGCCTCTAACACAGCCCACCTGTGTGTAAAGTTAATTTTACATTATTTATTTACCTCATTACAATGTTTCGATTATTACGACGAATAGCCCGTAATATCGTGGGTAAGTTGCGGAAGATAGAAATGATTGTGTTTAATGTTACAATGCAGAGAAGAGGCACTAGTCATTCAGTGTGTGATAAGGCCGATAAGGGTACGTTAGGATACGCCGGTCATACTCGGAGGCGAGCAACTATTCAATCTATAAGGGAGGTAAGATAAAACACTATCTCATTCGAAGAGATATCCGAAATTACGAATCTAGACTACAGACGCAGTGTTTTACTAATCCTACAATTAAAGTTCACGAGGATAAATGCGCTGTAGAATTTTCTTTTCCATCTCTACAATGTAGAAAGAGAAACGTTAAAGATCTTAAGTTACATGAAGTTGATTATTAACAATGATTCGTATAACAGGAAGATCTAGGGCAAATTCACGTTAGAATGACAAAGATTTTCGGCCATCTGAATAACTTCTATATACAAGCAAAAATTTATTAAATGTGTTAATTAATTGTTATTCTTCATCCCATCATTTTCGCATCGAATATACTCGATAATGGTCTAATATTTTATAGACGTGTTATTTGAAATTACCTAATTGGGTTGGTATTAATTGTACAACCTATTATATTTATTTAGTGAGCAGCTGGTAATGTAACAAACAACGTGTTAGTGATTGCATCACATTCACAAAGAGCTGGTTGTATTTTTTTTAATAAACCAAGTATAAGCCACGCAAATTGGTAATGCGCTGGAACTTTGTCAAATTAACGCCCTTGTGACGTCATCAGCAAAGAAAAAGTACAGCTAACAAAATGTAATATTCTCATTTATTAATAAAAGTTTATAAAGGTAATTTGATGTTTTTTTAATTAAAACTAAATGTTTGAATAATGTTTAACTTTTAATCATCATCATCATCATTCATCACATTTTTGAAAATCTTAACTTAACTCTTCAACACCACTCATATAATCTACATCAGACTAAGACTAATTGCTATCCGAGTCTGATGTCTCGTCAGAATCTGTATCATTTCCCGTGTTAATAACAAATAATTCGTCGACCAATCTATATCTACATAACAAAAAAACAACAATAAAAACGATCGTGGTAGGTATTAAAGCTCACAAGTCGATACGCGTACGCGTCGGGCAACGTTGCTAACGGTACTGACGTCACTAACATGGCCGCCAGGCGCATTACCAATTTGTGTGGCTTATACTATTGTTTTTATTGCTTTGATTGTTTTAAATATTTAATTAGTACCACCTGAACAAAGTTAGCACTACACTATAATGTAAGATAGTTATGGTTAATTTACAAATATTTCGTAATTTATTTGTCTATTGTAATTAGTATGAAATATTCGTTAATTTAAACAGGCATTACCACAGTTTTATTTATACGTTGTACTCGTAATTACAGCTACGATATAAACATGTATATCAAACAATTATAGAGGAAAAAGTAACATGAAGTGGAATTAACTACCGCCTGTCAGAGTAAATAAAATATGTTTAGTTCAAAATCTAAAAAACACGCTAGAAAATCCTGAATATTTTTAGGGTTCCGTACCCAAAGGGTAAAAACGGGACCCTATTACTGAGACTTCGCTGTCCGTCCGTCCGTCCGTCCGTCTGTCACCAGGCTGTATCTCAAGAACGGTGATAGCTAGACAGTTGAAATTTTCACAAATGATGTATTTCTATTGCCGCTATAACAACAAATACTAAAAATAAAATAAAGATTTAAGGGGGGGCTCCCATACAACAAACATGATGTTTTTACCGTTTCTTGCTCGATACTAATAACGTTGCCTTATGTTGCATAGATAATGGTACGGAACCCTTCGTGCGCGAGTCCGACTCGCACTTGACCAATTTTTTATGTTATTGTATTGTCATCGGTCCTTAATATGCGTGCAAAATTTCAGATAAATCCGATTACTGTGTGTTTAAATCACTTACAAAGATTCCGTTACATATACATAGATTAATTAAACTATTAGAACTTATTAAAGCGTGTTAAAAATACGTATAAGTAGTTGTACTAAGAAATTAATCGATGATTTATCCTAGATATTATATCTGTCGTATATTGGACAGACTGGCGACACTCGGCGATGTTTTTTTTAAGTAATCATACAGTACCTATTGTGTTTTATTATTAGTAGTTGCAGTTAGTGCACATTGCACGCTGTTCACTCTGAATGTTGAATGTGAACTGTGTAGCTCGGGAATGTCTCACTAATACAGCATCTTAACCTCGATTTTATAAACATCAGTGTTGCCGTTTTTATAAAACTCTTTGAACGTTTTTCTCCATCTTTAACACTGTACTCAGCGTTAGTCATTCCATTGCTCATAGCAAAATGAAATTTTAGTTAAATATGAAATTGCAGATTGTTTACATGGTCATTTTAGCATGTTTTTTGTTACTTGCGTTTTTTACATATGTTTTTACTAATGATTTTTTACTTTTTTACTATGAACTCTCGCAGATGATAATAAACAACTCACTCCTGCTAAACTTTTTCAATAAGCGCTAAGTAATCCAAATCACGATCAGCGAGAGTTCAATATGAAATGTTTCTTATTTTAATTTGTTTACAGATTAGTGTACATTGCGATGATAGGTTGTGTGGAATCTTAATTTTATTAATTCTATAGGATGTATCGACTGTCTATTTTGAGTGTGTTGGCTTTGGTCAATGACACGCACTTAACTAAATAGTTATTTTTAAGCAAGCTTTTCATCGCCATGTGCATACTTTATATACCTACTAGTTGTTTAATAATGAAGTGCATATTAGTAATGTGTGTGTTTATTGTAGGTGTTGTCGATGAGCGATGAACTTCGACGAGCGCTGTATTCGTCGGGCGCCTCCATCGATATGGAGTTCTCGCCGCCCGATCTTATCGGTACCTCGGAGATACTCACTATGGATCACAGGTATTTTGGAAGATTTTATTGTTATAGTCCGTGGTTATACGTGACCAAGCGTGTTGGCCTGTTAGCTTAACGTTTAGTTTAAGATTCTATATCTCTTACAGATGTTATCTCCTTATATTAACATTTAATAAGCTCTTATAAATCTTACGAAGAGAAAATAGGCTGGTGACGCCAATGACCGTGACGGCTCTAGTGTCTAGTTCAGTAGTTAGTGTAACGGAATGCTGCTAATGAAATCGCGGTTTCGATTTCCACATACGCGACCGTTATTTATATTTGTCACACTGATTTAGTGCAACTGGACGTTTTTTATCTATTATTGTTTTTACAAAAAATAGTAAGGATGAAGTATACCTATGTAGTATCTATTCAGGTATTCATAACAAGATGTAAGCTTAGCTTGGGACCAGAGGACGGTGTGTAAAATGTTCATTAATTGTTCGTTTCGTTGCAACAGAGAGAAATTATGCGGCGTACTGCCGGCCCGCGCGCAGGGCTACATGTGGTCACTGGCATTCAGCACGAGCCAGCATGGGTTCTCTCTCGCCTCCATGTACCGCAAGATGCAGCGCGTCGACAGCCCAGTGCTGCTTGTTATACAGGACACGGACAACAATGTAAGTACCTAACATACAGAACTTTCTCATTGATTATGCTATGAAACTAAATTAAACTTTGAAAACAGACTAAAGGCCCAGGATCAAGGTAGTACTTATACATGGTACTTATATATGAAGTTTGGCTATATTTTCACCCGCCATTCTCCAACCCATTGACCCTTTGACAACGTGTTGGGCACTGGTCTCCTCCATTTTGGGAGAGATTATGGTCTACTATTCCGAGCTGAACAGGCGTGTTGGTACAGGGGTTATTTTGAAGATTTCCATCTCTCACGGAGGATGTTATCAGTGTGCGATATTCCTTAGCTGACACACAGCACCCTGGGAAGGAATCGGGGGTGGTGACATTTGTATTTTTAACCCGTCGCCACACGGATATATAGCATTACTAACACATGGTACTTACGAGTATATGGTGTTTGGCTATATTTTCACCCACCATTACCCGAAACTAAATACCAGATTTATAGAATTCCTTGAACACCGAATCCTAATATTAGCTTCGATGTGCGGAGTGTAAGACTGGATAATGTTATACAAAAATAATTGCCTGAAATACTATATTTAAAACAACAGGATTTCTTCATAACTTTTTATGATAGCTTATATATTTCCATATATAAAAAGAAGCATTCATTTCGTATCGTAGTGTAACATATCATTATGTTTTTGTTCAGGTCTTCGGTGCTCTGACATCTTGCGCGTACCGCCCATCCGAACACTTCTACGGCACCGGGGAGTCCCTGCTGTTTTCATTCCAACGTGTGGAGGAGCCCCGCAGACCCTCTCAGGCAGCCATCGACAATGTTAAAGATAAAGATACGAAAGATGAAGACAAAAAAGAGGATAAAGATGGTATATATTTGTTAAAACGTGAAAAATATGTATTAGGAACTATGGTTAGCTGTCTCTTCCCCAGATTAATGTCATAAAAATGATTGAAATAAAAATCCAAACAATTAATAGGGTTTAAAACCTTAAATATATTAAAATATTCTTAGTTGCTGCCTTAATAAATTAACTGTTCAAAGCAGCACCGATTTCAATGCTACGTTCCTTTAATTTGACGCCTTTTCATATTTATTTTCAAACTAGCTGTTGCCCGCGACTCCGTACGCGAGGAATTTAGGAAAGTTTCATGAAAGTAGTCTTTACGTGAAAGAACAAGAAACATCCTTACATTCATATCCAACATTAACCAAACATCAAAACATTAGAGTATGGATAGAACACCGAGGAAACGTTCGCGTTGCTCAGCCAACAGTTTAAGTATTTTATTTTGTCGCGCGTAATTCTTTCTTCGTCATATCTCGTAAGATATTTATTTAAATTGCATGCTGTAAAAAGCAGTTATAATCTATAATAAACGTGTAAGCTACTAAGGTATTTAATTTGATAAAAAATATTACTGTATACACATAAATAGCTTTTGAATACACCCCATTGAATTTGATAATTTTTATGACATTATTATGGGTACAGCGGGTTTTCCTTAAAAGATAGACATATCGCACATATAGCCCTCGCGGACTTTTTTGAAGAACTAGGTAACAAACAATTCCTCCATAGTTTATTGTACCTCACATAGATAAGGAAGCGTTTTCATTTATAGCTCCAGCGCGTCCGAATTTCTCGGAAAATTTAATCATATCTCATCCAATATACAGCAAACTCCAACAAATTATGCGAAAAAGCCATCCTCTTTAACCATTCTATCTTTTAAAAAAAACCGCATCAAGATCTGATGCGTATTTTTGAAGATATAAGCTCACATAGGGACATACATACAAAAATTACAACTTTGTTTTATAAGAAGTAAAGATAAAGATAAATATTTTCATTTCAGATCAACCAGCTCCGATAAAAACTAAATTCAGATATTGGGGTTGGACTGGTGACAATATGTATTTTATTCGCGGCAGCAACGACAATATATCCATCGGGGCCGGCGAGTAAGTACACACATTTACTTGAATCAACAAAATAGTATATGAATCTTGATAATATAAACATAACTTGTTGTATATCGCATTCTAACTTTCCATACCTGAATTAAATTAAACACCCTTGTTTTTAACACGCTTTTATAAGTTTGGTACGTATCTATCAATGTATTAATCTGTGTAACGGAATCTTTGAAAGCGATTTTCAGCCACTTGCAGTAGACGGATTGATCTGAAATTGTGCACACCTAACAAGTGTATAAACTGGTATGAATTAACTAATAAATAATTTTAATTTCAGCGGCAAGTTCGGTTTGTGGTTGGACGGCGACCTGTACTTGGGTCGCACTCAGCGCTGCATGACATACGGCAACGAGCCGCTGACGACGCGCGAGGACTTCATCGTCAAGATCATGGAGTGCTGGACCTTCATCTGAGCGGCTCGCCCTTCACCACGCGCTCCCGCCACCTAGCCTCGAGCCCACGCATTGCCCGTGCCCACGCCCAACACTACTCTACTTTCAAATAAATAAAAGCTTTAGAATATTCTTATGAAATTTGCTACGAAGATTTGACATTTTTACAAGTCAGTCTTTTCGACTTTTAGTACCGATGAGTCTGAAAACGATTTTGTACTCTCATTATGACTGGAAGTAAGAGCGCGGAACTAGCCACTCACTGAGACAATATGTCTACGCGCATTTCTAGTCATGTACTGAAACCTGACCAATGTTTTCATCTTCACCGAATTTAGAGGCGTGTTCGGATACGAGTGCCGCCGCTCGGCCGTAGGGCTTCGCCCGGGCCTTAAATGAGCAAGTGCATTAATCCTAGTCAATTGTCATTTGTATGTAAGTTGAAAGTTACGGAGATAGAGCTCACAGTTGTGAACTCTGATGGGCGCAATCCGGTCCACCAGAAAGCTCCCATAATTATTATGTGTCAATTCATACAATTAATATTGTGCATTGTTGTTAAGTAAATTAAAAAGCATATTTGTAACTATAAAATGTGTATGTTATGTAGACCTTTATATTTTAACAATCATTACGTATACCTAATGCGGTTAGACGCGTATTGTTGCAATGTCACGTTTGACAATACATGTAACGTTAGATTCTCACAGTTTCACGAGTTTTCTCGGTCACAGTTTTGTATTGATTCAAGTAAAAGTATTTACTGTAACCGAGAGTGTTTGCCCTCATAGCCGGAACACTGGGCTTGGAGTGACATTGTCCTATATTTACGTTATTTAATATTGTGTAGACTATGTTTTTGTTGTCTGATTGTGTTGAGTCATAATATTAAGTTAGTGAGCATTATTATGTTAATACTTGTACTGTGATTTGATTATTATGGTTGCATTTTATTTTTCATCTGTAGCGCTTCACTTTTGTTTCTCAGTTTAAAGATTTCATAACATTTATTCATTGAATTTGCACATTTTATGAATGTTTATGATAACTTACATATAATAAAACAGTAATCGATAGGTTATTTTTGCGATGTGACGCTTCAGTACAGAAATGAGTAGCCAATATATGAATATAATTAAAATAGTAAAAAAAATATAGTTAAATTAGATTGCTTGATGAATGTAATCGTCATTGTGCTTAGTAATCGTTAGCATGATGTTACTCAGATCTATCTGGTTGTATAACATTGTTTATTTGTGATATGTAGGCACCGATGCGCTAAGCTGTATTACTTATGGCCAGTACTGCATGGCTGTTTGTTTGTGTGCTGTATATATACATCATATTCCTATGAGATTAGAGAGATATAATTATATTTTTGCGAGACACCACGCGAATGTGTGTCGGTAATAGAGAGGACAAGTAAAGGACTTGTTATTGAAATATTAAACTATCATTCGCGTGTTTTCAGTGCTGAATATTATAACTTGTTATTTGTTTATATCAGGCGTGTAATAGTTATTAGGTTTTAAAATTATATCGGCATAATTATTGTTATAAATTTGTAACCATTAGACTTGTTGATTAGCAGTGAGGATTAAAATATTTATTTATTGAGTTACGGTTACTTACGGTTGCTGTAGCTACATTACTTTAACGGTGATGATTTATTATGTATTTCTAAGTTGTTAAAATGTAAATCAAGCCATAATAATTGAGAATATATTATTTTGAGAAAGATAATGTTTTATTTTATTATTATTTACAAAGTTTGTGATTATCATTATCTGTTCCTCCTGTTATGTCCTCTGTCATCATAATTTCTGTAGTCATTGTATCCTCTGTCACGTCTGTCATAGTTACTTCTCTCATCCCTTCCACTTCTCTCGTAAGGCGTATATCGTCTATTGTTTCGTCTGTCATTACGGCGATCGTTACGACGTCCAAAGTTGTTAGGCACCCACCACGAGTCTAAAACAGGAGGTGTTGAAGGCACTGAACTGAACACACTCATAAAGTCATCATCTTTCTCAGTAAATCTATCTTTTAATTCTTCTTCGCATCTAGCTAAAAATTCTTCATCTTCTGTAGACAGTATATCATTCGCCATTGTTAATTTGTGGTACTGTTATAAGGGAATTGACCACTGTAAGAAAAATTAAATGTATTTGCAATGGTAATAATACAACATAATTGTGACATGGCTACACAATTAGAGTCCAATATTAAATCTCTGTATATTTTCAATAAATTCCAAAACTACTGAACAGATTTAATGTATTTTTTTTTAAAAACACATGCCTGTTTTTGTTTAAATATTACAAAATACTAGCTGTCCCGGCAAACGTTGTTTTGCCATACAATTCTGTGTAAAAATCAACAAAAAATTTCATCAAAATCGGTCCAGCCAATTGTGAATCTAAACCACCCTCAAACCCCCTTGAATACACACAACAAATTTCATCAAAATCGGTCCAGCCGTTTAGGAGGAGTTCAATTACAAACACGTACAGAAGATTTATAGATATACATATAAAGATCTAGAAAAAGTCAAGCAAAAAGAGAATAGTTTGATTGAAGTCTTACATATGTATACAAAAACAAAACACGTACAAAACAATAAACAAATTTTGGTAAAGCCATTTTTTCCCAATACCAATGGACAAACTTGACTGATTAGATAGACTACAACTGCATATTACGGAGATAACTAGCAGACAGTTTATTCCAACCTATTCTGTTACCTAACATTTTACAAATTTGAAAGCCAACTAAGCATGACATAATTTGCAAAGTTCAAACTATTTCAGCAGTATATTAGATTATGCAGAAGACAGAAAACTCCCATTATCTGAAAAATTTTACTTGTGTTATAGTAATTTCTGGAATACAATGTTATGTAAAATTCAAAAAACACAAACACATGACAGAACAGACAAATACTTGGGCCCCACACAATAATAGTTTAATAAAATAATTATATTTACTAGTGTCACTGATTAGAGAGTTTAATAATAAACCATAAAAGGTATCCAAAGGCTGTACTAAAACTGATTGAATAGGTTCAAAAACCCATCCTATGTATTCTCCACATTCTGGACAAGCACACAGTTTCCATCGATAGCCAGGATACCAAGAAGTCTCAGATTCCCACTGCAATACATCGTTATTGTAGTTTACTGTGTCAAATTAACACTTTGAAATAAACTTTAAAAAAGAGAATTACCTCACCAACTGGTGTACATGATGAGTGATGAAATGTTATTACAGGATACTGAATAAGAAAACTAGTTAAAAACACTTCCACTAAGACTTCATCGTTACTAAACAAACTGTCAATAAAATTATCATAAGACTTTGGACTCGGCTTGGAAAATATATCCTTGCTGGAAGAGATTTCGGAACCACAACTGCGACAAAGAACAGTTTCTGAAATATCAATTCAAATACAGGTAAACTTACAGCCAAGGAAGAAACAAAAATGCACTAATTTGAAAGAGTTATGTACCCGTGACCAGAAGACTCGCCTGAACATTCTTGTATAAAATTATAACAATTAAGAAAACTGCTAAATATAATACGTTAGTACTCATTTTACCTAGACTTAATTTTTTTCTGATCAAGGCCTTCAATGTATTTAATTTATATTTATTTCACTTTATTTATAAATAACAGCAGCGCCCTGTACAGCATAACCTCCAAATAAAATAAAATGACGTGACCACAGAATAGATAGAAGTGACGTTGACAATCATCTGACCACAGCAGACGACGATTTTTAGTCTGTGCACTCTGTGGTGTAGTGCAGTACTACAAGGGTGCCAGACTAGAGAAATTATCGCCATTTGGGCGGATTATTTTTCAGATATTTTGACAGATCTAATCTGTGTGAAGTATGAGTTATCATAATAATATTTATAATATTACTGTTCCTAAATAATGATTATGGGTAGAAGACTGATGATAATGATTATTTTATGTTATAATATCAACTGCGAACGTAAACTGCGAAATTTTAAGCACCCTTACTACTACTACTGTACTACCCTTATCACTGGTTTAGTTAGTGATACAGCCTGGTGACTGGTGGTGACAGACAGACAGACAAACAGCGAAGTCTCAGTGTCCCGTTTAATCTCCTAGTAACTAACTTTAAACAAGATGTATTTCAAGTTACTTCGGGATGACATCAATAATGCTGATTAGTTTAAATTAGGTAGGTATAGGTAGGCATTTATTGAGATCCAAAAAAAATTACAGTAGTTTTACAATAGCACTGAGACCCCACACTAGGATACCCTGTGTTGTGGGGCTCAGTCTCTTTCATTACAAGATTTCAATTATAAAAGTAAAGAAAGGGGAGAAATAAAGAGAAAGAATAAATACATCATTAAGTTCTATTTATGTGTGAGTGATTGTGTGTGTGTGTGTGTTTGTGTGAGTAAAATTAGTACATTAGTGATACACAATAGTTTTTCAGTGTTAGCATAGTCCATATCCAATATCCATTTCAATACTGCTTTTTTACATAAATATTTAGAGAGAAGGAGAATATTATAAAGTTTATTAATTATAGAATATAAATAAGGACCCCTGAAAGCAAAGGAGTTACGACCAAAGCTTAATTAGTTTCTTTCTTGGTAATTTTCAAGGCATACATTAATAGTTCTTAGCTACTCCTTCGGAATTTCGAGGTAAAGAATTAGTAGCTCTTCTCTTTTCAGACATTTTTAATGCTGCTTGCACAAAAACAGAAAGTACCAGTAGAAGTATGGAAGGTGCTGGGAGAAGACAGATGCGAGTGGATGACTTTATTCCTAAATAAATTGCTGCAGGAAGAGACTATTCCGAGCGAATGGTGTAATAACACTTTAGTACCAATCCTTAAGAACAAGGGGGACGTACAGGATTGCAGCAATTATAGAGGATAAAGCTCATCTCTCACAGTATGAAAATTTGGGAGAAAGTAATAGAGAAACGATTGCGAGAAGAAAGTGAGATCACCCAAAACCAGTTCGGATTTATGCCGGGGCGTGGGACCACGGATACCATATTTGCCCTTCGCCAACTCTGCGAAAAATACCGAAGCGCGCATAAAAATTTACATATGGTCTTCATAGACCTTGAGAAGGCATATGATAGGGTACTAAGAACGGTTTTGTGGTGGACATTGAAAGAAAAAGGTATACCAGTGAAGTATGTAAGGTTAATCCGTGCCATGTACCACCGATCTACTACCCATGTTCGGTCTACTGTTGGCGACTCGGAGGATTTCGGTGTGGCAGTGGGCCTACACCAGGGGTCGGAATGAATATACATATTAGAGGAAGTCTGAAAGTGATGCCAGTGACTGAAAAATTGAAGAACGAGCGGATGTCCTGGTATGGGCATGTTATGAGACTAGAGGAAAGTAATGTCGTTAGGAAAGTTCTAAGTATAAATGTGGAAGGAAATAAGTCTAGAGGAAGACCTACGAAAAGATGGATGGACTGTGTGAAAGAGGACATGAAAGAAAGAGGAGTTGACACAGACATGACGGCTAATAGAAGACTGTGGAAAAAAAAGACATGTTGCGCCGACCCCAAATAATGGGATAAGGGCAGGAGGAGGATGATATTGCACAAAAACAGAAAAACTAGAGATAGAGTCATAGAATTCACTCATTGAAATCAATCATCAATAGACTTGTAGAATTTACAGTGCTAAACAATGTAACAATTTCTACTTATCAGCTAAAAATTGTAGCTGAAATTAAGCTGGTCAGCAAAACAATAGCAAAACTACGTTAAACGAATCGTGGTATCTGACATCTGGCAACCTCGCTTAATTGTTTGTGTATGTGGTCTTCGTTGGTTGTTGTGAAATTTTGTCTAAACGATTTATTTTGTTAATAGGTTTTAATCATGTCTGAAAATGTGAATATAGATTTATCAGGTGAAATTAATGCCACAGTTGAAAAGAGAGGTTTTCAAAAGTATGTCAATGATATGGAATTGTAAGTTATAAAACACAATAACGCTACGTGGTGCTTCTGTAGTCTGTTGTTTTGATCCTGTGTTTTGATCTAATTTCCGTCTGATATGCACTATTGAATGTTGACATTTTGTCCACGAATATTACGATTAAAGGGATCTTTAAATCTAATGCATATTATGATACTGAAACCCATTTTCACCACCTAACAAAGTTGCCAATTCTGTTGCGCCAAAATCTAAACTAATACATTTTTATTAATATTACGCTTATCCCAGAGTTCGAAATGTTATTTGACATTTACTGTGTTGCTAGTTAATTACACTTTTAAAATAGTTATGTCCTCCAACCATTATTAAACAAAAAACTATACGTAAATCTTTAGCAGACTATTTTTACGGATTCATACGACCAGTGCAACCATGTGTATTACTTTATTTCTGAGATATGCGCGTACTAACTCACTCACACGAATAAATAACTAATAACCTTACTAGAGTTCAGCATGGTGCTATGTTCGCCAGAATCATAGAACAGTGCAACGAGAATCAAATAATGACTACCCGTAAAATGGCGAATTTTTAACCTTGTTTGGTTTTGAAGACATGTTTATTTTATATCATACAAAGCAGTGATTCTCAATTCCACGCGTACGACTTCGCTGGCAATAGCTAGTATGACATTTCTGGTCGGTTCGAATAATCGGTACTAACCGTGATAAAAAAATTGTGTGTTGTGATTTGTACCAAAAATGTGGCAACATTGTTTTCAAGTTTGACATTAGCATCTGTCAAATAACATTTCGAATTCTGGGACGGATAATACACATCTTGTCTTATACTTTATTATAAGCCCAAAAATATGTTATGGGTACTCAAAAATTATGTTTTAGTTTAGTTTGTACAAACAGAATTGACCACAGGTGTCAAAACTAGCCTGGTCAATATAATAATGAACCAAAAATAAGCCTGGTCAGAGCTGCACAGTAGACCATAATCCCTCCCAAAGTGGAGGAAATCCATGCCCAAAAGAGGGACGTCAAAGATGAGAGGGAGAGCAACAGGTTTGGCTCCAATTTGAATTGAATGGTCTCTTGATCCAAGCAATGTTTTATAGTAGCTCAGGTGTACATGAAAGGTCAGTGGCCTTTCTTCAAATGTTGATAACGGCTGCAAAATAATTGCTACTTTATTTTAAGGGTACTTCAGCATGTTCGCAATGGTTCAGGTCCAGCACTTGTTATGGGAGTCCTTGCATCTCGCAAACCTTGGACTCAGTTTGTTGCTACTGAAAACTTTAAGGTAAACCATTAAAAAAGGACCATTTGAGTAAAAAAGAAATGTCACTGCCAACAGAAATAAAAACTCAAAAAATAGTTTTACCTACTCATCCTAAAAACTCCAGTAAACATGTATTCCTATATACACACAAGTATATAAGTTTCAAACATAATCTTACTTATACATACATGGTGATGGCCAGGTTGATGGTGCCATATACCATAGCCATAGGGGCAAGGAGATACACCACAAGGTTTAGTGGGTAGGCCAGTTCTCTCACAAGCTGGGAGTCCTACAATAAGCTGCAGCAGCAATGTCGAAGTGTGTAAATAAATATCAATAATAATAACAAAGCAGGATTTCTCTTAAAAATGTAATAATTTTTCCCTGTGTTACAGACGCCGCCATCTATACCTCGATTGTCGCGAAGATTTTACAGAAACGTAGAGCACTTTCAAGCTAATTACTTAATGATATTTCTGGGATTATTTGCATATTGTTTGTGAGTATTCATTCATAATAAATTTATGTTTCACTTGAAACTTATATATTAACATGATAAATCCTTTTTGTAATAATTAATACCAATTCTACATGCATAGCCAAACTTACCCAAAAAGTAAAAATAACTATGCTGTATTTTGATTAATTTGTTATTTCGTTAAGCACATTTATAATAATGAAAAATTTTTTGTCTAAATTAGACAGTTTTAATAATAAGAAAGTTCAGATAACATTTCCAAATTGTGTTATTAATACTATGAATTTTAATTTTTTAGTTTAGTTGTGTGTTGTAGAATTGGTACCATTGTCACTGCATGATTTGTGTTTTCTATTTAATACGATAATAAAGCCTTATTTTTAATTTTTATTATTATTAGTTAGAAGATATAAATTTAGATTTGTCTAAAATTTATGTCTTGTTTTAGGATAACAACACCATTGCTACTTATCGCCATGGTGGCTAGTTTCTTTGGATATAGAAAATTGACTTCTGGACCAAACACGTGGAAGGTAACCAGTCTTTATTATTATTAATTGGTAATCAAATACAAAATATGCTTACAATTTTTTATGATTATTGTTTCAGCCGCGCGTAAGTTTACATTCGACCTTTCATGTTTTCATATCCTGACTTTAACTAACTCTTGTGCTTTTTATTGCTTTTGGGAGCATTTAACTTTTAAATCGCTTACGCTTTATTCTTAAAACCTATGAGATACATCAACATTTTCATTAAAGCTGATCCAGAAGTTTTGAAAACAATATGTTTCTTTCTTGAACTTTATTTTACCAGTGCTGCCATGGCCGTCACCAAAATTACCATCATCGTCATACCGTCACGCCTTTTTCTCGTGGGAGTAGGCCATAAAGCGCCATCTGCTACGATCTAAATACACTTCTTAGTGTTCATATACACTCATAGATTTATATAAGTATACATAGTTAGATAAAAACCCCAATAATTACCTACTGACATAAATATTGTATTCTCGGCGGACTTTAACGGCAAAATATTTTTCGACAAATATACATAGTTATAATTTTTCCTTTTCCCTTTCCTCCTTTCCTTTTCCTTCGGGACAAGAAATCGGTCTTCTCCGTACAAGAATTCTCTACGGTAGATAATGCCCCCCCCCGACGCCATTCGAACTAGAGCGAATCTGGGGAAACCTGGTTAGATAGCAGCCCTAATTTTCTTCTTCTATTAATTTCCACTTGTGATAAATTATCTGTAGATTGGTGGTTGGGAACTTAGCAAGACTCAACAATATGCATTAGCGGCGGCGGGATCTATGGCGCTTTTTTGGGTCGCTGGAGCAGGGGCTGTACTTTTTTGGGTTTTAGGTAAGGTATTGCCCTTAGTAATTTATTAAGTTCAATATAACTTTGCAATGCTTTTATACAAAAACTATTGAAAAAGGGCTTTATGTAACATGCAATATATCACAGCTAAAACAACATAAAGAGACAGTAATCATAACTATATTAAAAAAATAATGAGTATTATATCATACAACATATTTGTAACATGTAGGTAAACTCCAAAAGTGGTGGACTAACGTAAAGCTACAGTCTCCGAGAGTTCTATAGGCTATATAATTCTTGTCTTTAAGTACACGATAGACATAATATTGGAATCACTAGTCCAAATTTTGAGGCGTTCAGAATTTGATCCAAAATGTGGGTAGATTTATAACTAATTTTACTATTTATACAATAGGTGCTACGGTGACAGTGGTAGCTCTCCATGCCAGTTTCTTCGACGCTGATGCCCTTCCACCCTCTGAGGACCCGGAACAGTTTCCTATGATAGAGCAAGTGTGACATAACCATCTGCCGCTATTCTTGCCGCCGCCCCAGAGTTTTATGTATAATCAAATTAATGAGCCCAACTGACTTGGACGATTTTTAACTTATATTAAATAACATGAGAGTTAATTGCATTTTGATAATGATTTACTTAAATTAATACATTAGTAGGTATATTTTTAACTGTTATAGCCATTGTTTTTGACAATTTAATAAGTAATAAATTAAATTATAGTGGAAAAAGTGATCATTGCAAGCGGGACATGAACCCACGATCTCGGAATACCGTTCCATCGGTCTACCGACTGAGCTATTAGGGCCGTGCCAACGGTCACCAATTTCTCCACTACAATGTTACTAAGTGTCAAGTCCTGCTTGCGGTGATCACTTTTTCCACTATAGTTTAATTTATTAAGTAATATCATAGCAAGTTAATTGCAAAATTAATAAATTATTTTATAAATTTAATAAGTACTTAATTATACAAATAGCAAGTCAGTTGATTGCTCTATAACTTCCCTAGTTTTTAAATGTAATTTATTATTAGGTAATTAAAACAAAGGATATTTATTCTAATAGTTTTAATATATTTCTATGTTATAATGTTTTATAATAGTGAATCTGCCATTATTATTTATTTCAACAAAGTCAAATTAATAACATCACAATACTTTTGTAAATGCACTATGTTAATTTAACCATACAAAAGGGTGATATAGTAATCTGATAAAACGACTCATCTCATACATTTTGTTATCAGTACATAATCAAATACTTTTGCTACCTACATAAACTAATAGTGACATGAGTGTATTAAGGGGAGGGGTTCAGGTCTTACACCCGTATTCACAAACAATATTATTGTACCTACCAGTTTTTTATACTATTTTAAATAACTTTATTGACTGCCTCAGCTCCCGCTCTCTAAATGGAACGAATTAGAAACCTTCCCTCAAACTAAATTCTAGCTACTCTCATTTTTGGCTGGATAATGATGTCATATTAAGATACAAGCTGACCCGGCAAACGTTTTGCCATACAAATGTTAGGGGGGGGGGCTCAGGCGTTTGAAAAATCGTTAGTAGTTAGTAGTATCGATTCTCAGACCTACTGAATACGCATATTAAATTTGGTAAAAATCGGTAAAGCCGTTTCGGAGGAGTATGGTAACTAACATTGTGACATGGAAATTTTATTTATAAGATGGACATTTCACACATGACATTTCCATTCAAGTTAAGGCAATTTATAGGAGGGTCACAATGCATGGATTGAGTAAAAGAGGATATAAGAAAGAGGAGTAAATAGAGAAATGACGTCGAACCCCAAATAAAAGGACCGAAAGATGATTTTAATTTCAGTTGAATGGGACCTTTAATCAGGATTACAGTATTTTATACTTTATGCACAAGTTGATACACTTTACTTATTTTCTGCCAGTCTACCTTTGGGTGAATTACAATATTGTGCATTCAATGTTTATTATTACATAGTTATACATTATTCTTTTGTATATATGAGCTACTTTTTAGTAGCTTATCATTTGATATTATATTTACCGTGTAACCAATATTCTAGGTGTTTTAAACACCATTTTATTATGAAAAAATGGGGGAAATCAAAGTTATCATGTTAATTTAGGAAATAAATCAATTATAAATCATGAGGTCTTACAACTAAATGAATCTAATATCCCAGTATTTTTTGCTTTAAATCATGTCTTTGCAGTTATGTTTTACATTAATAATAGAAAATTTAGAATATTAATTTTGTATATACAAATACCATTTTTCAATTCATTGTAATAATGTATTGTTTGTGTATATTTAAATTAAATAAAGATTTTAATGTTTCATTTATATTTTTTCAATATCACAACACTATTTAGTCAATGCTCTGTAATTTTTACATATCTGGTAAAAATTAAAGAGTTTTAGCAGAAAAAATAAAAATAAAAGCAATTTGATTTATTATGAATACAAATTAAACAATTATACAATAAAAGCATATTCTATATAAGACTGAGCACTCAGCAAGTCATCGTCATTTTTTTTTATTCCATATAAATGTTTATTACCATAGACTAAGAAAATATAAATAAAAAGGAATCCAGTCTAATCTCTCACACATGAATAATATAAACTCCCTGTTTAGTATATTCAACACAACACTATAAACTAATATATTATTGGGAAAAATAAAATAATTTTGCTCAAAGCAACAACTGAATAAAATTTAAATATAGGAACAAAGTACATGAAAATTTAGCTCACAATGATCCATTTAAAATATAATCCTGGAAGACAACTAACAGAAAAAAAAAGAACTATATAAAATCTTAATGTAGGAATAAATATTATTATTCACAAAAGTACGCCATTGTTAATTTTAGTCAGTTCCATGTCAGCTACAAGTAAGATTTCATCCCATTTGTGCGACGGGGTGTTAGGTGGGGTTGTCATTACAAGATCCACTTTTTTAACAGAACTTGGAGTGGTGAATTCCAGTTTCCGTTTAGACTTCCCAGCATATACATGACTAACTGGAGTCTTTGGCTGACTATCGAGGACTGAAAGTGGAGTAATAGGTGATAGCAGGCTTAATTTTAATTTATCACACTTGTTCATCTTCTGAGGCCCCACATACTTGAAAACTGGTTTCTTTAATATTAAATTACCAGACACTTTTTCAATGAGACCAATAGAAATAAATACATTGGCAATGTCATAGAGACGCCTAACTTTTGACTTGTGTTGACGGTCCTGCTGCTCAGGGGAGATCACTGTTTTAGTCTTATTGGATGTGTCTATCAGTACTCTCACAGCCATCTCCAAGTTAATTAGAGTATTCTGGAAATTAATAAATAAAATATATTCAATATAATAATTATTTGACAATAAAAGGAATGACATTGAGATATTACTCACAGGAGGTTCAACCAAAAAAAGCATAAGAAATCTCTGTGCCAATACACCCAAAGTCTTATGTTTTGGAGTAGGAGGTTTTGGTGCCTTTCCACGCAGTGCTTCAGAAAGTCTAAGGTGTTCACCTTGCTTTTTAAGCATTTTCAAAAAAGAGTTGAGGCGAGTCCCTCCATGCCAGAGATATGTGTTTTTTCTTTTATGAACGGCACATTGCATAGCTTCAAGTATGTTAATTATGTCATACATTCGGCGTTTCTCCACACCTAGCCGGGTTGCAGTACTATCCAACTGTATTTCCACTGCAGCTTGTCCATAAAGGGGATATAAATCGAGGAATCTGCAATAACAATGTTCAATCAGATGATGTAAAAGGTTTAGAAATTTAAATAACAAATCTCAGTTTATTGATTACCTATCACATAAAATTTGTAGCGATTTTTCTTTTCGGTGTACAGCACTCGGTGGCGGTGTGGGATAATGCAAAGCGACATTAGTCAGTAACTTTAGGTTAGCAGTCGGTGAAACATAATTTGATGAATTTGTAACTTCAGTTAGCACACAACGCTTTGGAGTACAAGTTATGTTGTCATCTTCATACATCGTGTGATAACATTATGCAAAATACCAATTTTACAAAATATTCGCGTACTTTTTGACAGCTCAATGCAAATCGAGTTGGCGGATATATTTATATCTTCAGTCAATGAGAGCAGAACATTATGAGTAAAACAATACCTTTGAATATTAGTTTCATTTAAATTAAAAAAGTAAAAGGAAACTTTTTTCTAACATTGATGTAATTTTAACCTCACAGTAAACAATTTTGACAGCAAGAAATTGCGCGCGAGGCTCGAATAGAAAGGTTAGGTATAATAATAGCGTTTAATTTTTGCGCGCCGCAAATATCTCAATTTTATTATTTACATGATGATAATAATTAGAACCAATTTATATTTATAATATATCCAACATACTTTTTAATGTAATACTATACCTAATAGGTACCAAAAATTAACTTTTGTATGAATGAGAGCCTAAACCCATCATCAAGAAATTGTTATTAAGCGTTTTGTTATTTGCATTCATTTTGAAATTGTTAAGTTTTACTTTAAAATTATCAAACATTTCTTATCTTTTTGATTAAATTCAGTATAAAAAGAGCAGTGAATCGCAATTATTCATGAGCCTGAACTCTAAAATCTACCATAATAAAAATAAAGCGTCCACGCAAGAAACGGAAATAGCTGTAGTCTGTGGAAGGAAATTCTTTTACTTGCGTCAGATCATGGCTGGCATGAAGCTTGATTACTTTTCTTGCTAAAGTGAGCTTGGTTTTCTTTGATTGAATGTGAATTCAGTAATGTTTTGACTTTTATTTACGTTTCGGGACTTGTAAATCGGAAATGTTTGGTTATTTGTTGCTTTAGAAACTGTTAGTAAAATGAATAGATCACGTATTATCTTATAAAGACAGATGTAAATGCATACCAAAATGAACGACGGAGATTGGATATGCAGTGATCCGAATTGCGGAAATATAAATTTTGCACGGCGGAGTTCTTGTTACCGATGCAATAAAGAAAGACCAGATGAAGGGAAACCTTTCAAGAAGAAGTTGGGCACTGAAATTGGTAAAACTGCTGCTGAGAAATCTCGCGGTTTATTCAATGCTGATGATTGGCAATGCAATAAATGTGCTAACGTTAATTGGGCCCGGCGTCAGACTTGTAACGTATGCAATGCGCCAAAATTCGGTGAAGTACGTATCTATTGAATAGTTTATGCTATAGGCACTGAAGTAGAAGTTAAATGTTTATACTTTTATAGGTTGAAGCCCGTACCGGTTATGGTGGAGGATACAATGAGCGCGGACTAGTGGAGTATCGCAAACGAGAACCTTCATCCGACGACGAGTATGATGAATTTGGCAGAAAGAAGCGCAAACGCAAGGCGGAGTCACAAGAGAAGGTGCTTAACCAATGTCTTACTATGTATTTTACACTTTTAGCACAACCTCAAACATTTATCTTTAATAGAATAACATTTCTTCTAAATATGTTAAACTTGACCATTTATTAAAAATGAGTTTAGCAATTACGTGCCAATTGTTTTTGAAATACTTACTAATATTTTTGACATCATTTTCTGATCAATTATTTTTGGTTTCCATTCCTCGTCAACAGCTTTTTGCGTTAAATACTTCTTTAAACAAATATTCAGGGAGTAATGGAATTTGAAGCTCAGAAGACTTGATGTTGTACTATAAGCAATAAATTTTTGAAGCACATCATTACTAAAGTGGAGATAATTTTTCCTGCCTTCAGGTTGGCATCACTGAAGGAGCAGTTTTCAAAAAGTTGCCACCAACTGTGCAGCAGAAGGATTCAAATATGGAACTGTCAGATGTTAAACCTAACATGACCAAGTCTAAAAGTAGAGCCCAAGAACAAAGCAAAGGTAGTTTCAGTGATGGCTCAATGTGTGACTTTGCTCCTCTCCTAAGAGCAGCAAGCAGTAGATACCAACAAAGTAATAGAAATGTGCAACATCTCCCATCAACATTTGAATCAAATGGCATTCCTATGAGAAAGCGTTTTAAGAGTTCAGACGATAGAGATCAAAATGTCTTAGCTGGCTTTGAAATGTGGTCAAAGAAGACTATACAGACCAATACATCATCTCCGAAGATAAAAACATACAATCCTGTTATGGAAAATATGGTGTCATCAACAAACAATGATGTGGTTTATAAGTTCACAGGACAAAATCCAGCTGAAAACTTCCAGGTCACCTACACTGTTGAAGAAAGAGTGAGAGCTGCAGCATTGGCCATTGTATATAACAATTGCAAAATAAGTACAGATAAGTTTGAAGCTGTATATGATAAACCTGCACCAGATTTCAAAACTATATTTGCTTGGAGACAAAGGCTTTTGTCAACTGGCTGTTTAGTAGATTCTCATATTGAAGCTAAGCAAAATAATATTGAAAAGTCTTGCCTACCAAATGTGATACAGAATGTTAATGATAATAATAAGAAAAATGTTTGCAAATTGCCTAATCCAGATGAAATAGACATTGGTTCGGAGAGTGATGAAGAAATTCAAAGTGTACAAAAACCTTTGGCTAGAAGTGTGAGTGCAGATACCTTACTTATTGTGCCAGATAAAAATCATCAAGGTCCAAGTAGTTTAGCAAGTGTAGGTGATGATAGAATATCTCAAGCAGGCAGTCATTCTCATTCCACAAATATAAGAACCAGATCCAGTTCAGCAGTCAGTGAGGATTCTAATTATCAGGACTCAGATTCAGAGAGAGCTTGTAGTAAGTCTGTAAATTCAATACCTGCTTCTGGAGCTGATCTTCCAAAACCTGTCAAATTTTCGTATCGACAATCTACAAATGAGTCGGATTCCGATTCAGTGTCTTACAATAGTGAAGAAGACAATTTCTTATCAAGAGTATTTCCTAATAAGGATGTTAGGAAAAGACGAAAGACTAAACGGCGTCCCATTCCAACGTCCCCTGTTAAGGTTCAGAACTATGTTACAAATAATAGCCAGCCCTTTCAAGGCTACAGTACTTTAAAAGCACAGGAGCAATCACCTCTGGTTACTGGAAATATTTATACAACAAATCTTCGCAACATGAACGTAAAAATTCGAGAAAAAGTCTCTGTTGATGTTGAGAACTGTTCAAGTGAATATGTTCCTACTAAATTAGGTTCAACTGCAAAACAAAATTATCAAGAATTTAAAGACAATGTAAGAAAAAAAGGATATTGGGCTAAAGGAAATGGAGCTAGCATAGCTAAAAATAGAAATAGTATCTCATTAGATGTACCTCCAAAAGTTAAAGAAACAGTTACTTCCAACTATTCTAGTAAAGGCCAGAGCTATGGACTATTACAAACCAAAGTTTCAGAAAATATTTCAGAGAATTATAATAGAGGTGAAATGAATAGTTTTGTAATACCATCATATCAAATGAATGCAAAATCAGAGCAAATGATTGATAATATTACAAAACCTGCTGAAGATACTGACAGAATCTTTGCTCTGGTACAGTCAAATAGTGCTGCCAAAAAGAAAAGCATTATGGATATTTTTGATAATGGTGATCAAGGCGAAAGAAGTCCAGAAGAAGATAAAGAAACTGAAAAGTATGAAAGTATGAGAAAAATGTATGAATCTGGATGGGATGAAGACGATGATGCTCTATATAACAACACTGATACATGTGATATGCAGCAATCACCAGCTCACTTAAAGTCACCTAGTGTTTGCTCTGTCAGAATTCAAAGTCCAATGTCCAATATGCTGTATATTAATACTGACCCTCCTCAACAAACTACACCTAAAAATGTGAACGTTGATATAATTAAAGATAAACAAGAGATCTTATTGGATCTTTTAAAAGACTTTCAAAATAAGGAGCTTGGTGAACTTATATCGCCATTGAAACAATTGACGCCACAAAAAGAACATTCGGAAGACAATAATAAGAGGCAGCTAGCACAAAGAAATACTTTGTCTAATATTAGTGAGGATGTTCCATTAGCACAGTCTGAAGATGAGTGTATAAAGCCCAGACAAATTAACTCGAGTGATCAAGAAAAGACTGGGAACATTGTAAGACCTTCAAAAAGAATACATATTCTTGAATCAATTAATATTAAACCTGGTACTTACAATTGTTTGACAACAAGCCAGAAAAAGATAGCTCATCAAAGTCCAAAAAACAATGATGGTATGGATGTGGATATGGTTCATGTCGAAAATAATATTGACGAAAAGAATGAATTGCTGGATCAAACATTGGAATCTGAGTCTCCTGTTCAACCAGCTGTTGAAACAATACCAGAGCCTGCACCACAGTTAGATTTATCAAATCTGCTAGCTGGTATAAATACAAACACATTACTGTTGGCTCTGCAAAATCTTCAACAGTTAACAACACAAAGTAATTCATCAGATACAGATAATAAAGTCGGTGATGATGCTGTAGAAACTATTAATCTGACAAACGACGAAGATTGGGAGAAAGAGACTATAAGAGATGGTAGTATTGAAAGACAGTTGCAGAAATTGGATGGGAATGGTGACAATTCTTTTTTAGGGGATATTTTTGATCCAGGTCCGGTCATGCCATCTAAAGCAGTAAGAAAATTAAATTTGGAAGTTGATAGTCTGGAAGAACAATTGCAAGACCAAACTGATGCTAATGGGCCTGTTATAGGGAGTTTCAAAAGTTTCGCCTTACCAAAACCAATATTGCTTAATAGATTAAAAGTAACTGTAAAGACTAATGATAAAAGTACAAAAAAGTCGGCGGATGGGAAAAAACTCAAGACTAAAAAAAAGGTTTGTATACTAAGTCTACATTTGAAGATTTGTATATATATATTTTTATTTATTCTGTGTAATATCTGTAATAGTAACCATTATTTTCACTCTTGGAAAGCAATCTATAGAGATGCAGGTTCAAAAACATAAATTGACTGTGTGGATATTTTTTATACCTAAATCCACTATGGTTCTGTACCAAAAGATAAAACGGGTCCCTATTAATGAGACTGCTGTCCGTATGTCTATCTGTTAGCAGGCTGTATCTCTGGAATGATGATAGCTAGAGAGCTGAAATTTTAAGTTTGTGTGTATCAGTTGATGCTACAACAACAAATAGATTAATTACAATTTATTAAAGTCGGAAAACTGTTTTTAGTGACTTGGTTACCTACAATTTGGTACATTTTCTGAGGGATATTTGAATCTTAAACAACCCCTTAGGCTGTATGTGTATTCTAGATAATTTTTTTACCTATATGGGATTAAGCAAAGTTTGGGTTTGATTTAATTAATGACTTATGCAATAGCATGTCTTTTGGTGTTCTGTCTGTCAAAGTGACATTGTTGCAGACTAAATCTGGTTCTCCTCAAGAGGCAGCTGAAGCGGATGAAGAGGATGATGAGGAGGAGTCGGGTGATGAGGCGGATCTGGCGAAATATGATTTATGGGGCAGTGACGCCGAACAGGGCAATTCATCTAAAACTGGTGAGTATAGCTCATAATAATAAATAAATAAATACCATTAATATAAACGTAAAGTGTGTAATATGTATGTAGCTGTTAATCTCCGAAAGTACTAGTTTGATCGAATTTTTTTTACTCACACTTTTAAGTCAGTTTCCGGAGATATTACGTAAGCTACCTATGTGTTATAGATTGTCTTATATGTGATGATTTGAAATTACACTCTTATGAAATCGCGAGAAACAGCGATTCCATAATACAAGTATTGATTTTACGAAAACTTTTGTTTCAGATTTAGTGAAAGAAAAGACAAAAGATGGAGAAAATTCTAAAGAGGGTGCTTCGAAAAGTTCTGTAGATGATGACGATAAAAATGACAAAAATGCATCGCCTGATTCTCAGAGTAGTAAGCGAAGGTTAGATTTACATTTTATCAGTGTCACGTTGCATGTATATTGCAGCTTTAAAGTTGAATGGGTGGACGGACAGCGTGTCTCAGTAATAGAGTCCAGTTTTATGTTTCGGTACATAACCCTAAAAAGTAGCATTAAATATTGGAAACCGTGATAAACTTAGGTTTAGGTACTATTACTATACAGAATGACAGCATAGACATTTATACAAGGTATTCAGTACCTGATATCATTAACTATCATGTCCCTGTATAATATATATACTTGACTATGATACAAAATTTCTTACTGGGTGCCTGCCTTAAAAAGTTTGTTTTGTTAGCAAAAATTTCTTGTTTTACAATTAATTTTTTATTTTTATTATTAGATCTAGGAGTTCGTCATCATCATCAAGTTCTTCATCAAGCTCCAGTTCTAGTCAAGGTTCTTCGCAAGCACCGAAAAATAGGTGAGATTTAAAGTCAGTAGGGCATTGTAAATCACAATGTATCGAAATATAAATCAAAATTATATATTACTAGCTGTTGCCCGCGACTCCGTCCGCGTGAAATTTAGAAAACTTTTCATCCCTTTTTTCGCAATAAAAGGTAGCCTATGTCCTTTCTCAGGGCCTAAAGATTGTCTGTGACGAATTTCATCAAAATCGGTAGAGAGGTTTAAGCGGGAAAGCGTAACAGACAGACAGAGTAGTAACTCTGTCTGTCTGTTACGCTTTCCCTACTAATATATAAATAATCCCTACTAATATTAAATCAATACAATTTGTTTTCAATTATTCAGCAATACAACTATTTGTATTAAACGCTAAAGATAAAAGATGCTATTATCAAGACCATAAACAAAGACATTTACCACAGAGTGAATATATGTTCAATCTTGAAGACATGTAACTATAGCCTGTCTAAATCGTACTTTAGGGTCTAATGAAATATACCTATTCATCTGACGTCTAGATTTCCCAAACTACAAACGTCACTTTTATAACCTATCAAACAAATAGTCTATTGGCAAGAGACATTGACATTACAACATACAACAAAAAAATCTTGTTTTTTTTTTTCAAGGTACGACGATTTCAATTTGAATAGTGAACGTGAGAGTTCACCAAAGGGTCGCAAGTCGAGATCTCGTTCACGATCACCGCGTGCCCGGTCAGCCGGACGACGCAAGTCGAGAGATAGCCGATCGGGCGGAGAATCCAGGTATACTACATACTTACATATTTTAAAGGCTTTGGCTATTCTAATTGTTAGAAAACAAGAATTTAGAATCACTACTCTCGGAGACTAGCTTTATTATTACTGAATTCAGAATTTAGCACAGATTAGATCAGATTACAAAAATTTTACCAAAAAGACGCCCGAAAAGAATACAAGTGTCACATGTCATGTCATGTCCCCATGTCTTGCCGCGGGTTCATAAGAATCGACCGAGTGGACCACGTCGCGTGACATCTGCCTATATACCCAAGGAGGGTTGACGAAAGGTAGGCGACTGGTCGTAAAAATCAGTCAAACCCCATTCTGTAAGTCATGTTGCATCGTCTTCGAACAACGGGGTAAGGGCAGAAGAATGATGATGACAAACTTTACCGTTAGATTAAATTAAAATTTTTTTTTTTCTAGGAGTCAGGAATCATCTCGTGACAAGGAATGGTCGCGTGATCGTGACAGACGCGATAGATCGCGGGGTAGTCGCGAAAGGAAAGAACGTCGCTACAGCCGAGACGGGAACCATTATACGTCGAGAGGCAGACATCGTTAACTACCCATAATTAATTAAAAAACGGGACAATAACTCCCGTTTATTATGTGTAAAATTCACAAAAGTTTAAAAACAGTGTATATTGCTAACGTGATATGACATTCAGTGATCATAAGTGTATATGTGGCATAAAAGAGTTTGGTTACATTAGTATATACATCACAAACAAGTCAAGTGTGAATCAAGACTTCAAAAACCTGTCAAGAGCGAGGCAAACTCGCACACTTAGGGTTTCGTACCTACTAGACATATAAACATAAGTAACTGCATTCAAATAATCAGTTAAATAAACTCAAAACAACTCACCAACTTAATTTTGTAGCTGAAATATAGGGAATCGCCTACATTTCAGCTACTTTATAAGTTGGTATTAGTATAAACACTTTTTTCTTGTGATGTGATGACAAATTATAAGTTTTTGGATTTTTCCCTATATCATCACTATATAGACTTGATCTATACCAAATTTCAAGGCTCTAGGGCAACGGGAAAAAAATTTTGACAGACAGACACTGGAGTGAACCTATAAGGGTTTGTACGAAACCCTAAAAAGGTTCCTTTACTTATTAAATTGTACAAAAGCATAATAACGGGCATTGTTCATAATTTTTGACCTGCTGTTTTTATATATTTTTTAGAAAATATAGTCCATTTTAAGAAACTAATTTCAATATTATCGAAATATTCATTAAATTGAATTTTTTAAAAATACTAAGAAAATATTTTCTTCAAATGTTGTGACGTCATCGACAACATCGACACAGTCTGCATACAAATGCAGACTGTGTATTGCCTTTGCCTAATAAACTTTTACAACACAAATCTATATATTGTCAAGTTGATTTATTAGTCTATGCGGAAATCAGTCACGTCAACTTTTAATTTGTTTTATTTTTATCTAGTGTTTTTTGTCTATTTTTTTAGTATCCTTAACATAAATCTGCAAAAGTAATTTATTATTGTCTTACATTGTTTACTTGTTTTTATTTTTGCTTGACAGCGCTGATGGAAGTCGTAACCACAGACTAGTTTTAACTGTATCTTTCAAAACTGTCATTAACAGCATGGATACTAGAAGAAAGGAGTAATATCTTGTATGGGGGATCAGTCCAAAAAGTGTCCACTTGTAAACAGCAAATAACACTCGCCGAAATAGCGCTAGTGTAGCAAGAGGAAATGATATGAATGTAGCAGTTATAAGCAGAGTGAAGTGTGCTACTGTTGCGGTAATTCTTTAATACTATTTTCTATTTACAAATATTTGGGGTACTTAAAAACACCGTATAATTATAATAATAATTAATATAAATTTATTTCATAGTCATGTTTGTATAATATAATAATTTAAAAAACTGCGCTGTAACAAAGCGGAAGTTTTTCTTTCCTTTCAAATAATTTGTGGCGCTCTTTTTAAAATTCTTCCACTTGCTACTATGGCGCCACCTTAATTTGCTGCCTTACAGCGGACACTTTTTAATATACTGAGATATTCCTCCTTTCTTCTAGTCTCCATGATTAACAGCAATAACAACTCTAATACAGAGTAGCGAGTCTCTAAGTACACTTAAAAATAAATTGTAAGTTCTTCATTTCGAGGGCAAACAAAGGTCATTGCTTTTTTTGCAAAATAATCCTAAGTATAGCAAATTTACTAAAATAAACTGATAGATTATGATCAGAAACTCTATTCCCCGAAATAGTTTTGGAATTATGAGTTTAAAAAAAATGAACAATGCCAATTTGCCACTTGAATCTTTCAGAGATATCCTCATAAAATCAATATTATTGAAGTCTGCTCACAAACTGGACCTAAGACAAGATTTGGTTGTATAAATGTAATATAACGATTCCAAATAAATTTATAGAAAATATTTAAGTTGTTTCAAGATTGCCTATAAATTTGGATGAATCCCTTCAATTTCTTCGGGCACTTTTCTCAAAACCCGACATGAAGATACATTGGAACATTATTTAAACAAAATAAATAAAATCGAATATAAATAAATCGAATTTATTGATGTAAATACTAACGTAACATATTAGGTTTAGAGCCGCTCTAACATCGATCTTCATAGTGCGAATAACCCGATAATCTACAAATATTTTAACTATTAACTTTCCTATTGAACTTTTCAATAGGCAAGTAGAATATATACATATTCCTAAAGTTATTTATTAATTTTCTAATTGACTAGCTATACTAAATTAACTAGTGGAGAAATTGGTTAACACTGGCACGGCTGCAATAGCTCAGTTGGTAAAGCGGCGGAACGGTATTCCGAGGTCGTGGGTTCAAGTTCCGCTTACGGTGATTACTTTTCCAATTATTTTTATGAACTACATAATTTAATTATAAATTACCCATTGGAGTAAAGGATTGATCGTATGTTAGTCCGTCTCTACTTATACAGGTGTGATAATTATATAGGTAAGTTTGTTTGTTTGTCGTCAGGTTTATACCATCCAGTCTTGTAAATATTTGGATTTACAGTCTAGTGCCTACATTTTTCAATAGTAATATAAGATCTATTTAAATATATATTATCTAAGTTTATTCATTTGTTATGACGGCAGAAATTACCCCATTTTTTCGTGCTTTTTCTTTTAATGTGCGGTTCAAATGAGAATAGGATTGCTGCGCGCCATGTTGCGACGTAATAGTTGTCAATTTTAACAATTTTGGGAGTGTCGGCAAAACAAGATATTTTTTTAATATAATTTATCTATCACTTTATCGTTATCGTTTACTAATTTTCGAGCAGTTAGCGAGACAAATACAATTAAAAACAATAAAAAATAACGACATGTTCATAATAACAATACTAACACAAAAAATGAGAAATAACAACAAATTTATTTTTTTAACGGGAAGCAACCCTATACTAACAGAATTTAAAATAAAACGCCTTATAATTCATACACTCGTCAAGGCACACCAACAACAACAACAACATGGTGGTTGGCAATTCAACTTAATATCATAGTTTTCAACAACGATATTATTGAAAGAAAATAGTATTTCTTTTTTAATAATATTGTGACTACTATTATTAAATAATATTATACAAATTACTGAGATTAGGTAAAAGAAAAAAAAAACATTATTGATACGCAAATAAAATTCTGCTGACAGTACTTTCTAAATAATTTCTAACAACCAAAGGTCGTCAATGCTATTTTCATATCTGGCCGGGTCATGGTAATAGGTACCTGAGTGACTACCATGGCCCGGCTAAGGGCGAGGAGGAACATCGTGGGGTTTAGTGGATAGTCCGGCAGCAAATTGGCCGGGAGTCCCACACGAAGCCCAAAGGTTGCCCCCGCAACCGGAAAGTGCGTAAATGCATTCCCCACGATAAAAAAAAATCCTATTCTCATATGATCGGTTGCTTAAATGCTGATCAGAATTCCATCTACTTATTACCTCTATGAATTACTATCTTTATTTCTTTGTAAATCTGGTTTCTATTATAAGGTTGTAGAATTGCGTTTTTGGGTCCTATTAAAGTCGTATTATATTAAGATCCGTAAATAATAGGTTAACACTACAATAGTTTTCTATCAAATAATTACAATATAATATTAAATTCATTAGCAATCTATGACTTAAGAGGTTGTTGGTTTGACGTCCAAGTTGTGTGTATGTTTGTAGCACGGTAGCTCTTAAACTGGTAGACGCAGTTATTTTAAAAAGAGGTTTTCTATGTTTCTTAATCTTAATCATTATAAAGATTGGTTTAGCCATTCACAAGATGATGTTAAGTAAAATTGGGCTAAATCGAATATTTTCAATTATACCCGTCATTATTATCCTGCCCTTGTCCCGTTATTCGGCGTAACTTGTTCATGTGGGGAGGTGACACTTGTATTCTTTTTGTTTGTCACCCTACGGACTGACAATTTTGATATTACAACGAATTAATAAATACGTATTAATCGGCTCTGAATGTATTTTGCTTTCAAAATATATGAGCTACTCTTCTCACTACCTATCATTCTCATGGTATAGGTTTTTAGACCAATCTTTGCAAATAAGGAACAATAATGTCTAACAGCCATTTTCAATAATCGAATGAACGATTACGCTATCTGTAATCTTCGTTTATCAGTAAGATATTTCTCCTGTCAAATTTTCAATAGAGAAGTCGTCAGTTGTATATTAAATTGCAAGTAAGAACAAAAGTTTGATTTGTTCTGTCTTTATTTGAAGCATCTGGGGATAGGCAGAATATTAAAAATGGCCGACAATACAATATAGGTAGATTACTAAGCAGTACAGAAAGGTTTTGTCAAATGTTTCTTATTAGAATTGTGTATATATTGTGATTAAATTTCTAATATTGTGAGAAGAATCCGTAATGATTGTATAAAGCACGGTTGTTGGAAGTTTATCCCATATAAATTTAGTTATAAAACTGTGATTTGAATTTAATAGCTGCAATTTATGGGCAATAAAAATGTCAATTGCGAATCGCAATTTGCGATACACAGGTCACATACTGTAGCTAATTTGCTGTAATTTTTTTAAAGCAATTAATTATATTTAAGTTAAATAAAGTAGAATTTAATCTAAATCAGGAAAGAAAAGACAGCGCGAGTAGAAATATCTTTTCAAGACCTAATGATCCTACTCTGGAGTATTTATCTTCTCCACACGTGGGACACGAGTCTTCTAAACAACTATACATTTATTAGTTTGTGATTAAATTTAGCATTTTTTTTATATTGTGAACTTGTGTGATATTTCTATGAAGGCATAATAGATAAGCAAAAAAAATATTTGTAAGATCTGGAATAGAAAGTTGTGTACATTGTATGTATTAGGAACTGTTTATTTTATGAATATAACTTTGTATATGTGTGAGGAAATTTGGAGAATGTAATAATTCTTGTACGGTATTTGTAAGTGTAGTTATTACAATTAACGATTCAATTTTAAATACCTGCTCCAATGTAGTGAGTATAAGTTATGCCCCTACAAATTTAAATAAAAATTTGCGAAAATTATCTTTTTTTTTATTGACTACCCACGTATTGTCTGAATCGTAAATAGTCAATTACTGACTGATTTCATCTCTTAAAAATGCAAAATGTTAGGAATGTTATTATACAGACAGGTGTACCTAGAATTATTAAATCAAAAAGCAAACGAAATTCAAAAATAAACCACTTGCAAAATGATTTGCGTATTGACCACCTACGTTGAAAGACCTTATTCGATTTTGAAGTAGATAGTACACATATAAATTATTGACATAATATCCAAAATTGATTAATAATACAGCAATAAATCACGAGCTAAATGTTTATTCACAGAAATATACATGTTTAATTTTGATTACATTCCTAGGAAAGATGAAATAAAGGTTACAAAAGATAGATTATAAAATATCCATGGAAATAGGTAGGTACTCTACTTCTTAGTTTGTTGATCTGAAAAATATAATTATAGAGTTTATAGCCATATCCCTACCTACATAGGTACTTATAATGACGACTAAAGGGGTAATATAAACACTTTCGGGTTTAAAACATATTTTGAACAGTGTAAAAATCTTAAAATCTTGGACTACTACGGCAAAAAATTAAAAAACTTGTATTTTTTTTATAATTATTTCCTAATAAATGAGCAAGTCTGCACAGTAATATAGTAATACTAGTAAAATTTATAAAAATAAGATATTACAAGTTTCATACCTTCTAGACAGCGACAGTCCTGCAAAAATGTAGTAGGTATTAGTTTACGTTTATGGTACAAGCACAGAGGGTATACCTGTAGGTGGTAAAGATCTGGTAGTAAAATATAAACGATTTAATTTCAAAGCTCGTGATGCATAGTGGGCATACCATGCACAAACCCGTCATTTCCACTGGGCACATGCCCAAGGCCTTGCTAACATTACTGCTCCATTACGAAATTATAACCGATATCATTCGACTGCTCCATTATTCAAAACGGTTCATCACCTAAGTCCAACTCGACCCTGGCCATGCACCTTTTGGTGGTTCAACTTTACAAAAACGGAAGATCTGCTACGTACAAAGTTCTGAGAAACTTACAGGCTTCTGCGATCCAGGTCTTGATTCGTTCTTCTTGACAGATTTAGGTGTGCATGGAGCGTCAACTGCGCCACCTAAACAATACACGTGATTTTATTCAGTGCTCTTGGCTATGTTTTAAGAAAATCTATTCAGATGTAAGACAACAAAATTTTTATTATCGGTGATGAGAAGTTGGCGGACGAAATAAAAATCTATTTGTATAGAACCAGAGTTAGTAAGCACTAAATACTAACTAACTTAGTATTTAGTGCTTTAAAGCCTTAAATTCGGGATAAAGTGTAAGAGGCCAGTTAGCTGACTGTCTGGTTTCAAAGTGCTGCGCTAACTTCTACCAAAAGAAAACACTCCTTTGTTATCTAGCAACGTTGAGCCATGCTATGTTATTGCCACATAGCTGGAGGGGAATGCATATAAGTAAAAGGTCTTTTGTGTCAGTTTAAATAAATACGCCATAAGCTTCATGTAGGTGGTTGCATGTTTGTATAACAACCCACGTAGGGCATATGAAGGGATATTGTGTCGTATTAGATGTCGCCACAGACGTCTAACACGACATCGCTTAAAGTGATTTCGATTTGTTTGACTATTACAAACTGTCTAAAATGTCCTGGTAGTTAAACTGCGTCATTTAGAAATCTGATCTCTCGTTAAGATCCCGCTATACACTACTGGTATGGTGTCTAGGCTAAATACGATCATTAGTTGTATCCTGCAGTAGGCTAAGGTGTAATTATGAATTATGTCTAGCAATGATGGAAGATAATTACTCTACATGAGTAACAAAGTATTATTTGTTCAAAATGAGGTGTAATTTACCCGGTCCTACATTAGCGTTTTCCGTCGTAGACACTTTGTAGTGCTGCAAATGGAAAATAAATGTCATCATATTTCTACTGACAAAGAACTGTGTGTATGTTTGTTACTTTTTGACGTCAAAACTAATGAATAATATAATATTTGATAAAATTTCTTCTACTGGTAACTTTAAATTAGAATTAAATAGATATACCTACTTAACTAAGCAGTAGTTATAACCGTGGGTGCAATTGTAGGCGTAAAAACAAATTACACAAGAAAAACACCACTTAAGTATAATCAACGACCATCAGGCACACGGCACAGACTTCAGACTTGGATAATATCTTAGCTAATTCACATAATTTTTAACCTCCGACGCTGAAAGCAAGGTTTTATAACTTTGACGTCGATATCCGTCTGTGTGTGTTTCTTAGTTATTTTCAATGGAATCTTTAATTATTTAAACCCTTAAGAGGATACCAAAATTCTTCGTGCATTTTTCTACGTACGAAGTTTTCATTGTTTCTTTAGATTGAATGGCTAGAGCTCTAATTTTTAAGTATATGTTTTTTCAATATATAATCTAGGATCGCATAAACTCAGAAACGCGATTGAAAAAAGTTTTCTCGATAGAAAATCTTAGCGAAACAACCTCTCTCATTTTTTATTTTTTTCATTTGTCGGTCTATTATCGCGTATTAACTAATGAAATAACTTTAAAAACATAAGTAACTATTATATATAGAAACACGTAAATCAGAATTAAAATATATTTAGTAGATTTTGAGTAAATAGGAAAAGTATCCCTAATTCTTCATTTTCTGTGCCTACTGGCTGTGTTAATATGTACGTGTCGGCGATGATATTGAATAATATTGATGTAGGCCCTTAAAACCGCTATTAGCATTTCTGTTCAGCTCAACCATGCGTAACTTTCTTTATTTTTCAGATTAACATAGAAATTAGAAATAATAATCAAATACTTGATTTCAGAAATTGTAATTGAATTGTTGTTTTAAATAAGGTGTCGACGGGTATTATGATTAGTAATCTGTTATAAGAACGAACCCTGCCGTCATCCCCCATTGCAAATCCCGATGATAGGGGCAGAACTTCCGGTCCCCATTGTTTGATGAAGTGTCCAAGACGTGCTACACGTTGTGCTGGAGTAGTAGTTGTGTGAGAACCACCACAATAACGGTTGCACAGATGTTTGTCTGTTTCCGACCTGTTATAATTAATCAGTAGCGTTACAATTAATGCGACAAGCGGTTACCGACGATTTGTGGGAGGGCGAAGAGCATGTCAGACATTGAATAAGTAAGACTTCGTTATTATTATTATCATACCGTCACGTCTTTTTTCTTGTAGGGGGTAGGCTGAGACTATAAAAAAGCTTGTGCAACAACAAAAAATATTATTTGTGATTTTGTGAAAGATGGATCTTCTGGTTTTACGTGTTTTTATCATACGTAACTGGCCATTGTTGCGGGTTCAAAAACTCCTGAAATATTGAAAATAGTGCCTAACTGTAATAACTTGAAGAACATTTGTGCCTATAAAGTATTTGGCACTAGCACTGATGTTAAATTACCTGACTTTCTGCGGTGGTTTAGGTGTCGTCCCTTGTTTGTCTATACGCTCCCAGTCGTGCATGTTCCTCTGTGGTATACCGCTTGCTTGAGTCTTACGTATTGTATCTGCGTGGAAGGAACAATAAGCAACATTAAGCAACAAACTCGCCAACTACTTATTTTAAACTAACTACTTAATAACTACAGGTACATAAGTTTTATATTTTATTTAACGTATTTATAAAACACATATATGAGCTTATATGATATGAATCATCCTCTCTGGAAAGTCAACTGTACTTAGATCCTAATTCTACATTTCTAGTGACATGTTCGCCATTATAATTTACGCTGACTGTAAACGCCCACTGGCTACACGTCTCTACCATAACACGGGTTGGTACATGTTTTACTATACCACGAGGCTGCAAGGTCCAGATGTCTCTTAGGCGTCTCAGCTCGGATTAGCTGAGTCGAGGTTTACAACATTCATGGGAGTTATGTCGCAAAATTTTTATTCCCATTACACGTTATAATAATGATCATACAATATTTACAATCGTGGCTTTTTCTAAAATATGCTACTTAGTATTTGTTACTAATTATAGTCGTAAATACGTACCAAGTTCATAACTGAGATAAGGTTTCATAGACATGGAAGGCGGCAAGCCCTTGCTCAAAGTACTCGGAGGTGGTGGATCCATCGGCATGACAGCATTTGCATCGCATGATATGCAGTTCACATTACTGATAAAATAAAAAAAAACTTACAATATGAATTTATTCCGAAATCACTGACGAAGTTAATAATTATTCAACATACACGAGGAAAGATCTGTAACTTCAGGAGATGTTTTTATTTAATGTGGGTAGACACAAATTTACAGTAGGTAAAAATGTCATACGTTAACAATTTCTTCTTAGTGCCTGCGGCTTCGACCTCACGCCTCAGTGCTGCCATCTGTTTCAGATTCTCCTGTAGCTGTTTCAACTTATTGTTGAAGAATTCTTTGACCGGAGATAGCTCCATCTTGTCCAATTTAGTTTCAATTTCACGCTGAATATCGTCCAGAGCTTGTTGCCATAGTGATTCCTGTTATAACAAATTGCGTTACATTAACAAACAGAATCATATGATTACATAACATGACAATCTCTCAAAATCTTTCTTTGTCTTGGAGAATTATTCTAATGAGCTCCGAAAACAATCAGTAGGTACACCTCTAGCTTTCCATAGAAGCATTACACAATGAAAATTAGTTACCTGAAAATTGAGTTTTCCAAGAGCATGTTCCAAACCTCTGGAGAGATCATCACACGCCATTTCAAACTGATCATGTGACACTTTACGTGCCAACATACGAAGGTCTGCTTTGTCAGCCAGAGCTTCCACCATGTCTTCCCGGTCCAACTTGATAGTTTTCAGTAGCTCGATTTGTTCTAGTAGCGACTGAAAGAGCTTTGTAAATAAGTAATCAGATTTTACAACTAATGCACTTAGAATGTAGTACTGTTATAATCAAATCTGTAACCAATAAACTGCTTAATGGATATTTATAAAACTTACTTAGATGATACTAGCAAAAAGCTATAAGTAATATTTATATTACAATATTGGTTTTAAGTTCAATAACAATTAACTGATGCGTTTGTACACGCGGAAATTATTTCATCCACTTTATCAAATACTTCCATTTTTTAGATCTGTGCTGATAGAGGAGCAAGATATTAAAGAATACACTTTTAATCAATCAAAATGGTCTTACATTAATATTATGTTGTCTCTCTTCTTTTTCAGAAGCTAATTGTATTGCCGTGTCGTGTACTTGTTGTAACTGTGCCTGCATATCTTGTACTGTCTGGTACAACTCCATCAAAGCTTAATGAATTCAAGAAAAACTTTAATAAAATTCACGGTTCCAATTTATTCCACTTATTTATTTAAATGCCGTTGGCAATATTGGGATAAATATATAGGTACTAAGGTAGGCTAATATAGAAGAAAAAGGCTAATTACAAAGGACGTGTCAAAATAATTAGGTATTTAATGAACAAGGTACCTTGTAAATCTCTAGCAAGTTCAGGAGTCATTTTTGCACCCTCACCCGCTTCTGCAGCTAATCTCAAGTTATTTTCAATCTGATCTTGTAGCGATGTAATCTAGAAATATATTATACCAATTTTAAAATGTAGTTAATAATAACAAGCATTTTAAGCACCTATGCATTTTGAACATATTTCACCAATTTAAATATTCAAGTTTGTACATATTATTTTTGTAGTTCAAAACGGGTTTTCCGAATATTGATGCGGTTTTGCTATAACTAGGTAGTAAGTACATACTACCAATTTCATTTCTAATTAATTAAATATTTAGAAGTAATCTTCATCTACATAAAAAAGTTTTATTGCTTTCGCTTAGAAATACTGTTTACCTGGTCTTGTAAAGATCCCCCTGGAGCAAATACCGCGTCATAGCATTGATTTAATTTCTTTTCAATGTCTTGAAGCTTGTTTTCTAAGACAGCGACTCTTTGGTAGATTGGAGAATCTGCACAAAATACAAAACATAACCTGAATATAATTGAAAGATAAAGAAAAGTTTTTATTTGGTATATGTCTTACCTGGATTTTAGAGGACCCCGGGGAGAATGTGGACTGGAGAGATTATATTCTTAAACCATCACTACATAGACCTATATGATTAATAAAATTGGGATAAAATACTTGCCTTCGGCTACGCTGGGTCGAGGTGGTGGCATGGTTATGACAGATGATGGCAGCGAAGGTGAAGGTCTTTCTACAAATTTAACAACACAAGTAATTATTAAAAATAATGTCTTCAAAAACATAGTTAATGCATATAATATGCACAAAATAATCTAAAATCGTAAGTGCAGTAGATAAGTAGGTCTTAGTAATAAAGTTTGGACAAAACAAGTTGACAACTTATACGGATTTAGACGCGTGGAAAACGCGTTTGTACCTATCCTTTACAATATATACATCTTACCAGCTTTAACGTTTAATTTTTCAAGAGCTGCATAGAATGCGTCAGTTAATTTTGAATGATCAGTACTGAGACTGTTTAGAAGATTCATCAAAGCAGCTAACTCTTCTTTAGTCGCTAACGTGTCTACATCAATAGGGGCTAAGCACGGACTTGCTGGTGAAGATATCTTTTGAGGTGGTTCCTTCGGTGATTCTTTGGGAACCAGTACAGCTGTTGGGACAGGACTAATATGAGACTGGACTACTGATTCCGGTTCTTTTATGGGAACGACTGGTTCTGGAGCAGGTCCTGGTCTAAAATATCACGACATTTTATACTTTATAAATTATAACTCTACTTAATTAATATTAAAATAGCGAATGCGATATCATTGCATAAGTAGCTGAGTTATTAAAATTTTTTACATAAGCTGCTGTAGCTACGCTTACAATCAAGAATTAAATGTAATTTACGCCTTTAGTAAAACATCCTTAAAATTTTTACTTACGTTTCAGCTATAAGATCTTGTACCAACGAGCTTAGTTTTGCGATTCCTTCTTCTGCTGCTTCAAGGCGAGATGACACATTTAAGGAAGTCCACATATCCGTAATAGCTTTAAGGTTTGTTTGAGATCTAAAATATGATCAAAGTAATATTAGTACCTCTCCTTAACGAGATCCCACATGGTTTCTAAATTGTGTAACAGATTTGACGAGCCAATGACGAGCATAGACCAATAAGGTCTAAAATAATCTCGACTTTAAAAAGTAAAGAAACTACATAAACAAGCGGGATTACCTGTCCAGAAATACACAATACGAGTACATCGTAAATTTAATTGACTGGAATTTTTGCTATCGTAATTTTATAGTGACTTCGATGTTAATAGAATAAAGTTAAGAATAGAAATATTATACCTGACTTCCTGTAATATTTCTTCATTCTTAGGAATACTACCATAAACACGATTCTTCAAATCTTCTACGGTGCTCTCCAATAAATTGAATTTGCTGATAGTAACCAAAGAGAGCTTCTCACTAGAACTAATAACTCGAGGCCCTATCGACCCAGCACTTGATTTTTTAATTTCTGCTGGAGCTACTATTTTGCTTTCTTTGGAACTAGGCGTAGTAGAAACTTCAACTGCGCTTGGGGCTGCATCTGGAGCTTCTGGTTCAATTGGAGCAGGTGGTTCAGCCGGGGTCGGCTCTGGGACCACAACTGGGGCAGGAGGCTTGCTTGGAATGTCAACTTCAGCCGGTTCTGAACTACTGTCAGCATGTTTAGATGTACCACCACCTTTTCTTTTACCACCTCTAGAGCTGGTAGCTTTTGTTTTTCCGTCATCGGTTCTCGCTGAACCTGCCAACATTTTTGTGGTACAATTTGTTTTGATGTTATTTTACAATGTATTGTTTAGATAGCAATCAAAACTACTTATGTGAGAAAAAACTAATAGTGAATTAATCTAAAATATTGATATAACTGACGTTTTACATAGAGCTGCTAAGATAGAGTAGCCTAATAAAATCATGGTGATTGTGAGACGTATTGCTATATATTTATGTATTATAAAGTTACAGGAATACTCACTTTCCTCTCCTTTTCTAATGCGTTGCACTGTAAACATAGGTAAATATTTTTAAATAAAATTAAATGTGATAGTTTTGTTACTTATTCGCATAGACGTGACGGATTAGTTGATAAAAACTCCCTGGACAGATTTAAAGGTGGTGATTATAATTTTCAAATCATTGATGAAATATTTCTATTGGTAACAAGGCAGTTGTAACGTATTGTAGGTATATCACAAGGTTAATGGATAAAATTACCAATAAGCATGGTATCTTGATCATCTGGGTTCGCTGTAAAATAAAAAAATATCAGTTCTCAAATACTCTGCTATCCTTAGTAAATTGCATAATTATGGAAGTTTTATACTTAGTTAATGATAATAAAAACTTAATCGTAATAACAAATGTTACTTACCAGCAGGTTTTCCATCCGTCTGAAATGAAAAAAAAAGATTCTTAGGTACCAAAATATATCAATAGTTGCGTTAAACTTTTAATAACATCAAATGCTTTCTTGCTGCGAAAAATTTGGTAAAGGCAGAATATTTATTTATTTATAAACACTTTATGCACAAAAAGGTACAATGGCGGACTTAATGCCCTAGGCATTATCTACCAGCCAACCACATGGCAGTGCAGAGATAAAGGAGTGTGGGTCAAAAATACAATAAAAAAGGGATCCTACTAATTTAAACAATGAATATTACGCAATTTTATCTAAGTAAATCTAATAATCATAATCTATTTAAACTTACAAAAATAAGTTTTATTATATAAACATACATAAAATATCTACATAAGTACTTATACATAATATTTGTCACAGTGAGGAAATAAAACTAGCGGTTTGACTCTGCCAATAGCATAATATAGTGACGACGCAATTTGGCTTTAAAAGCCAAATTCGCGTAGCCAAAGGCTTTTTTAGCCATCTTAATTTCAAGAGGGAGGGCATTCCAAAAGAGGATAGATTGGACAAAGAAAGAAGAGTGCACAAGACTAGAAGTATGAACCGGACAAGACAGAAGAAGATTACGAGACGACCGCAAATTACGATCAAGCGTCGGTTGGATAAACTGAAAATGACACTTTAGGTACGATGGAGAATCCGTGCTTTTCAAAATGGTGAACAAGGTGGATAAAGCACGTAGACTGCGTCGTTGACGTATTGGCAGCCAATTCAGACGGGATCGAAAAGTTGACACGTGATCGTACTTGCGCAGATTAAAAACGAATCGAATGCAATTGTTGAGAAGACGGTCAAGTTTATTGAGCAGATCTGCATTCAGGTCGAGGTAACACACATCAGCATAATCGATGATGGGAAAAATTAAAGTATGCACAAATTAAATTTTGCAGAATATTACTATCGTTATAGCCTTAATATGGTCGTGGATTAGAAATTACTGTCTATTATTTATTAATTTACAAGCTGATGCCCGCTATAAGCCACGCAAATTGGTATTGCGCTGGAACCTTGTCAAATTAACGCTCCTGTGACGTCATCAGCAAAGAAAAAGTATAGCTAACAAAATGTAATATTCTCATCTATACGTCACTATGACGTCACCAACATGGCCGCCAGGCGCATTACCAATTTGTGTGGCTTATACACCGTGAACGTAACGCGTGAAATTTTAGATCCCCATATATTTTGACACCGTTTAAACCTTCCTTGGACTTTCGTGAATATTTCAAGACCAAGAAATCACCAAAATAGGCTCAGCCGTTCTCGAGTTTTAGCGCGACTAACGAACAGCAATTAATTTTTATATATAAGTAGAAGAAGAAGAATTATCTTACAGACTATTTCTTCTTATATTGGGCCCTAACTTTGTACACCTACTAGGATACCATAAAATGTACGAAGTTACCTCTATAAGATATTCATCAACAGCTATGGTTATATTATCATCTGTTTGTCTTCCAACAGGGAAAGAGGCCACGTTACCGCGGAGTTCCACATTCTTCTCCTTGACTCCCAGTTGTTGGGCCAGACAGTGGAGCACTGTTTGGAGCATACAGAAGTCCACTACTCCCGCCTTAAAGGATATACTATTTTTATACTATTTAAGGGTGACAAACATACGGCCCATCTGATGGTAAGCAGTTACTGAAGCCTATGGATGTTTAAGGGAGGCGTATGTCCAGTAATGCTTGGAGAGTCTGATGGATGGATGGACGTTTAAAGCAATAACCCTGTCGAAATGTTGATTTATTTATTATGATAATGGGATCTGGTTTTCACCTTTTATTTATACCGTTAAGGTATTTCAAATATTTTTTTAAATAAGTATTTTAACAGACACTATTTTTATTGCTAATGGATAACTTATTGATTGTATTTCTCTTACCTCAGGAGTCCCGATAGCCAAGTCAATCATTTCACTGATGTTGGTTAAAATTCCCTCTGTGGCTAATAGAAATATTTAGTAAGAATAACTCATAACTAGATGGATTTTACACTAAGCCGTAGCTAGATTTTTTATAGGAAGAACGGGCTCTCATGAGTACATAGAGGTCTTATTAATTGTAATCCAAATCCTGAGGTGGAGCTATGACTCTACTATTTGTAAAATTCAGATATCGATAAAAGAATTTGTTTTTCACTTTTTGTTACTTAAATTGTGTTAAGTGTTATATTAGAAGTGTAAGGGTAAGTTAAACTCTGAAAGAAAGAAAGAAAGAAAGACACTACACAAGGGCGTATTTTGAAAATTTGTGCTCCAGACCGGTTAGATTTGCCACCCCATAAATTAACAGAGATGAGCAAATTACTCCACCAGACTTGTGTGACTCTGCGTATGAATTTTCATGCAGTTTTAACTATGGGCGTAGATAATAAGAAAGGGTGGGTTAGTTGGTTGTAATCCCATTCCCCGAAATGATGAAAGCTGTGCGTCTTGCGCCGCCCCGGGTCATGGGACCCTTGGCCCTAGGGTTAATACGCCTTTGATCATACGGGGGGACGGAACTACTATTCCATTGACCAGGCACATCAGTAGGTATAGGGCTTAGTCGCGATCCAAAAATCGTAATAGGTGATACAAAACAGATACCAGCCATAATTCCTTCATACAGCTCCCTTCTTAAAATAAAAGTTATGTGATGTATATAAACTAAAATAAATTAAGATTAATCTAGCAAATTTTAGTAAACATAATGCAAAATATTCGGTAATTATATCACTGACATATAAACATATCAAATGATGACGTATTTGACATCTATTATTTATTGTATTCATAGATTGTTCCATAACAATCTATAATTGTAATATCCGAAAAAGGTTTTTGTATACTTTATATCCATATATAAAGTATACAAAAACCTTTTTCGGATATTACAGCACGTTAAATTACAACGGGTTAAATCCATGTTGAATCGTAGTGAATTTATTATTTTACAATTGACCTGCGATGCTTCTTTTACTTAATAAATCAAATTGAAGTGAAAAAGTTGATTAAGGGCCTACATCAATATTATCGTATATCATCGCCGACACGTACATATTAACATAGCCAGTAGGCACAGAAAATGAAGAATTAGGGATACTTTTCCTACTTACTCAAAATCTACTAAATATATTTTAATTCCGATTAACGTGTTTCTATATATAATAGTTACTTATGTTTTTAAAGTTATTTCATTAGTTAATACGCGATAATAGACCGACAAATGAAAAAAATAAAAAATTTGAGAGGTTTTTTCGCTAATATTTTCTATCCAGAAAACTTTTTTCAATCGCGTTTCTGAGTTTATGCGATCCTAGATCATATATTGAAAAAACATATACTTAAAAATTAGAGCTCTAGCCATTCAATCTAAAGAAACAATGAAAACTTCGTACATAGAAAAATGCACGAAATTATTTTGGTATCCTCTTAAGCTGTCCGAAATTAAGATTGCATTATTATGATTTATTCTTCACTATTATATCTGAGCATTTGGTGTAATAATATGGTTATGAATATTTTTACTTATATGAATATATTACAAAATATTAATACAAAACTCTTGAATCACCTATTTCTATTAAAAAAACCGCATCAAAATCCGTTTCGTAGACATATTCCTTCTTTGTTTTATTCTATGTACAGAAGTAAAGACGTCGCCCTATCTATTTGTTTTTATAAAAAACTTTCTTTGCAGTTTATGTATAAATACAAAGTAAAATTTCGAATTATAGATGCACACCAGAATCAAAATAGTAGTTGAACAGGATACGTTGGTTTGTTTATTTTTAAAATAAAATGTTAGTTCAATGGCTAAGTGCAGGCTCGCTACAGTTTGTGGACTCGCACTTTTTGTTTTAACTTTGTGTGCGAATACTGACATCAGTATTTATAGCATAGCTTCAAAATAAATTTGCCGTCGTGGGATTTATGGAATTTACAATAAATGATAGTTTATTTTAAGGAGTTAAAAGAACTTCAAAATCTATTAATATCGCAATTAAAACTTGGGTGTAAGAAAATAATTAATTATCACTCGCATACGCATTAAAACAGCATGAGAACTTACATAAGTCTTACGCGAAAACTAAATTCACGACCTCATTTTTATCATAAGGCATAGCCCGACTCCGCCACAAGCCGCAAACACGATTTCCGATAACGTCTTGAACATAATATTTTCTGTATCTGTGTATCTAACTGAATCCTTAAACGCAGATAATTTTTTTACTATTATAAATGAGTTATTTAAAAAGTGACCTGGATTTTCAGGTTTAACTTACGTTCAAATATAAGTTCTGTTTCTTTTTTATAAAACATTTCTTTTATATAGCGTTTATTATGTTTTTGAACTACGAGTAAGTATGTGATTATTTTCTAACACTTACGCGACATGTTGTTTGTTCATCGATGACTGAAGTTAAATTTAAAACAAATATATGCGGCTGAATCCATAAAAAGTGGTTTTATTAAAGTATGTAATTTTGTGCTATAATTTAATATGTTATAGGCACAACTGTTTATTATCAACCAAGTCTATGAATACAGGCTTTTGGGGGGATCCTTTAATAGGATTTAAGACTTGTGCGCGGTTTGCGGGTGTTTGGACTTTATTTCGAGCCTCAGGGTGTTGACTTTCTGAGTGCTTTTCGCTGTCAACCCACGTTTGCATCAACCTATTGCATTACACTGCATAAACTGCATCTAACTTTGAAGTTAGTAGCTTGATAGACAGACACAAATTGTCATGACATAAGTTAGCTGCAGATATGATTTTGCAATTTATTACATATCGCCAAGATACCATTGCACTCTTAGAACTGATAAATTTTTGCTTTTTATAAAACAGAGTCGCTATTTCTGTATTTTCGGTTTTTAAATTCCACGGATACAAAGTTCCTAGCTAGTAGTTCTATAAGAAATTATCATTAAGAAAAGCATCATTCTTTTGAGATTTTTATATTTAAAATTGCGAAATTGATTTCCTTAATTTCACTATTTTAAACATAAACATCTCTATGAAACTCTACATCGGTTTAACGTAAATGGATATAAAGACACTGTCTTTTTGCTCCAGCTATTATTATGATATCAAATTGCCTAAATTGCCCTTAGCTGTAATTTCTCGCCAGTTTCCATACAGATTGTCTAGAAGAGGTCGCTATCAGAGATAAGACCGCCGTTTGTGCACACCTCATGTTAAACTAAGGTAAAATTATGCAATATTTTTGCTATGGTGTACAATAAAGGATATTGTATTGTAGGTATACAGTGGACATTAAATATAAGTATTACATAAGTTCCATAACTACTAACGTTTAACAAACTTTTCGCCAAACTATAAAGTGTAGAGCAAATGTATTTTTAGTATGAATTAATTGTTCATCGTTAGTAGCGCGATTTTCGTGTGATTTCGGTATAATACATCAAAGGTCACCTGAAAATATATTATACAATAGAGAGTTGGATGCCTTTTCACCAAACTATTCGTAGTAGGGGCAATGAGCTTATGTTATCGGCTAATACGGGGCGTCAGCAAAGGTTATTCTTTAGACTCACTTAGGTAATAATAATATAAAATTTATTACAAATTACAAATTAATTTGCTTGTAATGTAATCTAGGGCATATAATTATTCTGTGAATCGAACTCAACGTCAAGCATTTCGTGGAATACTAGTCATATGGAACATTTATAGATGCAAATTAATGTTATTTGTAATTACTACAAAACAAAGTCCGTATTTTTGTGTGTATGTCTATGTGAGCTTGTATCTTCAATACTACGCAACGGATTTTGATGCGGTTTTTTTAATAGATAGCGTGGTTGAAGAGAGTGGTCCTTTTGTATAATTTCTTAGGGTTTGGATTTTAAATTCCACGCGTACGAAGTTGCGGGCAACAGCTAGTTTATAATAACCAGTAATTTATTAGATGCTACAACGTAACTGTCCTGGCATAACAATGTGGGTCACTGCTTCATTCCCTAGGTAATGTATAAGAAAGAAAGACGTAACGAATTTTTACCAATCAATTGTTAGATAGATTCAAAAGGAAGGTTTAGTTATATTGTGATGTTTTTGTATAAAGTTACTGAGATAACATCGCTGGCGGGGCGCTGTTAGTAAGTACACATAATAATATTGAGAATGTTCATGGTGTGTAATTACAAAGTTTTTCATTACGGATTTATATGCACGTACTTACTTCAAAACTTTACTGAAGTTTGACGATTTAATCTCGAATTAGGATATCGTAAAATTTTATGCGCACCAGTTTGCATATTTGTTGAATAACGGTCGACCTAAATTGTTTAATTGTCGGAATTAAACCAGAATAGTTCTAGGAATTAATGTGCGTTATCGTTATGTTGCGATCTAATCTCATAGGGTGGTATAACTGTGAGCACGAAGTTTGTTTATCTGATCTGCTATAGTCAACAACAGTGATGTGAAACTTACTGGATTTTGAATGATCAAATATTGATATAGGATGTTCATAACTAAGATAAAAAAAGAAAACAACGAGTAATTGAATTTAATACTGGGAAGCGACGCGTCAGTTTGTATCGGTGATTACAAGTGGCCAGCTAAAAAGTTTCTTTGTTTGAGTATATCATTATCAGCAGTATAAGGTTAATTTTAGTATCAGTGTTATCATATAAGTTTGAATGCCGTGTATTGTTAAAATACATACTTATACAAACTAGACTCAAATAATCGCGAGCGAAAGACTTTAAGTTAAGATTACCAGGTGTAGCACAAATTGTTCTAATTCTAACATAAATATCACTTTCCTGGTACCTACTACGGATATGCAACAACATAATGAAAACGATGTCATTATGTTTTGTTAAGCAATAGTAATTCTTAGCTAGAACAAAGAAACTAGCCCTAAAACGACAACACGAATATGAAACGTAATACATTCATTACCATTGACAAACTTACCAAAAATATAGTATTAACAATATATAACTCAATGTACTCGCAAGGTGCATGTTAATGTACAAGTGTTATCTTAATAGCTCTAAACGATCTGTTTACACATTTTTTTTCTTAAATCTAGGACAGATTACAAAAAATATGATGCATTCAACACAAGAGTAAAGAAAAAAAAAATCCCATGCGAACTAAAAGACGTCCATCCATTTCGCCGAAAACTGAGGCTTCTTTTTATCCGGCAGGTGACGGCTGTAAGAGCGGGACGGAACTCCGAAAGCTCGAGGATTCGATTCGACTAGATAGTCTTGCGTCGGCTCGACTGGGAGCCGATCGCTTCGTGTGGAGTAACGTTGGTGCTTCCAACGTCAAAAACTTTACGTAAATATTTAAACCACCTGTGGTTGAACTGTAAAACTGTGAATAATTTACTATTGTGTTTACCGCATTCAGCGAGTTTTGGCTTACGTTAATTTTTAATAAATAATTAGTTTTATTATCTTCAGTTTTGTGTGTAAAGCATCTTTATCGAGTGCATGTCAGGATGATCCTGTTGCACCTTTATTAACGGTGAGTATTTTAAACTGATAATATTTTATTTAGCATAGTTTGTAGTTTAGAAAAAACACGTGTTGTTTACTTACATAATATTTACATTATTATGTCTGTTGTAATAATTGTATATAATTTGTGTTATCGTTATATATTAATAAAAATTCAAGGTCATTTTTCTTGACGTAAATAATCGCAAGTTATTGAATGGTATTAGAATTTATTATTTATTTGACCAATAGCTGTTTAGTAATTGTTTGTAGATATTAAATTTTAAGCGCAGATAACTAAATCTTGAAATTAAAATGTAGAGAATTTACGATCACGAAGATTGAAATTTTTTATGAACCTAGCTAGCTGAACTTAGAGAAAGATGAAATCAATATCATGTGAAGCTTATGAATAAAATGTAAACTTTTTATAAGTATTTGTTTGGGAAAGCAAAGCAAATTTGACAAAGCTTGGAAATTAAAAGGATAATTTATAAATGACTTTTGATTTATAAATGACTGATCATCATAACATCACGAGTTTTTCCCGTAGGGACAGGCAGAGTTCGCCATCTACTATGATCTAAGCATACTTCCTTCGCTTATGTTTATGGTTGGGATTATGCCACTTAAGGGCCTACATCAATATTATCGTCGACACGTACATATTAACACAGCTAGTAGGTATAGAAAATGAAGAATTAGGGCTATTTCTTTTATTTACTCAAAATCTACTAAATATATTTTAATTCTGATTTACGTGTTTCTATATATAATAGTTACTTATGTTTTGAAAGTTATTTCATTAGTTAATACGCGATAATAGACCGACAAATGAAAAAAATTAAAAATGAGAGAGGTTGTTTCGTTAAGATTTTCTATCGAGAAAACTTTTTTCAATCGCGTTTCTGAGTTTATGCGATCCTAGATTATATATTGAAAAAACATATACTTATTACACATTACATAAAATTAGAGCTCTAGCCATTCAATCTAAAGAAACAATGAAAACTTCGTACGTAGAAAAATGCACGAAGAATTTTGGTATCCTCTTAACTAAACTAGTGTTCCTGTTTGTCTACCTTATGTAATCCTTGTGTGTACAATAAAATGTGAAATAAATAAATAAATATGTTTATAGTTTATTTATATATCAACCGCAATTGATTATAACGTGTTCTCCGTGACAATTAATTGATGTATTTGACAAATATTTTCCTAATTAAGTAGTTACAAAATTAATTGAATGTATAATGTAAACAAAATATTACATTTTATAATACTTGCGTGATTGAGTTATTGAAATAAAACCACTTTTTACGGATAAGACGCGTCTAAATCCAATTATATAAAAGTTATATAAAAGTGGTTTTATTTCAAACATTACGTATTTATTATGTAAATCTTTTTTTTTTGAATAAAGATAAATTTATTGATTATTGATATATGCATATTTTTTTACTGTTAGTGAAACCAGCACATTAAGAAAGTAGAAACCACTACATTGTTTAGCTTAAAGAATGAAGAGTGTATTCAAATTTTTCAGTATTATATGTTCAAGAAGTTTGTTTAATAAACTTTTAAAAAATGCCTACACTGCTTATCTTTCGTCTTGAAATTCCAGTATTTTATTCATGGTTTAGCTTCAGGCACATAAATAGTCTTCTACCCACAAATAAAAGTCCCATCGAGTGGGCGATAGCACATTGAAACATTCTGCTTAGAGCTCTACACTACACGCAACCGGACACTGATAGCAATCTTTTGCATATCACGCCAGAAAGTCTACCGAATTTGTGTATTTAGTGTATTGTCTACGAAATAGGTATTATAATGTCCGTAATAAAAATTCATGGATATTTCACAGAACATCCTTTGGTCCCAAATTAAGCAAAGTTTTTATGCTCTTGTTTTGCGTACTAGAACCAAGTAATAGTTAAGAACCTTGTTTGTACTACTTACACAATTGATAGGAAACACGTAGATATCAAATGAATATCTGGGTGAAATATTAATATAAATATCATACAAATAATTATCCTGTTCAAAAACCGAACCATCGACCTCGTGAACAGTCTTTAAACACTCACTATCATATATTAGAGAACGGGTGTCTTAGTTTTATGACGGGCTTCGTGGTCTAGTGGTTCATATAACGGACTGCCGTTCACGTGGTCGCGGGTTCGATTCCCGTCTCGGACATTCAGTTGTGTGATGTTTATAAATGTCATACAAATGTTTGTTCTGCGTCTGGGTGTTTACTATGTATAAAAAGTATGTACATATTTACAAAAGAAAAGTAGTCTATGTATTCTATTCGTATTCTGGTAGCATAATAAGCTTAGCTTGGGACCAGAGGACGTTGTGTGAAATGTCCATAAATATTTATTATTATGGTAGAGGAGAAGTTTGTTTGTCATCATTACTGATTACACATATTTTTTTTGTATATAGATTCACTTTAACGGCGAAGATTGTCTTTACTTCTAATCAAACAAAGTCGTTCTGTTTGTATGTTTGTCCCTACTTACAAAAATAACGACTTTGCTTTGTGAGCTTATATTTCCAAAACTACGCAACGGATTTTGACGCAGTTTTTTTGATAGATAGAGTGGTCCAAGAGGATGGCTTTTTACACGCTTTATATTAGCTTCACTTGTATGTTTGTTTGTATGTTTGTTTGTATGTTTGTTTGTATGTTTGTTTGTATGTTTGTTTGTATGTTTGTATGTTTGTAACCGACTCCTTTGGACGCTATTTTGACCCACTTTAAACGGTCAGATTCTATTCAAATTTTGCACACCTGTTAAAGACCAATGACAATACAATAATTCGATTAAATAAAGCGTGTTTTTTAGTTTTTTTAAACTATTTTTAATTTATTTGTAGAATATGTTGGAAGTTGGTTTCTAAATTTCATGCGTACCTACGAAGTTGCGGACGACAGCTAATTTTAAATAAAATGCGAATTTTAAAGCTAACATTGTATTAGTAGAGATAAAACAGATATATACAATTTACGATCCTAGTTGCTGCCGTTATATTTATCTGGATAATTTGAGGTTTGATCGACACGCTCCGATGTGGTTAATATCACACAGGATGAATGCAAATTGTCTAAGATTGGTTGATTGTACTCTAACTAGTATTCTTAGATATCCTACTAATATTATAAATGTGAAAGCTTGTGATTTTTTTTTTAATAAATAAATATCATGGACATTTCACACAACGTCCGCTGGTCCCAAGCTAAGCCTTATATGCTTGTGTTATGGGTACCAGAATACGGATATACTACATATACTACTTTTCTTTTGTAAATACATACTTATAATACATAGAACGACGAACGAACGAACGAATTGACGGGCTTCGTGGTCTAGTGGTTCATGTAACGGACTGCCGATCAGGAGGTCTCGGGTTCGATTCCCGGTCAGGACAATACTTTGTGTGATGTTTATATTTGTCATACAAATGTTTGTACTGCGTCTGGCTGGGTGTTTCTATGTATTATAAGTATGTATTTACAAAAGAAAAGTAGTATATGTATTCTATCCGTATTCTGGTACCCATAACACAAGCATATAAGCTTAGCTTGGGACCAGAGGACGCTGTGTGAAATGTCCATGAATATTTATTTATTTATTTATTTATTTTTATTTATAGAAACACCCAGACGCAGTACAAACATTTGTATGAAAATTAGAAAAATCACACAAATGATTGTCCCGAGCGGGAATCGAACCCGCGACCTCTTGATCGGCAGTCCGTTACATAAACCACTCAACCACGAGGCTCGTCATATGGATTCGTCGATTATGAATGTTTGTTACTTTTTCATGAAGAAAATTCCGGATTGGATTTTAATGAAACTGTACAATAATGTAGCTTATACATCAGTATAAATTATAGGTTATTTTTTAATCTGAAAGAATGCAATTTTCCCTTGGGTTAATAAACAACGAAGAGATTTTTTATCCTTTTTACCGCGGGTAATACCGCAGGGAAGAGCTAGTATGAAATATATGATTAAAACTATTTTAGAAGCCCTTATTTAGTTTTAACTACTCCGATATTTAAAATAAAATATTATATATTAATTATAATTTTATATTGTATAATAATTTTCCCCGTTTTCGCATTATTTTTTACTGATGGCACCTATTGGTGGCAGCGTGATGTTATATAGCCTATAGCCTTCTTCGATTAATCTACTATCCAACAGTGAAATAACTTTTCTAATCGACCCAGTGGTTCCCGAGATTAGCGCGTTCAATTAAACAAACTAACTCTTCACCTTTATAATATTTGTATAGAAGAATACATTTCTAACGGTCTTATTCATAATGACTTATCGGAGGTTTAAAAGTTCGCTAAAACCGGTTCGCTACAATTGTCAAAACTTGTTATTCATAATAGTCTTTTTACGCTAAAACGTTTATTATCTCTCCGATAAAATATCCGTTTAAACCTCCGATAAGTCATTATGAATAAGACCATTAGGGTTTAGTTTCTGAATTTCACGCGTACGAAGTTGCAGGCAATAGCTTGTTGTAATATAAATACTAAGTATAAATAATACATAAACAACGATGTAGCTTTCACCTCTTTTCATAAAATATCTCAAATACCGCTGAATAAACAATTGTATCATAAAAACATACCGTAAAAAGAGTTCTTTCATTTTAATAAAAGTGTTTTATAGCTCACGTAAAGGTAATATTCGAGAAAAGCTTTAAATATAAGTTCAATAAAAGAGTTGTTTTACCGGCTTCAAAAAATGTATTGAATTTCTCTAGACTTTGATGTAGATACCCTCGAGTCTAACTAGAGGTATTCAGAATCGGAACCGTTTAACGTGGAACAATTTTAGTCCGTAGGAAGACCAAAGAATAGAAAAATAGATGAACGGATTGGGTGAAAGAGCAGTTAACAGATTTAAGACGTATGACAGAAGAATATGAAAGAAAAAACATGTTGCGCTGACTCAAAGTAAAGGGATAAGCGTGCGAGAATAGTGAAATAAAGAGATTCTAAATTTGAATCTCTTTATTATTTTTTTTCCTTAAAATAAAACTACTAGGGCTTCGTGGCGTAGTGGTTCATGTACTGGACTGCCGTTCATAAGGTCGCGGGTTCGATTCCCGCTTGGGACAATCATTTGTGTGATATTCATAAATGTCATACAAATGTTTGTACTACGTCTGGGTGTTTTCTATGTATTATAAGTATGTATTTACAAAAGAAAAGTAGTTTATGTATTATATCCGTATTCTGGTACCCATAACACAAGCATATAAGCTTAGCTTGGGACCAGAGGACGTTGTGTGAAATGTCCATGAATATTTATTTATTATTTATTTATTTATTTACTTTTTACGGATTTAAACGCGTGTATTTGTTTTAAATTTGGCCTGACGTTATTATGTTAGAAAATATTATGTTTACCCGTTACTTTTCTGTGCATGCTATGATTACGATCATGTTATTCTGGTACCTATAAGACAAGCAAAATAAGCTTGGGATTAGAGTATTTTGTGTAAAATGTTCAAAAATATTTAATTGATAGTTATTTATTTATGTTCTTTGAGTAAACAACTCTTTTATGGATTCTGTTGAGTTAATTTGCAGTCCTCTTGTCTCAATGCTGGGTGTTTTGGAAGCTTTGCCGTTATGGTTACTCATAGAACTAACCGTAGTCCTTTGTAAATAGATTGTACGGCATTTTTTGTAAGAATTGTAGTTCCTTTTTGATTTTAATAATATCTTTTGTTTGTTATATTGTGTTATAGCAGTTTAATGCCATCCCAGTCATATACTAATTCTATGAGGCCTGTTGATGTTTTAGGATATAGTTAGATTCGTACAAAATACCTGAAATGAATTAGATTCTTTGTACTGTACAAAGAAAACCGCCTCTCTTTTAGTGAGCGACCTTCAAAGATTAAGTTGTTTTAACATAATACTAATGTTAGTCATTGCGTGGCAACGAGTCAGGGAGAATTACTGTTTATTTGTGAATAATGTTATCACTGTATATATTTAGGTCATTTAATAATTGATAATATTGTGCTGGTTAATGTAATACTAAACAATATTTTAAAATAAATGGTCATAGATGCTTAGAGCGTGGGCAAAGCGAGGATTTACCTAGTTTTGAGTAGTAGTAGTAGTTAGTAATACAGTTCAATGGTTTTGAGAAGGTAATCTATCCGCAATAGTTTCGGAAATATATTTAAATACATATAGTTTTTCTGGAATAATTTTTGAAATGTCTCCCAAACTACGCCCCCACAGGCTACGGCTATGGTGCAGAGGGATTTTCACTTTTATAGAAAAGTTAGTGATTTGTTTGGTTACCAAGATAGAACTATTTTTTCACTAGAACTGTACTCCCCAATAAGAGTTCTTCGACCGCGCACGTTTATATAGCAATTTATTATCTGAAAAGTTTACCAAAATGTAGTGTTTTATTTACGACACTACCTACAGCGCTGTGAAAATAGTGTGATGTTTTAAGAGCTTTTTGCTGTATTATTATTTAGCTTATATACAGATAGCTTGCAGGTGAACAACCTGAAATTACGGCGTTTATTGTAAAACTTTCAAGTTTTACTACAAACGCTGTAATTTCATTACCATTTCTTTAAAACATGTTTAGAGGATACCAAAATAGCTTCGTGCATTTTTCTATGTACGAAGTTTTCATTGTTTTTTTAGATTGAATCTAGCTCTAATTTTTAAGTGTATGTTTTCAATATGACGGGCTTCGTGGTCTAGTGGTTCGTATAACGGACTGCCGATCATGAGGTCGCGGGTTCGATTCCCGCCTCGGACAATCATTTGTGTGATGTTTATAAATGTCATCCTAATGTTTGTTCTGCGTCTGGGTGTTTCTATGTATTATAAGTATGTATTTACAAAAATAAAATGTAGTTTATGTATTCTATCCGTATTCTGGTACCCATAACACAAGCATATAAGCTTAGCTTGGGACCAGAGGACGCTGTGTGAAATGTCCGTGAATATTTATTTAATATATGATCTAGGATCGCATAAACTCAGAAACGCGATTGAAAAAAGTTTTCTCGATAGAAAATCTTAGCGAAACAACCTCTCTAATTTATAATTTTTTTTTATATTATCGCGTATTAACTAATGAAATAACTTTAAAAACATAAGTAACTATTATATATAGAAACACGTAAATCAGAATTAAAATATATTTAGTAGATTTTGAGTAAACAAAAAAAATATCCCTAATTCTTCATCTTCTATACCTAGCTGTGTTAATATGTACATGTCGACGATAATATTGATGTAGGCCCTTAAGTACAGATATAATTTTAGTTGTATATTTCAAAACGTTAAGGGCCTACATCAATATTATCGTATATCATTGCCGACACGTACATATTAACACAGCCAGTAGGCGCAGAAAATGAAGAATTAAGGATACTTTTCCTATTTACTCATAATCTACTAAATATATTTTAATTCTGATTTACGTGTTTCTATATATGATAGTTACTTATGTTTTTAAAGTTATTTCATTAGTTAATACGCGATAATAGACCGACAAATGAAAAAAATATAAAAATTGAGAGGTTATTTCGCCAAGATTTTCTATCGAGAAAACTTTTTTCAATCGCGTTTCTGAGTTTATGCGATCCTAGATAATATATTGAAAAAACATATACTTAAAAATTAGAGCTCTAGCCATTCAATCTAAAGAAACAATGAAAACTTCGTACATAGAAAAATGCACGAAGCTATTTTGGTATCCTCTTAATTTATTGATAACATTATTTTATAACTCGAATTCTATTACAGTGAGCATGTTTGCGAACGTCTTTTTGTTTATGTTCACTAAGCATTTCTTGTTTGCAATTTCACGTTCTTGGATTGCAAAAGAAACAGAATTTAAAGAAGAAAGAAGTGAGATATTCGATAGACATTTCAAATGTTTAATAACAAACTCAATTAAACGTGGTTTATAATAACATTGTTATAACTATTTCGATATCTATTGATCTGATAAACGCCTAGATTTTCATTTATATCTTTAATGTACAGACATTGAATTATATCATATCATATGAGTAGGTACGAAATGTTTTACAATATAATAAAAGTATCATTACTTTCCCAATTAAATACTGTCGTAGTATGACATGTCTTTACTTTCTCACGGTGCGTACAGCGAGCATGGCGGGTATAAGAACGACCGACTAATTGCAGATAATGTGGGCTTAATCTGTTATGTTACATGAATTTTAATGCCTTTAGTATTATGTGGTTAAGAGTTGGCTTGTCGGAAAAATGACGATTTTTTCTCGATACATTTGGAATATATCGATATATTACAATCAATATCGAAAGCGTACCAATATTGTTGGTAAAGGTGTGTCCGAGAAATGGTGAAAACACAAAAATACAAGATTTCCTCGTTTTGAGGACTTCCTGCTTTTTTTAAAGTCAGATAAGTGTTTGAATGATATATCGATATGTTTTCCTCAATTTATTGACTTCCGATATTGAGATTTTTATAAATATCAATATATTGATTTAATTTTTCCGTTCCGACATCCCCTGTTCAGAGTAGACACCAATAGACCAGCTTAGACGTTTCTTATTATAGTGGAACACTACCTTTAAACTCTTTTTTTAAGTTTACAGTTATTTAAAGTTGCCTTATTTTTATTTCCCTATACCCAATGTTAAATGCATGTATTAAATTTTTATCGTAATTCCAAAAAATATAAAAAAATAAAATGTAATTGAAGGTTAGAGTATCAAATAATCTATCTATAAGTAACAATATAATAAGTATAATAAATCAATCTTAGTTTTTTAGATGACATCAAATAATTAAAAGTCTTTAATAGTAATGATGTAATTACTGCCATATGTAGCAATGGCACTTGAAATAAACGTTCACAGGCGGTGCTAATAGATTTGTAGCTATATCTTGTGTGTGGAAATATATTTATTCATTTTGAGTAATATTCATAGGAAATGTAAAGATAATAATAAATAAAAATAATAAATATTTATGGACATTTCACACAACGTCCTCTGGTCCCAAGCTAAGCTTATTATGCTTGTGTTATGGGTACCAGAATACGGATAGACTACATATACTACTTTTCTTTTGTAAATACATACTTATAATAAATAGTAAACACCCAGACGCAGAACAAACATTTGTATGACATTTTGTAAACATCACACAAATGAATGTCCGAGGCGGGAATCGAACCCGCGACCTCGTGATCGGCAGTCCGTTATATGAACCACTAGACCACGAAGCCCGTCAAAGATCAATCCGTCAAGATAGGTAGTTAGTTTATGTAACTTTTATGAATACCTTTAACCGAACACAGGCAAAATTCTGTTCCAATAAAAGGACCTAGTTAATATAGAAATTCGAGAAAATAATCTTAGAAAAACAAATGTTGAGGCAACTTCATTCAAAAGCAAGGAGCAATACATTACCAGTATCTTTATTTTTAAAATTTCGTGACTTTTCACTGACCTTGATTTAACTATTTGGTCATGAACTTACTTTTAACATTTTGTCATGCCAAAACACTGTAGAAATACTCTATTCTGATTCCCCCATATCGAATGGTGTGGTTTTATAGCTGACAAAGAGGCAACAATGCTTCAGTGCTTCTATTAAATGACAATAGCCCACGCCACGGTCTGTCGATGCGCTCCTGATTCCGCTGCGGCCCTGGTACAACGACCTAGTAGATAATATCAAACTGGATAAATTTATGTCCATTTTGACCCACTTTACTTTGGATAAATTTACATAGTCACGGTCGAAGTTCAATTTAAATTGTTAGAGCTATGTGACCTATTATTTAATGAGATAATTAACATATGTGAACTTGACAATGAAGCAATTATCATACTCTATGATCCACTAACTTGGGAGCGCACTGTCTGCTAAGGTAGTGTGTAATTGTTTGTCTAATGAAAGCCACATTTTTAAATTAACCGTCTGCTATTATTGAAATTAATTTTTGGATTTTAAGAAGCGGTTCTCGTTCTGTTAAATTATTGTTTATAGTTTTGATGGGAAGCTAATTTTGGCTGTATGTATATTTTGGATCAGCAAATTAAAATACAGGATGAAGACTCTGATTAACCCTATTTTCTGGATATATTGTTACGGAATATCTCAACAAATGAAATTACTAAAGTAAGAACAGTTAAGTATAGGTTCTGAAAAAGTATATTGCATTATATTTTTTGTCAACTTTATTCCAGTTTGTGTTATCTAGGGAATTTAGAAACGAGGCATTGGAAACCATTAAAATATTCGAAATTTTGTTTCGAATTTTCACTTTTAGGTAAACATCATTTATACGTAGGTATATAGAACTACTATATATTTATAAATGGCTCTTGATATTTCAAAAAATTGGTCCAGTGCGAGTGGGACTCGCGCACGAAGGGTTCCGTACCATTATCTATGCAACATAAGGCAACGTTATTAGTATCGAGCAAGAAACGGTAAAAAAAATCAGTTTTTTGTTTTTTGTTTTGTTTTTACCCTTTGGGTACGGAACCCTAAAAAAGTAAATAAGTAAGAACTTCACAACATTTTCGCATTGGTCTATAGGCGAGGTCTTTATCCAGCAGCGGATGAAAAAAGGCTGATGGATGCAGGAAAAAATCTAAATAAGTATTACTATAATTTAGACGTAATTAAGTGTACAACGAAGTTAATATTAGCCGCCTGTTCTATCGGTTAGTTAGCAAGTGACGTAGTGGAAAAGACGAGGGTTGCAAGTTAATTGTGTGTTTGTGTAGCTGTTTAGAATACCCATATTTTTGTACATAAAATTACGAAAATATTTTCTTGCTTCTCACTCAGAACCTGCCAATAACAAACCCTATGCGTAGGCAGGATATAATAATGTTGAACAATCAATTACATTCAGAAACGAGTAAGCGCTATTTCAATATATTTTTTATCTTTTTTTTAAATAAAATGTTTATATTCCCTCTTGAGTTTTATTCATTGATAAAAACAGACTAACAGCCTAATAACGTCATACGTTGGGCACGGGCCTCATCCACTTCGGAAGGGTTTGTGGTCTACTAAGCCGCCCTGACCAGGTGTGTTGACACAGGGTTTATTTTCGGGTTTCCCATCTCTCACAGTTGATGTACTGCTTATAAATATATCCCTTAGCTGACTCTTACAGCACCCTGGGGAAGAATGTATAACGCACAAGTATACCACCCAGTAATAATAATGTATAATCCGTCATTATACAGATGGAATAAATCTGCATATTATTTATTCTTTGGTTACTATATTGGTTTCAGTTATTGTGTGCCTATAATATTATTTTTATGCTGTGGGTCTCAAGGAAATATTTTTATAGTTTTCCTCAGAATTTATATAGTCCCTACATATTGTTAGCAATTTGTTCTCGCTGTTATCAGACGCGGACTTCTTTATGTAATTTTATGTAATCGTGACATGACACTTCAATTTTGCGTCCGTTTTCCGCAAGTGTAAGATAAAATAAATTCATCTGTGTTTGGATCTGACAATGATATTATATAAAAACCTTGATTTAAACACATCCTGGTCTGTACGGCTTGTTTCAATAAAAAAAAAATGTTTCTTTTTAATTATCATGCGCTTATGTCAAACGTACAACAGATAATTAAAATTTTTGCATTATCCAACACAGCAGGAGTTATTAAAACTCCATTACGTTGCCAAATTGTAATTTAAAAAAAAGATCCTTAATGAGTTTGTTAGCTCGAGCTACGTTCTAAATTTAAATAAATATAAATTTGGCTAAGGTAACACATGCAGCCAAATCTGTTACTGCCTGACTATTAGTATTTTAACTAATTAGAATACCTACGTCTGTTTTGGACACACTTGGCTATAAATTCAGCATTTTTTACCATACATCATCACTATTCAAAGACACAAGAAATCGTGAAACTTTCAATTCAATTTCAATTTATTTCAATTACTTTGTAGCGGTTTAGAGATTTTTTCACTAAAATCTGATGATACATTTTCTGCTTTTAATCTGGTATTGACTATTCTATTAAAGGACACACAAAACATCATCATCAACATCATACCGTACCCTCTCCCTCTTGCTATTCGCTATCTTCCCTATACCTTCATGGGGAAAAGGTCTTATTTGTTATCTGTGTACAATAGCTGGTTTTTACAGCATCCTTGGAAGGAATGGGGCGGCGACACTTGTATTCTTATTCCGTCACCATACAGACATTTCAATGCTTATGGTATTTATTTTACGTTATTTTATTTTCCGTACTTCTCCTCTATCTATAAGTGTGGGAAATTTTAAAGATCTAAACTTTTCGCTTTATGTGTTAATATAAAGATATCATTAAGCTGCTGATACTGTATGGTAAAGAAGATCAAATAAGCTCGTCACTTCTATAATAGCTCTATTTTAAAAGGTAGTTGTTATAAACCGTAGAAATGTTTAAGGCAGGTAGCCGATCAATGCCACAGAAATGCCAGAAATACAAAAAATCTAATGGATGCGTAAACAATCAATTAATGGTAGCGTATTAGTGTGATGAATTAAGTTGTTGAACTCGTACATAGTTTTTGCCAAATAAATAAGACTAATTTAAATAAATATTGCGGCATACCTATCTAACTAATCTTACTGGGACGGCGTGGTGACTAAACATTGGTATTTTAACGCGGAAGTCTAACTATACGATGCAGCAGTAAATAGTTGTTAGAATTTAGAATATGGGACATAAAATATAGTTGTAGACACAGATTTGCCAGATGGTGTGTCTATGGATACATCATTTACACGGCTTGAAGTATACATATCTACGTGTGCGGGAAATATTTATCTAGGTGTGTCTCTGACAAGCTATACATTATATTATGAAACATTGTTAATCTACGAAGTACGATTTACCCAGGCTAAATTTGTTGGCGCTTGTTGGTGGCTTCAAGATAGAACGCGAAACACTATCTGATGAATCTGTGGTTGTTGACTATAAGACCAATTGGGTCAAATGTTTGTAATGTAAATATTAAATAATAAGAATATTATGGGGCATGAAGAGTTCAAGACTGGCCCTGTAGGTTAGTTGTCACTGCTTTATGAGGTCTTGGATTTAAATCACACTTAAAACATAGGTACCTATTTATGTTTCATGAACATAGATACCTAGGTATATAATATTTATGTATTTCAGAATACCAGGGGATATAACAAAATTATATTTTTCTCGCTTTTTGGCAAATGCTTTGTTAGTAGGATTAAATATCATTTTTGCTACTTTATCACGCTACTTGTCTCTGTTATCTATACTTCATCTTAGAACTTAGGTAATAGAAGGTTTGTAGACGCGATAACAAATCTTAACGACAGTGCGTTAAAGTAAACATAATTGTTACAAAAACATCGACACAGAACATCGATCTAGTCTTCAGCTTGTCTGTGGTTTCACTATCCATTGTTTGTTTCACGAAGTATAGATACAAGGAGTCCGAACGTAATGTTGAACGAATGGTCTCAATTTAAGGGACAGATTTTTTGCCGGTAGAGGGCGCCATTTTTCAAGAAGTACTCGTTTGAACTATTGACACCTGTGGAAAAAAATATTCTGAGAAATGTGCAATTAAATATAAGTTTCAGGAAATTTTTAGAAAATTTTCTAGTGCTTTAAACCCAACAATACAGAGAAGGTCAAGAGATATTCTGATATTCTATAATAGCATCGGTTCGTCCTGAATACTAGCGCAGCCAGTGGCAGAAAATAGAACTATGATCTGGGTTTATTATTGTGTACACGAAATATTATGGAAAAGCCTATACCGTTCGGACTCCTTGTATCTATACTTCGTGGTTTGTTTATTACTTTCGTCTCTTATCTAAGTTTGTACACATTGTTATCTTGTCTATGATACCAGTAGCACAACTCATGTCCACCATTAATGTGACTGCGCTTGTTTATCTAACGCAAAGATCTTGGATTTCTCAGCGGTCCAATTTAGCTTAACATTTTAAATGCGCAGAACTTTACAAAGAAATAACTTATCTCAATTTGTTAAAGTATTATATTTAATATTGTCAGTTCTATTTTTGTCAAGGTCATGTTTGACTTGAGTTGTTTTAACTAGTCAAAGAAAATATCTTTAAAAAGCGTTCAGTTTTATATTCATAGATTTATTAAAGCCCATTAGCCTAATATCATTTCAATGATAAAAATACGTGCATGAAAAATTTCAACACGCTTTTATTAGTTCGGTTCGTATCTATCATCTATGCATAGAATATATTCTATATTCTGTGCATCTATGTGACGGAATCTTCCAAAGAGATATTCATCCACTTGCAGTAGTCGGGCTGATTTGAAATTTAGCACACTTATTAAAAAAAATGGTCAAGTGCGAGTCGGACTCGCGCACGAAGGGTTCCGTACCATTATCTATGCAACATAAGGCAACGTTATTAGTATCGAGCAAGAAACGGTAAAAAAATCATGTTTGTTGTATGGGAGCCCCCCTTAAATATTTATTTTATTTTATTTTTAGTATTTGTTGTTATAGCGGCAATAGAAAGACATCATCTGTGAAAATTTCAACTCTCTAGCTATCACCGTTCTTGAGCTACAGCCTGGTGACAGACGGACGGACGGACGGACGGACAGCGAAGTCTCAGTAATAGGGTCCCGTTTTTACCCTTTGGGTACGGAACCCTAAAAACCGATGTTAATGCGATAATAAAAATCTAGAATTTCAAGCGTGTTTTTTTATGTTTATGAACTAATCAAATTATTTAGGTTTCCTTTCAATTTAAAATCAAAGTTACGCCTATGGGTCGCAATTTTAAGCTCAGTGTCTCTTGAAATGAACATATTTTCTGGTCATAGGCTAAACTAATCAGTCTTGTAAAAAAAAATTATACATCATGAAATCATAACACTAAAAGTGCTAGGTCCATTCTGATAAGATGGGAGCTCGGTAGTTAGGTACACTTCGGTACATCTTTATTTTGGGTAATACAATTGCTTTTTCGAACAATAAACACTGTGGTCTAACAATACTTTAAAGTGAAAACAATATGGTCGTTACTGTTTCTCGGTAGATGAAACAGGTATGAATGGGATAACTCGAGTCATTCACAACACAAGGTATTCTTTTGTTATTTGCCGCTGCTTCACAACTGTGGGACAAAAATATAAAAAAAAGGTTGGCATTCCCTGTTTGAAATATCAAAAATGTCAGAATTTTGGGATACTTGTCTTAATTAAAAGGTATGAAAAATACCTACGTGGTTTTGTTTAATGTAATAAAGTGTTATTATTAAATGAGACATACACTTTTTCCATAAACAACCTGATTATTCTGTTTTGTGGAGCTTATTTAATATGTGATGCTTTGGTTCATTGATAAAGAATTTTATTTACTTATCAATATATGTATCTATTTTGTGTATTTCTTACTACAAATATTATACAAGATATAGCAATATTTAAATCATATATAAATATATAGTACATTAAGTGGTCTTATCACTTTTAGTTATTATTTTTTTAAATGTTCGAGGTTCAAGTTTAATATTAAAAATAAAAAAATATGTGTAAATAAAAAAGCATTTTAACAAATCCTTCAATAAATATTGACGTACAAGCTACAAGTCATAGAAATTGCGATAGATTTAGACACGCGGCAGCGTGTCAACCCAAGTTCATAAATACTACTCCTATTTATAAAAAACCCACTAACTATACGTTTATGAGGTTAACTATTTGTATAGTATCGAGAATGAAACCCAGGACTTCATTCAATATAACTAGTTTAGAGTTCTCATAAAATACCTAAAATTTACAGTATTTCTACAAGTTATATTTTATTTTAAGTATAATTTTAATGAAATCTATTACAATGAACGGCTTGATTCATCCACTCAACTAATTGGCAAGGAGATAAAATATCGATTTCGTATCTATTAAACTCGAATCCTGTTCTCTCATCTCGGGACTCTATATATTATTATTCCAATAACTGAGACGCGGTTGAATGCTATCAATATTTATATATTCCGGGCAGACAGCGATATAAGACAGTTAAATGTGACGGCCTTTCTAGAATGTATAATAAATTATCATATAAACGAATGATGATAAATTTGGCGGTGTTTGATTCAAATAACAGGCCAATTAATTAAATTATTTGTATGCAATTTAAAAAAAAATCGTGACCTCTGTAATCGCCACAATACTCGCGAATTTGGAAAAATTTGCCTATTATGTATATATTTTTTTTAATAGTCAGTATTCTTTGAGATTAGAAACATGTTTACTATCAATTAGTAGATCTAAAATGCTTATAAAGGTCGTGAGTTCAAGTCCTTCTCACCTTTTTGCTTGAATTTTATTGATTAAGAAAACCATAGCTTATCGATTGCTTAGTTACTAAAATAGCGTAATTATTATAACATTTTTGTGTCATGAGTTTACATATTGAAGTACTGTGAAACATTTTGACATATTCTTTGACATCGGATAACTCTTTGAATTAATTAAAAATCATTTTTAAAGTTTTACGCCTAAAGTTAAAACGGGACTTATTAGGTACTGAGGCTTCACTGTCAGCCCGTCTGTTATCAGGTTGTATTTTAGGAAGTATCAGTTTTTTTTTCCATAAATACATCTAATGTAGATAAATATGTATGTAGATATACTCCGTGTGGTTACGGATTAAGAATACAAGTGTCACCACCCCATCTCCTCCCAAGGGTGCTGTAAAAGTCAGCTAAGGGATATTGCACACAGATATAGAACATGATCTGTTAGAGACGGAAAACTCGAAAACAACCCCTGTGCCAACACGCCTGGTCAGCGCGGCACAGTAGACCATAATCCCATCCAAAGTGGAGGAGGCCCGTGCCAAACAGTGGGACGTAAATGGGCTGGAGAGAGAGAGAGAGAGAGATAAATATACAAAGACATACGCAATTATATAATATTTCTATTTTAACTCAAACAAAATAATACTATTATGATATTAGCAGTTCATTTGTCGTAATCGTGTGCTTCTGTTTTATTTAAATTGACGCTTTTTTACAATGGTCGAAAAGGTTATTACCCAGATTTTATTTTCTATTTAATTGAAGAAATTCTTCTAACATATTAATATTTTTTATCTTATATAATTATCTGTCAAGAATGTGCAATAACAAGATGTTTTTTGCTCACAGTCTGTAGACGTCAGTTAGCAATTCAGCGACAGGTTATTATTGGGGTCGATACATTAATAACTTGAATCAAATGTTAAATATTTAATAAATCTGTTCGTTATCATTGTGTTCAAAATAGAAAACAAGTACTGAGATATTTTAAACATTGACTCTACACCTTTTGTTATTGCCCCCTGGTTCGATTGCCGCACTATACAATTTTTTGTGTGATATTTGTAAAAGTCATATAAATGTTTGTTCATCGTCTGGGTGTTTTGTTTATAAGTACGTATTTACAAATAAAAGCATATAATTATGTAGTATATCCGTATTTGGTACCCATAACGCTAGTGTAGAAATTAGAATATAGCTTACTTATAGACCAGAGGGCAGTGTAAAAAAAACACAAAAAAACTGAAGTATCAATGACATTTGCATTTGTATTTACGCAGCAACAAAATTATGTTTTATGAAAATGTTAGTTCTTTTTTGTTTTGTTCACATTATTTTGGAACATAGTGTAGCGAAATTAGCATTTTAATTGCCTTTTTATATTATAGCTATGCAAATTGATGGCGCCAAATATTTTGACGGACTTATGTCCGCAAGGCATGCAATAGGTATTTATAGATACATAGACTTACGCAAAGACTAGAACGGTCAACTTTTTTAATACATTCTTGGAGCCAGTTTTTTGATTATCAGTATTAGTGATTTAATCACTGTCTCGGAGAGGTTATATCTAATTATAATTTACGATTATTATTTTTAATTTTTAGAGCGACTTTTTTTTTAAGGCTAACTAACCCAGCCTTCATTTAACTGCACACATATCTAATGTAGAAACTGAAAGGAATAAACTTCTAATTGGAATAATTTAATTAAATAATTCATCTTAAATAAAACTACTTATTACGGATTTAGACGCGTATATTTGTTTTAAATTTTGGGCCGACGTTTCGTTTTTCGTTTTCAAAATTTAAAACAAATATACGCGTCTAAATCCGTAATAAGTAATTTTATTTAAACAAATGAGTCGCGCAAGTGTTAGAAAATATTAATTCATCTTAAGTTTATTATGTACCTTAATCGATCCAAACTTGCTAATAAAACATATGCATTAATCGCAAAAAATCTACATAAATTGTGCTACGGGAATAACCAAGCGATAAATACAGATTACAAAAATGAGAGAGAAATGAATATCATAGACATTCTTGAACTTGATTCTTCATGTACAGATTGGTCAGTCAAAGACACCATCGTTTGACTAGGTACACGTAACAACGTTTTGCAATCGCACGTAATTCTATATTCTACTAGCTGACCCGACAAACGTTGTTTTGCCATAGAAATGTCAGTTTGGGCGCAACCCTTATCACTTAGGGATATGAAAAATAGATAGCCGATACTCAGATCTACTGAATATGCATGTAAAATTTCATAAGAATCGGTCAAGCCGTTTCGGCGGAGTATGGGAACGAACATTGTGACATGAGAATTTTATATATTAGAAAGATTTAAAGCATTAATTCAACAGTTATTTAAATAAATGAATCCAACAGAAGTAAATATTTATAGGCTACTCCCGCTGAAAAAGGTACGAGAGCAATGTTCATTACTCATTGCGTACGGTACGGACATGGTCGCTTCATAGAGTGCGTGAGGCAATTTTTGGCGGGGGCGTGCGTAGCGACCAATGGAATCCTGTTGTAGTGTATGTGCATATTACCTTGCCATCTTACCAATTTTGACTTCGATAACAGCGTCTCCTGTCTGTATAATACTCGAAGACATATTACAATCGCAAGTTCTTCTAAAGCGTGCCTTTATTGGGTGCTTTTTTTGTGTGCATCGTGATAGGAGATGGTGACAGATATGGCTTGGTCGGGCACTGTTCCAGAAATGGTACGTCGACGTGCCTGAATAATTAATTATTTCAATTCCTATGCGACATCTATTTATTACTATGGCCTTATTTGTATTATTATAGTAAGTACTATAATAATAGCAATTTCGTTTTTGTTTGTTCATTCTATAGTTTTTTTTTTCATTAGTAAATCACATACTTTCTGCATGTTTTTAAGATTTGGCAACATTACAGTTAGAAAAAATCCTTGAATGCGTATTATTCTCACTTAAAGAGGTCTCTTAATTTTTTTAATCTTTATTAAAATAAAAAAGGTAGGTCTTATCCTCAAAAAAAGTTGCTTTTTTTTTTCCAAAATTTCTCATTTATCTAGTTCTCACTTACCCAGTTTTGACTGTGTGTATCTTATTTTATTCTACTTTCTATGAAATTAAGTTTCTATTTTTTAAAATAAAGCTTGTATTTCAAAGCTCTTGAGTGTACTTATACATTACTGCAGTTTATGTAATTTTATTTGTTACATATTGAGAGAGAGACTATCAGTGTCTGCGCGTCTGCAAGGACCTAATGGAAAATCGTTGTAGTTGGCATTGAACACCTCGGAGCAAAATCATTTCAGCATTTCTCTATATGGGTATATAACAATATACTACTGTTTTTTTTTTACGTATATGGATTTGTTATTAATAATACAGATTTAAACTAGCTTTGCTTTGCATTTTCGCTTGCGGTTGGTAATGAATTGTCAATGATAAATCATAATAATTGAATTTTAAAAATAAAGTTCAACCGACTTCATTTGCCTTTGAAATTTGAGGGTTTTTTTTCAATTTTATAAGGAGATGTTCATCAGATTCTTGCCAATGGGTCCAAACAGGAACCACCAGCTTTCAAATAAAGAAAGAATCATGAAAATCGCTTCTCCCAGTTAATAGTTAAGAGGTAACAAACATAAAAATAAAATAGTTAAGTACATAGTTCGATAAAAATATTTAAAAAATGTAGCGCCAAATTAGAGCACGATAGTGATGTGACTCGAATTAGGTAGGGTATAAATGGAGTTATGTAAAAGGGTCCGCATTGATATAACTTTAGTTGCAAATTCCTAGGATACGACGGATGTGAGAATTAGAAGGGATGTGAAAGACGGACAGTAGTAATTGTGCCTCGTCCTGAACACATACACTAATGACTTAAGTCTACGGATTTTAGGGCGGACACCATTATCATTATTAACTGGAGTAGGTACAGAATGTGGTACATGTATGTTACTATTATACCGCCATTATTAGACACGAGTTATGTTTATAATAAAGCTAACTGACCTAACTGTTTCCCGCAACTTCATACGCGTGGAATTTAGACACTAAACCTTAAAAATTATACATATAAAAAATCCACTTTCCTTCGATGTGGACGCACGTATTATGTATACGTGTGTCCACTTCCTAACTAATTTATAATTGCAAAAACCAGATAATAACATGAAAAAAATTTCGACGAGTTTAGTGTTAATGTGTGTAACGAAACTATAGCGGGATTTAAATAAACTCTACAACGCCATCTATTGAGCGGTATAGTAAACTTCTGTTCGTTAAGAGGGTACTGTACTCCTAATTTAGATATTTGCCTTAGGTATTGCTATCCCTATTCCCGAGCACCGTGCTGAAAGAGACAAATATAGCTGGAGCAGATTTTACCTACAAATTCTTTGAAAAAATGACGTTTCGTAGTCCCCTTTTTTCTTCGCGAAAGTTAAACCTATTTTGATTGTTTTTACGCTATGTTATAGATAAAGAGTATATCTATTCTTGTATCACTTTCTTTTTTGGTAAAACGTTCCTAAATATGTGTGATAGACGCTGCAACTTTACCTAAAGAAAACCGAATAAATCAGGATTTTCGGATGGTCATATTTCTTTTAGTTATTATGTATTGAAAAAAAGAAAGTGACAGAAGCATAGATATACTCTTCATCTATAATATAGCTTAGAAACAACTAAAATCAGTTTAAGTTTTGCGAAGAAAAATCGGAAGTACGATACCCATACTTTTGAATGGAGCAATTGTAATTTGGTATCGTGCCCTTATAAGGTTTTATTTTTAAATTTCACGCGTACGAAGTCGCTGGCAACAGCTAGTACTTAAATATTATTATACATACTAAAAGAAGAATGTTTCACCGTTCTGGCTCCAAAAACCACGCACTTTCATACCTTTCATATTTAGAAAGAAATGGTTTACTTATGTAGCCTATTTATTTTCTCGAGAATCAGACTATGTACACAAAATTTTTAAATCGGTTCAGTAGTTTTGGCAAGAAAGGTTAACTTACGTGAAAGGCAAGGTTACTTTCGTATTTATAATAATACTAGCTGACCGGCAAACGTTCTATTGCCAAAAAAATTTTTAGGATGGACCACCCTTAACATTTAGGGGGATGTAAAATAGATGTTATACGATTCTCAGACCTAACGGATATGTATACAAAATTTCACGAAAATCGGTCGAGCCATTTCGGAGGAGTATAATTACTCTGGTCCCAAAGTAAGCTATATTTAGGATAGACTACATATATGTACTACTTTTCTTTTGTAAATACATACTTATAATACATAGAAAACACCCAGACGCAGTACAAACATTTGTATGACATTTATGGATATCACACAAATGATTGTCCCAAGCGGGAATCGAACCCGCAACTTCGTGATCGGCAGTCCATTACATAAACCACTCCACCACGAAGCCCGTCAAACACCATGACAGGAGAATTTTATATATTAGACTAGCTGATCCGACAAACGTTGTTTTGCCATATAAATGTTAGGAGTGGTCACACCTTGTGCGGTTAGGAACATTTTGAACCGCCAAAAAAAAAGAATGGTCACCCCATATCATTAAGGGGTATGAAAAATAGATAGTAGCTGATTCTCAGACCTATTGAATATGCTTGTATAATTTCATAAACATCGGTCAAGCCGTTTCGGAGGAGGATGGGAACAAACATTGTGACACAAGAATTTTATATGTTAGATTACTTAGTACGAATTTTGCGATCTAGTGCCATTGCGAAAAAATCTTCAATAAAACGCTGTATTTAAATATTGACTTAAACATTTATTCTTATTAACGGGTTTCAAAATATACACTTGGAGTGAGCTAACGAGTTCTCCGTATTTCTGATTTATTGGATAGGAAATAATTAATTACCCATTGCAAATCAGGGTTGACCTAAATGTATTTTAAGAATTGAGATAGTAGGTAACTCAAGTATGAAACTTTTTGTAAAGAAATTCTGATTATTTTACATATAAAACTGGCTGTTGCCCGTGAAAAATGTTTTAATGATTTTTATACGTTAAATAATTATATATGACTGGCTAAGTTGTTACATTAGATAGGTATTTTTTTTTATGTTCATGGATATTTCACACAACGTCTTCTGGTCCCAAGCTAAGCTTATATGCTTGTGTTATAGGTAACAGAATACGTATGTAATACATAAATCATTTTTCTTTTGTAAATGTATATATTACTAATATATAAAGCTGAAGAGTTTGTTTGTTTGTTTGTTCAAACGCGCTAATCTCAGGACCACTGAGCCGATTAGAAAAATTCTTACAGTGTTAGATAGGGCATTTATCGAGGAAGGCTTTAGGCTATATAACATCACGGTACGACCAGTAGAAGCGAAACAGTAGTGAAAAATGTTGCAAAAACGGGGAAAATTTTCTAAATTCCACGCGGACGGAGTCGCGGGCAACAGCTAGTACTTACTTATAATACACAGAAAACACCCATTTTGTTTGGCGACCTGAGATTTTAAAGATTTTTGCTGATAAGATGCGATATTTATGCTATAAACATTTTGAAATAAGTGACAATATGTTGGTGTCCTTCAATTTAATTGCAGCCAGTAAATACATATTGTTAACTCTACTCACATATTGATTTGAATTATGTAATCATATCTGATAATAATGAGGTGAAGACAATTTTGACGTGTCAGAAACTTAACCTAACTGATCTGAAATGAAAACAACTATGTTGTATTGTGATCAATCAGCGGTTTTGTCGTACACGTTTGTGTATACTTATTATAAAACAAAGTCGCAATTTTTGTATGTATGTCCCTATAAGAGTTTATACTTTTAAAACAACGCAACGGATTTTGATGCGTTTTATTTTATTAGATTGAACAATGTCTAAATGGTTCTATGTCTTAAGACGGGACGATACCAAATTATGCTCCATACAAAAGTATGGGTATCGTACTTCCGTTTTTTCTTCGCGAAAGTTAAACCGATTTTAATAGTTATTGCGTTATATTATAGATATAGAGTATATCTATGCTTCTATCACTTTCTTTTTTTTCAAAACATAATAACTAAAAGAAATATGACGATCCGAAAACCCCACTTTTTTCGGTTTTCTTTAGATAAAGTTGCAGCGTCTATCACACAAATTTGGTAAAGTTTTACCACAAAAGAAAGTGATAGAAGCATAGATATACTCTTTATCTATAATATAACACAAAAACTATTAAAATCGGTTTAACTTTCGCGAAAAGAAAACGGAAGTACGAAACGTCTTTTTTCAAAGAATTTGTAGGTAAAATCCGCTTCATCTATATTTGTCCCTTTCAGCGCGGCGCGGCGGCGCTCGGAAATAGGGATAGCAATACCTAAGGCAAATACCTAAATGAGGAGTACAGTACCCTCTTAATGGCTTTTTGTACGATTTGCTAAGGTTTGATATTCAATGTACAAAAATTTTTTTCTACAGATTTATTATATGTATAGAATAGATTTACATTACTAACAAATCGGCTGTCCACGTCGAAGCCAGATTGAACATAGTCCTTGAGTTGTGCATGTAGAACTGGTAGCAATGTCTATTGAACATATTATGTAGAGTTTTTGCTTGACAACAAAACATGACAGTAATTTGTCGAACATGTGATGTGCGCAGCTACTTCCTTATGTAATTATGGCTGACGTTTACAAAAACCCGTCTAAATATAATCTAGGCGTGAACCGTAAACTTTGTCTGCGTAATATTCTCAGGAAATGTAGAGAGAAGGTGTCTTGGTAATTTTATCGTTGAAACCCAACCTTAATTAGAATAGCAGGTGTTCGTAAGATTTGAATGCCATTCTGTCTTCTCAAACAATGTAAATGTGTACCTAACAATTTAGAATGTCTTAATTAGAACATAATTCGCCAATTTTAATAAACTGTTCGTATATACATACCTATAATGAGATAATAGTAAATTATGTTCTCTCTCTCTCCAGCCCATTAATGTACCACTGTTGAACACGGGCCTTCGGGAGTGTTTGTGGTCCACTATGCAGCGGTTACCATGTGTAGTGATACTTGTATTCTTAATCCGTCACCACATGGATTTTGATAGAAGAGAATTCAGTAATGGCATATCCAGTGGTATTCAGTAAGAAAAAGTGAAGTGAATTTTCGGTGAATCTTAATCACGTGACAGCGCTTTTTCTTACTGAATACCACTGCTGGTATGGATTCTACGCGCACCGCTGAAAATGAAACATTGGTAGCGTCAATATCGCAATTCGGCAATGTTAACTGAACTTTCTTATTATAAAAACTGTGTATATAACAATAACGATAACGGTGAATAACGATTTTAATTAATATAATGTTATTTATTGTTATATAATGACTAGCTATTGTCCGCGCCTCTGTCCGCGTAGTTTCGAAAATTTTCTCCGTTTTTGCAACATTTTTCACTACTGCTTCGCTTCTACTGGTTGTAGCGTGATGTTATATAGCTTAAAGCCTTCCTAGATAAATCTAATCTATCTAAGACTGAAAGAATTTTTCAAATCGGCTAAGTGGTTCCTGAGATTAGCGCGTTCAAACAAACAAACAAACAAACTTTATAATATTAGTGTAGATAATGACACTACTAACTCTAATTAATGAGTTAGGTTTAGTTGTGCACGTAGAATTGGTACCAACATTTTTCTCACTATTACTTATTTTGTACGTAGATATCTCAGTTAGACACTCCAATTCTTTGTGTAGCGTAGATACCTAACAATGCCAACACATATGTCACCAACAGTGATCCCCAAGTTAAATATTTGGCAAGGCGTTGACTACGTTGATATTAAATGGCTATGGTTAAAGCTCACTGCTTTTGAGGGATTTTTAGTACCGAGTGAAATATTTTGTCTTATAAGTAAACTTTCAACACATTTATGCATCTTTTAAGAGGACACGAAAGCGAACCATGCACGAAGAAAACAGCGGACTATGACACGTCTTTTTTTCAAGCATTTTTAGGTAAAATAAGGCTGATATAATTATAGTTGCTGAATTAGGCATGGGCGCTCGAAAATAGGGATAGCAGTACCTACCTAAGTTAAATTCCTAAATTGTGAATTGGTTGTGTCTATAGTGGGCTCTTAACATTAAAGTTTACAGTAATTTAGTACAAGCTTAAAATAAATTAAAATCGCGAAGATTTAATTTATTATCCTAGTCCCAAGGCAAACTTATGCTTACGCTTGTGTTGTGGAAAACAGCAGTGGTATTTAGTAAGAAAAAGTGAACACGTGACATCGCTCCTCCAATAAAAATAGAGAAGCGCTGTCACGTGATCAAGATTCACCGAAAATTCACTTCACTTTTTCTTACTGAATACCAGTGCAGAATATGTATATACCTAATAAATATTAAGACATAATTTTTTGATTTACCATTACATTTCTATTTTAAATTTTTTATTTTTAGAATTTTTTGATATTACATAGGTATTATCTATTTAATTATTTTAAACTAATAAAAGTCAGACGCAGTACAAATAAGAGTGTGATAAATATCAAACAAATGTCATGTGTGGAGAATCCATTACAGGAATTCTATTTGGTGAAATGAGCAGTTATTAAGTCCGAAATAAAATTATTAATTTACTTTTACATTCTTCTTTTTAATAAAATACTAACATTATTTCTTTTTTGTTCTAGAATAAGGCTCCTAAAAATATATTACCTAACTGCTATATAGTTAGGTTTTGTAGAAGTTTTATGAAGACGTTTTTCACATAAATTAATATGAAGCATACTAAAGTTCGTTGAAAAAGCTAATGTGAACACATTACTTCTTCTTAACACTGTTTCATTGGGTAAATGATAGGTTCTTATAAAAGATACTGATTTATGCTCATACTTTCATACGCACCAAGATACCACTTATATAAGTAGGTACGTTAATGATGCCTTTTGGCTAAGAAAGAAATATATAGATATTTATAAAATTTATATCCATCCATCCATCAGCCTCTATCAGTCCACTGTTGGACATAGGCCTCCCCCATAGAACGCCACAACGCGCAGTCCTGTGCCGCCTGCATCCAATGTCTCCCTGCGACCTTGACGATATCGTCGCTCCACCTTGTCGGGGGCCGCCCAACGCTGCATCGTCCGGTACGTGGTCGCCACTCTAGGACTTTTCTTCCCCAACGATCGTCAGTCCTACGAGCGATGTGGCCTGCCCATTGCCACTTCAGCGTGCTAACCTTTCGGGCTATGTCGGACACGCCAGTTCTCCTACGGATCTCCGTATTTCGGATTTTATCCCGTAGGGAAATACCGAGCATAGCCCTCTCCATAGCACGCTGTGCAACCTTGAGCTTATTTACGAGGCCGACATTTAAAGACCACGTCTCTGTTCCGTATGTCATCGCTGGTAACACACACTGGTCATAGACCTTCGTCTTCAGGCACTGCGGAATATTGGACGAGAAGATATGCCTAAGCTTCCCGAACGCTGCCCAGCCGAGTTGGATTCGTCGGTTGACCTCTTTCTCGAAGTTGGATTTGCCTAGCTGGACGGTTTGTCCTAGGTAGACGTAGTGGTCGACAACTTCGAGAATCGCATTCCCAACAGATACTGGTGCCGGAGTGACATGGACATTGAACATAACTTTTAAATTTATATGTGCTATGTTATTTTATTGATTTCATTACTCAATTTTACTAGCAAAACGGTTGTACTGTGTGTATCGGTCTGGTTAATGTAACAAAGAAATGATACTGTGCTTATGAACAAAAACAAAGTCAATTACATTCAGTATCATCTATGCTTATATTACTTTCTTTTTCGGTAAAACCTTACCAAATTTGTGTTTTATCAAATATTTTTATTTCAAATAGGCAAGATAGCCTGCTCTTTTAAAAAGTCAGAAATTAGGCGTTTGTTTCATCAATTACAGATGCTGTGCATAACTGCAGTGGTATTCAGTAAGAAAAAGTGAAGTGAATTTTCGGTGAATCTTGATCACGTGACAGCGCTCCGCCAATAAAGATAGAGGAGCGCTGTCACGTGATCAAGATTCACCGAAAACTCCCTTCACTTTTTCTTACTGAATACCACTGCTGCTTGGTAATTCTTATTTAATTAATTAAGTGCATTGTTACTGTCTAGTCTCTGTCTAACTGTATTTCATGCCTAAGCTACTGAGCTGATTTGAATGCAAATACACTAGTCTAGAACCCGAAAGTAGCCACAGATTTCATTGGCTACATTTTAAATAAAAAGAAATGTGAATTCAAATTCTAAAATAATTTCTATATGCTTTTGATTATTTATTAAACAGTACCAGTTATTGTTATGGTCAGAGAATGCGTTTAAGTGGTATCAGCCAGATATGGTGGCGAGTATTTCAGCCCTAAAAGGAGTGGGTAATATCAAGAAGCCGCTAAACATGTAGAGCGACAAAAAGCAATTAGGTATATTTATGAATAAATGCTTTGAGTACAACGTGAAGATGTTAAACAACTAAGTGTTTGGTGTAAAGTATGATAAATCAATGGTACCGATTCTACGGATACGCACAACCAAACTTAACTAAAAGATATGTCGATAGTGTTAATAACACAATTCGACAATGTTAACAGAACTTTTTTATTAGACGTATATTTAACATTGTCGAATTGTGTTATTACACATATATTTATAATACACATATATTTAATTTGTAACTTGCATGCTATATTCACTAGATAATAAAATTTTAAATTACACTTAGAATCAAATTAGTTACGATAAATAAAAATAAATACGATACTTTGTAGTACATTATGTGAAAAGTGGAAGGCGTTGGCATCTGTGAAACAATTATCATAATTAGTACAGATGCTAATGTTCATATTATATCAGTTACTACTGTAAAATTTTTGCTCAATAAAGTTAAAGTTAAATTAGAAAATCTGTCTTGTCTCCATAGACGGGCTACGTGGATTAATTCTTCTCTTTTGTTATTCTGTTGAATGAATATACCATGAAATTATACAAGGGGTGAGAGCCTGGTAATCTGTAACACAGGTCTACCTACAACAGATACTAGTCTCTCGCAAAGTGAATCTCTGGCAATTGTTACTTTATGTTTTATTTTATTTGTAAACGTTTGGGAGAGAAAATAAATAAAAATATATAAAAAAAGACAGGCTTCGTGGTCTAGTGGTTCATATAACGGACTGCCGTTTACGACGTCGCGGGTTCGATTCCGCTTGGGGCAATAATTTGAGGTATTCATAAATGTCATAGGTACAAATGTTTTGTACTACGTCTGGGTGTTTTCTATGTATCATATAAATATGTATTTATTAAAGAAAAGTAGTTTGTACATATAGTATATCCGTATTCTGTTTTATAACACAAGTGTATAAGCTCAGCTTGGGACCAGAGGACGTTGTGTGAAATGTCCATGAATATTTGTTTATTTATTTATAACTTTGGTATAGATTGTATTTAAAGCTGTTGTTATCTCTGTGTGGTCTGCATTGTTAGCTAATATTCTCTGTAAAGATGTACAATGTGCTATAAACTAGCAAATATGCTGCACTATTTTAATTGTCAATTGTCTCCATCTATGCTCAATTTTATTCGCTCTGATTAAGGCCAAGTGTGAGTTGTTATAGCCTAAGTCGACGCCAGCAGCAATCATCATTAAATTAAGCTTGTTCCTGTTATAGTTAATGTCGCTCGTTAAAATATAATGTTTTCACGTAATTTTTTATACGAATTTTTGATGAATGAGGCTGTTTTTGGCAGTTTATTTTTACTATGAGTTGTATTAGGTATGTTATGAGTTGTATTGTTTAGAAGTTTTATGATTCTGTATAAGTAAAAAGATAATAACTTTGAATAAGGATTTTTTATATTTTACTTATTCCGCATAACAAATAAATAAATAAATAGATGGTGACAGGGAAATTTAAAATAAAAATAAATAAATATTCATGGACATTTCACACAACATCCTCTGGTCCCAAGCTAAGCTTATATGCTTGTGTTATGGGTACCAGAATACGTATATAATACATATACTACTTTTCTTTTGTAAATACATACTTATAATACATAGAAACACATATAATACATAGAAAGTTGATTAAAAGCTGCAAATGATTGGCCCTTAATTGTATATTAAAGAAAAGTAGTTTGTGTCTATAGTCTCTGCTCACTCTCATGGCAAGAAAGAGTGACAGTATGACGATGATGATAATGAAAATTCGTTAAAATGTTGTCTATAAACAATGCGAAATAATAATAATAATAATTCTTTATTTTCTCAAAATACAAGATTTTTAGTAGTACAGTACAGCTGTTTACAAAAACTGTTTGTGAATATTACAAAATTTTTTCATAAGTACAGAGATGCGAGTGCGGTCCTGCATTACCTAACTAGGCTAAGAATTTAGCCTGTGTTTAGGATACAGTCCCTGACCCCCTATGATTGGACGTGAACTAGGCACATATTGAATACGTATTGTGTAAGCAGTACTATTAATACATATACATTGTAGATTAAATAAATAATAAAAATAAATACGCGGTGTCATCTTAAATTAACTTGCCGAATATTGTTTTCGTTTGCATCGAAGGGATTTACGCCTGGGACGGCTGGCGCCTGACTCAATTAGGCTCAGCTTTCAAATAAATTGTGCTATCTAGGTTGGGTTTATTGACTTATTTATACAAAAACCGAGTGATTTTTCTAAGGCAATAATACCATACTGTTTCTCCAGCTTATTAAACTCCCCTGCCTCCTCCACTTAGAGGGGATTATTGTTTACAGTGCTGCGCTGACGAGGCCTGCTGCCACAGGTTTTATTTTCGAGATTTCTGTCTCTTACAGGGAATGTTATCTGTGTAAAATATTCCATAGCCGACTTTTACAGCGTCTTGGTAAGGAAATGGGGTAATGACACTTGTATTCTTAGTCCGTCACCACACATACGATACGATACTAAACAGTAGAAACCTCTTTAAATTTAGTATGTATATTACCCGTATAGTTGTATTTTCAACTGCAAAATTATTCGAAATAAATTAATAGGTTTCACTTGCAACGGGACTTAATGCGGGTGTTTAGCGTAAGCTTTCACTTACATGATAGTCTCCGGAAGTAAAGTTTATTATTAACACACTCAGTTCGTATCTATCAATGTATGTAATCATGTAGCGAAAACTTCGAAAGCAATTTTGAGCAACGCATTAAGAAAATCTAAAAATATGAAGGATTTCGAAAGCGTGTTTTTAGTTTAAAAAAAAATATTATTTCATCTTAATTTTGCTTTGTATTGGTTTACAACGTCAGGCTAATAATTCTACTAACTAATTCAACTTGGGTTTTAATTCTATATTTTTACGGTCTTATCCATAATGACTTATCGGAGGTTTAAACGGAGATTTTATAGGAGTGATAAGTCATTATGAATAAGACCATTAGTATTTTAGTATGATCAGACGACGAACACGGTTAGTCTTAATGTAGAGCAATAGTTATTATAGAAATATGAACTTTTTTTTAAATAGATATACATATAAATAAATAAATATTCATAAAGATTTCACATAACGTCCTCTGGTCCCAAGCTAAGCTTATATGCTTGTGTTATGGCTACCAGAATACGGATAGAATACATATATGTACTTACTACTTTTATTTTGTAAATACATACTTATAATACATAGAAACACCCAGACGCAGTACAAACATTTGTATGACAATTAGAAAAATCACACAAATGATTGTCCATGGCGGGAATCGAACCCGCGATCTCTTGATCGGCGGTCCGTAATTGTTGTACATACTACAATACTACTTATACCTGCTAAATAAATGACTATTTTTAACCGACTTCAAAAAAAGGAGGAGGTCTTTATTCGTCTGTATGCTGGTTTTTTTTTTAATGTTCGTTACCTCATTTATCCTCAGTTATACCTCAGTTATCTCCTAAGAAATCGAGGGGAACCCTCAAATTTCAAAGGCACTTGAAGTCGAACCTAAATAAAAAAAAAATCTCAATTATATGAAGTTGTTTAAATGTTTACGGTACGGTTTACGGTACACTTACGGTTTTCTTGTACCCGTAAATATAATGTATGAAACCAAAAAAAACTACATAATTCGTGTCTCTTTTTTAATCTAAATTACATTAAAATATTTTCTGCCAAACCGAGTGATCACAGATTGAAACAAACTCCCTGAAAGTGTAATAAAGGCACCTATTTTGAACTGTTTTAAGAATAGACTAGACAAAGTCTTTAAATCTTCGTGATAAACACGCATCAGCATAAAGTTGTTAGTGTGATTGCAATATAATAATAATAATCTTTATAGAATTTGTATACCAATCATAAATTATTTACATTTGAATTAAGAACGTAAGTCTGTTAAAAATAGAATACTAGAATGTTCTAGTCCTAAGCTATTTAGTTCAATGCCATCGCGTTAGTACTAGTATTTGGCTATCCACAGACAATAGGCAAATATTTAACGATTATCGGTACAAGTATTTGAAAATTCACTATGTATTTGGAATGAGTAAATATCAACGGCGTAGGTATTTGTTTAAATATACTTGTATACTAGTTTGGCACTCTCTAATAGGTTTCTAACCTTTTAAATAGCAGTTAGTTTACTTACCTTATTAGTGTTTGGGTAATGTTATGTTTAGAGGCTATTCGTATTATTCATATACTAGCTGTTGCCCGCGACTTCGTACGCGTAGAATTTAGAAAATATTCCCCGTTTTTTTAACATTTTTCACTACTGCTTCTCTCCTATTAGTCGTAGCGTGATGTTAAATAGCCTATAGCCTTCCTCGCTAAATGGACTATCGAACACTGAAAGATATTTTCAAATCGAACCAGAGGTTCCTGAGATTAGCGCGTTCAAACAAACAAACAAACTCTTCAGCTTTTTAATATTAGTACAGATTAATAAATATTTCAAAAATGGCAATGATCAGCTTAAATCGTTCGATGACCTGACAACCTTACATTGTTTTATTACATGGATATTACACACAACGTCCTCTGGTCCCAAGTTAATGCTAAATATGCTTGTATTATGGGTACCAGAGTACGGATAGACTACGTATACTACTTGACTTTTGTAAATACATACTTATAAATCTTATAATACGTAGAAAACACCCAGACTCAGTACAAACATTTGTTTGACATTTATAATTAACAAACAAACAAATTCTTCAGCTTTATAATATTTTAATATAGGTTACGCTTCTGAATCCGTAAAAAGTGTTTCTATAAAATATAATTTTTTTAACAATTATTATACTTCACGTTGAATCAAAACAGTTCCCGTTTATTTTAAAGTTAGCCTTAACAATGTTGTAATAATAAACAAATTATCGTGGTTGTAAGTCACGTGTACACTGTTCATGGTCTGTTATTGTTTAGTCTATGGCGTTATATTAACAAAATGTTGCTATTTGGACGTGGAAGGAAAAAATTAAATATTTTATATTATCTCAAACCTCTGAGTGGGTGACGCATTAAGAATACAAGTGTTTTTAAGCCTATCCTCTATAAGGAGTTGTAAAGTAATTATTAGATGTAAAGATAATGTGAATCTTAACTTCTAAAGATTCACGGGTTCCATAACTATTGATTAATTTAAAACTTTTATAGAATATCCAAAAGCCGACCGGCCTCGTCGCGGATTCGATTCCCGCACAGCACAATCATTTCTGTGATATTTATAATTGTCATACAAATGTTTGTACTCTGTTTCGGTGTGTTGTGTGTATGAATTATATCCGTATTCTGGTACCAATAACACAAGCATATAAGCTTACTTTAGGCCCAGGACGTTGTGTGAAATGTCCATGAATATTTATGTGTTTAAAATATTAAGACTTCTTATACTTAGCTGGGAATGAAGAAAAGCTGAAAAGCTAGTACACCATCCATATGCATTATTAGAAATTGATTTAAATAAACACATTTTTGCTATACAATTTTGTTTTATTATTCAGTTCAAACATGAAACTAATTAAATGTTATAAATTATAATAAAATTATTGTACACATAAATTATCGTAGAGTAGACAAATATTAGTATTTATACTTTGTCTAGTTTGTTGTTGTCGGTAACCATATGGTTCGCGTAGCGCCCGTGGGAAACTACACAACACACTTCAAAATATTTGTGTTTACAATATGTTGGTAATTTGCGTGCTATATTATTGTGGATAATAAAGTGCGAATATTCTATTATGTTTGTGCTAATTTGTAGCCTATAATTTATGTTATTATTAAGTTTATTATAATATAAACACAGTAACTGGGTAAGCATATGGCAAGTGGAAAGTGAGTAGAGCTTTGGCTCGTTTTCGAGGCTCGCTTCTATAGGCAATGTGGAAGTCCTAATCCGGATTACCAACTTAATCTAGAAAAATGTTGATGCAGAAACGAATAGAATTGCTAACTTTTTATTTAATGCTAGAGAAACTTTTAGAACGCCACAAATCTATACCATATTAGACTATGAGAGCCTAATATGGTATATAAAAATAGGCATATGGCAGCATAAAAATAGGCAATGATAGCCATAATGAGGTACTTAATGGACAAGTCAGGCTAAAATCAAGCATAGGTACTCCAAATTCTGCAAGAAAAGTAAAAAACTATCAAACACGTTTGGTCACAGTGGTGTAGACCATATATTATTATACCAAAGCAATAAATATACCTCACTAGCTGGCCCGGCAAACGTTGTTTTGCCATACCAAAAAAAAAGAAAAAAAAAAAATTTTACTATAAACCTCACGGAGCCCGAGACCTTTCCAACGAATGCAAAACCGTGGAAATCGGTTCGTGCGTTCTGGAGTTAAAGCGTCAGGAAGGAAAACCCGACTTATTTTTATATAGTAGATAATAGGAAGAAAACAATATAAATAGTCTAAAACGTAACACTGCGCAGATTAATTGGTTGCAAAGTGGCATTTAATAGAAGAATCTGTCTTTCAAACTCAGTTTTAAATAGAGAAGGTTAAGGGTCGATGAAAATTAAGTAACACTTCAAACTGTCGTTCCGACTAATGTTTGTGAAATTAGACAAGAGTCGTTCGGTGCAGATGTTGAATTTAATTAAATCGGACTTTTTTAGTACGGCGTAAATCGTACGTTATGGACGATTTCCTTAGTTTATTAACGGGGTAGTAGAAGAAAATTTTGTGGTTTTACTGCATTGGAATAAGTTGAATTATTCCATGGAACTTTATCGTTTAGTTTAAAATTATCCTAAAAGTATTCGTTTTAACAATGAACGCGTCGAAATAATAAGTCTGTCTCAGCTTTTATTAATTTGAATACGTAAAGTAAAATACTTTTTGCTAAATATACTAAGCCTCCACAGATTTCATAGTAGTTTGACATCAGTACATAAAACGTACTATCTTATTATTTTGTTTCCTTGTGTAAATATAGAAAGATGTTTTTGATATTTTATGGATATGGATGCTGACGACATATTTTTTTGGAAAATTATAGAAGTTCATAGACAATTTCCCAGAGGATAGAATTATGCGACAGATATTATATATATTTACCTAATAATCATTAGGCGATACAAATAGTAAAGTTTGGCCACAAACTATGTAGCAAAATTTTACACATATAGGTATTTGTCCTGATTAGTAATTGAACCTACGACAAGAATAGAGAAAGCAATCTCACTCACTACACTATCAACTTGTTGTTAGTTGTCGTATCACTACAAGCGCCATGATATCTTAAGATATTTATAATATTTGTATCCAATTTTATTCTAAATTCGGTTGTCCAATATTTAAAGTTACAGTTTCAGATATCCATAACATCCTTGCCGTTGTCGTCTAACATCCTAAGTGGAACTATTTGCATCGCTTGGTTAATTTAGAGTCGGTCCTAAGCTAATATAAATTTGAAAGCTTTGTGGAGTGCGCACTGTTTGAACTACCAGTTAATTGTAGAGTCGTTGGCTTGGAAACTATTGTACTGAGAAACACGTTTATGAGACTATTTGAGGTATACTGAATAAATAGTCACAGGACCATCAAGTTAGTAGCCTATTAAACCACTAAAGCTTTATGTGACTGAGTATTTTTATCAGTGATGAATACCTGGCGCTAAATAAACCCATTTTTGGCGGAGTTAGACGCGCATATTTTTCATTATATGCACGTCTAAATCCGTAAAAATTGTTTTAATTAAACTAACGAGTCGTGAAACTTGACGTTAGCTTTAGATTTATCGAAAGGTCACAATATGCTGGTATAAATAAAAAAAATATTACATCCAAATCTGTAAAACTTAGTACGTATTCTTCAATATGATTTGTCCAAGTGTGGCTCTTTAAAGATATAGATCATATACCTAACTTTCTATTTGAACACCATTACCTAAAATATAATTTTTATACAGTCTTATAATATTCTACAACGGTAAATTCGCGTTAGTTTAAACATTTTGGAGACAATTTAGTCAGCCAATCTAGAGATACTCAGAATAGAGCAAAAAACCATCAACCCTTAAGAGGGTACTGTACTGAATTGCAGAATTAACAAGTTACGTACAAGAGTAATAGACCTAATATTTGGACAGCCATCAGGATTGCGCAGTATGACGCAGTCACCATAAACAAGTATTTGGGCTGGCTTTAGCGTCGCAATATGTCGGATTTAAGTGGCGTTAAGCTTTGGCTAGCGTTTCGTAATGTTTTTTAGGCGTTCTGACCTATATTCCTACTCGTGGTTAAGCTGAATAAAAATTGTAGCTACGAAATATATTTTACTCCAGTTTTACGAACATTTTTTCGTTTAAGTATCTATTCTATACAATACATTCGGAATGTAGTTTTGTCCAAAGAATATACAGGGTGTGGCGTAAATGGTGGTCCAACGCTAAGGTGGTTATAGTTCAAGTATTCACCTATCATATAAAAAAAAATTTAACCATTTTTAGCCATTTTTTTTACACTACTCACATCTAAAATGCATGATTTGTTAAAAACGAGAAATTAATTTTCAGTTTTTTTTATTTATTGGATTATTTTTGGGGTTTACATGAAAAAACGAAAATGCATGTGCTAGTGCTAGTACTCGCCCGTACAACACAAAAGACACACTCAAAAAATAATGTCATTTGTCGAAGTTACATTCTCATTTATAAAATATTTATCGATTTTGTACAAAAAAATAAAATAATAAATAAATAAATAAATATTTCCGAAACCAATGTCTAAAAATGGTTAATTTTTATTTATATGATAGGTGAATACTTGAACTATAACCACCTTAGCGTTGGACCACCATTTACGCCACACCCTGTATATTTTCAAAAACTACAACATTTTATCTTTCTAGAAGTTGTTTGTATAAATACGTGAAAGATTTTTTTTGCGTATTAATGTAACTACGTAAACTTATTTACATATACCGAGACCCCACTTGAATTTAGTAAATATGTATGTAGGTATTTCAGAAGTCACGAGATGTATGTTTACTTAGCAAAATAATAATCGTAACATTATATTCTCCAACATTGTTTATACTTAGAGGTACTTATGACTAAGTGGAAGGCTCCATGATCGCTTAAGTGCTAAGATTTTATGACCCACTTGGATAAAGCTAACACCATAAGTATATAATAAATCATTAACTTATATTGAGCCATTAAAACGCCACAACATAGAATTGGAATACTTATAACGAGAGTTACAGGTGAGGATCTTCCTAAAATTTATGTCAAGTTTTATGACAAGACTAAAACCTTATTTAATACTGCTAGCTGTTTCACTTACGTACTTAGTGGATGCTCCCTTTTGACTGAATCGCAGACCTAGATCGCAAAACTTGAAAAACATCAGTTTGGCCGTTTCAGAGCAGTTCGGTAACTAACATCGCAGTACTTTAATGTATTAATAGATATTAACGATTTATTTTTTGAAAAATGGGTTTATTCTTTAAGCAGTTGCAGTGTGACCACCAAAACCTGTTTAGTTTTGCTAGTAACATAATACACCTATTTACGGACTTATTTGAGGTTCTGAAAGTGGTGAATTATGACGTTATTCACCACATTTTATACTTTAATAAGGTCTGTTTCATCTTATTAATACTACAAATGACGGTTTGTAGAGCTCAGGAAAAATGTATGCTTCGTTAGCGAACTGATTAGGTCATTTTCAGTGTGTTTATCCCGCTATGAAGACCACGCTATGTTATTATACATAATATAATAATATATTGATCTCAAACAAACTTCAAAACAGGAAATTGTTATTAATGGAGATACATACAATGCAATGTAAAAAAGAATTATATATATACATTAGTGAATATGTTTTTCCATTCATCCTTAGAAAGAAATGGGATAATGACGTGTATATTAAATAGTAGGAGATAGTATAACTAACTAACATCATCATTCATTCTTCCGACTTTATCCCGTGACTCAGGGTCTGCGCAACATTATACAACTTGTTCATGTTGCAATGGGATTTAGCTGATTCTTACGACTGCAGGCGGCCTGGCATCAACCCTATTCGGTGCAGGTGTCATGCGTCATGGTTCCCTCAGTTGCTTCTTCTTACCACCTCCATAGGCAAGACATGGGGAGGTGATGCTTGTATTCTTTTGGTCCGTCTCTCTAACAGTGAAGTAAAGTAAAAGTAAAAAAGTATTTATTTTCCACCACAAGCATTTACATGGGGTCGACTAGAGCTTAAACTAGAAAAACCCTGTGTTTCAGTCCTCCACGACACTCTCCCTCTGGTAATAGTTTCAGTACTAGGTTTGACACTCATGATACCTATTATGTGTGCGTGAAGGAGAATGCGTGTGTGTATATGTATGTGTGAGTATATTAGATTTCAAGATTTTATTATTATTTCAAGATATTTATGAATGTTTCAGTTTAGTTTTAATCTAAATTGTAAGATAACTTTTGATAAAAGTTTTGCTAATAAATAAATAAATATTCATGGACATTTCACACAACGTCCTCTGGTCCCAAGCTAAGCTTATATGCTTGTGTTATGGGTACCAGAATGCGGATATAATACATAAACTACTTTTATTTTGTAAATACATACTTATAATACATAGTAAACACCCAGACGCAGTACAAACATTTGTATGACAATTAAAAACATCACACAAATGATTGTCCTGACCGGGAATCGAACCCGAGACCTCGTGAACGGCAGTCCGTTATATGAACCACTAGACCACGAGGCCCGTCTAAATAAATAATGTGAAAACACTTTAAAATCTTTAAATATGCGATGAAGCTAATAACCTTCACCAAGTTATTACTACAATCAATAAGGTCGCGATGAAAGTAACCAACAGATTCCAATAAACACTTCAATAGAATGCACATCGCAAATAATAATATCTTTCATATTACAAACGTCACTTCAAATCAGGGAGCTTTTCGTTATACAACAGATTGGCAACACTGTTATTGCATTTTCAACTTTGTATTTTGATGAAAGTAGCGATGAAAATATGCATTGGACTTAATTTATAGGAGCTTTAATACCGTAGTATCGTAAATTTGTCCTATATTATGCACTTTGGGAATAATCAGTGTCAAAGTCTGTCGTTCTCACAAATAATGGTATCGAGAGCTTAGAACATTGGATCATTTATTTATGCTGTAAAGTTTATGAACATAATGTTACGTCTTCGTTAACCTTTTGGCTTGTGTAATAACATAGTTAATAGAAAACGCGTTGCCTTAATGTTGTTCATTTATTTGCGTATGTTTGTTAAAGTATTTGAAACATTGGTTATTAATGTTCCGTTGTTGTGTTTTATTGTATTTTGAATTATTATTAATAGATTTCTTTTTTGTTTGTTATTTTGTAAAACGTTTTTTGTCTCAATAGCTGTCTTTTTAGCACAATAGCTAAAGTTCGGGTGTGCTAAATATAGAAAGATATAATATAAAGAAGATAGAAGATATAATAAAATAAGTATTTGACAAACAAACCATTATCTTACGAAGTAGCTTAGCTTTGAACATTTTAATTTTTAATTTTAAGCCATAGATGTTGAAATTTGTGTACCTATGCATGTGTACTCTACACATGCATAGGTACACAAATTTAATTAGAAATTTATATAATAATTGTAAATTATAATTAGAGTTTATTATATAATTAGAGTTTATATATGATAGAAAATTGGCTAATGCAGTTATTTAATTATTTTTTTCAATTCCGGGTAGCTGGGAGATGAAACTCAAAAACAACACCGTTTTGCGTCCTTAGTCATATTGCACATAGAATAGATCAAATAATACATAAATGCATACAAGTTCAGTCCGAAATGTATTCTGTCCTTAAATGGAGGTATCTACTCGAATGAACTCGGTTACACTGGGGTCTATGAACTTTCATTGTACGTTTAACATTATAGTACAGAATATTTTGACTTAAAAAAATCGGAACGAATTGTTTATGTAGGTACTTATTTAGTATTGATTAATATCATTTTTCCAAAATATTCAGCGTAAAAATATATAAAAATGTTATATAGCTGAAGAGTTTGTTTGTTTGTGTTTGAACGCGCTAATCTCAGGAATCATTGGACCAATTTTAAAATTCTTTCAGAATTGAAAACACTTATGAGATCAGTTCGTGTGATAAGTTGCAGTAAACTATACTAAAATAATAAATTAAGGTTAAAAAAATATAAATTACTTTCTCAGTTAGGGCGTAAAAGTAAGATGGGGTTTGTCCCCTCGGCACTTTCTTGGCTGCATTCATGAAATTGCATGTGCTACGTATCCATTAGCTTAAATATGTTAATAACATCCTATACATTTATGAGTATACTGATAATCTGCGTGGAAATTATCCTCAAACTATACTTAGGTACTTAATATTATAAATCTGAAGACTTCGATTGTTGGCTTGAACGCACGCATCTAAGGAACTACTGGTTCCAGTTAAAAAAATATTTTTATGTTGGATAAGCTATTTATCGAGGAAGGCTATATAATATTACGTTAGGACAAATAGGAGCGAAATATTAGTAAAAAATGTTGCGAAAACGGAGAAAATTCTCTAAATTCCACGCGTACGAACTCGCAGCCTAAAGCTAGATATGTTTAAAGTACCTTCACGCCATGTTGAGAGTATCTTTCAACGGAATTTGTAGATTACTGAAGCCATTCCAAGTTTAAGCATACACCAAAGCAGTTTTCTACTTTCACAATACATTTTAACTATTTTATAAAGATGGAATTCAAAGCACACGCATTGTCGACAGTAGTGATTAACTTGCCGCCTCTTGTAAACTATCATGGCTCAACTTATAAATAATTAAATTTACGAGAGTCCTGGCGCAAGTTTATTCTATACACGACCACACAAGAATGGCTCCCATAAAATGTTACCATGCACAGTATAGTATATTATAGAATGGACACAATAGCTTCAGAACTAAACCGTAAACTTAGTTAATATATGTTCGACACGCACTTAGCCACAACATTTTATTTTAGAAAGACACAATGAAAGGGCTTTTTGAAAGTACTTAATATTGCATCTGCGTACGTAGGTTGTCTAGTCACTAAACTGGAAGGTTCTAACAATATTTCTTAAAAGGTAGCGTTTTTTTTCTTGGTAGAAACTTTGGTACCAATTCTACGTGCATTATTAAATAAAAATTGAAAATCAATAGTGTTAGTGACACTGTCATTTTTAACTGAACTTTCTTATTATAAAAACTGTGTATTCTAGACTAACGTGTACAATAAAATAGTCAGATAATCAAAATACAGCATAGTTGTTTTTTAACATTAACACGCTTTTTATAAGTTACTCAAATTACTCAAATAGTGTACTCAAATTGTACATAAAGAGTTAAATAAATAAATAAAAAAAAATAAAAAAATAAGTTCGGTATATCTATCAATGTATTAATCTATGTAACGGAATCTTTGAAAGTGATTTACACACACTTGCAGTTGTCGGATTGATCTGAAATTTTGTACATATATTAAGGACCGATGATAATTCAATAATATTAAAAAACAATTAGGATTTTCTAGCGTGATTTTTAGTTTTTAGGGTTCCGTACCCAAAGGGTAAAAACGGGACCCTATTACTGAGACTTCGCTGTCCGTCCGTCCGTCCGTCCGTCTGTCACCAGGCTGTATCTCAAGAACGGTGATAGCTAGACAGTTGAAATTTTCACAGATGATGTATTTCTATTGCCGCTATAACAACAAATACTAAAAATAAAATAAAATAAATATTTAAGGGGGGCTCCCATACAAAAAACTGATTTTTTTTACCGTTTCTTGCTCGATACTAATAACGTTGCCTTATGTTGATAATGGTACGGAACCCTTCGTGCGCGAGTCCGACTCGCACTTGACCAATTTTTAAACTAAATATATTTTATTTTAGTTAAGTTCGGCTAAGTTTTTAATGCATCAAATTGGTCTCGGTGTTACTCAAATTTAATAAATTCCATTACTAGGGATTGGCCTCCTTTATAATGAAAGAGTTTTTGATCCTTATAAATCACCGTAATGTTTACTTAATCAGACATGTTAGTAATTAGGCTGATGAAATATTTAATATACTAAGTCTATGGTTAGTATACGCTAAATGTAATTTTATGTTTTCCATGTGTGTTTCACAGATGTGATAACTTATCTATGTCCTTAGATATCTCTTACAGTATCTACTCGAGGGTTGTCAACAGTGCTCAATTATTATTTGTATTCGTAATCCCACATTAGGCATAGAAAATGTCATAAAAGGAATTGATGATAGTAATAACAGACTATATTAGATCAAAAATATTATTACGCCGAAACACCCCATAAATAAACTAAAAAACTTTGTCTCTATAGGTATGACACCGAGACGTAGCAGCCTCCCCCTTGATTTGAGAAGGTATAAGTTTAAGAGGTCTGTACCGTGACCTAGTGTAGATGAAGGCAATTACAACCCTTACATCGTTGACGCTATCGAAACAGGATTACCTAGTTGTAAATGTGTCCTTATTTACATAATTATGGCTTTATATTATACATCCTTAGATTTATTTTAAATCATCACGCTCGTATATAGAAAGAGTAAACAGACCTCTTTAACTATTATTTCAACGCTGCCGCGGTGTGATATAAATCTTAATTTCTTTTTGTGATAAATATTAGTAAAATACATTGTTGTAGGGCGTAGCGAAACATCGTTCATCACATTCCATATTATTATTTTATTTAATTCGAATAAAACGTAATTTCTGATAATATTTTGAATGAACTGTTTAATTTTTAGTTTTTTTTTGTACTGAGCGAGTTTTTTATACTTCTAAACAAGCAATTCCTAACGGCTTCAACAATTGATGTATCTATGCCTATGTTCAGGGTACGATTAGCCGATCTCTCTCTCTGTCTCTCTCCTATTAACGTCCAACTGGGATTGTTCTAGCTAGGTATACATTCTTAAAAAATTGGCCAAGTGCGAGTCGGACTCGCGCACGAAGGGTTCCGTACCATTATCTATGCAACATAAGGCAACGTTATTAGTATCGAGCAAGAAACGGTAAAAAAATCATGTTTGTTGTATGGGAGCCCCCCTTAAATATTAATTTTATTTTATTTTTAGTATTTGTTGTTATAGCGGCAATAGAAATACATCATCTGTGAAAATTTCAACAGTCTAGCTATCACCGTTCTTGAGATACAGCCTGGTGACAGACGGACGGACGGATGGACGGACAGCGAAGTCTCAGTAATAGGGTCCCGTTTTTACCCTTTGGGTACGGAACCCTAAAAATCACCGTCAGGGTACTGGTTTACAAAATAAGTTAAAGTCATGATGATATTTTACACAGCGGACTAAAGCAAATATTGTCGCGAACTGTTTTTATTACATTACATCGAGTATGCTAAACAGTCTTGTTGTTATGTAAGCAGCATTCAATTTGTTATATCTAGAATATCCTTGCTGTGATGTTTAATTCAAATATTGAATACATTTACTGGTATTTTATTTGACATATTTAAATCAGCTATCTAGACTTGCTCTGAATTTTTGATTTATATTTCCTGCTTTTTCTTCCTGGTTGAATATACGATACTAACTGTTGCCAGCAACTTTGTACGCAGGAATTTAAAACCAAATCCTAATAAATCATACAAAAGAGTAATCCTATCGAACCAAATTGAATTATCTACACAGATTTTCTATTAAAAAAGCGCATCATAAAGCTCCTTTATAATCACAGAATAGATAGAAGATGTTTATAATCCTCGTTCTTATCTGTGTGTATCTGTATTAATCTATGTTTGAAAGAGATTTTTGCTAGGATTTTTGCTACTTGTGACTATCGGATTAATCTGGAATTTCGCACACTTGTTAAGGATCCGTAACAATAACCAATTGCAAAAAATATCTAAGATTGTCAAGTGCGTTTTTAGTTGTTAAATTAAGCAAATTATTACATATTAGCTTTAATATAATTTATTAAAAGCATACATCATGTTACCGAGTATTTAAAACATAAACAAATTGCAGTCGGTCCCGTGTGAACTATAAAAATTCTTTGAATCGCATTGAAATTATATCAGACACATTATATTTAATAGAGAGTATCCGAGAAAGGCACGCTCAATCGAATATTGTAGGAAATCGTAAATATTTTTATATTACACTTTATTGAGTTATGAGTACTTATAAGATATCAATAAACCGCTATTTTATTTCATGTTTTATGTGCATCGATTTGTTAAAGATACAGCGCCGACTAATAAATGTATTATTTATTAGATAATTTCTTAGAAACCTGTTTCTGAATGTTCATGTTATGATTATTTGAAAGAGTTTTCCATCGATTAAGTGTGGAAACACGATCAGAGAGTCGCATTGAAACATTGGGTCGTATTTTTAATAGCTGTTGCCCGCGACTTCGCTCGTGTTTTTCGCGGATTTAGAAAATTTTCCCGGTTTTGCAATATTTTTCAATAATGCATCAATCCTATTGGTCGCAGCGCGATGTTATACATATAGCCTATAGTCTTCCTCGATAAATGTACAAAATTGAAAGAATTTTCAAATCAGACCAGCGTGCAGTGGTTTACGAGATTAACGCGTCTATACGTCATATGAAACATTATTCTAATGATTAGGATATAGCCAGGCTAAAAGGACTTGTTCTCAATTTAATACGTAACCCACCATCTGGTTTATTTGTGATATTACCTAAGTCAATTCATTATAAAGACAATTAATTTTGAATTATATCAAGTAGCCGTGTAATGCTAATGTTGTATAATATTTTATGTAGATACGTGCTAACATAAGAGTTTCCAATCAGCATAAACATACATACATGTCGACGTTAAATATTTAGAATAATTTTATGTATTGAAGTAGTGTTTAATATTGCAGCAGAACATTATACTTTATTATCCTAGTAGAATAGGCTTACCTTTAGTTTTTAAACTTTCGCGACTTGTACACATATTAATAATAATGTATAATCACCGGGTCTTCTTCGCGATAAATATAATTTATTTTAGGTACAGTACCGGTTAATAATCCTTTTCCGACCAGTTTCAAAACCAATCACTTTCATTTTACGTGCACATTAACAAAATCTGTTTTATTACTGCATCTCAGAGTGTCTATGTATTATAAGTTTGTGTTTATAAAAGAAAAATAGTATATATATTCTATCCGTATTCTGGTAGATACCTATAACCTCAGTATTAGCTTGGGACCTGAGGACGTTGTGTGAAATATCCATGTATATTAAAAAAAATATTGATTTATGTACAACACTAATTCAAACTATATCACGGGTGTTATCAAGAGCCGTCAGAAAGTGCTCTCGTTATAGGCATCCCCCATCATTAACGAACACTAAAACGAGTGCACTCTATCTAAACTAAAATGGCGCTCAAGTGAATACGTTCGATCAATTTTATGAGTTGTTTTTATGACACGAAACTGGATATATAATATTATTTATTTCTAGATTCTAAGTATAATATTACTTTTATAAAAAAATGAAAGAAAAGTAAACGAAAAATATCTAAGGAGTTTTTGTCTATTCGTCTCCATAGCATTCACTTTTGGTATAGACAATTAGCTTCTGATTTTTAAATAGCTTGTTAATATCTTTTTAATCATGCTAATTTAAAACTAGCTGTTGCCCGAGACTGCGTACGCGTGGAATTTAGAAAATTTTCCCATTGTTGCAACATTGGTCGAACATCGATAAACAATCCAACACAAAAGAATTTTCCAATTCGAAAATTCCTGAGATTAGTGCGTTCAAAAAACAAACAAACGACCTCTTCAGCTTTATAATATTAGTATATACGACAATTTTTGAGATTAAGAATGTCCTGTCTCAGACTAGTAACGTCCCACAGGAATCCTCCACTTCGGGAGAATATTGATTTATTTCACCACCCTGACCAAGCATATTAGCTTTGGATTTTTTTTTAGATTTCCGTCTCTCTTGGATTTTGGCCGATGATCCGACTAGACTGGCATCGTCAATCTGGCCACAATCCTGGCTATAGAGTCAGTGCCAATTACGTTAATGATCAATGCGTGAAAAGAAACCAAGCAGGTAACTCATTTGCATTAAAAGGTTTAAGTGCCAAGCGTACAACGGCAGAGCAATCCCGATATGAGCAGTGAAAGTGCTTTTACTCCGTGTTTTTACTCTAATCAGCCTTAGAAGGTAGCCGACTTTCAAAGGTCACCTACATTTTGTTTTTAGTCAGTACAGGTCGTAAGGTTGCCAGTAAGAAATTGCAACTAGCAAGGAGACTTCCTTGCTAGTTGCAATTTCTTATCATTCTTCAGTCTTCTTCCTTCTCTGTCGCTGCACTCTCGGCAGAGTGCCCGTGGTGGTCACTTTAGTGTGGGTATCACGCTTCACGATGCGGCGTCATTCCTCTGGTATCGCTGCTTTTCTGGTGCATTGATGTCATCTGTACATGCAATTATACTATCTTTGATTTGAAAGTAAAATATTATTATCTACCTATAATCGTTTTTGTCATATGAATTCAAGTATTTTTTCTTATAGGAAGCTAAGCTTCCGAGAGCGCTATAGATAGACTATAATAATGATGTTTATGTGTAGTATTCGAAATTCCAGGCGTACAAAGTTTTTCGCAATACCTAGTAATTTTAAGGTTTAATTACATTAATAACATTTTAATCCTAAAATTATCGCTGACAATGATAACAAAGTTACTTAATTATTGATGTTTGTTTTAAAAATATTGAACACAAACAATATAACCTCATAATCCCTTCTTCGCAATTAATCCACAGCACATAAATCTCTTTTGTTTAAAATTTATGCGAGAATTAATATTATCAGGGAACAGATAGCAAAGAACAAAGTTTGTTGCGGTCCCATTAAGGAGATTCACATTCATTTGAAACTTTGCCTGTCGGATGATTAACTTTTAATTTGTAAGAACTTGTTAAATATGTTTATGTTTTTAAACATTCTTTACATTCCGTTTGCTGTTAATAAAGTGAGCTTTATTAGACAAAATTTACTACGTTCATTATGAAGATAATTATTTACTAGATTTCTATGGATATTTCTACTATTTACTTTCATTGCCGTTTTTACCTACATTAGAATATAGAACACAATATTGGTGCGCCCCGGTATGACCTATTAAATATACTTAAGTAGAAATATATGATAAAGTAGAGACTAGAGGAGCCCCATTAATTGAAAGGCCCAGGCCTGGCCATGTGCCCAGTGTGTCCAATGAAAGAGATGGGCCTGTTCACTCTATTTAGGATATATTATGCCATAAGTAACGTCTCGAAATATATACCAAAATCTAGAATCACAATGAATTTTTATACCGAAACCCGGACTGCCCTTTCTAATTCTTTGTTCGTTCAGAGCATACGATAATATATTTACTTTTAATCAAGTTAAATGTTGTATATCAACTCGTCTACAATTACAGAAATAAATGAGAGTTGTTCTTGGAATGCACTGCCAATCTATTTGGACGCATAAATTGCTGGACATCAATTTCAACCATCCCATTCGTAGAGCGAATTGCGCAGTTATTTAGTTGCAAGCCCAATATCGGTTCAATTCTCTTAAAAGCAATTCGCGATTGATGGCCGAACGCCATTGAATTGCGAAAATTGATTGCGAATGAAATGAAACATATTTCAATATTGAAAGTCTACATAGGAAAGGCGTTACTCGCTAAAGTATTATAATATATTAAGGTGTATTTAGATAAATGTATAACCTGCAGGGTCATTTTACAATGATATATATTTTGCCGACTCGTGAATTATTTAGCAGATTATTTGCACTATCCAATAGATACATATATTGTAGATATATTATATTATTATATTTGTAGATCCCAAACTTGTTACAGAGTATTTTATAACACAAAAATTCCATAATACTTCTGAGCAAAATTGGGATTTTTCTATTAGAAAAATGATGGGCTCAAATTCTTACGATACAAAACTAGTAAAGGAGGCATCCAGAAAATGTTATGTTCAACACATAAATATTTGTCCTCAATTTGTCAGCCATTAAAATTTATTTTAATCTTTGTAAACTTTAAAACTCATCGTATATTTTGTTGCAGTTGGTGTAAGAAGATGATAGAACCGTATACGGCACCGTATTTGACTACAACATAAAAATCACCACAAACAAAACAATATAAAAATTATAAAGTAAAATAATCCAGTATGAATTTGAAATTTGTATCTCTGCTCTTAACATGGAATTTCATATTGATATCTGCTAGACGAAATTCGTATGAAGAGGAAGAATCTTCAAGATCTAGAGAAATAAGAAATAGAGAAAATAATCGTAACAGAACTACATTTAACGGAACGCTAACTGATATACCTGAACGGAGAAATTTGAGGCATAGGAACAGCTCCAGGTATCGTGGAGATCGACGGCGATGGGAGCATGAAATCAAAAGAGATAGACGTAAAGGTACTGAAGGACGTTCTCTAGAAGATAATGCTAATAGAACCATAGAACCGTATAGCATAAGGAAAGATGATCGATTACGGAAAGCAGAGAAACACTGGAATAAAAGTAGCATGGAAAAATCATGGAACTCGGCAAGAAAACCAATCAACCAAAGTAAAGCACAGGAGAGGCATTTACCACAAAGGGAAAATTCCACTAGGTTTAAACTAAAGTCACCAAATAAATGGCAGAGTGGTAGTTATATACCTTACCCGCAGCCGAGAGAGAGAAAACCAAATATAATTTTAATCTTAACTGACGATCAGGATGTCGAATTGGGAAGTTTGAATTTTATGCCGAGAACGATGAAAGCTATCAGGAGCGCTGGGGCGGAGTTCCGTCACGCTTACACCACGACTCCAATGTGCTGTCCGTCAAGGTGCGTATCTGATCGTTTTATACGCTATTCATTCACTGCATAATGATCTCGTTGAATATAAATTTACATTCCCGACTTGTAATCGGTTCAACTGATATTACAGCCAGTTCTCATTGTACCGTGACTATAAAACCGTCTCATTTAAAATGTTTTATTGCGTATCTATATATGCGTCACAAAACCAACAAATTATTGAACTTCACTATCTTGTCGCGGTGATCGAGGTCTTATACAATACAGAAAGTATTGATATTGATTGGACATTATATGAATAGGATGTTGCGAAATATTTATGAGGTCTAGCAGTACTCAAAGTATAAAGTATATATGAGTCTAGATATAACCATGCCACTTTAAATGTATCATAATTAGACAGTGTGAAAGTTGTTACATTAACTACCGATTAGTAACGCAGTCGTCAGGACAGCTGTAATATTCATAATTGTAAGCTGTCACTCAATAGATATTGGTTTTAATCACATCTGGTCGCTATTAGACTAGTTTACATTAGTTATTAGTGACTTTACTTTATAGTTTACAAGTCATTTCAACTGTTAAAGAGTTTTGGTCAAAATACTTTTACTCGTTGAAAATTGCAATAAGGGCAGGGAGGAAGAGGGCACGGAGCGTTGTGCTCTTTCAGTTTTTCATTTTAATCCATCGTAGATTGGGAGTGGGTTTTATGCTCTGAATGATTTTTGGCTTAGTATAATCAACTCTCCTTTACTTATAACTAAGCTTTTTTATTAGTTTATGTCATGGCAACTGACAAGCTAGTTATTAAAATGAAGACATTTTCAGGAGTTCCCTGCTGACAGGCGTGTACGTCCACAATCACAACGTGTATACGAATAATGACAACTGCTCGTCACCAATGTGGCAGGCTAATCATGAGACCAACACTTTCGCTACCTACCTTTCCAACGCTGGATACCGTACTGGTAAGTTTTTTTTTATTTTTGAATCATTATTTAATTGGTATACCTATCAAACATACCCGATGAAATCTGCGCAGATTCCTTTAAGGGAGTGTTTGGAGATACAGTTAAGTTGGCGTCTACCGACTGAGTGAAGACTTTAGAGCGTTAGTCTCCAATAATGAGAGCAGTTTTAATCAACAATATTTTCGTAACTAATCTTTAGAAGTTTAGACGAACCATTCTGCTTAACAAAAATTTCAGTTATCAGCGCTGCTTAGAGTTTTCTTGGTATAGCTTACGAACTGCTTATTGCACAAACATTTAAATTTTTAATACCTAAAGAAAATGTTCCCACACTCATTCCAATTACCTGTTATGTACACAGTCTCGTAAACCGAAATGTCACGTCCATCAAACCATGATTTACGTAGCAATTTTCCACTTGGTGGAGTTGTCTGCTTTTGACGATAACTATGCGATAAGTAGAACTGGAAGCGTCCGAATCTTAATCTTGCTCCATGATATAATGTGGAAATATGGGATATATATATATATATATATAATGGGAAGGTGAGACATTGATTTTATAGATTACATAACCATTCGTCTGGTTTTGTTTCGAAAGATCTTAAGGTCTCTGCGCTGAAAAACAAATAATAAAAATAAATAATTGGAAGTTAAGTAAAGTGCAGTAAACTCATTTTATGAAACTTTTTCGTTTACACGAAAAAAATGATTAAGTATTTGCAAGTAATCGTGAAACAATTAAAAAATTTAGGAGCTTTAAGATAAGAAGCTTTAATATATGTGACGCTTATACCATGATAGCGATCACTTTAATACTACACAAGTTTTGGTTAAAATTATACGTTTTATAGAAAATATGTAGGTATTCCAAATATTCTTTGAATTATGTAAATGTAGTTAATTTGAATTTATTTAATAAACATTTTTAGATATGTTGTGCTAAAGTAATAAAAACTACGATAAGCCTATCAATCTGTTATTCAAACGAATTTGTTAAAACTATAAAATCAATGATTTTATTGATATTCATTAGTTTCAAAATACATATTCACACATACTATGTTTTATTATTATTATTTAGGTAAAGCTTGAATTCCAATCATTCAAAAAGAAATTTTTAGGGTTTCGTACCATAATTTAAAACAGTATTCCGTTACTGAGATTTCGCAGTCCATCCGTCGGTATATCAGCAGGGGCTCAAGTCTGCTATTCAATAGTGTCATAATGAAAGTTCAATTGAATGGTATTATTTGTGACAAAAAATTAACAGTAGACTACCAAACTTGATAAAATTCGCTATTATGCAATCAACTAATGCAATAACTGATTGCTTAGTGGCGAATTTTATCAACTTTGGTAGTCTACAGTAAATTTTTTGTGGTTATGATGGTGTCATTGAACTATCATTGTGACAACATTCATTAGCAGACTTGGCCCCCAGAGCTGGAAATTTCACATCGGTGTATATCGGTTAACGATACAGCGACTGCCCTTATCCCCATTATTTGGAGTCCGGTTATCTTTGGAACGTTGATAGCTAAAGAGCTGAAAATTGCAGTTTCAATTTAGCATCAACTGTTTTACTGAATAACGGATTTTTCGATACTATTTGGGGTCGGTATGACGAATATATTACGATAATAACGGTACGGTACTCCTCTTATTTGAGTCCAGATCGTACTTGACAGGTTTTTAGGGTTCCGTACCCAAAGGGTAAAAACGGAAACCCTATTACTGAGACTTCGCTGTCCGTCCGTCCGTCCGTCCGTCTGTCACCAGGCTGTATCTCAAGAACGGTGATAGCTAGACAGTTGAAATTTTCACAGATGATGTATTTCTATTGCCGCTATAACAACAAATACTAAAAATAAAATAAAATAAATATTTAAGGGGCCCCCCTTAAATATTTATTTTATTCAATACAATATCCCATACAAAAAACTGATTTTTTTTACCGTTTCTTGCTCGATACTAATAACGTTGCCTTATGTTGCATAGATAATGGTACGGAACCCTTCGTGCGCGAGTCCCACTCGCACTTGACCAATTTTGTTATTAATGTATGTATGAATCGCGCCGTAAAATTTTGTATTATAACTTCATAGACACAATTTATTACTTCAAATTATCCCCATATGTAGATAGATACATAAGACGGATATAAATAAATAGATAAAAATATATCATAGACAGATGAAACACAGAATATTCGGTTAATAATTTTGCTATGGTATTATTAGAATGAAGAAGGAGGAAAGTGAGTGTACAGTTTCCTTTGCACAGAATATTTCCGTTCCGTATAGCCTGGTGACAGACGGACGACGAATGGAGAACGAAATCACAGCAATTGTGTCCCGTTTCGCCTTATGGTACGGAAACCTAGAAATAATAAAGGGTTAAATAGTAGACGGCTGGCGTAAAAAAGGTTTTCAAAAAGTACAACTTTGATATGACCCCTTACAGAAGAGTAAACCAAAACCCAAGTACCTACCTCGGCAATGGTAGAAATGTAGAAACATTATGATACTATCGATTATGTCGATGGTATTCACAGTTATCTATAATCAAAAATAAATTTAAAATTGTAGATTAGAATATACATTTTGTTATCTCATCCAGCAAATTAAGTATCATGGTTCTCAATCCTATATATGAAGTGAATTAGACCACAGAAAAATTCCTTCCTTATTCTCAACATGTATTATTGTTCCCAGAAATAGTGGGTATTGTGCTACATACTGAAAGTTAACCTTTTAAGAAGCTATTACATTTTGCTGACGCGATGTTATTGTCAACTTTTTATTTGATTTTATTGCTTATACAGCCTGCATGTTAATTTATTTACGGTCTTATTCATAATGACTTATCGGAGGTTTAAAAGTTCGCTAAAATCGGTTCGCGAAATTGTCAACTTGTTATTCATAATAGTCTTTTTACGCTAAAACGTTTATTATCTCTCCGATAAAATCTCCGTTTAAACCTCCTCTTAGCTTATTATAAAACAAAGTCGTTATTTTTCGAACTTATATCTTTAAAATTACGCAATAGACTTTGATGCGGTTCATTTTAATTAATAAAGTGGTTCAAGAGAATGGTTCTTTTGTATAATTATATATGTTAGGGTTTAATTTTTAAATTCTACGCGTACGAAGTTGTGGCCAGCAGCTAGTTTAATTATTATACGCTGAACTCTTCTTTGATTTTTCATTGATTTGAGTTTCCGAATCATAATTTTGTATTAGTAGTGAAAGAAATGATATGCATAAATTGTAGGAAATTTTCTCAAGATTTATTTTGTGTAAGTAGGTATGTTTTTCTGTAATGTGCGACTGAAAAGAGTTGTTATAAAAAAAATGCTTTTAGGCGCCCATATTACAATATGGAAGTCTCGAAGATACGAGATGGAAAAACTAAAATTCGGAAAAAGCACATCAAAATCTAAAAATAATATTGCTTATTTTCAAAACATTTTATTTTTATTATTTAAGAACTGTTTCTCAATTTAAAGTAGTTTATAGATAGAACGTGACACAGAATCATGTCGTAATTAGTTAATGCAGTTCTCGATCATCCTATGTAATGCTTCGTTTGTCCGTTACATGATACTGGTGCACCTGAGAATGTGAGTAATTACTTCGTTTACTTCGTATTACACATTTTTATTTTCGAGGAACTAACTTTATTAGCACTAATTTGTTAATAAATCCTTTTAAATAAAACCTCTTTTTACGGATTTAGACGCGGATATTTGTTTTAAATTTTAGCCCCACGTTTTGGAGGCTTTTTATCATTATCATCCGTAAAAATTGGTTTCATTTAAGTAAATGAGTCGCTCAAGTGTTGCATAATATTATTAAATTACCTCAATTCAAAACGGTTTCCTTTAGTATTCTTATAAAATTAGTCCAAGTTTCTACGTGATTGAATTGGCAAAGTATTTCTGTTCTAAAATTGGAATAAATTAGCGTCAAAATTCACCACTGGATTTCTTTGATTTTGGTTTTTCTATATATTTTCCTCTTGATTTTCCTGGAGTGACGTAATGTGCCTACTGCATTTAATACGAATATTGTTACCGATGATTTATTAATGTATTCAAATTTTAAATCATTATTTGCTTTACTTTTAAGTTGTAGCTTAATGACTTATAGGCTTAGATCGAAAAAAAATGTGAATACAATCTGTATTTTTAGCAAGATTATTTATTAGTAAAGTTATTATTGTGCTAGTTCCATTTATGTAAGGCTAGGGAGGTAATCCATGCTAGGTCGGCCACCGGCAGTAGTTCCCCCCGCCCGACAGCACCCGAGAGAGTATGCTTTCAGAGTAGCCGCTTGATGGGCAACCGATGGCGGAACCACCGCAGTACTGATGCTCAATCCCTAGCTGAGGTAGGCAGATGGCGAGAGTTTTAGTGGGTGAGGGCCCCATACTACCCTTCTCGGTCTTGCCCGGACAGAGAAATGTGCGGTCAGGCATTTACCCCGACCTAACCAAAAAAGGGGGTTAATCGATATGCCATCATAATTATAAACATTTTACCTTCGTACACCGTCTAGCTCTACTAGCTCCTTTTAAAGCCACTAAGTAAGCTGTAAAAATATAAATATCGATTAAAAAGTGTCTGAATTAAAGTCCCTTTACTAAATTTCTGTTAAACATATGCAGTAGTTGAGGACTTTTTCAAATACATAGTAGGTATCTGCTCAATTAAGAGCGTTGAACGCTTATCCAAAAGATAATTATGATGCAACGAGGTCAAAAATACGTCGTGACTCACACTTTTTGTATAAACTTGCACAAGTTTTAGTTGACTTAACGTTATACGAATAACTTACACAACCGTTCGTTTCTTGATACCTGAAATATGTTGCTGACCCTCATTTTTCCGAGTTTATTAACCCATCGCTTCAGAATTGTGACTAAAATATCTCATATACTTAAGGATTGATCTTGCACCCCTATATCTCATATTTTAGCGACGAAACTTCATTACAATAAGATGAAAGGTGAGAAATAAAATTCATTTTTTAATGTTACACCACCGAGCCGTGTTATGTAGTGTAGTGTTTTTTTTCTATGTGTTAGCAGTATAATATAGAAAGGTATATCAAAACTTGCTGATCATGCTGTCCTGTCTGTCTACGTTAAACGACTTTTGTGCAAATATCTGAGTTCTAAGTATTCCGTTTCTTCTATATGTTATCTATCTAAATAATCCTGAACTGACTCCTACATCAGTCATGATGAAATGATTAAGAAGGTATTAATAATGTTTTAACACCTAGTCAACAGTTGCCTTTTAACATATAGTCCGGTTGACATCAATCATTTCTAACTAAGTAGGCTCACGTCCTTATCAACGCTCTATTTTACTCGAGCATAAATCAATAAACAGTGCAGACACAATTTGTAAAGTGCACTATGCATCTTAGATTTGCTCTAAATATTACATTGTAGGAGGTGGGAGCACGTGGGTCGCCGGACGACGTCGATTTGATCGCATCACTCACGTATGAATAAATGTAGATGGAAGTGTCCTTGCCGGTATTTGGGGAGACGATCAAGCCGGCTATCTCCATCCGGCGTATCACCTTTATATGAAATCGTCTTACGTTTCAAATATATTTTATATTGTACAGCTGTTAGTTGTATTGTTAAAAACTAGCTAAGTACGAGTGGAAATTGCACATAAAGGGTTCAGTAAGGCCGAAGAAAATGTGGATGTGTAAAACAAGATATAAAAGAACAGAAATGACATTTGACAGAATAGCATGGAATAAATATATATAAATATTCATAGACATTTCACACAACGTCCTCTGGTCCCAAGCTAAGCTTATATGCTTGTGTTATGAGTACCAGAACAAAAAAAGCCATGTTGCGCCGAACCCAAATAAAGGGATAAGTGTAGAGCAATGATGATGATGAGATACAACCTGGTTAAAGACCGACGGATGGAAAGTCACAGGGTCCTGTTTTACGCTTTGATTAAAAACCCTAAATATGTATAAAAATTAAAATTATTAGTTACATTTGTTTTGCAAGGCTTTACCAACCCTACTCACAATTCATTAAAATGGGAAGACCGCAGGTGGTCAAGGTGTTTTGCACATGTCCAATAATCTACCTTATTCTACGCATTCTTCGTAAATGTTTTTGTAAAACAAATCACGCGTCGGCAGTTTGTCTCTGTACCTGAATATGCCTTGTAAATTTATTCAAAAAACGAGGTATCATAAATTCGCCCCGTACTTTCCGTTCCGGGCTGGTAGGCGAAGGGCACACCCACGAATTGCTATCGCTTATAAACCGTATGCTATGAGCCTAATTAGATATATTGCATCTTCCGTCCAGATATGAAAGTTGAGACGTGTGGGAGTGCATATTGTCGGTGATTACGTTCTTTCTATTGCTATTAGTTGGCTTGTTAGACAAATGTTGATGTGCTACTAGTGTAAGTGGTACCCACGCATCTATTACCACTTTGATATCATCATAACCTTTTAAAAGCAATGTATTCTGGATATTTTTCTAATATTTGCATTATATTTTATCTTCTTATTAACGTTTGGTAGGTATATATATATATATATATATAGTATATATTAAAAAATTTCGTAAAAATGAAGTAGCCAAATAAATAATAATAAAGTTATAAATTCAGTAATTAATACTGTTCCATGAAATATTTTCCCTTAAACTATAGCATAGCTACCATAAGAAAATGATATAGTATTATCACAGATAATATAATAGAGAAGGTATGATCTATCTAAAATGAAAACCTCTCCTTTTGAGCAATTGATTTTAAATTAAATCCCGTTCAAAATTAAATAACTCTAAAAGATCTAAATAAAATAGCCACCATTCCCACATAAGACTTTTTGTAGACAGGTACAACATCTCAATCGATATCTGAACGATTTCTATTCCTGTTTAAAGACAGCAAGTATTCATTAAAGAGTTATAGTACTGATCTATTTTAGTTATCAAACAAAGCTATCCATCTAGTTTGTAGCAGCTAATTGGTCGTTTAACGTCAAGACAACGAGTATAACTTTGATGTTGTTTAACAAAACGAGACTAGCGTTTAAGAAATACGTCTGTGAAACAACAATAAGGTAATGAATATAGACATTGTTGCCAATTTTGATTTCACAACTAAGCTAAACTAAATCATGAATATTGATAGTCTCAATAAAATAATGCGGTATTGTAAGCTAAACTTTCTAAAAAATGTATGAAACAGAACACCGATTTCATGTTATAAATGTGTTGTGTTCGTATTTTTGTTTTAAATATAGAGTTATTTGAATTTATTATTTACGCAGTTGATATTCATATACCTAAATCGGGACGAATCATATATGTAGTACATTCGTTAAATATAAACACAGCATTGCCGCTTTCATTTTGGTTAAGTTTAGTCGAACTTAAGTCGTAATAGAATTGTCACCATCAGCAGCTGCGAGTTACACTTCAGTCGAATAATTTACAACTTTGACAGCAAGATACAAACTGTTGATCAAACTCAGCTGCAGTTTACACGCCTGAATTGGAGAATTGACACTGCCAGTGTCGTAACGTGATAACACTTTGATATTCTCACTTTAGCACTTGATAATTTTGGATGTCAAATAAAAGTATATTTTAGAGCCAGTAGTTCCACTATTCAATGCAAACAAACAATAAAGTTCTTTGTCTATGTAATGCAAGTAGTAGACATATTGAGACATAATATATTTAATAATATTCATGCACATTTCACACAACGTCCTCTGGTCCCAAGCTAAGCTTATGTGCTTGTGTTATGGGTACCTACCAGAATACGGATATACTACATATACTACTTTTCTTTTGTAAATACATACTTATAATACATAGAAACACCCAGACGCAGTACAAACATTTGTATGACAATTAGAAAAATCACACAAATGATTGTCCCGACCGGGAATCGAACTCGCGAACTCTTGAACGGCAGTTCGTTGCATGAACCACTCAACCACAAGGCTCGTCAGGTTATACTGCGTCTTTAAGTATATAGTGTCGTGAGAGGAATTGAGTCAAATAGTTTTAACAAATTAACATTTGGTGAGCCCCTACAATGCTACCCTACCTACGTATATGTAGGGTATTATAGGGGCTCAACAATTTTTATTTAGATTGTGTACCTACAAAAACTAAAACCAATAACAAACTGAAATATACATTCTGGGATAGATTAGAATAACAGCTTTTTAATGTATACCATTAATAACTTAACAGTACACAATGTTGTATACAAAAGGCGTTCCTATAGCCGAAGGCAATCTCTTTTATTAGTATTTTAGCACAGAAAATGAACTTAAATTTTTAAGTACTTAAATTTTTTATATTTTCTCATAGAATATTACGAACATGAGCAGGTATGAAACTAAGATACGTATTTTGACCACCAAATAAACATATCTCACCACATTATTGTGTATATTAACACTTGGTGTGTACAAATGTTCATTTAATTATCAAGTTTTAACTTGTTGTTTGTATCTACATATTACAATGGGCAACAATGTAAGAATGCAATCAGAGGTAGGTAGTAGATACATTATGAACTTTTATGATGATAGTACATTCCGATGAGGTTAAGCGTTGCTAAAGAGTGTTACCAGATTGGAAAGCTCAGATGTACTTAAAATCCTACTAATATTATAAATGTAAAAGTTTGTGAGTATGAATGTGTGGAGGTTTGTTACTCTTTCACGCAAAAACTGCTGAATGGATTTAAATGAAACTTTGCGATAATATGGGTTAAACATCAGAATATCACATAGGCTACAATTTATAAAAATATTGTGTGAATTGTCTAATGTGTGCGAAGCCGCGGGCAGAAGCTAGTATTAAATAGTTACTTATTAAGTTAACAATCTTTATGTATAGTACTATTCCATTTATTTTCGACGGGCCCTGTGGTAACCCATAGTCAGTAAAAGATTTTACGACCATGTTTCTCTTAAGCGGTAATATGTGTAATGTATAACACAGTATAAAAATCACACAGATAAATTTTATTGTCCTGTGTTGGAAAAGAATCCGCACCCTTGAGAATTGCAGTCAGCTACGCTAAAGTTGCACCACGGGGCCTATCAAACGAAATATGCATTTCAAGGGACAAAATGTAATCAGGTCAATTCAAAGAAAGAAAGAAAGAATTTTTTTTTATTTGCGTCTACTCATATGACAATAAACAAAAAAATGTAACTTATAAAGATAAAAAAAAATACAACACTGTTCACAGAACTAATAAAATAAATAAATGTGAGTAGTCACAAATACCGACCCAACTCAGCATAATGCTGGTCAAAAACCAGCGCTGGTTTAGTTAATGTAGTGTATTTGCATGTATTTGTTTAATTATTTATTTGTACACATTTATAATAGGCTCTAGCCTCCTATTTTGGTAGTAATTCGGCAGAGCTCTCATTTTGGTCATACAACGCATTATACTATTCTAATTAACACTACAAAATCTTAAGAAAATAACACAGTATTTCATTAAAAATTCAAACTATACAGTTATGGTCGTACTTACTGTTTAATTAAAGTTCTGAGTGCAATAAAGCTGGTACTTCTAGAACAAAGTACGCCGTGGTCACGTAGTAACAGTGTGCAGCTTTAATAGCTTGGAGTGAATTCACCCCAAGGCACGAAGTACGGTCTCTAGAGTGGAAGATAAATAGTTGAAAGGTAACAAAGACTTAATTTTGTATTCAAGTACTAATAATGTCTAAATTAGATATGCATGTGAGAAATTATACTTCAAACTTCTACTATTAATATCACAAGGTGGCAATTTTTTGTACTGGGTGTAGGCATCGCAAATCGAATTCGACAAAGTTAACAAGTTTGTCGGTTCCTTGATTTATTGTATAGGATAGGATGATTTATCGTAAAAGATGCACAAATATATAGAGATTAAAAACATAAACATAATACCGTCACGCTTTTTTCAATGGGGTAGGCAATAAAAACAATGAATTAATGTAAATTAACAGATTAATAATGAGTTCCCATAAAGTTTACTTATCATTTTGCACTGGCACTGGCCTCCTCCACTTTGGAGGGATTATGGTCTACTGTGCCGCGCTGACCAGGCGTGTTGGCACATGGTTTATTTTCGAGTTTTCCGTCTCTCACAGAGGACGTTATCTGTGTGCAATATCCCTTAGCTGACTTTTACGGCACCCTTGGGAGGAGATGGGGTGGTGACTTGTATTCTTAATCCGTCACCACACGGGGTTTTTTTCTAGTCATATTTATAATTATTAAAAAAAAGAGTCGTTATTTATGTATGTATGTCCCTATATGAGCTTTTATCTTCAAAACTACGCAACGGATTTGTTGCGGTTTTTTTACATAGAGTATTCAAGAAAGTGGCTTTTTAGGGTTCCGTACCCAAAGGGTAAAAACGGAAACCCTATTACTGAGACTTCGCTGTCCGTCCGTCCGTCCGTCCGTCCGTCCGTCTGTCACCAGGCTGTATCTCAAGAACGGTGATAGCTAGAGAGTTGAAATTTTCACAGATGATGTATTTCTATTGCCGCTATAACAACAAATACTAAAAATAAAATAAAATAAATATTTAAGGGGGGCTCCCATACAAAAAACTGATTTTTTTTACCGTTTCTTGCTCGATACTAATAACGTTGCCTTATGTTGCATAGATAATGGTACGGAACCCTTCGTGCGCGAGTCCCACTCGCACTTGACCAATTTTTTTGTATAATTTGTTTACGTTTGATTTATATTTCAAAATTCAGGCGTACGTAGTTGCTGGCGACAGCTAGTAGATAAGTTAGATATGCATGTAAAAGTTATACTTAAATAAAACTACTTTTTACGGATTTAGACTCGTATATTTGTTTTAAATTTTGGCCCGACGTTTCGGAGACTTTGCAGTCACCATGGTCACGGGTGAGACTGTCTCACCGAAATATACGCGTCTAAATCCGTAAAAAGTAGTTTTATTTAAACAGATGAGTCGCGCAAGTGTTAGAAAATATTAAAGTTATACTTCTTAAAGCTGCTAGCTAATTTCAGTGTCGCATTTCTGTGATAGTGTAGTGTATAGTGTAGTGTGTGTCTCTATAATAAATTTTCTAAAAAACTTCTTTTAAAAGCAAATTGTTAATATTTATAAACATTTTTTTTAAATGAATTAGTTTACCAAAAGTACTTTTTAAACTAAATAATTTCAGTTCCCAAAACTATTTAATCTTACAAACTTATATGACGATATATGTAATTTAACACACAAGGCCATTAAGTAGCGTCATTATCAAGATCAAATCTATCTTATTTATATCGTTGTTAAGTCCAAAATAACTGTTTCATATCTATCGACGGTATCATTAATTCTTTTCACACAGCCATCTTGATGGAATGAAGCCAATAAATATAAGATATAAATACTGTAGCGTTGTTAAAAAGGAGTTGGTAAGAGGAGATCGTACGTTATATGCGTGTGCGCATCGCGCCGCTACGTCTAGTCGACCATCATTATGACTCTACCACAGACTCTACATTATTCTACGGGCTTCGTGGTCTAGGTCGCGGGTTCGATTCCCGCTCGGGACAATCATTTGTGTGATGTTTATAAACTTAGCTAACTTTAAAATAAACGGGAACTGTTTTGATTCAACGTGAAGTATAATAATTGTTAAAAAAAAATTATATTTTATAGAAACACTTTTTACGGATTCAGAAGCGTAACCTATATTAAAATATTATAAAGCTGAAGAATTTGTTTGTTTGTTAATTATAAATGCCATACAAATGTTTGTACTGCGTCTGGGTGTTTACTATTTATTATAAGTATGTATTTACAAAAGAAAAGTAGTATATGTATTCAATCCGTATTCTGGCACCCATAACACAAGCATATAAGCTTAGCTTGGGACCAGAGGACGTTGTGTGTATTTATTTATTTTATTATTCTACAGTATAACATCAACTTCATTGATTTATATTCCTAAATATATTAAAGTTTACAAAACACTTATATATGAAGCCCAGGAGTTTAAAAAAAAAGGATACATAGTTACCAAAGCAAATAAAAAATGGTGGAGTGCCTACTGTTTGTTTACTCGTGGAGATTAGTCCTGCTAATTAACCTTTATGTAAATAAACAAAAAAGATATATTATGTATAAACTAATTAATAGCTAGTTTATAAATATAGTAGTTACAAGTGGATACCTAAATAGCAAAGAAATACTTACTTCATATCTACAACTTCGGAATGAATAAGGAGTATTTAAATAACAATTCTGTCTATAATAAAGTGTGTAGTATATTCTAGCTTTAGTTTAGTATTGCTAAATAATATTATAGTTATTTGAATAAGGGCCGCATTCCTATCAGACTATCATGAGTCCGTTATACCAACATTGTGTTTGGCCGGCAGCCCGCAGCGCTCTTTGTGTACGATATTAGATTGAATTATCAGGTAAACTTCGTGGAATTATCGGTTTTAGTTGTGATATTATTATGTTGTAATATTCATTCTACTGTTACCCGCAATTTCGTACAATTTATAAAATAAAAAATCATAAAAAAATATTCAAAAAAGCTAACATCTTGAACCACTCTATCTATAAAAAAAATCGCATCAAAATCCGTTGGATAGTTTTACATAAATGAAAATATGTTATATTAAAAGGCTTCTCAGCTGTATTATGAGCTTTTATTTCCAGGTAGGTTACGTCGCGAATTGAACTGTCTGGCAAATTCATATTATGAACATAACTCCCAGCAAGTCAGTTCGCTAAACCAGTCATAGATGTTTAAAGAGAAGGTACAACTAAAAATTTTCAACTAAATGTTTTATATCTGCCATAATACGTAATTTTGCTAGGCAGTATACGGCCTGCCTGGAACTTGCATGATTTTTAAAAAGCTCATAATACGCCTGAGTTTGCGTCATGATTAGCTATAGCGGTTTATAATAGTTATATTTATGCTTACTGTTTTATCGACAGCCTCTATATTCTCCTTAACCCTTATCTATAGTGCTTTTGTTTGATGTAATTGCGATCTTTGGTCCTCTTTCATTATCTGTAGAAGTGTTTTATGTCATCATGTTGTTATCAGCTAAATCCGTAACTTTCTTAGACAGCAATCATAAGTCTTTTTGAATAAGAAGCAAATTTTATACTACAAAACATTGATAGTAAAATGTCCAATGATTTTTATGTACCATTTGACTTTGACCCGGTCTCGTTCATTAAAGTGACAATCGCATCAATCGTATCAATTGATCAATGACAAAGCAATTGAATTGTTCGTATCCCTTATATATGTATATTAGCATTAATTATTTAGACCTTCGGAATGAATTTCAGGACTTCTTCCTGAGGGTTTTACATAGTTCTGAAAATCTCTAGAGTTTTTGAGCATTGCGTTTTGACTATTCTTACATCAAATAAATAATATTTTAATAAATCTATATAGTTAATATCAAACTACCACTTGTGAATCTACTACTAATATATGTGAAATTTTGTGTGTATATTTGTTATTTTTTCACTCTCAAACTAGCTCTCAAACTTCAGAGCAACTTTCTGAAATATAATCCTGTATAAAATATAGTCATTGCAATTTTGTTCAACATGCTGAATATTGGTCTAATAACGAATATGTAAAACTACGCTTTATACAGCTTATTTAAAGAATTGTCAATAGTTAGTACCTAACATTTAAGTAGTCTATAATCGTCTAATTTAGTACGTTACAAGATTAGCAATGAAGACTAGGTACAATGACATGATAATCGCGGATGTCATCGTATCTTGGCCATGTGGACGACAAAACGACTAGTTAGCCGCGCCGCTCCGTCTAGCGCGTACCTACCGCGCATTCACTTGGAGAGTAGCCGCATACTTGTGGCAGGTACCTTTATAGCATAGGGCTGTCCGTAATAGTATAGGCGGCATATTTCCTTTATTTTAATATTTTTATTACAGCAAAAATACAAAAAGGTTGTTTAAGTACTTAATACTTTACCGTATTCTGTACACAATTGGTATATATTTTAGAAATTTTGAGCATTTTAAATAAAACAACGCTTACAGAATTAGTGACGTATATTTTTATGTTATTATGGCTACATTCAGTCAATAAAATAAATAAATATTCTTTGTATTCTTATAAAATTATTGCAAATAAATAATAACAGAATTCTAAACATCTGTTACAACAAATTCCATTAATCGTAGATGTCAATTACAATTACTTAACTTAATTACGAATCAATTAAAACGCCCCTCTTATAACACGGAGTTAATCAAACAAGAAATGATTCATTCATTAACTTTTGAATAACTAAATAAATAATGAGTAAATTATTATGAACATATACGTGATTCGATTATTTTGCCCTTTGTTTATAATTACGTTCTTTTTTCAAAAATAAAAGGTAGTTATTGCTATTAAGAATATAGTGTTTTATTTTTCTGTAATACGAGTTTTTAGCCAAATATTTAACGTTAATTGGGTATAAAGTTTACATACACACTTTCAGTATCAAAAACATGACCAAAAATTACCAGTGTGTAGTGTTTTTAACATGTTTATATTAGTTCGGAACGTATCTATTAATGTATTAATCTATGTAACGGATACTTTGAAAGTTATTTTCACCCACTTTCGGTAGTCGGATCGATCTGAACTTTTGCACATGTATTGAGTACCGAAGACAAGGCAATATAAAAAAAAAATTAAAAGAACATTCAGGGTGTGTAAGCGAGTTTTTTAGTTTTTAAACTAACTTTATCAGTGAGTTAGTTGGCGTTTCAGTTCTCAAGCTAACGAGATAGCAATCTTCATTACTGTTAAAATACGAAATATTGCAAAAACTCGTGACTCAAAATTCAGAACACTATTATTTCACTCATAGATTATCTCAGGACAACCCTAACGGCACTTTAGTGACGAGCCATCTTCTACTTGCACCTTGATGATGACCTCGTTGTGATGTCGGTGTACGTTACACAACCTACCCACATACCTCTATAAACTATAACCTTTTTGTTGGATATTTGATAACAGCGCTTTTTAATCTGTGGTGTGACAATAGTGCTGGTTTTCGAGCTCTGTCGTTGGATGATGATAAAATTAACGAATCCTCAGGTCAACTTCAGGCGTAGCGGATTGGAATGGAATGGAAGTCGAATCCACAAGGTTGTACTGGAGAATTAAAGCGTCAAAAATCCCCTAAAAATGCAAAAAAGGAAGTATTAGAGTCGCCATATTTTTGATGGCAAATCAATTTTCAAAAAGGAGGAAAAGCTCTTAACCAAATCTCAATCCTCATCTATATACTCTTGTCTTGCATGCTCACAATTTTAGTGATTGTATTTATAATCACGTACTCTCGAAAAAGAAAGTTTATTTATTTATTTTCTTACACAGAAATGTCAAAAGTCCTAACTGTATTTAAAGATCGTATAAGAATTTCGGGTACGGAAGTGGGTGACCTTTAAAGTTGAAAAATGTTTGTGATTTTAATCTCTTACACTTACAAATTCGTTGCATACTTAACCATTTTCAATTAAGTATATTTAAATAAATAACCCACATAAATTGTAATTAGGATCGTTATTCCGTAGAATATACTTATTAACCCTGCGGTTGCTGCCATGCCTTTATGTTTTCTTTTTTTCATTTATTCGTTCATGACGCAGGTACATTACTATAACCAGTAATGTATTAAAGTAGTACGTAAATCTAGACACACATAATATGTATTTAGTTTGGCATAATATGGTTAAAATCGCTATGCTAAAGCTACAGCAATGCTATGCTAGGCCCAAGTTATCGTAGGTACAGTTGTTTTTACACACTTTAACCTTTGAGTTTATTACAAACAAAATTTTGTTAGTTCACGACCTATAACTAAATGAACTTTCACTTTTTAAAGCAATGACTTTCTAATGTGTTCAAGTGTTTTAAGCCCTTAAAAGTTATGCACGAGAAACGTTTAGTTGCCACGAAATGTTTTGCAATCCACTAAAGAGGCAGGGTCCGTCATTAGGGCTAATGGCGGGCCCTTTTCAAAGGTCGTGGGTGCTAACTCGCAGGTCAAATACAACTCTATACTAAACGTGACTGATGATTTTGCTCTTCAAACATATGCGTCTTTATAAGTATTGGTAATGCATGTTTTCACTTGAAGTACATTAGTACTTTAAGTATTTTGTTGCTTATTTTACACAAACATTACATCGGGCTTCGTGGCGTAGTGGTTCATGTATTGGACTGTCGTTCACAAGGTCGCGGGTTCGATTCCCGCTTGGGACAATCATTTTTGTGATATTCATAAATGTCATTTATATGTTTGTACTACGTCTGGGTGTTTTCTATGTATTATAAGTATGTATTTACAAAAGAAAAGTAGTTTATGTATTATATCTGTATTCTGGTACCAATAACACAAGCATAATAAGCTTAGCTTGGGACCAGAGGACGCTGTGTGAAATGTCCATGAATGAATATTTATCGTAATAAATAAATTTTATCTCATAAGCTTTTGTTGTACGAGTATCTATAGGTACTAATATTATAAGACGGAAGAGTTTGTTTGTTTGTTTCTCAGGAACCACGGGGCCGAATTGAAAAATTCTTTCAGTGTTAGATAGGGCATTTATCGAGGAAGGCGTTAGGCTATATAACATCACGCTACAACCAGTAGAAGCGAAGCAGTAGTGAAAAATGTTGCAAAAACGGGGAAAATTTTCTAAATTCCACGCGGACGGAGTCGCGGGCAACAGCTAGTTGATTTATACTAAAAAATATGATTAGGTTGTTTAAAGGGTTCCCGGTTTTAACAATATTAAATAGAACCAGCTGTTGCCCGCAACTTCGTTCTTGTGGAATTTAGAAACTAAACATTAATAAATTATACAAAGAAGGCATCCTCTTGGACCATTCTATCAAAATCCGTTGCGTAGTTTTGAAGATATAAGCTCACATAGGGACATACATACAAAAATAACGACTTTGTTTCATAATAAGATACGTACATTTTTTACGCAGGGTAAGTACAAAAATTAATATTTTAAGTTGAGTTCTACAAATCTCAAAGTATGTAATTCTAGAAATTGGTATAAATAAGAAGCCATAATGTCATTATTAGTAGATAAAAATTCAGAGTGGACCTCTTAATATTTTCTCATTTAGGACCGACTTCGTAGTGGTTTATTTTTAGAAATGAGTGGCCCTTGTACTTGACTTTTTATTACGAATGCAATTAGTTAAAAGGAAGGGACATCTCATAATTTGTGATGTCGTCCGTTCAGTAAGTACAAAGTTATCAACACAGTTATTAATATGTTTGTAATGCCAACCTACAGATAATTATCCTGAATGTACAATGCACGTATGCTATACAAGCTGTTGCCAGGTAATTTTTTTTAAAAAATCCCTGTTTTTCCATTCATTTTTGACTGATGCTTAGCTTCTTTTCGTCGCGGCTTGATTTTATATAGCCTATAGCTTTCCCCAATAAATGTGCTATTCAACACTGAAAGAATTTTTCAAATCGTACCAGTGCTCAGTGATTCCAGAAATTAGCACGTTCAAACAAACAAACTCTTTAGCTTTATATTATTAGTAGGTACCTATAGATGAAATGTGAGTTTTCTATGCATGTTAAAACGATGCTCAAAAAAAAACGGGAATAAATTGTAATATGGAACATGGACATGGAATAAAATGTAAAATGTGGGAAAATTATATTTTTTTTATATTTCCATCTAACCCCAATGAATTACCTACGCATTCAGATTAGTCATCTCAGCTCTTAACAATGGCATTTTTTGTTTTTTTTTGCCTAAAAATTATATACCCCATTTTTATTAACCGTTTTTGAAAAACGGAGGTTTTTCCTCCACTAAAAATGTTATTCGCGTAAACCATTCATTTAGACGAAATATATTTTCGGTTGATATGCTACGAAAACTATACCTACGAGTATTTCAAATTGCTTGTTTATAAAAGCTTAACGTCAAAAATATAATTAGTCTGGGTATATGTATGACATCGCGATGAAAACGTGGGCAGTTGTAATACTGTAGGTACTGATAACTTATTTAAATCTTGATATATATTTACAATAAAATAAATGAAGACATCTTTTAAATCCCTCCATTAATTATACGCTAAATGATATGAAGACCGTCACTAATTATGATTAATATCGTGATATGCATTTTTAAATACATAACTTTGCTCTTTTTTAGGAATATGTATATATTTTAAGAAATTCGCGTAGGTTAAAATAGTATCTTTTATGCTATCCCATCACATTTTTATTGTAATTAGCGATATAATAAATAAACAATTCGTACACACTTATACTTGAAAACTTTCTTACTACATAAATAACTATCTTGTGTGATAAGCGATAATCGAACCTGTGACATTTAAAAGCACAAAATTTATGGAATAAAATACCAAAAATTTAACAAAATTAATTCTAATTTATAAGTAATAACTTTAATAATGCGGCTTTCGAGTTTTTTAACAAATAGCCGAAAGCAAAAAAAAATATTTCTTAGATAATTTGAACCAATTGAAAGACAAATTACAATATGGGCTCTACAAATCAAGGATGCGTGTATTTCAAGCAATGGAAGTTATTCACTAATTGAGTATAATTCAAATTTTTCCTAATTGTCTGTTGGAGATTTCTCATCATAATTTTACGACACACCAATTGCAGCAATTGTTCTGTTAAAAATATAGTTCTATGGATGTCCTACTCAACGACCGGATAACGACTAATTCGTTTTCTCCACGCCATTGTTAAATTAATACCGTTGTCTATTACCAATCATATATTATACTGGCTGTTGCCCGCGAATTCGTTCGCCTGGAATTTAGAAAATTTTCTCCGTTTTTGCAACAAGACGGGCTTCGTGGTGTAGTGGTTCATGTAATGGACTGCTGTTCACACGGTCGCGGGTTCGATTCCCGCCTGGGACAATCATTTGTGTAATATTCAAAAATGTCATACAAATATTTGTACTACGTCTGGTGTTTTCTATTGTATTTTGTATGTACATATTTACAAACGAAAAGCAGTTTATGTATTATATCCGTATTCTGGTACCCATAACACAAGTATAATGACTTAGCTTGGGACCAGAGGACGTTGTGTAAAATGACCATGAGAAAAAAAAAAATTCACTGATGCTTTGCTTATATTGGTCGCAGAGTGATGTTATATAGCTTAAAGTTTTTCTCAATAAATTTAATGGTCTATCCAACACGAAAATAATTTTTCAATTCCAACGAATAGTTCCTGAGATCAGCGCGTTCAAACAAACAAACTCTTCAGCTTTATAATATTAAAAGTATAGATCTGGAGTATGAGCTAACGAAATCACTACTAAATAATTTGTCCTAGACCTAGTTCAATAAACAAGTGTTAGTATGATACTTAATTGAGACAAGTGGGATAACAAGCCATAATGTTATTGAGCTCTCGATCTTAGACGAATACTGTAGATTGATTAGGTTATTGAACAGACTGAGTATTGCTTCGAGCAGATGTTACCAATTCTATTTGCACAACTAAACTTAACTAAAAAATGAAAACAACTATGGCGTATTTTGATTAATTGGCTATTCATTTGTGCACATTTTTATGAAATAAAATCGGTAGTCTATAATGTACATTGTACAGATTTTCAAATAAAGAAGTTCTGTTAAAATTGCCGAATTGTGTAATTGACGCTATCAATTTTCATTTTTTATTTAAGTTTAGTTGTGCACGTAGAATCGGTACTACCATTAAGTAAGAATCGCATTAAATGTCTTAAAATTTTCCTCTATTTTCATATTTACTAATATTATAAAGAGATAGGTTTAAGGTTTATCATATATTTTATGTATGGAAATAATTTCTGAGGTAGAGGTCCAATCCTAAAAAAAATCACTTACATGAAGCTACAATCTTCCTGAATGGCTATATGTATTATGAAAATTAAAGTATACGCGAACGGAGTCGCGAATAAAATACTAGTATACTATAATTTTGCAAGCGGCAGAACGTATTCCATACACTGCATCTTCAACGAACAAAATTTAATAGCCTCTAATAAAGATAATATGTCAACTTTTATCTAATGTGTAATACTTAAAAGATATTGACATTTGATCATATTTTATATCGATTAAACGTTTACTGCGTTTAGTCGATTATTATAGAAGATGACACTAAATCGATAAAATATGTACAGAGTTTATTAACTAAATTGGTTATATAAATTCATTGGCTATTACCCTTACTATTTAAAGAGCTAATGTTGAAAATGTAATGTGACTGTAATCCAAATTTATAAAGAAAAAAATTGGTCAAGTGCGAGTCGGACTCGCGCACGAAGGGTTCCGTATCATTATCTATGCAACATAAGACAACGTTATTAGTATCGAGCAAGAAACGGTAAAAAAAATCATGTTTGTTGTATGGGAGCCCCCCTTAAATATTTATTTTATTTTATTTTTAGTATTTGTTGTTATAGCGGCAATAGAAATACATCATCTGTGAAAATTTCAACTGTCTAGCTATCACCGTTCTTGAGATACAGCCTGGTGACAGACGGACGGACGGACGGACGGACAGCGAAGTCTCAGTAATAGGGTCCCGCTTTTACCCTTTGGGTACGGAACCCTAAAAAAGAATTACCCTTTCAAGTATCAAGTGGCAAAGACACGTAATTTTATTTAAATAAATGTAAATTACTATCAATAAAAGTTTTTATTTCATTCATTCATCGGTTGTGAATGAATGGAGGCTGGTCCGCCCACACGCGGTTGTAAAACTTAGCTAAGTGTGTCATGTTCATATTACACGATACATACTATGTTATGGTGAGGAAATTTTTATATTCATCTTATTAGTATTATAGCTAATTGATGATTTTAATCGGTTGATAGGAATGAAGATAATCAATTACAAAAGAGTTAAATGTTCTACAAACGAACGAAAAATCGAAGATCAAGAGATCGCACAGTTTTATCGTACGATAATTTAGTGCGCGCTAAACAACGCACATTTGACGAACGATTCGATTTGCAGCGATTATACATACATTTTTAAAAAAAAGAATACCCAAATTGAACTGCACAGTTTTGTCGGCCGACTTTTCGTTCGATAAATCGTAAGGTGTGTAGGGGCCATTAGACGTGATGATGGATTGAGGATATCCCATGCTTTCAATATGTTGTTTCTTTCAATATTTTCAATACTTTTTATTGTATCTCATCTCTACAATAACACTTTATATACTTAATATTTGTTAATATTTCGATTTTTACAGTTAAGTACTCTAGGCCAGGTGTGGCCAACTTTTATGCACATAAGGTCTACTTTTTATTTTAAAATTGAGTCGTGATCGACCTATTTCTTAGGTAAGAGGGGGGACGTTTATGCAATGTTCTTTTATACCGCCGTGCACTATTGCGAGTTTCAGCAACATACATGAATATTTATTTAATGGATTAAAAAACTTTGTTTAGGGGAATGGAACTTGCAGTGATCGACCAAAATTAGTCCCGACGACCGATCGACTTGTTGGCCACTCCTGCTTTAGGCGGTCTTATCACAAGTTGCGATCTTTTCTCTGTCCTTTCGTGAAAGCTTTAAGAATAGAAACTGAAACATTCAACATCTTTACAAGGGCAAACACGAATAACTTTTTATATTATTTCCTAGACCTGGTAATCGTGGTAAAGTAGACCAAAAGTGCTGAAATGAAAAAAATGATGTATTTTTAAATTTGGTAGCATTTGTCAGTTTGTATTAACAAGAAAATATGCCGTAATTATTTGATTAAATAACTTGTATGCTTCAGCTACGATTATTCTACGAATGGTCATACGATGCTTTCGCAAGTAAATGGTACCGATTCTACCTGTACAATTAACTTAACTAATAAATGAAAACAACTACGGTATATTTTGAGTAATTGGCAATTTCGTTGTACACATTAATTTATTAATTAAAATCGATAGTCTATAATACACAGATTTTCTATATAATAAAACAGTTCAGCTAACATTGCCGAATTGTGTTATTAATACTATCAAATTTCATCTTTTAGTTAAGTTTAGGTAGTTGTGCATGTAGAATTGGTAGCAATGTAAAAAAGTCCCAAAAAGTTTATATTTGTTTGTCCATTGTAGCTGAAATATTAAAATATTGTGGGATATTAATAGGAATATGTCCAGTGACCGTAAATACAATATATTTCAGGTTTCTACATAGTGCTAGCGAGCTTTTTGTTATGATATCATGTTGAACGGTTGACGTGAAATATATTGGCGACCTTTTTGAATCAATTTGTTTATGTTGTAAATACAATTTTGGTAAACATTTACTGTGTTACGCATGTTGCTATAATGCTTTAGACTCATTATTTTCTAGACGAATAACATTTGTTGGAATTAGTCTCAATTTTTGTTTTTTTTTCGTCACTTTTCGGCATTTATTTCATTTTCATTTTTAATAATGAAAATGAGTCCAGAAGTTGTGCACAGAATTCTATTTCTATGTAATTTATGGAACTATTGTTTTTCTCGCATTGATTCTTGCATTAGTTACACCTATATCAGATAATGCTAAATGTGGTTAACCACATTTAGCATTATCAATCATGTTTTTGAAATTACTTAAAAATATATTGCTTGGGTGTATATCGCAATAACAAGAAGTGCATCATAAAAATATCGGTTTCCAGAAATAGTACCGTTACAAATAAGTAAGAGACTACTTAATACTTACGACTCATATACTTACGGAACACATAAATTTTGAAATTGTAGCTTACAACTTACAATGTTGCAAGGTCGACGCAAGTTAATAAAGTTATGAAAAATATTAAGTATAATAATAATAATAAGCCTTATTTATTTCCTGAAACATATCGAAAAAAAACTAGGTATACATTTCGACTTAATCCTAATGCATTTTTTTTAACTAATCCTAATCTTTATTATATTTAATTATATCTGTGATTGTATTTAGTATGCATCAGGAACCCTCTCCGGTAAAGGCCTCCTCCAAGGCTTTCCATCTTTCTCTATCCCGAGCTATTTGGATCCATTGTGGGCCCGCGATTTTTTTGATGTCATCATCCCATCTTGTGTAGGGTCTGCCTCTGTAGCGTTTGCCTGGTGGGCCTCTCCATATGGTTACTGTTTTCGTCCACCTGTGATCAGTGAGGCGTGCTACATGACCCGCCCATTTCCACTTCAGTTTTTGTGCGTGGCTTAGTGCATCAATTGCTTTCGTCTCTGATCTTATCTTTGTGTGTCTTATCTTATGAATCTTTTTGATGTTTAGCATGCTCCTCTCCATTCCCCTTTGACATGTAGTAATGTAGTTTTTTGTTTTATTTGTAAATTTCCATGTCTGGCATGCATATGTCAGACATGGGATAAGGCATGAGTCCATCACTTTTTTCTTAAGTGCTATAGGCATATCACTCTTAAATATTTCTTTGCAACTCCAATATTTATTCCACGTACTTTTTACTCTTCTCTCTATTTCTTGATCGTTTCTGTCGCTGCTGAATCCAATTTGTTTACCCAAGTAAATATATGTTTCGACATATTCTAATTCCTCATTTCCAATTTTTATTGTTGATCTTATGTAATTAGTCATGGTTTTCGTTTTTGTTATATTCATTTGCAAACCTACCTGTATGCTAGCCTTGTGTAAATTTTCTATCATATTTTGTAGTTGGCTGCTTGTTTCTGATAGCAATACTAGGTCGTCTGCAAATCTTAAATGATTCAAATATTTACCTTGGATATACAAGCCTTGTTTTTTCCAGTCTAGCTTACTTATGATGGATTCTAATATTGCAATAAAAAGTCTTGGAGAGAGTGGGTCACCTTGCCTGACTCCTCTGCGCACTGGGAATCTTGGTCCAATAGTTTCTAGCTTCACTCTACTAGTGCAGTTTTCGTATATGTGCTTTAGTATAGTTATGTATTTGACTTCTACATTTTGTGCTCTTAGTGTTTCCCATATACTTTCGTGAGAGACAGTATCAAAGGCTTTTTGGTAGTCAATAAAAGCAATGTAAAGAGGTCTTTGTTGCTCTTGATATTTTTCTATTACTACTTCTAAAGCATGTATGTGGTCTATTGTAGAGAACTTTTTCCGAAAACCAGCCTGTTCCTTGGGTTGATGTTGTTCTAAAGTTTCGCTTATTCTGTGATTTATTAATATAGAAAAATTTTTATATAAGCTCGGTAGTAGACTTATAGGCCGGTAATTGCCTATATCTTTAGGGTCCCCTTTCTTGTAGAGCAAGATAATATTAGATTCCGACCATTGTGATGGCGTGTGCGTTGTTTTTAATATCATATTGAACAATTTTGCTAGTGGTAGCGCCAGTATGATACTGGCTGCTTTTATTGCCTCATTTGTAATATTATCTGCGCCTGGGCACTTGTCAGGATTGAGTGTATTTATAATATCTATAATTTCCGTACCTTGTATTGGCTCTATAGAGCGTTGTGGTCCCTCGAATTCAACGGATTCATTTTGAGCCCGACCGCCCTCACTATGTGTACATGGTGAGCTATATAAATTTTTGTAGAAGTCAGTTGCAATGTTAATTATGTCTTTTCGGTTATTCGTTACTTCTCCAGACTCTTTCAGGCCTTTAATCCACGTTTTCTTTGTTCGCAGCTCTTTATATCCTTTTTTTAGGCTTCCTTTTTGTTCTAGATGTTTTCTAATTACCTCAGTTCTGTGTTTCTTGTAGTCCATTTTTATGTATTTATTTGATAGTTTGTACAGAGCCTTAAGTTCGTTTTTCATGGATCGAGTTTTATTTTTGGCTCTTTGAAGTTCTTGTCTTCTACACAAAATTTTTCTTGTGCGCTCTGATAATATGTTGCGGTCTTTTTTTGTATGGTTTGGTCTATGTACGTCCTGCAGACTTCTTGTGATAGAACTTGTTATTTTATCATAATATATCTGTACAGTTTCGTTCCTTACAAGGTCAGGTAGAGATAAACAAGTTTTGAGGTTCTCTTTGTATTTTTTAATATTCTCTTCCTCAATTAGTATACTACTTGGGTTGTTCACATAGTTTCGTCTACTTTTTATTGGTTTTGAGAGTGATACTAGGGCTCTGAGTGGCCTATGGTCTGATTTAAAATTTATGCTCAGTGTCTCTATATTTTGAAATTGTTGTGGGCGGTTTGACAGTATATAGTCAATCTCGTTTTTGTATTGACTGTCCGGAAAGCGCCATGTCCATCTTCTTTTTGCTTTTTTCTTGTAGAAGGTGTTTATAATAGCTAGTTTATTTTCAATTGCAAAGTCTATCAGTTTTTGGCCTCTTTTGTTTCTTACTCCGTACCCATGGTGCCCCATTATTTTGTATTCGTCCGTTCGTGGCTCTCCTATTTTGGCATTAAAATCTCCCATTAGAATAAATTCCTCGTGTGCCATTTCTATAGCTGTGTATATAGTTTTATAAAAAGTGTTTACTACCTCTTCATCTGCTTTCGTTGTCGGGGCGTAGACTTGTATTACAGTAAAATTTTTACCTGGTAGCTTTAAGTTGAGTAGAGCGACACGTTCCGAAATACCAATGTAGCTTTCAATATATTGCTTTAAACGTTTGTTTATTATGAAGCCAACTCCATATAGGCCCGGTGTTTGACCAGTAAAGCAGAGAATGAATTTATCATATTCATCTATTGTATTTCCAAGGCGCCGGACTTCCGAAATACCTATTATATCGTATTTTATGTTTTCTAGCGCTTTCTCTATTTCCAATATTTTTTCGTACGATGAAAGTGTTCCGACGTTGTAGGTTACTATATAAAGATGGCTATTTTCCTTCGTTGTTTGTTTTATGTGGTATGATGATGTCCTTGGAGGGTTGTGGTCATAATCTCCCGCGGTGACCAACCGTCTTGGAAGATGCGTTTTATGTATTTTTGTAGGTTCTTTTTCTATTTTTTCGTATTTATTTGAGTTTATGTAATTTATGGAACTATTGTTTTTCTCGCATTGATTCTTGCATTAGTTACACCTATATCAGATAATGCTAAATGTGGTTAACCACATTTAGCATTATCAATCATGTTTTTGAAATTACTTAAAAATATATTGCTTGGGTGTATATCGCAATAACAAGAAGTGCATCATAAAAATATCGGTTTCCAGAAATAGTACCGTTACAAATAAGTAAGAGACTACTTAATACTTACGACTCATATACTTACGGAACACATAAATTTTGAAATTGTAGCTTACAACTTACAATGTTGCAAGGTCGACGCAAGTTAATAAAGTTATGAAAAATATTAAGAATTAAAGTTAAATAAACCGTTAACATTGCTTGAGAGAATTTACTTTGCATGTCAGTCCATAATGTTTGTATTTTTCATCCTTGAGATATAAGCGTGAATTCCGATATTTTTATTAGGTACATTTTAAGAAATTAAAACAAAACCACAGTGTCATAGCGAACAACAGAAGGAAAAGTTAGTTTTAGATGTTCTTTGATGCGAAATTGTCTATTAATACCTACCTATGTATTAAAGGCGTGAAAGAATACAGAATTCAGTAAAGTAAGCGAATGTACTTACAGAGGATACTTATATTCTCTTATTACTACCTCCAGTAGCAAAGTATAACGGAACGGACGTACAAATCAGACAACACTTCCGTTCCGCCTCTTACCAACTCATTGAGTAAGACGTGGGCGAGGCACGTGGTAGCCCTAAAACCCGACACCCACTGACGAGGCGAACTATAAATACTAACCACGGGCTTAATCTAACAAGTATTGAGATATTCTAAAATAACATTGGATTCTTATCTGATAGTTCGAAGGCGCTATCAAGCTTTGTAGGCAAGCGTAAAGTAGTAACTATCTTTTATGAAAGCGTTTCAATGCACTTTTGACCTTCCCCAAACTTCAATTTGTATAAAGCAAGAAGTCAGACTTTTTAGAGATCAAGAGAACAAGAGATCATTTCATTTCATTTATTATTTATTGTACACTCATACAAGTAAGACAAAGTAATAATATTACAAATGTGCACAAAGGCGAGCTTAACTCATATTGAGTTTTTTACCAGCAAACCCTGGAGTGTATGGAGAAATGATATAATAAAGGATAGATAGCTGTATAACAAGAACGTCATTCATTACCAATAAAGAAGTTTAGAGATCCATTAGTTATTCCAATACATTTGGAGATGTTTTTAAATATCACGATTTATTTCCAATTTTCCACCTCGAGCCAACCATCGCGAAAAATATGGCACAAGTGTAGCTCTTCAGAGAAGCTGTAACAATGAGTTCGATGCAATCTTAATCCTGTGTCAATATTGATATGTAGGTTTAGATTTAGCCAGGCAGCACAAGCTATCCAATGTGATAAATAAACTAAATTATAGTGGAAAAAATGATAACCATGAGCGGTCCCCGCTCATGGTAATCATTTTTTCCACTATAATTTAGTTTATTTAGTAAAAGCATAGCAAGTCAATTGCAAAAATTCATAAATTAATATCCAATGTGATGTTGAACCTAATGCTATTACTGTTCATGTTATTCACACAATATAACTACATTTCGAAAACTTTGTAGGCGGAATACTAGCATACTCCTAGAATGTTCACACTTAAATTCACTTAACAAAAGTTTAGCCACTACTGTGTTACAAACTATAAACTTTTTCATAGACAGGAATTCAGATAATCCTATTGTGAATATATTAATCGCCTTATCTTGCCAGTGGATGCCGGACCTAAGGCTAACCTCGAACGGTTTCACCATTACGAATAGTGCGTCGGTGTCATTCATAGCCCGATGTCAATGAAACTTCCATCGTGTTAGCAATACCACGCATTATCGAATATCGATATCAACATAATTTTCACTTTATAAAATGTCTTTATGGTCGTAATAAAATAAGAAATTCGATTTGTTTTTAAACTATTTGTTGCGTTGTAACGGTTTTTACTGTATACAGCAGTGGTATTCAGTAAGAAAAAGTGAATTTTCGGTGAATCTTGATCACGTGACAGCGCTCCTCCAATAAAAATATAGGAGCGCTGTCACGTGATCAAGATTCACCGAAAATTCACTTTTTCTTACTGAATACCACTGCAGGAATTATGATCTGTTAATTTTATTTTATGTATGTAGTGGGATCTTTAGAGATCTCATATCCTATTTTCAATGTAGAAAATTTTTTTTTCGTCCGGTTCAGGTATATAACCTACGCCATTAGTGAAGCAAATTTTAATTCAACCTATTTTAGATAGGTAATGGTAACGATTCTACGTGCACAACTAAACTTAACTAAAAAATTTAAATTGATAGTGTCAATAACACAATCACACATGTCACAACACAATCACAGTGCACAACAAAAAAGCCAAACAATGAAAATACGTCACAGTTATTTTAATTTTTTAGTTATGTTAGTTGTGTCAATAAAAGTGGTACTGTGTATCTTAGTTAGTTATTCTTCTATTTATTTGTACCTAGTTGTAATATTTTTGTATAACTTTAAAGTACTTCTATATCTTAGCAATCTTTATATCGATCGCAATTGATGCAAAGATTAAGTAATAATAATAATAAATATTTTATTTTTCAAATAATATTACAGTTGTTGCTTACATAAGTAAACTGACAGAGAAACCTTTTGCTATTCAACACGCATAAATATATACGGTATGTATCTATCTATGTAACGGAATCTTTGAAAGTGATTTTAACCCACTTGCAGTTGTCGGATTGATCTGAAATTTTGCACATATATCAAGAACTGATGGCAGTGCAATAATTTTAAAAAAATTTAGGATTTTCAAGCGTGTTTTTTTAGTTTTTGAACTAAGTAGATTATTTAGACTTTGTTTGTTATCTGTGCAAGGAGTTAAATAAACAAATGAATTGAAATAACTATCCCGTAGGTAATATATCTATTAGTAAAATATTTACCTTAATACAAGTAATTATCTTAAAATAAACTGTTATAAATACTTAAAGTGGCGTATAGTTACAAACAGGAAAGTCATTTTTCAAAATAGAATCAAAGTGTACAAAAATATTTTGTGAACTTCTTTGATGTTTCAAAACATGGCCACGTTTGCTACTAACGTTCTCGTGTCTATATGTCTATCATCATTAAGTATGTTGTACATGTTAATAAACAATAAATATTTAGGCATACATCGAATTTATAAGGTTCAAATTACGGTTGGTCTTTATATCGAACTCTTTTCATTAGTCCAGTCCTTCTCCTTTCCATCTTCGTACCACACACGCGCTGGCCTAAAATGTCATCCTTTTACTGTGGCCACCATATCTTGTCGCACCAAGAAATTTGGTGACTCTTTTCTTTGCCGCACGCGCACCTATAACATGTGGAATTCTCTACCTGCGCGTTACGATATGGGGTCTTTTAAACGAGGCGTGAAGAGGCACCTTGCGGGCCGGCAAGGCGGGGGCGGCTAGTGCATATACACTGTAGTAACCGCCCTTGCATTTGGATTGCACTTCCACTTAACATCAGGTGGACTGCAGTCATTTGCCCAACGCTTTCAATAAAAAAAAAAACAATTCTATGTCTAGGCAACATAGTATGAGAAGTATCTGTGGCGTGACTTTGAAAGATAGATTAAGAAATGAAGTCGTAAGAGAACGTTGCGGTCTGAAAGAGGATGTAGTGACTAAGTTGAAGAAACGTATGCTTAGGTGGATTGATCACGTGGAGAGGATGAGAAAAATATACTCCGATGTCATTGAGGATGCGTAGAATATACTTCATAAGCGTAGCACTAACCACCGTTGGGCAAATATGACCAGATGTATGAGTGTGGATGAAGCCTAGGAAGTACGTTTGGATCGTATCAGATGGCGCTCCATACAGAGACTATAGTCTATAGGCTCTGCCTACCCCCATAGGAAAAGGCGTGATTTTATGATGATGATGATAGTACGAGACTTTATAGGAGAGGTAGGTATAAAGTAGTAGTAATACATATGTGGTAGAGCGTAAAATGATTAAATAAGTGACTTTCGAACCTTCTCGTTTGAGCTCTTGTAGCTAATTACAAGTGCTTATAAAATAAATTTAAAAAATATAAAAAATATAAATAGAATATTCTGTTGTGCACTTTATAAGCCCCTCTTCCTCAAATTTCTATCTCAAAAAGGTTTGCTGGAAGAGAATTCATATTTGAATTAAGCTCGCCTATGTACATGCCTTTTATTTTTAAGTAATCTCTGTTTGTATTTTTCTATGTGTACAATAAAGAATTATGAATTATGAATTAAAAAGAAGCCATCTAGAGGAATTGTTAAAAGGAAAACTTATATAATGTTGATTGTAAATTTTTATAGTAAAATTAAAATGACTAAATATAGTTCGGAAATGACGGTAATAAAAGTATAAAGTCGATGATAAAAGTATAAGATATATTTTACACGGATATTTTCTCACAAAAAAGTAGAACAATGACATCTCGTTTGTTATAGTTTTGTTAAAATCATAACAATAGCACGTCCATCCATTAAAAATTGACGAAAACCGAGAACGTAAACATAATTTATGACGCGTGAAATGTCGGCAGATATTTATATATTTGCCTTTATTAATGTTCTATTTAATCAAGTTAAATTATGGTGCCGCGTGCAGTTAATAGCTCAAATTTAAACAGATATAATAACAATAATAAATTCCACTTAAAATCTATTATCAACCACAAGTCTATAAATTATTATCAATATGATTAATGGTAACACCACAATCTGTACACAATGAATCACCCGCATGTTGTTATTATTTATTAGAGATGCATAGATTTATTATCTTTTTAGCGACAAAATAAATTGCCAGGCACATATAGCATTAATCTTGTAGAAGCATTGTCAGGCGACCCCCGCTGAAAAATGCGAAAGATCAATGCTCATATTTAATTAATGGTAATTATTTCATTAGGTTATCGTTTTATTATAAAAATAAAAAGTTTGGGCTAATATAACTTCATAATAATGAAGTAAATACAGTGTTGTACACATAGTAAATACAGAAATGACGTCTGACAGAAAAGCATGGAATAACTGGGAATTATTAAAAAAAAGTTGAACCGATTTCGTATGCCTTTGAAATTTGAGGGTTTACCTACCCGATTTCTTAGGTGATAACCATCAGATCCTGACCTGGTGTCAATGGAATCACACAGGAAACGCCAGCTTTCAAATAAATAAAGACTCATTAAAATCGCTTCGCTCAGTTAAAAGTTATGAAGTAACAAACAAAAAAAACATACTGACGAATTGAGAACCTCCCTTTTTTGAAGTCGGTTAAAAAAGGCATGTTGCGTCGAGCCCAAATGAAGGAACAAGGGACTTTGATGACTGTAAGGAAGTCACGCAAATTCACACAATGTTATTTAATAATGTTAATAATATTTCTTCCCAAACTCAAGTACTTTACAAGATAACATGACATCATAAATTAAAAAGAAAAATAAAGCAATACAAAGTTTGCGTGTCTTTGTTCAGTATCGAAGTATTGCAGCGAGCTTAAGAGGATACCAAAATAGCTTCGTGCATTTTTCTATGTACGAAGTTTTCATTGTTTCTTTAGATTGAATGGCTAGAGCTCTATTTTTTAAGTATATGTTTTTTCAATATATGATCTAGGATCGCATGAACTCAGAAACGCGATTGAAAAAAGTTTTCTCGATAGAAAATCTTGGCGAAACAACCTCTCAAATTTTTTATTTTTTTCATTTGTCGGTCTATTATCGCGTATTAACTAATGAAATTACTTTAAAAACATAAGTAACTATTATGTATACACACGTGGATCAGAATTAAAATATATTTAGTAGATTTTGAGTAAATAGGAAAAGTATCCCTAATTCTTCATTTTCTGTGCCTACTGGCTGTGTTAATATGTACGTGTCGGCGATGATATACGATAATATTGATGTAGGCCCTTAACCACTAAGTCCCTTAACTTATAGAGATACGGTACGAACTTTACCGAGACTTAGCACGACATCTAACCATGGATAAACTTGTTTAAAGAAAAGCATAAACGTACCGTGTGTTATTTTAGTCAACAAGTTATTTACTAAAATAACACACGGTACACAATACAACTAATAACAAACAAACAGTATATTATACGTAGCTTATTGGCTGCGACTCAAATGCGTATTAAGAAAACAAACCTTAACAAATTATAAAAAAAACCCGCACTTTAGATTACTTTAGAGAACAACACTTCCGTTTATTATAAAAACCGTTTAGTGGGGCTGGAGAAACTGACGCCGTTATCACTCAGTTATCGACAAATTACTATTTTATTAATATTATAAATAATATCCATTTAACATTTTAAAAGTCATTTTTATTAATCCATGACATGCACAATTACACATTAATTGACAACGACACAAACGTCTTCTATAACATTATTTTAAATTATAATCTAATGGTCTTTATGGAATAATTTCCATAGACAATAATAGTTCCCACAACCGCATCAAAATTCGTTGCGTAGTTTTAAAGGTTTAAGCGGACAGAGGTATACACAGAAATAACTTTGAATAAGTAAAAATTCTGAAATTGGAGCTACTTTACAGCTTGAGTGCAAGACGTCTAACCACGATAGACTTCAATGCTGTACAGTGTACAGTCCAACAGTTATTGTTTGCCTATTTTGATTTTTGATAACCTATCATAATTATTATACTAGCTAATGCCCGCGATTTCACTCGCGTTTCTAGTTTTTAAACCCTCCTTAGCCAAATGTACACCATACCATAATATATTATGCAAAAAAGTCATTCTCATTAAACACTACCTATAAAAAACCGCATCAAAATCCGTTGTGTAGTTTAGAAGATATAAACCTACATACAAAAATAACTAGCTAGTTTCAATATACAATACAATGTCTACCCAGGGTTAATAAAACATTTTCTTTAAAAAGAATTAATAACCTGCTTGTTTGTATTTAAATTTGTACGAATTTATATAACTTTTTTTAAACCAGAGTATTGTTAAGTTTACTGTTAGGTGCAACTTATCTGGCATAAGTTTCTAGACCCAGTTATATAATTCATCAATTGAAATTTATTAACTCACTGCAATGGTAGCCTTTGTGAATTAAAATTTATGGTGCAATTAATTTGTGGTTAATTCTCTTCGACCAAATGTCATGTATATGGTTAAGATGCTAATATGTTTTACTGTTACTTAATATCGAATACTTATAAACCAACTTTGACGAGCCTCGTGGTTGAGTGGTTTATGTAACGGACTGCCAATCAACAGGTCGTGGGTTCGATTCCCGATCGGGACAATCATTTGTGTGATTTTTCTAATTTTCATACAAATGTTTGTACTGCGTCTGGGTGTTTCTATGTATTATAAGTATGTATTTACAAAAGAAAAGTAGTATATGTATTCTATCCGTATTCTGGTACCCATAACACAAGCATAATAAGCTTAGCTTGGGACCAGAGGACGTTGTGTGAAATGTCCATGAATATTTTTTTTTTATTTTATTTTAACTATTCAAATCACCATGTTCTCTATACTCATAATATAAAGCTGAAGAGTTTGTTTGTTTGAACACGCTAATCTCAGGAACAATTGGTCCGATTTGAAAAAAATCTTTCTGTTATGGATAGTACATTTATTGAGAAAAGCTGTAGGCTATATAACATCACGCTGCGACTAATAGGAGCGAGGTATTAATAAAAATGTTGTTATAACGTAAAAAAATTCTTAATTACACGCGTACGAAGTCGCGATGCAACCGCTAGTCATTTATATTACAATACTACTTATCAGTCAAACTTAACACACACGTAAATGGTTTTAAAGAGGGTGGAGTCAGCTGTCAAACATAGTTACTGTATGTTAAAACAGCTCGTTTGTCTTCCTCGTGTAAAGTAATTACATAGAAGGCGGAGCGTTGCTGTCGGCGGTGCAACCAGATTAACGTTAACGCTACTAAATGAAATTCTTGGTTCGAACATGACCCACGGTTGACACGGGCCTGAGGTGGCCGACGGACCTACTTAAGAGGATACCAAAATAGCTTCGTGCATTTTTCTATGTACGAAGTTTTCATTGTTTCTTTAGATTGAATGGCTAGAGCTCTAATTTTTAAGTATATGTTTTTTCAATATATGATCTAGGATCGCATAAACTCAGAAACGCGATTGATAAAAGTTTTCTCGATAGAAAATCTTAGCGAAACAACCTCTCTAATTTTTTATTTTTTTCATTTGTCGGTCTATTATCGCGTATTAACTAATGAAATAACTTTAAAAACATATGTAACTATTATATATAGAAACACGTAAATCAGAATTAAAATATATTTAGTAGATTTTGAGTAAATAGGAAAAGTATCCCTAATTCTTCATTTTCTGTGCCTACTGGCTGTGTTAATATGTACGTGTCGGCGATGATATACGATAATATTAATGTAGGCCCTTAACCTTTATTACATAACTTTGTAGATGCATAGGTATTTGAAAGTTAAACTGGTATGCAAGCATGTAAAACATAGGTAAGACGTGGAAAATAGATAGATGGATTAACTCTTTATTGAATACTTTAGAAGAAACTGAAAAGGAGAAAATATTTAGAACTAGGTACAAATGGCGGCATTATCACATCTCTTACATGCAACCTTGAGATGGAAGGAAAATTTAGGCACTAAGTAGAAATAGCTTATTTTACGTCAATTATTGAACAGAGAACTTTATGATTACCTAAAGGCTTTGTGAATAAAACTATTACATAGAGGCTACTATTTTGTTTATCTATTTGAGATAATTCAAATAGGTATTCCTACTTCCCTACTAATATTATAAATGTGAAAGTAACTCTGTCTGTCTGTCTGTTACGCTTTCCCGCTTAAACCTCTCAACCGATTTTGATGAAATTTGGCACAGACAATCTTGAGCCCCTGAGAAAGGACATAGGCTACCTTTTATTGCGAAAAAAAAATTTTCCAAATTCCACGCGGACGGAGTCGCGGGCAACAGCTAGTATGTATAGAAGTTGATCTGCGACTAAGCAAAGATTGTTTTCTTGGTGTACTTTACGTCAACTATATGTTATAATTTTCTTTTTATATAATACTAGCTGTCCCGGCAAACGTTGTTTTGCCATACTAAAAAAAAAAGTTTGAAAAATAGATGTTGGCCGATTCTCAGACCTACTGAATATGTGTGCAAAATTTGAGAAGAATCGGTCAAGCCGTTTCGGAGGAGTACGGTAACTAACACTGTGACACGTGAATTTTATATATAAGACTAGCTGACCCGTCAAACGTTGTTTTGCCAAAATAAAAAAAAAAGGTTTGAAAAATAGATGTTGGCCGATTCTCAGACCTACTGAATATGTACGTAAAATTTGAGAAGAATCTGTCAAGCCGTTTCGGGGGAGTACGGTAACTAACACTGTGACACGTGAATTTTATATATAAGATTTACACATTTTTAAATTTATAGCCCATAAAGATAAAAGGTAAATTTTGTTGAATTTGACAATCCGCTTAGAACTAGACGAGTTTTAATAAAATATAGTAACCGGAAACTGATGTGATGATAAATAAATACAATCTTTTTTTATTAGACTAGAACCTATTTTGAAGTCCAGAATACTTATTGTAACTACCTCATTTTTCCTACATGGTGTTGTAAAAGCCAGGTAAGATTTCAGCAGCAGTTTTTCTATTATAAAAAAAGTAAAACTCCAAATTAAAATCTATAGCAATACGGCTGGTCAGCATGACATAGTAGACCAAGGAATCCCTAGAAGTGGAGTAGTGGGCTGACACAAAGAATAGGAGATGGTCTTATGACGCGTTTTTACGTTGTATATTTGTGTTTATCATTTCTAAGATTTTATAAACTTGACAAATTATTATCAGTTTTACACAGAAGCGTATCTTCAACAGATCGCATGTAAGATGTTTCGAAAACGTTTAATTTCTAAAGTCAAATAGAAATGCGAAAAATTTTGCACTTAATGAATTAAATAACAACAAAACAGCTTAGAAACAAATTCACAATTTAGACGTAAAGAATTAGTAATAAATTTTTATTCAATTAGATATACTTATATTAAATTTACGACGTGCTGTTGTCTAACAGTTTACAATGAGTTTTGGGTTTAATTTATTACCGTTTCGCGGTTTAATTTCTCACAGAGTACCAACAAAGAACATTCTTATATTCTATTTAAAATTTAAATCGTTCACGGAGTTAATATTAATGAAAAACGCACATATTTTTAGGTATTTTTCTTGTGGCTTTGTGGCCAAGAAGATTCGTTTTTTAAATTCGCTAGAGTTTTAAACTAATACTTGTAAAGAATGAAATGTTATTAGCAACATGGGCTGAATATTTAAGTTGCAGTAGAGATTCCTTGTCGCTATAAATTCCAATCTTTTTCATTACAGGATGTAGAGTAAGTAAAGACGAAGGCTTTCTCCCTCGTGTCAATCTTGTCTGTAATCAACATCAGTGCCACATTGGACTTGACGATACGGCGTTATACCATAGTACTCGTCTCATTCCATCGTCAACTTGCGACAAAATTAAAACCCCTCTCAGCATTAATGTCGCCGAAATTAAAAAGCGAGAACTATTGTCTTCTTGAACAATAAGCTCCTGTTAGGAGCACTTTGCTTTTGTTCATTTACTTCATTCATTTATTATGCCATTTGTTTGGAATTTAATTAATATCATCATAACTCAATTATTTATTGTATTTAGATCAAATTGTTATATTACCTTTACCAGTTTTCGTAGTTAGTGAAAAGAGAAGTTTAAAATATTATCTCACATCTAAATGTTGTGACGTCTCGGATTTGGTAATGTGCTCGATTTATCGCATTTTTTCTTTGCGAGGCGAGTTCTGAAAATCTTAATCTAGGTATTATTTTGATACAAAAGTTCGTGCAACGCAAAGTTCGTTTTTCATACTTTTAAAAAGTGGCTTTTTTGTGCAGGATATTTCGGCAAGTACCTTAATAAGTACAACGGATCGTATATACCTCCTGGTTGGCGTGAATGGGGAGGTCTTATCATGAACTCCAAGTATTATAACTACAGCATCAACATGAATGGCAAGAAGATCAAACACGGAGATGATTACTTAAGGGTATGCCTTTTGTAAACTATTTTTGCAGTACCAATAGTGTCGATTGATTTCATATCGTTAATGTCTTGAAATTATTAAACAGTTTATCTCAGTGAAAAAAAGAAATATTTTGTATTGAGCCTAACATCATTACTTGACCTGACTATTGCATATATCAATATAAAGAATTCGGGAGTGTAACTAGTATGTCCTGCTGACCAGGCGTGTTAAAATAAATTTTGGTTTTGAGTTTTCCCCTGTTTCCTTGTTGATGGTAACTACTTCTATTCCTGGGCTGGCACTTAAATCACCCTGGGAAAGAAATGGACTAGTAACACATGAATTCTTAATACGTCTCCATGCGGAGTAATAAAGAGATCTAATATGCTGTATGTATATTCTAAAGAGATATTATAATGTTTAATCAAAACGAAAGGAAAGTAATATCGTTAGGATAGTTCTGTGTATAAATGTGGAAGGAAAAAAGTCTAGAGGAAGACCTAAGAAAAGATGGATTGACTGTGTGAACGAGGACATAAAAGAAATAGGAGTTAACACAGATAAATGTCGGCTGACAGAAGACTATGGAAGAAAAAGATATGTTGCAAAGACCTTTAATAGTGTGGTAAGGATAGGAGAGTAATGAGTTAATGTAATATTTTTATAACAGGACTACTATCCAGACCTGGTGGCAAACGATTCTATAGCGTTTCTGCGGTCTTCCAAGCGTCGGTTCGCACGTAAGCCGGTATTGCTGGTGATGTCTTTCCCAGCGCCACATGGACCTGAAGACTCCGCACCACAATACTCTCATCTGTTCTTCAATGTCACCACGCATCAGTAAGTATTAGAATACATATACCATCAGACTAAGCTTCCACTCCCTCTCTCTCTCTCTCCAGCCCATTTACGTCCCACTGTTGGGCATGGGCCTCCTTCACTTTGGGAGGTATTATGGTCTACTAAGTTTGTTTGTTTGTTTGAACGCGCAAATCTCAGGAACCACTATTGGAACACCAAATTTGAAAAATTATTTCAGTGTTAGATAGGGCTTTTATCGGGGAAAGCTTTAGGCTATATAACATCACGCTACGACCAATAGAAGCGAAGCAGTAGTGAAAAATGTTTCAGAAACGCATAATAGCTTAGCTTCCACTACTAAGTGCGAATTATACAGGATTGCTGGGTGCCTCCTAATACCTACAACAATCATTTCTGGACCACATATTGTTACTTTAGGGGTGGCTTATATCTATCTATATCCAAGAGTGGCCGGAGAAAGGTTGATGGATTTATGGATATTTATCTATGTATAAATAAGCTCAGTTACCCAACCATTTCTTAGATAAAAATAAGTACCATTTCAATTTAAAAAAAAATGGTAAATAATTTTTAAGATACAATACTGAGAATAGCTTTAACTAGTTTAACTAGACGCGAGCAGTTTACTCGAATAGGTATAGCCGTAGAATATATTTCGAGATTGCAATCGCCTAAAGCGGTCAGGTTTCGACTCTACCATGAGAAATAACATAAGAAGCTTAGAAGGGAACATTTGAAACTTGGCATTCTATGGAATCAGTGTAGGTGATTTAATGATTTATGTAAGTATTTTAGCTTCGGGTGTATGTAAAGGTTTTGCAGTGGGGTCGTGCACTTAGGCAGTACCTAAAGTACAGTGGAACTCCGGTAGTCCGACAAACACTTTGCAGGGCAGTGTCGATCTATCGAATTTGTCGGATTATAGAAACCTAAGATGCCTAAGAACAGCCTATGCCTAAGAATGCCTAAGAACAGTAAACAATGAACACACGCTAGGCGTACGCACCATTATCCTCATCGGCATGTAGTCAAATTCAAACTAAGCAATCAGAATCAAAACAATAGGTACCCTACGCCTCGAGCACAATAGTGACAGTGCGTACAAGTTGTAACTTGTTCAATCATGGAAATACATATTATCAAAAAAGTTTTCGGTAATAAATAATAGACCATGTCGGATTACAGGGTGCGCCGGATAAGCCAGGGTCCGGATTACCGAGACTTCACTGTATTTTAAAGCTCATTGAACGAAACAATTTTGACTACATACTAGAAATAATCTTCTAGCGAATATTATTTAATATTCTAGAGAATATTATTTTTAGAAATAATATTCTATTCATTTGTTCAAAAAAAACCACCTTTTACGGATTCATACGCGTGTATTTTGTTTTAAATTTTGGCCCGTCGTTTCACACACATACGTACATACTTAATATTGAATATGAATAAGTGTACAATACATAGCCTACTTTAATAAAACACATAAACTATATACTACCATGCTCAAATTTAAAGGAAGAGGGCAGTATAAACGTGGGGGGAACCATAGGTATTTACTAGTTTTATAAACGTATCGAAATATCTATCTTTTACGATCAGCGATAAATATTGATTGTTGTTCGTATAGATATCTGTCTGTATAAAATTACTGTTGACCTCAAGGACCCACGTTCACAGAAACATTATATTTCTAGATTTATCTTGATCGTGGGAATTGAATTTTGTATAAAGGAATTTTAAAGCTTATCTATATTTATAAATGTACCTACTCTAAAATTTCGCAACAAATAAAACCTCAAAGACGTGAAAATTCATTATTCGACTCGAAAAAATACAAGTTTGATTTTCTTGAAATAATTGCCAGTATTTTTTAATTATTCAGTATTGCAATAATCTTTATTTAAAATATTATAATTACATTATTCGTTCCTTATCGTGTTTTAGTCGTGAAAGCCTCGAAAAGTGCCATTCTTAATTTCTTGTCTTTGGGAGCACTTTCTTATAATTAAATTCATAAATCCTACTACATTATAAATTACAGTAACAATAGTTCAAAATAATTATTATGTTTGCAGTTCTTACAATAGGGTTTGTAACTTATTTACAATGTACAATTTATAATGTGATCCCTATACCTGTATTAATAAAAATGTGAAAGTTTGAGTATGTTTGTTACTCTTTCACGCAAAAACTACTTAATTCTAATAATAATAAGACACTTGTGTAGAAATTAGTGTGCGTAAAGTTAGCTCGAAATTATGTTAGTATATTTCTATGTGTTATCTCAGCACCTCACCAACCTTAGTAATGTATTTTACATAGAAACCTACTAATCTTAATTCAGTACTTAAAAGACACTGTCACATGGATACTTAAAGACAAAGCTTTAAGCATATTATAACTTCCTTGTGCTATGTTGTCAAAAGCTGGCTATTAGCAGAATGCTCATAATCATGCATAGGGCTACCATCCGTCCGCGTTTCCCCTAGTTTGAAGCGTCTGGGAGAAGTCTCGTTGAGGTTTTACTAAGATTCTGAGGAGCCAAATAAAAAATATTAAAAATCATTTTTCAAAAAATTCGGAGTAGCGTCTACTTTTCGCCTAAATGTCCGGTTTTTTGCCATGTTCATCCTGCATTGCAATTTAGGTGAAGTCGTGATGAAAGCCTATAACAGGCGAATCTTTTTTCTCGGTGGAACGCCGAATTTTCAAGGAGTCTCGTTTACCGTAGACGCTATGTCTTGAATAATTTGACTCTCATTAAAACAGCAACGGGACGAGGCGGCTTTATTTTATAAGAATGTTTAAGCTCTGTTTGACGTTCTATTATAGATACAAGCTTGCTTATTTATCGATAGTGACCTTTGTAAGTTTTATTTCCATTAGTTTGTGTAGAAAATAGGAAGTTTTCTATCGTAAGTACGAATACTACATATTATTAAAAGGTTGGTATTGTCCCATCCTCTTTTTCTTTACAAATGGGAACTTACATCATTCCTGAGTGCAATATATGCCATATTATGAAGAAACAAATTATAAACGAAAGAATAAGTTTGCCAAAGGCCTCTAAAAGTAAACAGGGTAGGTATAAAAAAACTGCTTTTTACGGATTTTAGACGCGTGTATTTGTTTTAAATTTTAGCCCGACTGTTAGTCCGGCGTTGACGTCTAAATCCGTAAAAAGTAGTTTTATTTAAAAAAATGAGTCGCAAGTGTTAGAGATTATTAGGGTAGGTATAATAAAATTTATTACAGTGATTTTAAAGTATTGTTTATCTTTATTAAAGTTTTATTAAAGTAAAATAGGTACCTAATAGGTACCTACAAGATGTAGTCAAGTAGTCTTTAGAATTTCTTACTTTGCATATTCTGTTATGGTATTAGCACTAAAGCGCGGCAGATGTGGAAGGTATCGAATGTCAGTTGTCACAGACGGTTGGCGATATTGCATCTCCCAACTGAATCTGTTGTTCATACAATATGCATGCTGAATATGTATTAGATTGCAGTCAGTGGCGTAGCTAAGGGGGGGCGACGGGGGCGGTCCGCCCCGGGTGTCACCCGTTTAGGGGTGACACCCGAGCTCGACTATGACCATCGGCTGTAGTTCTTTCTACCTATAAAAAATCGTAAATCTGTGACAGAGAGCATAACTGCCACTAATAAATTTAAGTAACTAAAATATCGTACCACGAGTATAATAAATTGATATTTAGAAAAAAAAAACAATGTGCACACTGTCAATCGATCTGGGATTCCCCCAAAATTTTATACCCCGGTACGCGCAGTTCTAACCAGAGGATTCCCTCGATATAGGTCTCGTCACTTGTATTGTGGATTGGGCCATTTCTTTTGTTTCCAACCGCATTCATTTCAATACTCTCTTACGTGAACGTGTGAACGTCTAGTGCAAAGTGTTTGTTAATTATTAGTTACTAGCAGTGCCCGCGACTTCGTACGCGTGGAATTTAGAAACGAAAAATTTAATGAACTAACAATAACGCCATTTTACAGCTAATTAATAAATCGTCAGTTTGGTTTTCTTTTCTTGCATAATTCTAAAGAAGTAATACACATGGCCCCAATGTCATTTTAGTAAATGATATCTCAGAGTTTTATCTTTTTAGGGCTTTGTACAAACCCTTATAGTCGCACTACGGTGTCCGTCTGTCTGTCTATCCGCCCGTTAAACTTTTTTTTACTCGGCAACGGCTGAAGGTATCAATTGGAAACTTATACCAAATGTAGATCTATGCGGTCCCTTGCTGAAAAAGATACAATCAATAATTGAGATCTACGCATTCAGAAGATAAATAACCAAATTACAGCCATTTTTATGAAGTATCAGACCAGAACTTTTTTTAGAAATACCAAGGTTGAGAAGACATTTAAAAGCGGCTAATATTACTGTCTCTAATTGGGTGACACTGGACTTTTTGAAATTTATTGTAGAATGGGACTTTACAGAATCTCTTCCGAATCTAACGGTCGCACTAAAATTATTTGTAACAATATGTACATCAGTTGCTTCATGTGAGAGAAGTTTCAGCAAATTAAAATTAATTAAAAATTACTTGCGGTCTACAATGACTGAAACCAGATTAAACAATCTTAGTATTTTAACTATAGAACATGAAGCAACACAAAATATAAATTTTGAAGACGTGATTTCGGAGTTCGCTAGTGTCAAAGCTAGAAAAAAGAAATTTTAATTTTTAACAAACTAAAAGGCATAGCCTATTGTGGGCCATCAGTAAACACCACTTTAGCAAGAAAAGATATAGTACATTATTTTTTTTATTTAATCATAAATCAATAAGATAGCTGTCAATGGACATATTCTTATAAAAAACTCTATTTAGCAATTTAAGTTAGATTAAAATTATTTATTAGCCTTAGCAGGCTAGATTGTAATATTGTAGATAAATAAATAAAACAAATTTATCGAATATAAAAAAGTCCGAATTTTACGTACATAATATTTAAACACCCGCCACTGAAACAATTTATGTTTCGTTTAAAAAAAGTATTTTTGTTTGAAAATCCTTGCAAAAGTCGCGTAGCAAAATGTTGTTAGTGCTTAAAACTTTATCCTGAGTTTTCTATCTTTATAAAAATATTTATGCACGCACAAAATATGTATTTCGTAATTAATAATGTGGTTAAAAACCTTTTTTTACCATGTTTTACATAACAAGCATAAAAATAAATTAATACTTGACTTTCCTTGCTGTACATTGTTAAACCTGAAACTTTTTTTTATATTTTCTACTTGTTTTAAAATAATGGCGGGATTTTAAATATGTTTTTCAGATTTCTGATACATTTAAGATTTTGAAAAGCATAACAAAGCATAATCAATATTTGCTGTCCATGAGTGGCCCAAGACCCTAAGGAGAGTAGGTGTTTCCGTTTGTTTCACATAAATTATTTATTTTATTATTTAGATACATTATTCAAACATTCAAACATTATTCATACTTTATTTGAATAAAACGTAAATCATTATAAGTTTTTTATTTTAACAATTTCGATTGAATTTTGGGGTGACACCCAAAAAATCCGCCCCGGGTGCCACCTATGCTAGCTACGCCACTGATTGCAGTTCACGTAGACTATATAGAATAGACGAGTTGCATATAAATATTCGTGAAATTTTGTCAAATTTTAGCAAATTCAATCCTCCTCAGTTTTAGTTCATTATACCCACAGATATATTATCATACCACCCATGTCATGGAGGACCCGCCCTAGGAGGTTGTATATATATATATTCTAAGCGCGCGGCATATCGTAATCTATCACTATCTTTCAATGCTTAATTATTAATTAGGTAGGTACCTGTGATTATGCCTAGCTTGAACCAATAGCTTAATTGAAGTATTTTTTAAAGTGATAATTAGCGACCGAAAATATGAATAGGTATCTCCAAAAGCAGTGGTTCAATCCTTAACATTATTTCGCTGATAGGAAGCTACGTTATTTTTGAGTACGTATAGGCTATATTATTATGAATATTTATGTATAATAATATTTACGGATATTTCATTATAAAGGTGTTATCACGCGATTATTGAAAAAAATGAGTAGGATATTACTTCTTACATACCTAATCCATAATTTTAAATTAAGATTTTTCATTTATAATAGAATTTCAAGCATAACACAGTATAACATATCCTTAATTATAAAAGTATTAAAAAAAAAACAGCTATGACGACGTAGCAACTATGATACATTTTATTTGTAAGTGTAAGTGGTATTAAAACGTCTTTCATTTTTATATCTGAGTAAACAGATCCGTCAAAAACAGACACTCCCGAACATTATTCACTTTGTTAAATCAATTACGTAGCCGAACAAAACGTTTGCAAAGAAAATATTGAAGGAATTTCAAACTTGAACTAAATTGTGGTATGAATGATAAATATTTGATAAATAAACTAATACAAACATAATAAAATATTCTTTTGATGGAAATCTTGAAAGAAATAACTTTAGAAAACAAAAACTGAATGCTTGTAATTACTTTTAATTTAATTTTTTTATGTATATTGATTGACATTTCACACAACGTCCTCTGGTCCCAAGCTAAGGTTTTATGCTTGCGTTATTTTCAAAATTTTTGCCCGACGTTTCGGAGACTTTGCAGTCACCATGGTCACGGGTGAGACTGAGCTGTAAAGTGTCCTCTATGATCAGTTAGCAAAGTCTCCGAAACATTGGGCTAAAATTTAAAACAAATACACGCGTCTAAATCCGTAAAAAGTAATTTTATTTAAACAAATGGGTCGCGCAAGTGTCAGAGTTACAGAATATTAAATAAATGTAACCGTTAAGGAATCTCTATTTAAATTGATAAGTTGAAGAAATGCCATCTCAAAGATCGCAATAATAAAGTCAATAAATATGTTTTTTGTAATCGTATTCGATCAATTACTGTATGATACAGACAAAATATATTAAATACTACAAATACATAAATACATCTTAATGTATATGTTTTGTCTTTTTTTAAATGAATGACTTCCTTGCAGGACTTTTATAATTTATCATACTGTGTAAGTAGGTACCTACTTATTTGTGCGGTATTTCTGTGTCTTGTGTCGATCGACGCATAAATTATACCGGTCGTTCGGACGCATAAAAGCAGCGGCGATGCAGAAAAAACCGGTCAAGTACGAGTAGGACTTACACGAAGAGTTCTGTACCAAAATAAATTCGTCATATTCCCGACCGCAAATAACGGGATTCGGGCAGGAGAATAACTATGAGGAGTATTTGTTGTTATAGCATCAATCGATATAAATAAACTGTTAAAAGTTCAGTTCTCTAGCTATTGAGTGCGATACAGCATGATGACGTACGGACAGACAGCGAAGGCTCAGTAATAGGTAATAGGGTCCTAATTTAGCTTTTGTTAGGGACCGGTGGTAGGGAAAAAAAATTTGGACATATAATAGGAGGAGCCTTTTTTTGGCAAAAAGAAAATACGCCTACGTGAATAAATGATTTTTGATTTTTTTGGTATTTTTTTGGTATTTTATTGGTATTGTATTTATATTTAGTATGATTGCCTCTGTGGCGAAGTGGCTTTGGTATTTATACAGTGAGGATAGCTAGCTTTCTGGATAATTTTTTTTATTTTCCTTTTTAGGGTTCCGTACCCAAAGGGTAAAAACGGGACCCTATTACTGAGACTTCGCTGTCCGTCCGTCCGTCCGTCTGTCACCAGGCTGTATCTCAAGAACGGTGATAGCTAGACAGTTGAAATTTTCACAGATGATGTATTTCTATTGCCGCTATAACAACAAATACTAAAAATAAAATAAAATAAATATTTAAGTGGGGCTCCCATACAACAGACATGATTTTTTTACCGTTTCTTGCTCTCATACAACAAACGTGATTAAATAAGTATTGTGTGTGTTGTTTGCTCATTTATTAATAACGTTGCCTTATGTTGCATAGATAATGGTACGGAACCCTTCGTGCGCGAGTCCGACTATGAAAAAAGAAAGTCAAGTCTTCTGCCTGACTGAAACTTAATGCTCCTCTTCGAGTTTACTTCAAAACTTGCTACGTTAATTATAATAATTTTTTTAGGGTTCCGTACCCAAAGGGTAAAAACGGGACCCTATTACTGAAACTTCGCTGTCCGTCCGTCCGTCCGTCCGTCTGTCACCAGGCTGTATCTCAAGAACGGTGATAGCTAGACAGTTGAAATTTTCACAGATGATGTATTTCTATTGCCGCTATAACAACAAATACTAAAAATAAAATAAAATAAATATTTAAGGGGGGCTCCCATACAACAAACATAATTTTTTAACCGTTTCTTGCTCGATACTAATAACGTTGCCTTATGTTGCATAGATAATGGTACGGAAGCCTTCGTGCGCGAGTCCGACTCGCACTTGACCAATTTTATTAAGTATTCTAGATCACGTTCTACGTTTTTTGTTTCGCCATATTTAACAGAGTGTTTTACATCTACTTATTTATTTACTACGTGTAGTATTATTAATAGACCACGTTATCAATAAACCTAGACGAAATGTAGCTTTAGTCCATTCCCCTTCATGATGTATAGTCCAGTCAAATTACGGCTGAGAATGGGAAAAATAATCACTAAAATACCTAGTTTGGGAATTATGAAGAATCGATCGGGGGGTGTATTCTGAGCTTATATTCCAATTTGAGGGAATCTAGGGAGGTCAGCTCAAGGTCATTTCGATGAAAACGCGTTTAATTCGATATCTCGAGAACGGTTAGTGTTAGGCAAAAAATTGTAGAGACCTTTTCTCTTTTAAATTAAATTTACTAACTTTTTTATCCGAAACTTTTTTTTTATCATCAATATTTTTCAATTTATTGCTTCTGATAGGCAAAAATTTTACTTTTTTTCCTCCCTTTTTTTATTTTTCGCCATTTTCTCCCCAACCGTTAAATTTTATTAAATTTTACCCGAATATGAAAGTGTTGCTCTTTTAATTATGAACAACTTTATATGTAAACTTTTTTCTGTAATGACAATACCTTCGGAGTTATATATTACTTTACCGAGCGAAATCCGTGCCACTGTCGCAATATCATCGACATCAGTGGGTATTTAGTATTTGAAAGAAATATTAAAGTATTCCATGATCATTTATTAGCCAACTTACCTGTATCAAAAGGTGAATCGATTAAACTATTAAAAAATGGAACTTCATTTAAATATTAAATATTGTAATAATTGAAATATCATTTAATTAAATAAAATAACAATTTGACGAGCCTCGTGGTTGAGTGGTTTATGTAACGGACTGCTGATCAAGAGGTTGCGGGTTCGATTCCCGCTCGGGACAATCATTTGTGTGATTTTTCTAATTGTCATACAAATGTTTGTACTGCGTCTGGGTGTTTCTATATATTATAAGTATGTATTTACAAAAGAAAAATAGTATATGTATTCTATCCGTATTCTGGTACCCATAACACAAGCATATAAGCTTAGCTTGGGACCAGAGGACGTTGTGTGTAATGTCCATGAATATTTATTATATTTATTATTTATTTATTTAAATATTGTACTTTTTCAATTTGGGTATTTTTTATTCCATTCAATGGAATAATAATGTGAATAAGGATTAGAAAAAGAAGTAAACGAATAATTGAAACTGTTTCACACATTTATTGATAAAAAAATAGGTCATAAAATTGGTAAAATTAAGTACGCGAGGTCGTCAATATTAAAGGCCCACACAAGGCCCACACTAATGCACGCGACAGTGTGTCTGTGAATACGCGTCGCGACAGTGGCACGGATTTCGCTCGGTAAAGTAATATATAACTCCGAAGGTATTGGCATTACAGAAAAAAGTTTACATATAAAGTTGTTCATAATTAAAAGAGCAACACTTTCATATTCGGGTAAAATTTAATAAAATTGAACGGTTGGGGAGAAAATGGCGAAAAATAATAAAAAGGGAGGAAAAAAAGTAAAATTTTTGCCTTTCGGAAGCAATAAATTGAAAAATATTGATGATAAAAAAAAAGTTTCGGATAAAATAGTTAGTAAATTTAATTTAAAAGAGAAAAGGTCTCTACAATTTTTTGCCTAACACTAACCGTTCTCGAGATATCGAATTAAACGCATTTTCATCGAAATGACCTTGAGCTGACCTCCCTAGATTCCCTCAAATTGGAATATAAGCTCAGAATACACCCCCCGATCGATCCTTCATAATTCCCAAACTAGGTATTTTAGTGATTATTTCTTTCGGTAATTTGACTGGACTAGTAGAACTACGCAAACATCATAACATTATGAGTAATTGTAACTAGGCATTGTTAGCATTCAATAGGAACAATAAACTTTATATTGCTCTAAAATTGTTTTCTTCTAATGCTTCCTATACTCAATTTTGAAATTAAATTCAATATACATAATAAAGGCCACACACATGGACACGATATTTTTTAAGAATTGCAATATATCAATTGTTGATTTATTATTCATCACAAATGCTGTTTGGCCACAACAGCACACACTACGGTGAAAGTGTGGACCGAAGAGTAGCAGACTTTCGTAAAACTTAACTAAAAAATTAAACTTGATAGTTAATTTTTTAGTTAAGTTAAGTTTAGTTGTGCACGTAGAATTGGCATTGTTAAAAGCTTATTAAAACAAGAAAAGAAATAGATATATCCAAATACGAAAACACAAACAAAAGGAATGAAATGGAAATAAATTGCAGAAATTAATATACATATTACTGTAAAAAAAAGGATTTAAGTATTATACATAGCCTGACTACTCAAGCCATATCGTGTGTATTCTACCGCGGCGCCCTGTCCTGTATCTACATGTAAAACAGAATCGAATACAGGACCATAAGCGAAGATTAGGGTTTACATCCTTTTGTAGTATTTATTTATGTATCTTATGCTGGAATACTTGGGCTTAACATGGAATGGGTATCACTGAACTTTTTAATGCCCGCGACTTCGTACGATTGGAATTTAGAATTTTTCCCTTTCGTCTTTTTAGCAATATTTTCCACTGATGCCTATTGTATAGCCAATAGCCTTCCTCGATAAATGTGCTATAACACTGAAAGAAATTTTCAAATTGGACCAGTAGTTCCTGAGATTAGCGCGTTCAAACAAACTCTTCAGCTTTATAATATTAAGTAAAGATAATGACATGTATTATTTTGAAAACGTTTTAATGAAGCTTTTATGTCTTTAAGCAATCTTGAAAATATCGGAAGTTTTTTTTTACATGATTTTTTATTATTATTAATATATTGACGGGCTGCGTGGTGGAGTGGTTTATGTAATGGACTGCCGATCACGAGGTTGCGGGTTCAATTCCCGCTTGGGACAATCATTTGTGTGATATCCATAAATGTCATACAAATGTTTGTACTGCGTCTGGGTGTTTCTATGTAGGTATTAAAAGTATGTACATATTTACAAAAGAAAAGTAGTATATATACATATGTAGTTTATCCGTATCTGGTACCCATAATACAAGCATAGTAATATAGCTTACTTTGGGACCAAAGGACGTTGTGTGAAATGTCCTGAATATTTTTTTATTTATTTATTTATTATTATTATGGTTTTATTGATATCGGACAATTGCCTGATTCATTTATTTAAATAAAGCACTTTTGAATTAGTCCAAGCCTTCTGTGACTTTTCAGCCAATGAAGCTTCAGGCTGGATTAAAAAAATGTCTATTTATTGTAATGAAATAAGGATTAAAAAGTTATGTATCCTGAGCACCGTTTAAATTATGTACCTATGTCAGATGACTTCATTAGACCGGTATAAATATTTATAATTTTAAATATTTGAGTTTTTTGATGCGTAAATGCGTTTTTTTTTATTTCTTTCTCAATTTTAATTTTTTTTGTAACCCTTTTTTATGTTTTGTAAATACCTCATATTGTAAATACTACCTACTAATAAATTTATAATCCAAGTTGCTAAAATCTTGAGTATTTTTATCTTCGAAATGATATGGTAGCCCTGGTTAATTTAATATGCATACATCGACGTATTGTGTGGTCGGTTGTATCGTAAGGAAACCTGTCTTCGCGGTATGCCGACAAACGCGATTAAAAATGTTTGGAAAACGACCTTTATTAAGTAATACTGCAGTCCCTAATGATGCGAAATGCATATTATATTCTTTAGCTGATATGTATTTTACCACTTAAAATATACATTTTATGATTATTAAGTTCACTTTTTTATTTTACAGAACTTAGTTAGGAGGCGGTCGTTTCGATTTACACTTAGAAATTAATAAAGCAATGTTTTGCAATAGTTTTTGTATGCCATATAGCTAACCTTATTTTTTATTATGGATGTAGGTACTTTACTAGTCCCCAATTCTTATTAGCTACCTACGTCTAATTAGGCGAATAACACCTACTCAGGCCCGTCTTCTTCACTGGGAACATGTCCAGGGCCGTGAACGCCAGGTTGTCTGGACCAACATAGAAATCCAGTGTTTGGTATATACCTACAAATATTTTGTACCTTGCTGGTACCTTTTGGTACCGAACTTCAAATTTCTAGTACCTCGATAGATATCGAGAAAATGCGAAAGAAAGGTGGTCCAGACAACCTGACGTTCACCCAGAGCCTCGCCATGGTTAACGGTCTCCTAGTCCCTACTTCATCATAGGTCGGGACATAATAATATATTCTAATGCCCAGGGCACCTTGTATAGGGATAAGACGGCCCTGTACCTGCTCCATTTAATTTATTATTGTGTCCTTTATTTTCAGCACACCAACTTACGATATGGCCCCGAATCCAGACAAGCAATGGATTCTACGAGTAACAGACAAAATGAAACCAATCCATCGTCAGTTTACAGACTTGTTGATGACGAAGCGCCTGCAAACTTTACAGAGTGTTGATATGGTACGTTTATATATCCTATTTATAATCACGATATGAGACATGGCATACGAGACAAACGTGAAAATATTGAACTTTGTGATTTGAATGTAAATGAATAATGTGGCCGAATAATTATTTCATGTGTTTTAATGCTTGTTGAAATCGAAGCATAGAAATAGCACAAAACTGCATGCATATTGCATAAAGGCTTTCAAATTTTCTTTTTACGAATATTTAGACAACGTTATTGATCTCAAATTGTATATGTATAATGAGTCCCATGTAATAAAATTACAGACAACACACAAACGCTGCGCTGTAAAATACCTCTGTCTGTGTACATCACACAAATAAGTTAATTTTTATATTTCTTGTTCTTTCAGGCTGTTGAACGTGTATATCAGGAACTGAAGGCTCTTGGCGAATTGGATAATACATATTTGGTGTATACGTCAGACCATGGCTATCATTTAGGACAATTTGGTCTAGTCAAAGGAAAAAGCTTTCCATTTGAATTCGATATCAGAGTTCCTTTTCTAGTGAGAGGACCTGGAGTAGAACCTGGGACAGTGTGAGACTCGTTTACTTTACATAATCTAGTAGATAGATGAAGGTAGAATTAGAAAAGGCTGATGTTGTTATCTGTTGCAACTATATGTACCGATGTCTATAATAACTTTTATTAAAATATGTAGACTATTTCCGTCATTATTAGATAACAAATTATTGATTAATTTTTTTGTTAGTCTAACTCCCATAGCTAAAATTCTGTGAGGAAATCTGAGTTTAATTAAGAGACTCTTGTCTCTGCTTTAGGTATGCCTTAAGACGAACGATTATATTCGTCAGCAAGTTCAGAATGTTTTGGATCTCCATTATATACAATGAAATACCTACATACATCATACATTTATTTATATTTCCCGAGGAACTATGGGCTCGGTACTTCCATTACGTATTTTATTTATACTGAAATATAATTCGTGATAGTTTTTTTTATTATATAATGAGTATAATTTACTATTTTTACAGCGTGGACGATCTAGTGTTGAATATCGATTTGGCGCCAACATTCCTTGACATGGGCGGAGTGACACCTCCAGCACATATGGATGGGCGGTCCTTGCTACCTCTGCTTCAGCCGAGACGACGAAGACATGCAAACGCTCATTGGCCAGATACTTTTCTTGTTGAAAGGTATTTGATTGCTAAGATTTTTTTCATTGCTGGTAATTGACTCACAACGCTAAAAGCTTCATTAAAAATATAATAAGCCCACGTTATGTGTACCTAATCTTTACTTCTTATAAAACAAAGTCGTAATTTTTGTATGTATGTCCCTATGTGAGCTTATATCTTCAAAAATACGCAACGGATCTTGATGCGGTTTCTTTTAATAGATATAATGGTTCAAGAGTATGGCTTTTTTTGCACAATTTGTTGGGGTTTGCTGTATATTGGATGAGATATGATTAAATTTGGCGAGAAATTCGGACGCGCGCGAGCTATAAATGAAAACGCTGCCTTATCTATGTGAGGTACAACCAACTAATGTATCGAGGGATTGTTTGTTACCTATAGTTCTTCAAAAAAGTTCGCGAAGGCATATGTCTATCTTTAAAGGGAAACCCGCTGTACCCTTAATAATGTCAAAAAAATTATCTAATTCCATAGGGTGTTTCCAAAAGCTATTTATATGTATATATTAATATTTTTTATCAAATTAAATAGCTTAGTTAGCTTATACAATTAATATAGATTATAACTGCTCTTTACAGCATGCAATTTAAATGAATAGCTTAGGAGATATGACGAAAAAAGTATTACGCGCCAAAGAATAAAATACTTAAATTGTTGGCTGAGCAACGCGAACGTTTCCTCGGTCTTCTATCCATACATCCATACTCCAATGTTTGGATATGTAAGGATGTTTATTGTGCTTTTACGTAAAGACTACTGGATGGATTTTCATGAAACTTTCCAATGTAAAATGGAATAGAAAATGAACTTATTTTTTATCCTTTTTACCGCGGGTAACACCGCGGGGCACAGCTAGTTACTTATATATCGACTTATTTTCTCTTAGTTCACAAATAATATGCTCGGCCGTTATCAGCAGCGGGAGTTCATTCAGTTCGTTCATACCAAGTAGCAACCAGGCATGCTGGATAGAGCTTAGTTTTGATGATGTCCACTATGATTTTTGTTAGCCAACTCTTAAAGTAGGTACCTACTATAAGCAGAATATAATATTTTGTAGTACCATTCCGTAATCAAATGGAATTAATTTGATTTAAAGCTCCGGTCGTCGTGATGTACCGGGCATGGGACACCGAAGAGAAAACAAATATAGTCGCGAGAAGAACGAGCATCGATCCACAACGTCCCCTCCCCAGTCTTCGGAGAGCGGTGACTTTGAGGAAGATGTTGACGATGATGATTTTTTGGAACCTGACGATGATGATGATGTAAGTACAAATCTTATATATAAAATTCACGTGTCACAGTCTTAGTTACCGTACTCCTCCGAAACGGCTTGACCGATTTTTTGAAATTTTACATCCATATTCAGTAGGTCTGAGAATCGGACGGACAACATTTAATTTTTAAACCCCTCCCCCCACTGACATTTGTATGGCAAAACAACGTTTGCCGGGTTAGCTAGTTTAATTATATATTTATAACGGTTTGCAAAAATTAGTACATGAACGAAATAAAAAGCATTGTTAGATATCACTACGGTATTGCAGAGATCAGCGCAGCAGCGTAATAAGTGTATTACTCCGATTTAAATAAGTAGAATTTTACATAAGTAGGTACGTAATAAATATATTACAAATATTTGGTGATAGTAACAGTAAGAACATCCCTACCCCCATGAGAAAAAGGCATGATACTATGATGATGAGTATTGACGGTAGATTTTCAGTTAATAGCAAACAGACAGAAGGATTCAGTCATTTGATGTTCATTCTTATCTTTACTTTTTCAGGAAAGCTCTGAGACTGAAACAAACGAACATATAAAGAAGTCATCAGAACCGCTGATCACAAATGAAAGTCACAATCCTATTCTTGAAGCGAGCATAGAGAAGGTACTCAACGCTGAGGGGGAACCAAACTATCTTACACTAGACGAAAAATTCTACGATCGTAAGTGATGTATTATTTTACTGTTATACTCGACCCTGAGCATAGATTAATTTTGATCATTGCGTAAAATGTCTTTGAATATACGTAAAAATTTCCTACATTCCCAATAACAGCGTATTTGGTCGAATTAATATGCTAATCAGGCATGTTGGCAAGAAGCTTAGTGTCCAGTCTTCAAAATTTTTTCTATCGTATATTTTTTCGAGTGTTTTTATAAAAGTTGCCTCCGCTTATGTTTTTTCTTGTATGACACAGATTTGGCTGATGTTAGTGTAGAAAGCAAAGCAGCCAGAATAGCTGCTGACTGTTCTAAATCAGAGTTACGTGCACCCTGTTCTGCTGGCAGAAAATGGAAATGTGTGCTTGTAAATGGACGTTGGAGAAGACACAAATGTAGATATGAGGTAAATAACACTAATTTTGTTTAATAATCTAAATTTAGATGCTATTACTAAAAAGTATTTTATTGGTTTAAATAGTCATATGTTTCTGAATTACAGTCCGAACCGATTACTGGTCAATCAAAAATGAGTACGAAAAAGTGTGCTTGCTTCACACCAAGCGGTCTTGTTTATACACGCCTGGAAACTGATGGTAACATAGCCAGGCGCCCAGGTGACATCGCCAAAGAAAATATTACAAGAAGCCGCAGATCCATCGATAACGATGTTTATGAACCTAATACAGTTGATAGCATACTTAAAGAAAATCCAAGTATTGGTCATTTGAGTTTTAAAAATGAACCTATTGATGAACAAGAAAACCTTGACACTAAAGATAAGATTGACAAACTTATTCAAGAAACCGAAGCTTTTCTAGAAGCTTATGAACGTTCCAAAGAAAATAAAGAACATAAACGAATAAAACGTAGGGCTCAACACAATTGGAATCATAACAAACATAAAAAGAACGACGCAATTATAAATAGCAATGAGTCATCCTTAGAATGTAAGATAGAAGAAGATGGTACAGTCAATTGTTCACAAACTATTTACAACGATTTGAAGGCATGGCATACAAATAGAATCAGCTTAGAAGATCAAATAAGACAATTAAAAACAAAGCTTGAAGATTTAAAGGAGATAAAGAGACATTTAAAAACTACAAAGCCAATAACTGAAACTCAGGCAGCAATATTACATCCTGCAATTATATCTAATCACGTTTTCAATAAGAGTGTTAATCACGAGCACAATAATACCAAAGAGCATTTAAGGAAAGGTAGACTTCACAGGTTGAAATCGAAGCATAGAAATAGCACCGTTCAAGAGAAGAAAACAAGACATCCTCATGAACATGTTGTGCCTACCGTTAATACTGAAATTAAAGAAGTATTCGGTATACAGTTAGAAAATAAAAAGACGACGCAGATTACCACAACAATAGCACCTACAATAACTGATGAGGTTATCGGGATTATAAACAATATTACTGAATATACAATTGAAACTTTAAAACCCCAAGTTTCTACCGTCGTTTTAGATAGTAATTACTTAAATGGAATTAAATCAAATCACGATAATAGTAGTGTGCAAAATGTAGTTACTGATGCCGAAATCACGACGGAGTACGCAATACATTTTGATGCAACAACTAAAAAATTACTAGAAAAAAATGTAACTGATGAAGCATATTTTGCTGAGAATGTTCAATATTTTACCACTACCATAAATAAAGTTTTAGGCAATGAAAAGTATATTAGTAGTACAAGTCACGAGACGACAACGACTACAACGATAAAACCAACTACGACTATCAGGCCTACTACACCAAGACATACGACTGTAACTCCGTTTAACCTAGGTCCAACGCGGTTAGATGCATCAGAATATGAACAAACAAATCCAAATAAAGGGAATGCCAAAGATATGGGCATTTTTAATAAACCAGCGGATGTATTTCAAAAAAGATTACATCCTTTATTTATTGAGAACGAAGACAAGCATGTGTGTTACTGTGAAGAGAACAGGTAAATACTTATAAAGATTACTGGTTTAAAATAAGTTACTATGTAACTAAAGCAAATTAGAACACTTAAAATTTGTTTTTTTTTTAGGAAAGCGAGAGGTCCAGGACACATCTATTTAGAAGCCGCACAAAAAGCCAGAGAAGAACAAAGAAAAAGAAAAGCTCAACTTCTTCAAAAGAAAATGAGAAAAGCTAAAAAAAGGGTAGGTATCTACTTTTTTAGAATAAAATAATAATAATATATGAAACGCTAAGAAATATCAATATCATTAATTATCATTTACAGGCAGAATTAGAAAAGTTATGCGAGTCGGAGCGTATGAATTGTTACCGCCATGACAATGATCATTGGCGTACTGCACCATTCTGGACAGCGGGTCCCTTCTGCTTCTGCATGAGTACATCAAACAACACCTACAACTGTGTCCGAACTATCAATGCTACTCACAATCTGCTCTACTGCGAGTTCATTACTGGATTAGTCACATATTACAATTTGAGAATTGGTTAGTACCAACGTGTTTTATCTTTATTCAATTGTTTGTAAGCATTATCAATATGGCGAGAACTTAATTCATCATAATGTCTTTCGAAGAAGTTATATCATGGTATTCTTTTTACTACCATTACAGATCCATTTGAAACTCAGAATAGAGTAAAGTATTTGACGACAGCTGAGAAGGATTACTTCCATAACCAATTACAACAGTTACTTAGCTGCAGAGGTCCTTCATGTCGACGTTTCTCACATTCAAATCCAATGGGTAAATATATAAAATAAACAATTTTCACTAAAGATACCAATGTGTACAAAAACAATAGATATTAAAAAATGTCTTTTAATTTCAGGTACCATTGAAGAAAATGTGAATCGCCGTATTGATGATCGCTTCGAGGACCATTTGTATAGAGGTGACACCGCTGGGTATAACGAGAGGTCGGTTGCGAAATATTTTTTATATTACTGAATAATTTAGCTACTGTGTCATTAGACAGTGTACCTACTATTGTACAAAACCTAAACATATCTGCATCTACGCCTTTAACGAAATTAACGATTTGAATATTTAAGATAGGAAATAGAAGTTCGTAATAATTTAATTTTACTGCATGAGCAGTAGGTATCTTGCAGTGTAAATTAAAGTGATAGTATCGTGACTCGGACACTGGCAGAATCGCGAAAGTTGTTAAAGCGAGTAGCTGGGTCAAATTAAGAAGAAGTTGAAGTAAATCTTAGAAACGTTAATGTTTTTACAGAGCCTGGCGATGGACCTATGGTAGACGCTACGCGCGAGCAAGAGAACTTCACAGGCGCAGGCACATGATGCCATACTAGTCACTGTACTGCTGAAATTTCTGGAATAAGACAAAAACAGGACCACTGCTAAACTAGCGAGGGGTCTTAGCAGGCAGCAAAGGGTGGGCGCAATAATGATAGTTGGTATTATTTATGAAAGAAATGGTGTTTTATCAGTAGGGATGGACATGGAAATATAGAAATTGTGGAGATTATGAACTTAAGGAAAATCTTTGTAAAGATAGTAATATTAGTCGGAAAAATAAGCATTATTCTGATGATAGATGATACATCGAAAAAAGTAGGGCTTCCTTTATATATTCTACATTTTAAATAGTGAACTGTCTTTAGAAATTTAAAATATATAATAAAATTAATGGACACAAATATTCTCGATTAATATAATAATACTATGTACATATTTAGCCATCTAAAATTACCCAAATATCAGTTACACATTTAACAAACAGTATTAAAATTATTTTTTATGTCGAAAAGGGTACGTAGCTGACAATTTTATGATTTCGGGCATGCTCTCATTTAAAACTATTTATTAAAAAAAATCAGCATTTAAGATGTTAAGCCTTAGTGCTCAGTCTATTTTTATACACAACTCGATGGAATTCTGATTTTGAGAGTCACAAGTGATGATTTTGTTAAGAACATTGCTAAGTTTTATGTAATCCTTGAAATAACTTTTATGTTGTAGGTGTTTTGATGTAAAGTATGCTTGTAGTATACATGCTATTTATCTAGTAGACTTTAAATAAAGTGATATTAAACTGTTGCCATTGTGATGATAATGTGTATTGGTTGTAATAATAAAATTATTGGAATTATGTGTTTAGTTTTATTAAAATTTCTAGTTATCTCACACTGAAAAATTTAATTCACTTTTAAGCATGGGCTTAAGCAGAATTTGATGCCAAGAGGGTATAATACAAAATGAAATGTTTAAAAAGTGGATCTAACAGGTAATGTAGGGGATCAAAGAACTTAATACACATTAATAAAAACAAATGTGTAAGAGAACACATAAACTTATACATTTTATATAAAAAAAAACAAGGAGTGTCATCCAAGCTAATTATAATAGATATAAAACCTCATCCAATTCAGTATCATCACACAAAGGAAACATAAATTCTTTCTTTAAATCTGTATTGTCTGTGGATGATGATGGGGTAATTGACTCGTCTTCAGCATACTGAGCCCATTTAGATCTTTTATTTATCATCGGAGGATTAAACTTCTTTTTTGAAACAGGTTTAGTATTTTCTCTTTCAATATTTTGGGGTTTAGACATAACTGGGGATTTAATTGGGGCAGGTTGATATAAAGATGTAGATACCATAGTATGAGCAGTGGTATCATTAACATTTTTACGTACCATACTGTTGGTGATCACTGGTGATGAAATTTCTTTACTTTTGGATGAAATTCCCATTTGCTTCCTACGCTTATTAGGTATTTCTAAAACAATTTGTGCATCACCAAGGTACATAGGATCGTTAGCTGTTTCTTCAACTGGCTCAGGTTGTACATATGAAGACCATTTACTGTTAGGCATAGGTCCAACATTTAAAGGTAATTTTTCTAATGGTAATTCCTCTGGCTCAGTGTCATCATCAGAAACTGTGTTCTTAACCATTTTACTGCACTTTAACTCATCTATTTCACCTCTTATACAGTTAAGTTTTTGAACATGTATTCTACAATCTCTAGCCGTTCCTATACCGTAATGTCTTTTTATAGATTGCTTTTCCCCACATAGTTTACATTCCCATTTGCTTGATTTCTTTGTTTGATGCACCTGCATTGTTAGAAAAAGTTAAGCGATAGGTTGTTTTTCTAAAGATGTCCATACTTTTATTTGTTTTATAAATGAACTCACCTGAAAAATTAAACACTTGTAGCATCTCAACACGTGAAATATTTGCGGCATAGTATTTCACAAATTAAGAATTTCTAATTTTGTACTCAATTTATTTGTAATTATTTGTAAAATGTAAACAAACTATGTATTGATTGTGGCGGCAAATGCAATCAACTGTCAGTGTCAGCTGTGGTACTGTCATTCTAGTCTCCATGTGTCACTTGTCAGTCTTGTCCACAGACTAATGACGTATGACTCTGTGGTCTGGGTCACTCATTGCCATAGAGCATCATAGAGTAAGTTTATCCATAGATTTATTACTCTATTATAACCAAGGATTTTAATTATATTAATTATTATTTAGTCTGAGGTACTTACACCTCAGACTAAATAATAATTATTAAGAACCCACAACTTTTTGATTATCGAATTTGTGTACCTTAAGCTTGGAAACAAATTGGTTAGGAACAAAATTAATTATTACTATTTGTTTTTTTCTTAAAACATATATTTATCAGACACATTCATCACAGTTTTTTTTATGTTCAAAAATATTTACAAGTTTGACACCTTTAACTACCTTATCCCTTACTTAATAACAGTGTATACTTCAATTATCACCAAACACAAATCTAGATTTAATTTAGACACAGGACAGGACATAGACATTTAATTTAGACACAGGCGCAGTCAGCGTAGGAAAATTTTAGGAGAAAATTTTAGGCACAGTTTTATGGGCCAACCCCTTTGGGTTGGCCCATAAAACTGTGAAACTGCCAACCAATGTTAAAAATAATATGTAAAAAGGTCACAGCTTTTGGTAGCATTTTCAACGTAGTTAAGTTGTATTTAGTGCTTTGAAAATCCCCCGAAACAAAATCCTGGCTGCTTAAATACCTACACACAAACAAAAACGTAACAATACTAGTATGGAATTTATAAAAATATCATAAATTGTAAACAACTAGCAATTAAGTTGGATAAAAATGTTCATTTTGATAATAATAATGATTACGAACGATTTGAGCAAAAAAGCAGTAGGTACCTACAAAATTCTTAGAACAAAGTTAAAATCATATTATCAACATCTTAAACTGAATACATTCTAAACATATAGGGTGACTGGTAAAACATTGTACTCAATTGTACATACCTACTACATGGTACCTACCGAAAGAGGGTAGTTATCTATTTACTTGATTCTATTATTTGATTTCATTTTCGTAGCCTATTGATAATTGAGTGTACTGTGCGGAGATTCACATGTTACGGGCCTACATCAATATTATCGTCGACATGTACATATTAACACAGCTAGTAGGTATAGAAAATGAAGAATTAGGGATAATTTTTTTGTTTACTCAAAATCTACTAAATATATTTTAATTCTGATTTATGTGTTTCTATATATAATAGTTACTTATGTTTTTAAAGTTATTTCATTAGTTAATACGCGATAATAGACCGACAAATGAAAAAAATAAAAAATGAGAGAGGTTGTTTCGCTAAGATTTTCTATCGAGAAAACTTTTTTCAATCGCGTTTCTGAGTTTATGCGATCCTAGATTATATATTGAAAAAACAAAGACTTAAAAATTAGAGCTCTAGCCATTCAATCTAAAGAAACAATGAAAACTTCGTACGTAGCAAAATGCACGAAGCTATTTTGGTATCCTCTTAAGCGGAAATATGTGGTGGAAATATGATATCATTTATTTTCTTTTTTATTAATTCCTAAGGGTGTTCTGTCCTATTTCTACGTCTACCGCGGAATACCCTGCTTGGCAAAGACGCGGGAACGTCTCGTTATTTCTCGCACGGTAAATAATTATCTATAGTATCTACAATAAGCCTTCAATAAGGTCTATAAAGGACTTGCTAAGTGTAGGTATGTATAATAATTTGTAACTAATTATTATTTTGATTTCTTTAGTTAATTGCTATGAAACCAACTATTGTGTCCTTCAATAATAATTAAATATAGATAGATAGTTACATAAGTACAAGTTTCTACCAGTCCTCCAGTCATATGGCATATAGTTACGTGTACACAATGTAAATACAGAAAGTGATTAGGTTTTCAGGAGCAGTTTTACCCCATTCTCTTCAATCTCCCATTTTGATAATTATGTACTGTGATTAGGTATAATAATTACCGGACAAATTAGTATTTATAATTATTAAAGTTCTAATTGAGAAATGTAGGGATATATATGTGATAATAAATCGTTAAAGATCATCATCAGTAGATACAAAAGAAGTAAATATTTATAGAATAATAACTAAGTATAATATAGGATGGCCTATGGCCATAGAGGTCGCCAGAAATAAAACAGGTAAACTCAGGTAGCCCGATGATATTATTATGCCAGGGATTGTTGTAGGCACGTATAGCTCACAGGGCCACCAAAGTTGCGAATGTTCCAGGTTGCCTATGCATTAAATATTTAATACTGGAAATATCCTCGTGCTTTGTCTTTTAAATTTTGGTCAGCAGTAAGTACCTACATACACCATAGAGATAATTTGTAATTGGATATGATTCACTAGTTTAGGAAACGAGACTATTAGGAAGACAGACAAGTACTAGAAAACTGGAAGAGGCTTGATAATTTAGGTTACTTTTTAAAATATTAAAAAGTATTAAAAAAAAATTATAATATCCTACTTAATATTATAAAGGCGAAAGTTTGTAAGTATGGATGTATGTATGGATGTTTGTTACTCTTTCACGTAAAAACTGCTGAATGGATTTGAATGAAACTTTACCACAATATAGCTTATACATCAGAATAACACATAGGCTACAAATTGGCTGGACCGATTTTGATGAAATTTTATTTTATACAGAATTGTATGGCAAAACAACGTTTGCCGGGGCAGCTAGTTATTAATAAATAGAACTTCGCAAGAAATAAATTTCTTGCCTGCTCATTTTTAAAGCTATCATGGAAAGTATTACATATAGGAATTCTCGTGTAACATCATTTAAGCAACGGAGAACAAGAAGATAAATTGTATTGTTGATAGGGGCAGTCGTAGTCAGTTAGGTTACTCTTTACAATTTAATTTCACAGTTATCATCTTCGGAGGTGTCAATCAACCAAGCATTTCCTGGGCCTTTCTCGTTCTTACCTTCAATTGAAACCGATATTATTCATAAATAGACGAATAGATATTAAACCTGTTAAGTATTAATAGTAGGAGAGATGAGATAGACATTGATATCTTACAATAAAATTTCTTATTTATATACATTCCGATTAATATTGGCACATCAATTTCATTAATACTTATTGGCACATTATTTACAAAGATTTGACACAAAAAGTGAGCATATTTTTTCTAGAGACCGTTTAGTTAGGCCCAATTAATTTATGAGACATATTCATGGAGCATCGAGAAAAAGATAACTTTTAACTAGAATTGCTGCTCTATGAACTGAATTACTGGTACATTAAAGTATAATATGTTGGCCTATTATTATTATAGTAAGACATTTTTATTAAAACCTGTGGGCTGACCCCAAATCTGGGCCTTGAGATCAAATGATGATATATACCCAGGAGCAGCCCCACTCACCAACGCAAGGGGAAGCCCGGCTGGTAAATGCCATTTTAAATGCAAGCAGTCTGACGCTGTTCTATATCAATATCCTGTAGCAAAGACAAAGTACTTAGAGTTTTCTTTCTAGGAAAGACAAAGTACTTAAATTTTTCTTTGCAACGAGCTCGTGTAATACGCTAATACCCCAGATTGGCGTTGCCAGCTAAAACATCAGTGTTTTGATGCTCCATATATAACTAACCAATAGGCTTATTCTAAAATAAGGAACTTATTTTCATTTTATAGTTGTTTAGAATTTAGCGTTATGTGTTCATCACTGTAGTTCTTCTCGTATACCCTCTGCGTGCAGGACCACCACCTGCTCCAGAACCTTGTTGCGCCTCGCATTCTCGACGTACACGGTCTATTATATCTGCTACCAATTTTTCCTCACGAGATCGCCGCTCTTTCCAATCTGGTTCGGGAAGTTGTTCTAGAAAAATTTTAAATAATTTATTTTCAAGTAGTATACAACTGTATATATTTTTTACTCCCAGCACATACATACATATTTAGGACGAGTTTTCTTTGGGTATAAAGACAATATACATACATACCTACTACCTACACTTTTTGACAGACAAAAATAGGTACCAGATACCAAAATATTATTATTTTACCTCACCTTTTGTTCGACAAGGCTTTTTCGTTTCCGTCGACTTGGTCACATGTTTAGACCCAGCTGTCTGATAATTCGGCACGCTTGTTTTGGGTATTACTAGTTCTGGATCTTCTTTTAATTCTTGTATAACTGGGACTGATTCCTTCAAACTGTTTTCTAATTGGGAATTTGATAATACAGGACTGGAGTCTGATAATAATTCGCTATGTCTGCTTGCTATATGCCCAATATATCCTAAAATGTAACGTTGAAATAGGTATTAGATAAAAGTCAGTTAGTATTTATATACTGATAAAGACTTCTAAGGCATTTTCAAACTTCTGGGCCCTGAGTCGGGTATTTCAACGGTGTCACAACTGTACCATTATTGTACCATTATGGTGCAATAGTAAAGTTTTTGGTAGTCTACTATTAATGTGTCGTCATAACGACTTCATCATTGTCTTACAATTGTCAAAGTGACATAAATTGCTAGTCTCGTACACAACTGCTTCACAATTGCAATTCAATGACTGAAATGTTTCGGTAGTCTGCTATTTTGAATTTGACAGTAATATTTTTAAATTGTCCTGTGTCGACAGATTGCCATAAATAAAAAATAGATAGATAGAAATATTAGAAATTGTTCTTTGTAATTTATTGCAATTTACTAATCTCCTAAACTTCACATTGCTTTTTATACTAATAAATAGTATGTACAAATATATTTAAACGAAGTCTAACATGATTAAATGTTTAAATTTATTAGTAGTTTTTCGAAAATCACTTCAACTAACGCATTTTTTAAAAACGGCAACACATACATACCATTCTAACACAATCCATAGATAAAAGAGACCGAAAATTCAATGCATAGATAAAAGAGATCGACAATTCTATTACCATTGAAAGACCGTTATGACGGCATATAGCAGACTACGGATATTTGACTTCAATTGCAACGGTATCGTGCCGGTATTGTGCCGGTATGACAATTGTTCCAAAATAGTGGACTTGAGCACCTGTTATGATTGCTCCCCTCTGTGGCTGAAACATTATTCTATTACCATATTCGAAACAGTTCCGTTCAGTAATTTTTAAGAGAAAGAGGCATTGTTTATTTCGCAGACCCCTGAAGGCGCGGGTTTAGTTTAGGTAGCATTTGCTACAATTGGCATTGTTCATATTTTTTTAAAACTCTTAATTCCAAAACCATTTCGGGGAATAGAGTTTCTGATCATGATCCATTAGTTTTTTTCGGAAAATTTGCTATATTAACGATTATTTTTCCAACAAAGCAAATGATCTCTATTTGCCCTTTAAATGAAGGACTTAAAATATTAAGGCGTTCTTAGTGGTATACTACTCGTGGTGGAGTTGAAATTGATCTATTATATCAACTTGGCAACTTTGAAAAGATGTATTGCAATCTGTCTTAAGTCTATCAGGAAAAGGCAAGACACAGATTGCGTACAACAATGACGTCACAACATTTAAAATAATATCTTTATGTATTTTTAAAAATTCTATATTATGAATATTTCAATAATATTGAAATTAGTTGCTTTCTTTGCTAGCAGGTCAAAAATTACGAACAATCCCAATTGGGATTGTTCATAATTTTTGACCTTCTGTTTACTTATATATTTTTTTTTACAAAATATAGACTATTTTAAGCAACTAATTTCAATATTTTTAAAATATTCACTATAAAGAATTTTTAAAAAATACTTAAACATCTTCTTTTAAATGTTGTGACGTCATCGTTGTACGCAATCTGTGTATTGCCTTTTCCTGATAGAGTTAAGACAGATTGCAATACATCTTTTCTAAGTTGCCGAGTTGATTTAATAGACCAATTTTGACTCACCATTGAGTAGTATATCCTTAAGAACGCCTTAATATTTTAAGTCCTTCATTTCAAGGGCAAATAGAGAGCATTTGCTTTTTTGGAAAAATAATCGATAATACTTATAGCAAATTTTCCGAAAAAAAACTAATGGATCATGATCAGGAACTCTATTCCTCGAAATGGTTTTCGAATTAAGAGTTTTAAAAAAATATGAACAATGCCAATTGCTACGTGGCTGGTCCGCCTCTGTCTAATAAATATTTTACCAGTGGTTTCTTATCTTTTCGTAAATTATATCTGATTAGCCTTACCTTTTCTACTTTTAAAATACACTAAACATTGTTCGCATTGAAAAAGTGGCGCTGGATTCAGCGGCTGTACAACATGCAGCTTGTATTTATGTCTGTACCAATGTGTGCGACTTTGTAACACTTCACCACACATTTTACAAATAACGCTACCATCACTTTTCATCATGTATTCTAGCAAATCAGTTTTTCCTCTAAATGCATTTTCATCTTTTGTATTTTCCACTTTCGTGTCTGTTTCTTCGTGACTTTGTTCTGTTAGAAAATGTACTCCAGTTGAGGATTTCGGTAACGTATCGACAGGCTGTGTGGTTGATTCACTGCCATAATTGTCGATAATCGGTTCGATATTTGAAGAATCAGACATTACTTCTAACGTAATTATGTTCATATCATTCTGATCTACTTCTTCATCATAGTTGTAATTGAAATCTGAAAGGTCAGCTGTAATCACCCAAAAGCAATATCCATTAGCAAATTATTTAATCTTACTAGTATATATTCAATATCCTACATACTTATATAAAATGTTTTAGAATTTTTTTGCAATCTCAATTGTTTATGGATACAGTTTCCTTTTTTGATAATGTTTCAAAGACTGGTCTTTTATGTGGGATTTAAAAAAGGAAGGAAAATAAAAATTCCTGTTGGATTTCATCATACTGGTCACTCTTCAGTTCCTTTTTAAAGGCTTCATCTAAAATAACACATTTATGCCTATGTATTAATAGTACATTCCTTTACTATATCTGTGAAACGATTTTGTTTTTATTAGAGGGTATGCAATCAAAGACAATAATTATTTTAATTAATATTTTTAATTGTAGTGTAGGTAAAAGTTTTCACAATAATTATTCAATACGTGTTGGTAAGATCTTTTATAATTACTATATTATATATTTTTGTTATAATAAAATATAAACTTTTGTCTCGTTCTCATCAATTTATTGTTAAAGCTTTGATGTTTCCAACGATTAATACCTACCTTATAATGACAATATATTCAGTTAGACTGTGCTAGTAATTTAGTAATAGTTACTATTATAGACTATTGAATAACTAACGTTCTTAATTAACTATATCATTAGGATATTGTAGGAATAGCTATAATACATAATTTAGTATGGCCCAACTTATATGCAAAACATCACCAACAGTTACAATTTGAATATACTTAGTTGCAATATCGGACACGGCGCGCGGCGCAAATGTAGCCTGGGATTCGTTTCGGGGACAGTTTTTCATTTTAGGAAGAGAAGGTGTGTTATTTTACAAAACCTACATAATGTAAAGTAAATTTACATAAACACGATACTTAGGTAATATTTTACACATTTTTGGATCTGAACTCTAGACGAAACCACTCTACGGTGTAATAAAGGCCATTAGTTTCTTCTAGAACGATAATGGTATCAATATGATGTGTTAAAAATATTATAATTTAAATTGTCTGAACTTTCTTATTACAAAAACTGTATATTAAAGAATAACGATTTTATTTAATATAAATGTGTACAACGAAATAGCAAATCTTCTTGTCTTCTTCTTCTTCTCTTCTTATACAACGTGCTGCAGAAAGGTGTAGTCATATTTTAAGGTTGCATTGGCCTATCCAATATAATAAATATTATAAATATTACAGTTACACATAGAAAAATACAGTTGGTAAGTTTTTTGTTGTTTATAGCCTACTATTACACACTCTTAGGAGCGCTTCAATTATGAGCGGTTTATTGTATGCGATTTAACCTTACGATAAAATATGACCTCATAGTAATGTTGTATTTAAACAAGATCGATTAATTTAATAAATTAATTAAATTTGTATGAACACATAAAAGTCATAATATAACTAGTATTTGTAATATCATCCATGCCTAGTGACAAGTCACCGGCCATGTGTAACGATGGTCAAATATGACACCTTTCTGAAACACATCTTATATATAAAAATCAATTGCTGTTCGTTAGTCTCGCTAAAACTCGGGAACGGCTGGGCCGATTTTGATGATTTTGGTCTTGAAATATTCGTGAAAGTCCAGGGAAGGTTTAAACGGTTTTACAAAATATATGGGGATCTAAAATTTAACGCGTACGGAGTAGCGGGCATCAGCTAGTAATAGATATATTGACGCTATCAATTTTCATTTATAAGTTAAGTTTAATTTAGTTGTGCACGTAGAATTGATACCAATGTTTCTTGAAGACAAGATTTTAAATAAAAAAAAAATGATCAAGAATATGATTCACTAAAATAATTATATATTCTTTTCAGTCTCCCTTTTATAGGTATATTACAAACTTGAATTAAAACGTACTGACATTAAAGACTACTCGAGATGATATTATTTTAAAGTAATAGGTATGATATATCGTTAATATATTTAGAAATACTGTATATAATGTATATACTTTGTATGTAATAATGAAACTATAAATTTAGATACATTATTTAGTAGAAGTATTTTAAAAGATGCTGGTAGAGGTAGCCCCGCCTATAATTAATTGGTTATCTATGATTTTTCGTTTAAAAAATAGTTCAAGCCAAACGATTGCGTTCGATATTTATTCTGGCATTTTGCGATCTGTGCCTAGACGACAAAGTATTTGAATAATGCAAATTTTGTATTTTTTTAAATTTAATTTGAATTTCGAACACAAATTTAAATTCCTGAAAAAAAGTAGGAATGGTCATTTAGGAGGCATGATGTCGTGAGTCATAATAGTCATTAAGGTCATTTATTTCAAAAAAGTTTTTCATAATATATTTAAAAAAAACAATAGTTAAATATTAATACTCCATGCCACTAATTATATACTTAGATACTTTGTTTTGTAGAAAGAATATAGATTCAAGAGATATAATTAGATATATATCTCACTGATTTCATCGAGTAAGTAATAATAGAATATAGAAAAATCAACACTTGCATAATATTTTCATTGCACTTGACACAAACTTATAAATAAAATCAAACAAACTTCTAATGTGAACATTGAACATTTTTTTGTATGTACAGCATCATTCGTTTTTTTTTCTTTTATTGTATTTTTTTCTTTTGCAAAGGCAAGTACTGGTTCTGCCTTGTGTAGTTAACGTACCAAGTATTAATTCGGTCACTTAGTTAGCCATCCTTGACTTTTGAAATTACGGTTATTCTAAATTAATTGAAACGCCTTGTAAAAAGTAACAATACCTTTTAGCTCTAACATTTACTACGGCAACCACATTACTTTGTAAGAAAATACTCCGAATGACGCCATGAAATTAAAAATAATAATCATTATTTTCAATGATAATTAAAAAAATATGTCTACACCACAGATCTGGGTATACGATTTCTATGTAATATAATTAATAATCAACAGATATATCGATGCCATGTAACATAACTGTACTGTTCTATTATTGTATTAGAGTCGGAGTCGGCCTGAAATTATATTTAATTTACACAATTACCAACTAATGGTTACTTACTAAGTTTGTGTGCAAAAATATACAAAATTTTGTAAACAATATGCCGCTAAATCAACACACACTTTGCCCGTAATACTCATGTAAAACAAAATTTTGTGGCGATTATAATATACAAGTTACGCTGCCTTGCAGCCTGTGTTAAGACGTGAGAAAGTAAGAATTATAATAACTCAACAATGAACATGTTTGCCAACTTAGTTAGCACTAATATCACAAAATAAAATACTACAAAAAAAGATAAAATAATAATAAGAAAGACAATAACACTTCACCATTTTAAATAATAAAGACAAAATAAACAAAAAAATCTAGTCCAACGATCGTTGGACGCTAGTAACAAAAGAAATAGTTAAAAGAGTGATGAAAAAAATAAAAATAAAATATAAACAAATATGTTAATAACCTGTCTAATTAGACAAGTCATATAGATATCAATTAGACAACGCGAAGTGACGTCGAGTTATTTTGTGCGATTGACTGGCGCTGTAATTACTTATATAAAAAAAATCACACTGAAAAATTGTTAATACCTTGTCGGCAACTATGTATAAATCTAAATATATTTATTTATTACACAAATTAAACTATATACAATTATGTGAACTAACAAAAACTTAAACTTAACATACATCAAACTATTTTTAAATGTTGTGCGCTAAATTTTAATGTACGATAACTAAATACATACGAGAAATGTTTTAATTAAAACTTGTATTATAAACTATCTATATGTCTGTAATTTTTATTAAAACATTAATCCATCTAATAAAGGTAAATTCTCCTTAAAAAAAACGTGAACTTATAACGTAGATATTAGAATATAACTCCGAACTTGAACTTAACATGTATAATTAGGCGTTACATTTAATAATAACTATCAAATTTTATATTTTCCTTATCAATGGAAGAACTGCTGATTTTGTTATATATTCTAGATTACCTAGAACGTCTTCGCTATGCACTAAATATAATCTAAAAAGTGAATAAAGAGTTTGAAACTTTAATTAAAATACAAAATGAATTATAACTGTGCTATGGCACTATTAAATTATATGTTAATATTTTCTCAATATACCTTTCTTTTTTTGTTAAAATAGATTCATAGAATATGTCTACACGTATAGTACTCATAAAACAGTAGGCTCACTATATTATTGAATTAAATATAATCTATTTATTCAAGTCTTTAGTAATATTTAAAAAGTTATAATATACTTTATAATAATCTATTTTAATAATGCTTTTAAGTGATATTTACTATCGTAATATTAATCATAATATATGCTCTGTATCAAGTAATGAAGAGTTTGTTAAATCTACCCGCAAGTTGCGATTGAAAACAGTATTAATATTATAATTATTTTCAATACAGTCTTTGGTTGTTCTTGCGGTATATCAAAGTTTCTTTAAGCACTATAAAGCGATAACGTTGTTAGTAAACTTTAATAAAATCTGCGTATTGGAAGGCACTTTTCAGACTTCTGTAGCATATAAAATGCCATAAATTTTTAAAACAAGCTAAATTCAACACGTAGTAACTGGCCACAGTAATTACAATGTATATTATTGTCTAATATATGCACAACCATGTTTTTAAACAAGATAACATAATGAGCTTTATGTAACAAACATTTCTTATTAAATGCATAAGTAACAGTATTCTTGGAAATATGTAATTCGTATATAGTAAAAATTTTACTCCAAAAATAGAATGAATACGAAAACTATGGACAACCTACGTACTAGCCAAAGGAAAAGATTATTTTACGTGGAATTACATTAACAAATTCCTACACTTAGACTTGTGCAGGATCAGGCGAAGAATGAGAAGGCGTGGAGCCGTGGGGCGATACAGAACCCATTGGCTCCAGTTTAATACCAGGAGGTAACTGACCCTCCATACCCGGTAACATAAAGTAAGCATTTGGTGGATAAACGCAATCTTTCGGTACATAACAATCATGCGTAGTCTTCATATGATTTTTCATTTTGTCAGGTCTAGAAAATTCTTTGCAGCAGACAGGACACGGAAATACTTTCCTTTGATGACCTTCATGGTATAGGAAAGCATGCCTTTGGAATGAATACTTGTTTTTGAAGGTTTTTTGTATATTTTCTTTTGCACACTCTGTGCATTGGTAAACACCTTCGTTGACAGATGCATATCTGAAGAGATTTAGCCCTCTGACAGACATTTCTGTTAGCTGTTCAGCGGGGTCATTGGAGGCAGAATTGGCTCTCCTTCTTATCCGTCTCCTAACAGATGGCCTTTGCATCTGATTGGTTCCTGTTTGAAGAGTGTTGTTATTTAGCGAGTCGTTTTGATATTCAGATGTTGATGCCTGTGTGTTTGGATTGACACGAAGTTTTCCTGAACCATCAATGGACGGAGATTGTCGTGAATACTTATCCTTATTTTCTGAATCAGGGCTACCACGTCCTGTAAGAATTTATAAATTTTGACATTAGTAATATTGTTTACTAAGCAGAAGTTGTCAAAGTATTGTTCTACTAATAAAAACAGTTAAAGGCGATGTTATTACTACATTGATAAAATAAAAAATAGGCTATATTTGCAGTTTTCTCTTTCGTTAAACTACAAAAGCCATATTTCACAGTTACAACAATTACAGTGCAGCATAGTAAAAAAACTTAGATATTTAAATGCGAAATTAAGAACTGCAAAGAAAAGTCTCAATAAAATTAAGAACTTCAAAGTAAAATAAAAGGGTACCTATTACAAAAAAATAAAAAGAAACAAAGAAAATATATTAACTTTATTTGTTCAAATTGATTGACGAAATTTATTACACCATGATTAAAATGAAAACCACGATAATAGGTAATATTACGGGAACGAGTTTACGTTATGTAAAATAGCTGCCAGGTTCGAGTTTACAACGTAAATAGCACCACCACGAAAAAAGTCTTGACAAACACGCATTGTAAACATATTCACGTAATATTACCGAGAAAAATAAACATTAAAACTAAAAAAAAAGAAATAATATCAATTTTGGAAAACAACTACCAAAATTATCATCAGTCCTCTAAATTAAAATTAAGCAAAGAAATTTTTTAAAAGACAACAGTAAAAAGAGGGTAGAAATAATTTCTGTTAAATTTACTTAAAACCATGAACTTGTAGCAAATTTTAATTGCTTACATTACATTATAATAACCATAAATTAATAAATTAAAAATAATAACAAAAAAGAATAGATTTCACTATGACATAATAGGACTCAAAGTATTTGCATTTGGAACTATTTCGGCAAGTTCTGTTGTAGGTACATAATTATAAAAAAATAACGTTTCAGTTAACTTAAGTTCTTAAGATCACATAAGGTGGGTTTATAGTCGAAAATAAAAATAAAACGTACACCAAATATGCACTAAACACATTATTACTTTAATTTGTCAATATAATTGTACGTTAACTCATAGAAAATAGTCGAGAAATTTGAAAAAAATATCAGGAACATGTAATTAGCCTCATTAATTTAATATCTGGATCATATTGCATCAGAGATATCTAAGTGTATGGTAAAAATAAAAAAAAGCAAAAAAATTTGTACTGGACCAACAAATCAATACTATCTTCATTGCAGAGCATCAATTTGAGCAACATAGAAAGCATTTAACATAATCTAGCTCTAACCACACCAACTATAGTTGAGAGTATCGTCATAGTAGAAACATACCTGCGATCAGTCCTCTCTTCGTGACTAATTTTACATTCTAAGTTGATTCCAATGTCCACTTCATTGTTAAACAACACTATTTATATCTATAATTATAAATAACTTAACTTTTAAAACTACTCTTTACTAATAACCCGTGTTGTTACTTTGCTACTATTTAAATATAAAAAAAAATTTAAACCGTTATTGACCGCCATCGTTGCAACATAAATCACAAATGACAGACTATAACAACTTAGCCATGTCATCTTTTTTTATTAACGGCAAGAAATTAAGACACAGACCATAGTCTACGTCTGCCTTACGAATAACATAACCAACATAAGTACCACCCAATTTTAGGTACATGTACATAAAAATTACGAAAATTAACATATTAATAGACAATGGAAATAGACAGAACAAAAAAATAGTTATAATAAATAAATTCAAAGAGGTCAAACCTAAAATAACGATAGAAAAAAAAACATTAAAACAAAATAATAAGTTAATTATTAAAAAGTATGGTATCATTTTTGCTGTAACTTTTATTATTTTCATTAAAGTTTCTAAAAATAGTAATTAACACCTTAATGTATACGATTGTATTTCTGTTTTTACCAACATTTTCTTTTTCTAAGATGTGTAACTTTTCAATTCTAAATTTATCTAAATATTACTTTTTTGCATTTACTATTATCTACGTGCGAATAAAAAAAAAAGTTATGGATTTGCTTCAACATTTGGCTAAATTCTATGTTATATTTGTTTTGTGAGTTATATTATAACTGTATCTAATCGAAAAATCTGCATTGTTTGGTAATAATTCCATTTGAAAAAGTACCACAAACTAAACGTCATATTTGGCTTATCATTTGAGAGAATGATTTTTTAAAAAAGAAATCAAGCGAATCCTTTTAAGTTTTTTATGAAGATTTCTAAGTGTGATTTATTATATAATATAAAATATTTTGTATTTACTTTCAACTAATATTATCTAGTAAATCATTCCCCCAAATAAAAAACTTTGTTAGATTGTTTAAATAAGTAAATCTCTTCCCCGTAAGAATTCGGAACTATTTTAATAAATATGAATCTATTTGCAAGTTATAAGTACAATAAATATTTTAAATATTTATAACTTTTACTATTATTTTTAAAGATTTGATATAAATCTAAAATAAATACTTTTCTATATATATAAACAAGAACAAGTGAGTTAAATATCTTATTATTTTGTTTCAATTGAAATTGATATAAATATTTAACATTTGAATAAAATTATACGATTGAAATTATTTAAACTCATGATTTTGTTAACGGATAAATAATATAACGACTATAATAATATGCACTTATGTAGATGATTTTTAAAATAACAATATTAACAAACATATCACGGATTCATCAGATAGTGTGTCTATAGCCACATCACTCACTCGGCTTGAAGCCAGGGCCCCGAGTCCGGTATCACAATGGTGTCACAATGGCATCACAATGGCACATTTAACCTCAAAAAATTTACAATATACTACCAAAATTAATAAAATTCGCCACTAAACAATTAGTTATTTAGTGTTATTGCAAAAAAATGCAATAACTGATTGCTTAGTGGCGAATTTTATCAATTTTGGTAGTCTATCGTTAATTTTTTGAGGTTATAATGTGTCATTGTGATGCCATTGAGACACCATTGTGATACCGGACTCGGGGCCCTGATAAATATCTATGCGAGCGTGAAATATGTATTTATGTATATCTCTGATACAGGCCATATGGAACATTATTAGTCTGTGAAGTACGATTTAGTCAAGCTAAAACGTTTCTTTGAGATTGAACGCGTACCCACTATCAAATTAATCTGTGCAAACATATTATAAATATATATATATATATAAGTATATTTTTAAGGACATTCCGTTTTATGTCACATCACATGTGACTGTTCTTAAGTATAATTTAGCACCAATTATGATATAATAACATTAACAAATAATAAAATTATTCATTAGTGACATATTATAATATTAATTGTAGATAATTCAAATTTTATATTCATGTACAAATAAAAATATAAAGTTGAAAACAGAAGTCTTATGTACGTAACTATAGAGCCCGCGTTTCAGAGTAAAATCTGTAAGTACATGCGAGAACATCGAATAATTCTACAAAAGCACAGATTAAATTGTGATCGTGTTTTGGTTAGAAATGGAGCTCTATACTTATTTACTCTAAAACAGAAGTTGTAAAATACAATTTAAGATATTTAGTGAAACTCATATTTAAGGTAGAATTGTTTTACGGGTTAAGCTTAGGCACCGGCTAAATTGACTACCGTAATGTAAGTGATTTATTAAATCGATCAATAATAGCCTCACCTTATATAAGTCTAAATTTTCTCTTTTAAGTACCTATCAATGATCAAGGTAAATTTCATATAAAGTTTTATGAAAGGTACAATAAATTCGTTATTATGAATTTTAACAGTCTTAATACAAAATTATCAAGACTCAAACGCCTCGAATACGAATTTTAATTGTAAATATCATTTAACGTGTTGTTCCAATTTCCAAACAGAATGGAAAACATGAGATGATATACTTAATTTACAATAATTAATTTAACTACTTGGGCCTAAAAGGTTTCTAAACTCCTAAAGAAGCTTCTTAAAGTATATAGATGTTGTAAACTCTGAATAATGAAAATAAATATAATACATATTATTTTTTTCTCGAAAGTTCTTAGTCGTCTAGTCGTCGATAAATATTTAACTTATTATTATACAAGTAAAGGCACACTAATAGGCAAGCGTTCTCTGGACCTACATTTTAATATATTGGAGAATTTGATATTAGGATCGATAACGTACAGAAGTTATATGAATAACTTAACGCCTTTTATAATCTATATAAACCATTTTAATTTTCACTTCATAATTGAATTAATAAATCGTGTCGCTATAGTTATATGGAAGACTACTTTTGCCTCTAAATTTAACTAAGTAAATAATTTATAAGTACCATTCCTTACTTTATATATAAGGCATTTTTTTGTTTTCTACTAAAATAGAAATACAAATCATCTCATGATTCCAGTTACATATATTTATACTTCATTCAAAGCACCTTGCTAAGATCACTTTATCTTCACCTTCCCGCCATTTCAAATATATACAATTTTTAACGTCAACTTTCAAAATATATACCTATAATATATTATAGTTTTTAAATATTCTTTTACGATAGTAACTGAAATGTGAATTAGGTATGAGTTTGTTAAATGATTGTGATACCACGTTGCACCTAGCGTACGAAATACACGCTCTCTTGTTAATTTGGATTTAGATTCGAATCTTTCTTATTAGATTCGAATTTTAAAAAATCAAACATCAAACTTTTTCGCAAATCATCTAAATTGGAGGCAAATCGGCATCGCAATCATAAAATCGCTAGATATATTTTCTTTGATAAATACATATTTCATTTACGAAACTAACATCGATAGTAAAATAAATATTATATTTTAAAGTTACGAATCGAACTTTCTATTAAATTATCTAAATGATTTGGGGCTCTATTAAATCACTCTGAAACCGAATGTTTTCTTGTAAATTAAGTGTTTATACGATATAATTTGTCCTCGATTCATATTCGCGAATTTTAATTAATCGCGTGTATAATTCAATCAGTTATTATATAATTAAGTAATTGATAGCATAACATTTACAACCAAATATTTCAACATTGATAAACTATCATAAATTAATCTTAACAAATTCTAGTAAATAAAAATCATAGCCTGTTTTGAGTTTTACTTCGAAGAAGTTAAGTCGACGTCTACAACTAAAATCACTAATAAGGCAAGTTAATGAAAATGCATTTTTCGCTACTACTTATACACAATGGCATATTGTTTTGTCAAGTCTTTTTATAAAGGATGCGTTTAGCCTCTCACAGATATGAATCTAGTGCTGCCTTTGCAGCATTTCAACTAGTATGTTTCCGCATACTTGTTCATAAAAAGACCATGCCATTGTTTCATAAATATATTAAACTAAACTTAAACTAACTAATTCAGTTCAATGAGAATTGCATTAAATATTCAGCACGTTAATTACACTACTTTTGAATTTATGATCACCATGAGTAGTTATTTTGTACCCTGAAAATGTTTTAATTAATAAAATTAAGTAACAAGTAAGTGCAAAATAACAAGTAAATCATAGAAAATTTTATAAATCTCTTTGAAATCAGCACTCTGAGAAACAAATGGAACAATATAAATAAATAGTTAATATAAACAACAAACGACTCGCGTCATCTAATATCAACAAACTTATTGATATATACGAACAAAACTTAGAGCTCGAAAACTTATTTTATATGCAATCTACTTTTTATAAACTTTTGAAAATCGTCATTTTTTATATAACGCATAACTTGAATCTACTCGGGCTAATCAGATCTTATTACATCTGCGACAAACAATAGCTATTAAGTGATACTTAGTACTGAAACTTTTGTATTAAGACTCTTGCTTAGCCATCTGTTCATTGGCATTCGGTTGATTTTTATGTATGATCTTCAGATGAGCGATCATATTATCTTTTCGAGTGAATTCTTTGAAGCAAATAGGACATGGGAACACCTTTACGTCTTTCTTATGAGATGTTACATAGTGCCTACAGAAATTACTTATGTGAGTATAAACTCTCGCGCATATTTTACATCTGAATATATTTTCGCCTTCTTTGATGCAATAATCTCTCACAGATTCATTCGTCTCTTCATGATAGTTGCCTACGCTTCCCATATTGGCCTTTCTTATAGGCGAGGGAAATATGCGATGTTCCCAATTGGTCTGAGCTAAATCGACATCATTATTAGCCAAGTTGAGGTTATTTTGTTCTAGTTCAGCAGCGAAGAGCTGCGTGGCAAGTGCTGGCATAAGAACGGGATCCGGAGGGAATTTATCGAAAGTATTCAACGCGGGATTTAAATTAGATAAGCCGGAAAGCTGATTGAATAAGTTTCGAGCTCTAATTTTGGACATTTGCGGTAGCAATTTTTTACTATTCTTTGGCTTTAAGCTACGACCTAGTCTGTTTTTATCTTCTGTATCTTTAATAGGCCCTTCTTGTGAATTAGAATTTTCGCGGCTTCTATCCGGATTAAATTTGTATTCAATTGGTTCATTATAACCATCGTGAATGTCAGCATTCGGTTCTTGTTTAATCGATCCATTCTCTATAGATAGTATGGGCCCGTTTGCTGAATAGTTGTGTTGTATTTCCTCTTTTGGTGGCTTTTCGGGATCTGAAATGTTCATTTCTGGTCTCAGTCGTAATAAACTAATAAAATGATTATAAATTCATTTTGGAACATTATTGGAAATATTTTAGTGAGTCGCGCGAAATGTCTGTAGTTTTATTATTTTAGAGAATATCGATAATCACCTATTTAGTTTATGCAAGTGGCTGCCCACTATAATATTTCCAATTGCTTTATTACGAAGGAAAGCTATTGGGAATAAGCCTTGTTTGTGTACCCTTTTGTTTATATTTGTAATATAAAATATTTATGTTTGAAGAAGATTATATAGAAAGAAATTATCAAACCATTAAGTACCACACCGAATTTGCCCCTGGCCATTCCTCTAATAGCTCTCCCCAAAAGCAGAAAAGCAAGCAGTAGTTAAATTGTTGATTTATAGAAGAAATAAGCGTCTGTTACTCGTATATATCATAAAATTTCATAGATAATCACTTACCCCTTTTCAATAAACTTTAAATATCATATAATAAGGTAGGCATTTTTATTACACTTCACTTGTCACTTATCGTAACCTAACATCAAAGCTTATATCCCATTAGCTTTTCCCTTTTTATTTATCTTTTCTACTTATTATATTATTTGTAACCAATGTTAGGATATTTGGAAAGGAAGATTAATATAGGTATTTACAAAAAGTAAGCAAATTTAAACAATATAACTACATTTTTATAAAAGTACTTTTTGCGCGATTTGTTTTTATAGAGTACAGTTTAATTTTACTTTTATAATTGGAGGTGACCATTGTTTTGACAAAATATTAAAAGAAATGCTGTAAATAGATTGGTAATCAAATGCTGAAAGTAATAAAAACTGAAAATAATCATACCTGCAGACTCGGAGTCCTTTCCAGCAGGTGCATCGGCTGATTGGGCATCGTCGCCTTCATCGATAAGAAGTGCTTCACCTCCTTCTTCACCGCCTGATGTTGCACCATCCTCGGCATTGAAACCATCCATTGACATTTTAACTTCTAACATTTCAGGAGAGCCTCTTATCAACTGATCGCCTGGTCTATTTGAGGGAGCATGTGAAGCCGCTTCAGGAATAAACTCTCCTGGAGGACTAGCCGCGGTATTGAGAGCGTCACTTGAACTGCCACTGAGCTTTCTCGGTCGGCCTCGTTTTCTTTTCGGTTGCATTAATGCATTTCCAAGTAGAGGCATTAGCAAATTTGGTGGTGCACCACCACTGGGCAATCCAGATGCTGGTCTTTTTTGATGCATATATGGGTGTATTCTGTGCAGTTGTGGCGGAGGAGTATGCACGTTACCTTGTATTAGCGAATTTGTTAAAGCTGGTATATCACACTTCTCCTCATTTACTTCAGTAAGACCTTTGATTCTTAAGCTCTCTGCCACTTTTAAAAATGCTGTCAATCGTTCCTGATCTACACTTACTTCTCCTCTGTACATGAAATCTAATAAGCTTTTCATATCCGCATAAGGTACATCCTTTAGTATAACAATAGGATGTTTCTCTTGGTGATTAACAAACAGAGCTTGGAAGTAAGGACTGCATGCTGACAAGACCATTTTGTGTGCTTTCAGCAACTGGCCATCAACAGCTATCGTAACATCAGTGAACGTCTCCGCGTGTAATAACTGATCAAACACAGACAACATATTAGATTGATGGTTATTCCACCTCAAACAAAATCTTTGCGTTGCCATTTTCGCTTCTTTTTTTTCAGCAGATATGATAATAACAGTTCAAGCTTAAAATCTAATTTTAGCAACAACTATTCAATCATGTATACATAAGTATTCTCTCTTGTTCCATGAACAATACAACAAAACGTCAACAATAGTTAATGTTTACTTTTTAAAAGTCATAGTTTTCAATTTGTATGTTTCATAGTGTTTAGTGCAGTTTGTTTGACGGGCGCCGGGGGACCTGTAACGAGATAACATTCATTGTTTTACTACTTATTACATCATGTGTAAACAGGCTCGGATGTTAATATTAATAGCTACAACGTCAAAATGATTTGCGATTATAACAGAATATAGAAGTTAAGCCATCATCGTCGTGATTTCTCCGCATTCGTGTCAATTTTATGAAGCAATTACATATTCCGCTTATGTGATTACAGTCTTTCAGGTTCGCGATTGCATCTATCACGCGATTATCCTCGCAAAGATTTAAGTTTTATCTATTGGTTGATTAGTTAACGTGCTTTAAAAAAAGTCTAGATATGCTACTCCGTATAAATTTAATTATGTATTTGTAATTTATAAATTTTTCATCATAGTTTAGATTCAAGAATAAGTATATCTTTTTTACAGAGATATTCCAGAGCAATGCAGTCAATCCGCTTGATTTTAATTATGATAACCTCCTATTTTATTTTAGAAACCTCGCAATGCAATGCAATCCTTACAAAAACAACTCATCCTACTCTTAATGTCAAGGCTCCTCAATAGAAAATATTGTATAGTAACTAGCATTAAATACCACGTTCGATTGACTTGGTGGTATTGTTTATAATAGCCAATTCCTGGCATTTCTTACAACCTCGCTTTAAAAACAGTGATGTTCACCGCAAAAATATTTGAGAATGTACTATTGTAAAACATATAGTAGTATGTTTAATTAAATTATAGTCGACTTGTGACTCAACGATCATCATAATTAAGTGTATACATGGTTTTTAACAACCTATTGTCACAAAAATATCACTTTGGATGTGATTCAAACAGATTGTGAATAATTTCAATACAGCTAAACAATTCAATCAAGGTTATAAAAATCGAGGACGCTTTAGTCTAGTGGCGTGGATGAGAATTCATACTTCGTGCCCCGTGCATCGCCTAGCCGCCTAGCGCACAACGCAGGCAATACAGCACGGAACTAGTGACGTTTCATATCTCATCAACCAGACGCCAAAAGATAAACGATTAGCACTATTTTAATATAATAATATATGCCTATTTACATATCATTAATACACAATAGTTTCATATTTAATTCGCATTACGTTCCGATTTTGAAATTCCAATCAGAATCCAATTGGAATCATCTGGAAATAATTATAAATCTACAAAAACTCTGCTCCACATCCACAGGTGCTGACCACAAACGTTATCGCAATATAAACGGGCGCTCGAATTATTACTACGCACCCAGTCAAGCGCGTTACATTACGTCATCACAATGGCATTATTACCTTCGATATTCACATTAATTCAACAGATACGACGAGATAAGCACCGTTTTAGAATAATTATATCACTGCACTAATGTAAGGGAACGTACCACACGTATCTGCACCACAATCAACTCGACCCTTTTATGGGAATGAGGATCAGCCCTTCCGCCATAGTCCGAGTCCGCGTTTACGTCGCACCCCGCTCACCCGACGACTGACGGCCACAGCCCGCAACCCCGCGCGACGAACACCGACTCGCTCCGCGACTCGAATATCTCTCACAAAAAATACGCCGTCATCATCGAAATGGCGGCAGCGGATATATTCAGCGCAGGGTGCACGGTAAAATATTGATTTATTGAAATATATTGATTTCCTCTCGCGCGGCGCAATGCAAACATCATCCCTTGCAGAATACTATGTTTGTCGTTATTTGTTTTCCTTCAGCAGTGTTATGATCAGACACTGGTAGCTAGTAACTGAATATAGTTAATATTTCATAAATTTATTATTATTTATTGATTTTCAATAAACGAATACATCAAGGGATGATGTCAATAAAGCCGGTCGACTATATTTGTAAATGTACGAAATAAAATTATTGTAATTTCTGTCAGTAGTATTCCTCGCGGTCATTATTTTTAGAACGTCAAGGCTCCTAATTTTGAGATGAAGGGGACATTATTACAAAAGGATCTTTAGGTTATTCACAAAAAACTTTAAATCTAATTCATTTGCGAACTCCTACCCTGTGGACTGTGGTACTTTATTTAGGACATTATTTTCAAAGGCATGTTAATTGTTTCATTTTAGATGAGTCATACAATTGTCATATTACCTACCTTGTCGTAGATAATCGAGGGATGTGATTTCCACGTGAAAAACATCAATCCATTGGTGTTGTCGCCATGTCAGCAGCGTTTTCTGTCTCTGTTCCGCACGGGCGGGGTTGGATGGACGCCCTCTTAGCGGCGACTGCCGCCGATGATAACCGATCGTCGCCACTTTTCGCAACCGAACCCACCCGAGTCCACACGGAAAATAGATCGCGGGGCGCACTTATATTTTTAAGTTTCAAATTCACTTTAACAAGCACTAAAATATATTTTAATTATTTTAATAGTCCGAAATTATTTTTGTTGTACCTATATTGTAACAATTATGCACTTATTTTTTTTGTAATACACGAACATTATTAGGACTTCAGGATATCGAAAAAAAATTTCCGCGCGCGATGTTACTCGGAAGTATTTATAATAAAAATGGCCTGCCACCTCGGCGGGAGGAGTGGCAATGGGCAATGAGGTCGGTACCCTCTCTCTGGCACCCGCGCGCGCCCCTCCCTGCCGCTTCACGCCGACACAGGGTTAGAAAGTTTCAAAAGTAAATCGTGGAAAACACGAACACTGATTCCTGACCGTGATGCACAAGGTAGAAGAGGAACTCGGGATCATTACACATTTTATGTCCTACTAAATAATTTTAACGACATGAACCTTGAATACGAGAGGATAGCCAAAAAAAAAAGAAATTGTGCCTGTATTTGCTTTTTATTACCAGGCTTTTACTTCCAACAATATCCAAACTTTATTTATCAAATTGTTTTCATGAATAACTAAATCTTTATAATTATTTGAGGTAATAAGTTAAATAGTACATAGCAGAAGCAGGCTAATATCAGATCTAAAAATGTATATAACACTGGTTGATTGGCATTATCCAAAACTTATCATTACCGCTCTGTCCCTTTAGCATCCACGTGATATTGAGCGAGAGATAGATAAGTACCAACGACTCTGTTCTATGTCAATCAATATTTTATCATTATTGGTAATATCTCGTGACTTGATGCCAGACAATAATGGTTAAATAAAAATAATTTCAACATTAATTTATTAATATTTTTTCCGATTGACTCGCTATGCTTTTTACTAAACAAACTAAATTATAATGGAAAAAATGATGTCCCGCTTATGGTTATCATTTTTTCCATTATAATTTAGTTTGTTTAGTAAAAATAATTTCATTTAATTTACTCTATATAACTTCATTGTAGCGCAAAACTTTTGATCATATAGTTTTTGGCGCCAACCCAGAAATTTGAGTTTAAAAATACAGACGGTTCCTGTGTCCTTTTCTTTAGTGTCAGATTAATACAATGTACAATACAATTAAAATGTGACGGAAAAGGAAACGCATGCTACCAACGCAATTTGTAAAATTTAGGAAACTCTAAGCTGATTGTTTTACAGAAGAATCCGAAGAAAAATACTACGTCTGTATCCTTACATATTATAAAACAAAGTCGTTATTTTTGTATGTATGACCCTATGTAAGCATATATCTTCAAAATTATACATCGGAGTTTGATACAGTTTTTTTTTGTTTAAATTGTTATTTTTTTTTTTATTTTCTAAAATCCACGCGCACGCGGGCAACAGCTTTAATGAATAAAACCATTTAAAATGAGTTAAAAAACATCTTCATTTTGGTGGTTCAATGGTTAGATAAGAAAATAGGCTAATCGAACTATGTACTACGAAAACAGATTAAGTAAATATAACCAATCAAAGTTAGTAACAAGAAAATAAATATGCTAAGTTTAAAAATCAATATATGGTTTTTATTATCGAGAATTTCATATTGTGATTGCAACTATATAACGCAACTCTATATTATGATCGTAAAAAAGAAAAAAAAAGTTACTGATATACGATTCAGTATAATACAATAACCTTAATACTCTTTTCTATATTTTCATATAAAAATTACGAAAAATTTTCATAAAAATGTATTGAAAATAAGGTCATTGTTAATCGTAGCAAATTATTCGCTACTTCTTGCTCAAGGTACATTCGTAGATGCTAAGATCTCTCTCGTAGAGTGTAGAGTTCCGTTCTGTGTGCCTAGGTTACCAAACAAAACACAAATTTCAAGTTGCTGTCGCTTAATTTTACAAAATAACTAGCTACTGCCCGCGATTTCACCTGCATTTATAGTTATTGAGCCCCCCTCCCCCAAAATAAATCAAACCTTAATAATAAATTATACAAAAACCATCCCCTTGAACCACTTTATAAATTAAAAAAAACTGCACTAAAATCCGTTGCGTAGTTTTGAAGATATAAGTTTATATAGGGACATACATACAAAAACAACATCTTTACTTATTATAAAACAAAGTTGCTTTTTGTATGTATGTACCTCTCTCTCTCTCCAGCCCATTTACGTCCCACTGTTGGGCACGGGCCTCCTCCACTTTAGGAGGGATTATGGTCTACTGTACCACGCTGACCAGGGGTATTGTCATAGGATTTATTTTTGAGTTTTCCGTCTCTCACAGAGGACGTAATCTGTGTGCTATATCCCTTAGCTGACTTTTACAGCACCTTTGGGAGGAGATGGGGTGGTGACACTTGTATTCTTAATCCGTCACCTCACGGAGAGTATGGACCTATGTGAGCTTATATCAAAACTACACTACGGCTTTTGCTGCGCTTTTTTTAATAGGTTCAAGAGGATTGCTTTTTGTATAATTTGTTAAGGTTTTCTTCCTAAGCACCAGAAGTTTCGAGCAACAGCTACTTCAACTATACGCTAAACTCTTCTTTGTTAAAACCTTTATCGTGTTATTCGCGCTTCCAAATCATTATTTTGAATAAGTTAGTTGTTTTAAATTTGCTTAGTTCAAAAACTGAAAAACGCTTGAGAATCCTAAATATTTTTTTAATTAATTGCATTGTCATCGGTCCTTAACATGTGTGCAAAATTTCAAATCAATCCGACTATTGCAAGTGGGTGAAAATCACGTTGAAAGATTCCGTTACATAAATTAATACATTGATAGATACATACTAAACCTATAAAAGCGTGTTAAAAAAAATTAATGTACTATCCAACACTGAAAAATTTTTTCTAATCGGACTAGCGATTTTGGAGATTAGCGCATTCAAAGAAACTAAACTCTTCAGCTTTTTAATATAGATAAATATAGGTCGGATGTACGACTAATAAGTCTTTTACAAGATCTACTAATGTATCGGTAGATGGACATTACGGACGTTGTAGCCATCTGATGTATTGTACCTACATCAAACCTTTACATAACTCTTCATATTTCGTATTGCAAATAAATTTTGATGGTAATTCATATTGTAGGTGTTGCCCAACGGATATATCTAATGTATATGTATAAGAAATAATTAAAACTTATTAAATAAAACTACTTTTTACGGATTTAGACGCGTACATTTGTTTTAAATTTTGGCCCGACGTTTCGGAGACTTTGCAGTCACCATGGTCACGGGGAGACGAAACGTCGGGCCAAAATTTAAAACAAATATACGCGTCTAAATCCGTAAAAAGTAGTTTTATTTAAACAGATGAGTCGCGCAAGTGTTAGAAAATATTAATTAAAACTTATTTATTATGGCAATAATTAGTAATAAATATGATAGAGAGTGCCATTTAAAGTAAAAAAGCCTAAAACTTATTTCTTGTCTATTTTTAAGCATATTTTTTTATTGATGAGTTTCATGACAAGGTGGTATTGTGGTAATTTAAGAGTTACTTAAAATAATACATAAGTAAAATGGTTGACAAGGCTGTTTATCGACTTAATTTTATGTAATTTTAATGGGTTTAAGGCTATGGTTTTAGCTATTTAACGAACATAGTAGAAGATTCTGTCGACTAATTGAACGAACGTTTTTTCCGAGCATTGAATAAATCTGTCACCACTTCTTCCTTCTCATGAGTGTTAAAATAGTATGCTAAAATACATGCTATACAAACAAATGACACAAAGAGGAAAATTTAAAAACTCTGTGTCAAGTATTGTACAAAACAATTAAATTAGTACCTATTACACTTTATTTTACTTACTACTTCTCAAAGTATTATATGACATATAATAAATAATACCTATCTAAAATTTTAGTACTAAGTGAACATTGCTGACCTATTTTCATATCGTATCCTGTATAAGTACAAATGCACCTGGCTGTTGCATAGTCAGTTGTATCGATCAGATGAAGCGAGGGTTATAATTCAGTAGTGACCTGACCTAGGTCACCGTGCCCGTGTCAGCTGAAGTCCTTACAGCCAGCTGACCCAGTTTCAGACGGCTCGGCTGATGTATAAAAGCTTGCCAACATACTTTCCCTCTAATAACAAACACGGCCTGGATTAAAGGTGTCATGTTTTTCTAGTCTAGATAAAATTGGGACAAAAATTAGAGCATATTTTTAAAAATTTTTGAATTTTCGCATAATCTTATTACTTTTTAATTTTTATTTTCATACTTACTTACATAAGGTACTTACTTACTTTAATGGATTTAGACACGTATATTTTGTTTTAATTCTAATTAACCTTTCGGAGACTTTTCAGCCACCATGGCAGTCCAAAGGAGTAAAAAGTTATTTTATTTAAATAAATGAGTGGCGCAAGTGTGTGAATATTACGTAAATAAGTAAGAGTTTATTGGGAGACGCTTATATCTAGTAATAGATTGAGATATTATGATGTAAAAAAAAATCAACCTTTTACTTGCCATGCCGATATAGCTGGTCGGCGTAGACATGTAACTTGCTGTCATATTGTAGGTACACTAGTTAAATACTCACCCAAATCGGAAGTCTTGGCGCTATAGTACTTGAGCAGTATATTATTAAAAAAATCGTATGTGAGCCACGGCATTCACTAGTTGAATAAAAACCTAAAATCCATAACCATACCATACCATCCACTAACTTATATTATAAAGTTGAAGAGTTTGTTTGTTTGAACGCGCTAATCTCAGGAACCAGTGGTGCGATTTAAAAAATTCTTTGAGTACTGGATTTTATCGAGGAAGGCTGCGGCTGCTACAACATTGCGATGCAACAAATAGAGGCGAAGCAAGTAAAAAATGTTGCAAAAAACAGAGAAATTTTCTAAACTTCTAAACAAAAATCAGCTAGTACCTACTAACTATATAACTTTCAAAATAAATTATGAAATACAAAATTATACGTCTACGAAAAGCTACTTTAGGTGAAACTTTAAAGTAATAATTGAGTAACAAATTTGCGAAGGAGTTATGATTACGTAGAAAGGTTCGTCGCTGTTTTATTAACAATAACGAGATTTGATCCCATAGTAAATGAGAATGTGTGAAGACGTACAAACATATCTGTGTTAGAAAGCCGAAGGATTTCTTTTTGTTCATAGCTTTTACCATTCGCGTAGTTTTAACAGTTACTGCCGACCGTTCTCTATTGCCGTTACAGCAAATCTGCTTATTCATTGAATACTCGAACACCCAAAGTTAAGAAAAGAGGTGAAATAGAACCTACTTGCATCGTAACCGTTAATTAAATCTTATTCTACTTGTATCTTATAATATGCTAAAAGGAATATTGAAAATACATGTATCGCGCTACAGTACGTAGCAGTGCAACTATTTGTGCATAACCATTGTAGATTATATATTAAAACAATTCATTATTTACACTCACATTCGGATAATTTTGTACTGTCCTATATTCTTTGTAGGTATTATGTTTACGTAATACTTCTAAGTTATTAAATACAACCACATTTGAAAATTCAAAAGTGCATCTAATACATAAAAAGCTCTGCATCTGCAGCATCTGCTGTATATTTGTAAATATACATCGAGTTATGGAGTTTTCAAGATCTCTCTTTTGAAACGGGTCGACTAGTCTAAATGTTGTATAAATTTAGAAGTATTTTCCATCATTTTACTAGCAACTAGTGTAGATCAATATTGGAGTTAGTCTAATTGTCTAGATATACCTTCGTAGCATAATGACTACAATATTAGCTCTTGTTTTAGATAGAGATGTTAACATCGTACATACATAAGAAAACTTTTTATGTAGGTACTTATATAAATACATAAAAAGTACGAGTATTATTCCTACATAAGGTAGTTTTATAAATGAAACCCTTAGAAATTTCGTTTCAAAAATTTTTAACCAACTTCAAAACAGGAGGAGGTTCTCAATTCGTTTGTATGTTTATTTTTTTTTGTTTGTTACCTCTTAACTTTTCATTAGGCGAGCGATTTTGATGATTATTTTTTTATTAAAAAGCTGGTAGTTTCCGTTTGGTCCCATTGGCACCAGATCGGGATCCGATGGTTATCTCCTGAGAAATCGAGGAGAACCTCAAATTTCAAAGCCACATGAAGTCGGTTCGTCTTTTTTTTTTAAATAGGTATTTAATTATAGTGAATGAAGACCCCAATATAACTTGACTGAAAATTAGCGTCAACACAGTGAAAATTAGCGTTGGGGCAATAATATATCGCCCCAACAAATCTCGATTGATATTATATTTTAGTTGCTGTAGACACTCCTAGTGTTACATGTTTTTTGTTACTTTAGCATTAGTTATGTATTTGATGTCAATTGTTGTTTAGAAATAAACATTTCTTTTTTCTTTCACATAAAAAACATCGTCACTTTAAAGTTACCACCGATTATGGAAAATCAAAAAAAAAACCTCTTACGTACGTTCAGAAATACACAGAACATATTTTTTGTTTTTAATTAAGAAGTTTGTCCCAGGTGGTTACTGATTATGTATTTTGATAGGGTTGATACTAAACATTCTTTCAATCTGATAGTAAAATGAACGTGGGAGTATACTTGTTTAGATTACCTTTATCAATAACATTTAATATATTTATAAAAATACATGATTATATGACTAGCTGTGATCACAATTAGCATACTTCAAAGAGATACTTATGCTACCTACGACTGTAATGTCATCATGTTTTTACCTTTACTAATAAATAGGCCCAAATATACAAGCCGTTTGAAAATAGCGATTAGATAAAATTAATAATATAAAAAGATCCGTTCATATTTTCGGCAATTACTTCAATACAGTAGAATTTTAATGATTCTTATAAAAATATTGAAGATTTTATTTATTTATTTAAAACTTTTTGCACATACAAAATAATTTTGAAGTTTAATGAAATATGTAATAAATACTTAATATAATACCTTGGCTGGCTTTTACAGCTCCCTGTGGAGGAAAAAGTGTGGTGACACTTGTATTCTTTAACCGTGTTCAGTATAAATAAATATTTTCTTTTTACACAACGTCCTCTGGTCCCAAGCTAAGCTTATATGCTTGTGTTATGGGTACCAGAATACGGATAGAATACATATCCTACTTTTGTTTTGTAAATACATACCAGATACTTATAATACATAGTAAACACCCAGCCATACAAACATTTGTATGACATTTATAAATATCACACAAATGATTGCGGGAATCGAATATTGCCTGAAATGTTATCAATTCCACCCAAATCAACCAATTGTTATAAATCAACCAAACCAATAAAGCAAACAAAAGTTGACCTTTCTTTGATAATAAAATAAATTTAAATTGGAGTTCAATTTAATTTGATTGCAACAATGTTTTTAGGGTTCCGTACCCAAAGGGTAAAAACGGGACCCTATTACTGAGACTTCGCTGTCCGTCCGTCCGTCCGTCCGTCCGTCCGTCCGTCCGTCCGTCCGTCCGTCCGTCCGTCCGTCTGTCACCAGGCTGTATCTCAAGAACGGTGATAGCTAGAGAGTTGAAATTTTCACAGATGATGTATTTCTATTGCCGCTATAACAACAAATACTAAAAATAAAATAAAATAAATATTTAAGGGGGGCTCCCATACAACAAACATGATTTTTAGGGTTCCGCACCCAGTATCTCAAGAACGGTGATAGCTAGACAGTTGAAATTTTCACAGATGATGTATTTCTATTGCCGCTATAACAACAAATACTAAAAATAAAATAAAATAAATATTTAAGGGGGGCTCCCATACAACAAACATGATTTTTTTACCGTTTCTTGCTCGATACTAATAACGTTGCCTTATGTTGCATAGATAATGGTACGGAACCCTTCGTGCGCGAGTCCGACTCGCACTTGACCAATTTTTTTCTCTCAGTTTGATGAGATAAGATGCTGAATTTTAAATTTTAAGTCTGAATAATATTCTAATCTTAACTAATTTTGTCTAATGACGCATTGTAAACAAAACGTTACATCAAATAGCTTAATTACAAAATCTCGACCGTTACCTAAAGAGGACATGGAATAGTTTGAAGACAGTACTCTTCGGCACACCATGGAAGAGGTTCCTGTCTCTGAAGCCCTAATTACAGGTAGCTTGGTCCTCACATGAGGTGCTACGATGAATCTCTATGTAATTTTTTAATCTTTGATACTAATTAATGTTTGTAAAAATGAAATGTCCATGAATATTTACCTACTCCTAGAGTGGAGGAGGCCCGTGCCCAGCAGTGGGACGTTAATGCGCTGGAGAGAGAGAGATAGTTTGTATGTAGAAGGTAATCTCCGAAAGTAGTGCTCCGATCCATTTTTTTTTCACTTTTAGGTAATTACAGTCTCCGGAAATGCTATAGGCATTATGTCTATGTGTAGTAATTGCAGGCTTTTGTAGTCGCAGGCGACAGCTAGTATTGCAAGAAATATTTAACTAAGAAACGAATAGCATAACCGAATAGTTTTGAAATGTTGTAAGATGATAACTGGGTCCCACAGAGATGCATTTGTGGAACACCAAAAAATATTGCGTGCATTAGTGAGTAGGTGTTGGTAGAAGGGCCCGTCCTGCTAGAATCGGTGCGTCTAACGGTCGATTTTCGGTTCAATGACTTGATTCGGACGCTCAATTTTCGCCGTGTACTGTTAGATACCTCACGGCGGTAACACATTCACAACGAATAGACGAATGTATCCCGAGGCTAAGATATGAGGGTTGTCATCTTAAAATTTCAAAACTTAATCGCTGCGTACAAAGTAAGTAAAACCGTCTCTATAGTTCTAGGCATCCATGAATTTAATACTTGGCGATGTAATACCGCGAAGCATTGCTGGTTCTTTTTACACGCTTTATATTAGCTTCACTTGTATGTTTGTTTGTATGTTGACCGATGACAATGCAATAATTCGATTAAATAAAGCGTGTTTTTTAGTTTTTTTAAACTATTATTATTACACAGTAGATTAATACTGAGATTTATTTCATTTACCTTTAAAGTGACAAAGACACTAACTATTTCGCAAGACGGGTAAAAAATTGTATGAATGTTGTCTTATTTTGCTTCTGTCGGCATTTTCAAACAACATCCTAGTTTTTTATTTCCACCAAAAGGAAATTAGCTGACAGCAAAATTTTGTCGCTTTTATATAGATACTAGCTGACCCGGCAAACGTTGTTTTGCCATACTAAAAAAAAGTTTTGAAAAATAGATGTTGGCCGATTCTCAGACCTAGAGGATATGTACACAAAATTTCAGGAAAATCGGTCAAGCCGTTTTGGAGGAGTACGGTAACTAACACTGTGACACGGGAATTTTATATATTAGATTACTCTTATATTTCTTGCATTTACTTATTTATCTAATTACTAGCTGATGCCCGCTACTCTGTACGCGTGGAATTTTAGATTCCCGCATATTTTGTCACCGTTTAACCCTTCCCTGGACTTTCACGAATATTTCAAGACCAAAATCACCAAAATCGGCCCAGCTGTTCTCGAGTTTTAGCGAGACTAACGAACAGCAATTGATTTTTATATTAAGAAGAAGATATAAGATTACAAACTTCGAAATATTTAGAAGTAGGTAGAAACAATAATAATATGCTAGTATTACTTCATTAATAAAGAACCACAATCACGTTGTCGTTAGTCATACTTGAAATCAATGGATTCTTGCCTTGTGTGTCAGTGGTTTGAAGCGAAGGGAGCGGCTGATTCCTGTTCGACCAACTCCCACTTCCAAGAAGGTCTACTGATTGATAACATTAACCTAATTTTACACTACTTTTATTGGATTTTGTTAAATTTGTAATATATTCATAAAATAGGTGTATTCACGCTTAAATATATTTTAAAGACTAAGCAGGGTACTTAGTTTTATAGCACGTGACCTTACACTAATTAGGAAAAATCTTAATAGTTTTTTTCTTGGTGTAATTTTAATGCCGCCTATGATTTCTTTGTTTAGTGTTATAAACACAAATTAGTATAGGTAGCTTTACACTTAACACGTTTTTTCAATCCAGACATCGATCCAGAAAGCTAATTTCACAAGACCAAATAAAAGGCAGACAGTCTAAGTTGTAGTACTTAAGTTCTAAATATTTTATAATGAGTAACAATTAAAAAAGCATTGTCATTAAATTACATTGAAATCATTAAATAATAGTATTGTTAATAATTGCGGAAAATCTTTGTGTTTATAACGATAATATATTATGTATAATAAATTTCCTGTATCAATGACTAGCGTGTAGTTAATCGATTAAATTATATTTTCACTTAAGGGCCTACATCAATATTATCGTATATCATCGCCGACACGTACATATTAACACAGCCAGTAGGCACAGAAAATGAAGAATTAAGGATACTTTTCCTATTTACTCAAAATCTACTAAATATATTTTAATTCTGATTCACGTGTTTCTATATATAATAGTTACTTATGTTTTTAAAGTTATTTCATTAGTTAATACGCAATAATAGACCGACTAATGAAAAAAATAAAAATTTTGAGAGGTTGTTTCGCCAAGATTTTCTATCGAGAAAACTTTTTTCAATCGTGTTTCTGAGTTGATGCGATCCTAGATCATATATTGAAAAAACATATACTTAAAAATTAGAGCTCTAGCCATTCAATCTAAAGAAACAATGAAAACTTCGTACGTAGAAAAATGCACGAAACTATTTTGGTATCCTCTTAACTATCTTCTAAAGAACTAACTGATGCTCGCAACTATGTTCGCGTGGAATAAAAAAAAATCCCTTTATTGCAAAATTTTTCACTGATCCTTTTCTTTTATTAGTCGCAGCGTAATTTTATACAACCTAAAGCCTTCCTAGATAAATGTAGAATTCAAAACTGAAAGATTGTTTTGTTAAGTAGTTTCTGAGATTAGCGCTTTCAAATAAACAAACGATCTCTTCAGCTTTATAATATTAGTTTATATTATATTTTATTTAGTTTATATATTTTTTTTAAATATATTTATTATATATTTTTTATATTTTATTATTTATAATTTAAATTTATTTTATATATTTATATATTATATATTTTATGTATATATATTTAGTTTATATTATATTCGTTTAGCGTTATATGTAGTTTATAATATCTTCTAGTACACCAACAGCTACCAGTCTTTCCTGCAGGCATGTCTCCATCCAAAGGTTTAAGTAATGTCAATTTATATAAATTTTATCATCATCATTATAAATTTTATCATCACGCTTTTTGCCATGGGGGTAGACAGAGACTATAGAGCGCCATCTGCTACGATCCAAACATACTTCCTTGGCTTCATGCACACTCATACATAAATTTTATGGTGTACAATAAAGTGCAAAATAAATAAATAAAATTAGTTTAGATAGTATAGATATGAGATTGACACAATTGATTGTAAACATTGTGAATTCCAACATTGTCAAGTCTTCACAGTTTATCAGGTCACAGTCGCGCAATCAGGGACACCTGTCGATGCGCTATGTGGTGCGCTTAATACCTTTCTTGTTTCATGTTGCGCTTTTCCTTTCCTACTTATAACAAGTGCGAGCAAGATATACTATCTCTTTTGCTGTGTTATCTATTCGAATAGTTGTGAATAGGGCGTTGATGCAGTCTCAAACACAGCAGCCGTTAGCAATATCCCGTTACTATTCGAATCATTACTAATTCCATCTCACGAAAGCTCAACTTTTGACGGTGAATCAATTAACCCTAAATAATATCCGGTACACACCACTATATTTTTAGTAATGTAAGATAGCTATTAACTTGTAATACTATATAGTTTACAAGACAACAATTACACTACGGCATCGATTACTATAACAATTTTGGCGACCTTAAAAAGCTAGACTTGTTTGGAACCACAACATCGTTAAGAACCGGTACGACTCGTCTCGCTATTACATTGATATACCTAATAGGTTACTGTTATTTCTTGTTATTTTATTAATACAAAGAAATTTATTAAATGAGGTGATTAGTTACATAGTCGATTTATGTTTAATGTAAATTGATGTATAAATGCATTTAATGTATTGTCATGTAACATTACTAGGAAAATTAAAAAAAAAAAATACGTATTTCAATGACAAATATTACCTAATAAACAATAGAAGCTCGTATTGATTATTTATATGAATTATAAAGATGTATTTTCAGAGTATAGTACATAATATACCTGAAATAAAATTATGTAGCGTCAAATAATAACATTCAATGAACGGTTAGAGAATTTTCGAAACATTGGCTTACGAATCTAAAAGTTTTTAAATCACAGACATTCAAACGCTGTTTTTATGAGGATTGGCGCGTATTTTTTTTGTCATTCAAATAATAAATAATAATAAATATTCAAGACATTTCACACAACGTCCTCTGGTCCCAAAGTAAGCTATATTTCTATGCTTGTATTATGGGTATCAGATACGGATAGACTACATAATACATATACTACTTTTCTTTTGTAAATACATACTTATAATACATAGAAAACACCCAGACGCAGTACAAACATTTGTACGACATTTATGGATATCACACAAATGATTGTCCCAAGCGGGAATCGAACCCGCAACGTCGTGATCGGCAGTCCATTACATAAACCACTCCACCACGAAACCCGTCAAATGGAAGAAATATAGCAAATTTAGATGTATTTTCCATTTATATTGAAGATCGTGTCGTGTAATGAATGTGAGCGATCATGGAGCGTATCGTACGGTGTTCATTTGGTGTGAATTGTGAACGCGGAGGCGCGCGCCCGAACCACGAATGCCGGTGCCGAGTGGTTGAGATTGCGTAAGCGCTGGGCCGATTTCTAGCGCGACTCCCACGCGGCAAGGTCAGCGCTTCGGAGGATTGCTCCTTCTACCGCGCCCGTCGACATCTATGTAAAAATATTATACCGTCAACACTTGAATATTGAAATGTCGCATGCCAAGGTTACTTGTTCTTAACACTTAACACACCCCACCACAAGTAGCTCGGTTATTTCTCTGATAAAGTTTCAACTAATTTAAAAATAACACCAATTTTTTTTATACATTTATGCTATCGTTTCCGTTTCTTAAACAACGCTGTGTATATTTTTTTGTTTTGTTACAAAGTCCTAATTCGCCTTATTAAAAATTTTTTCACAATTCAACCTTGGATGTCAAAGTTTAAATAAATCAATCACAATTTTGGAACCGTACCTACTTACGTAATAACATAATTTGTATTTTCAATTATTATGTATATTATTTCAATTAAATTCAGAGAATTTAACTACATATTACTTAATATATCTACCAATTTTTACTATTACAGTATTGGCGCATAATAATTAGTAACATTCTGTGAATAAGGATTAGAGTGCGATGGCACTGTTATACCCAAATTAACATAGTAGCATATAATATGCTAACCTAAACTACTTATGGCAAAGATAACGAAACAAAGCCTGGGACCAGAAGACATTAAAAAAAATTTAAAAAGGTGTAATATTTTTTTACATTTTTTTTTAAATGTCTTTGGTCCATAGAATTATAAAATCACGCAGTTATGATATTGAATACCTACTCGTATATACTCGAAACATTGATACGTGAGTTAACCCTCTATAATATATTACATCTATGGGTATGTATCACATATAAGACATTCTCTCACGGCCACCGTTACATAGAAGAAAAAAACATACCACAGATTATGTACTTACATAAATATTCATATATTCATCCTTTATTACTTTTATTTTATGCTTCCTGTATTTAATTTTAAGTTCAACTTTGAGAGAACATAGAGATCTATCATGTTTCTAATCTAATATAGACTCTACCTCTTTCTACGATATCATAATCATCACTGCCCAGCCCTTCTCTCTTTCTCCAGCCCATTTACGTCCCACTGTTGGGCACGGGACTCCTCCACTTTGGGAGGGATTATGGTCTACTATGCCGCGCTGACCAGGCGTATTGGCACAGGGTTTATTTTCGAGTTTTCCGTCTCTTACAGAGGATGTTATCTGTGTGCAATATCCCGTAGCTGACTTTTACAGCACCCTTGGGAGGGAATGGGGTGGTGACACTTGTATTCTTAGTCCGTCACCAAACGGACAATAACTGACTCATTTAGGTTTTGTTAATAAAGTGTTTTAATAAAGGTTTTATTGGTAAGTGAATCAGTCGATATAAATTAATGTTGAAGATGTATATTTGGTATACTTCTTGGAGTTGTAGAGAAGTAGGTAATGGATTGATGGTCCTAAGGCCATTTGCAAATATGCTATCAGATTTCTTTTTATTGCCATGGAAGGGTAATATTCTTATACAGCCAATTTCAAATAATATCGTACAGATAATATCGTATCGTACTAATATGATAAACACAGTGAGAAGCACAGGAAAAAAATCGATTATTTAAATAGGTACCTAAGTAATCGTTTTTAATTTAATGTAAGGAAGTAATTAGGTGTGGTCATATTACGTACACTAAACCGGTTGTTTTTTTTTTTAATCAGACTTCGGTAATTATGAGGTTTTGAAGTCATACCTACTTATTTTGGAGCGTTCGGGAGAAATGCTAAGATTATATTTACGATAAGCACAAAAAACTATACCTTGAAGCTAGTTACAAACGTAGGATAACGCAAAGGATGTACAAAGAAGTATAATTTCATTTTTAGGAAGAATCTGAGAGGCTGCCCTTGTAAACGGCATTATAGAAATTATATAAAAGTGCTGTAGTCCATTGTCTATGTAGTGTAGAACTATTAAGCGTAGCAACAGACAGACGCAAATCGAGCAATTATATTGTTATTTTCTCTCTCTCTCTCTCTCTCTCCAGCTCATTAATGTCATATATACTATACCGCGCTGACCAGGTGTGTTGGCATAGTGTTTATTTTCAAGTTTTCCGTATCTCACAGAGAATGTTATTTGTGAATAACGCCCATTAGCTGGCTTTTACTGGGAAGGAAAAGGGGTAGGGACACATGTATTCTCAATCTGTCACCACATGGACAATAAATGAATAAATTCATGGACATTTCACACAACGTCCTCTGGTCCGAAACACCCAGACGCAGTTCAAACATTTGTATGACAGTTTATAATTATAAATATCACTCAAATTATTGTCTCGAGTGGGAATCGAACCCGTGACCTCGTGAACGAGAGTCCGTTACATAAACCACTTGACCACGAGAATGGTCCGTTAAAATTATATTGTTATTACAAATAATTATTCATAGGAAATACTAAGTATTTACTTATAAACTTAAGTATATAAGTAACTGAGCGTAAACCTACAACGGTACTCCATGAACATCCCATGTTGACAATGTTTCATACAGTGGTAGTTAAATGGACAGAATGCATTTCTCTAACGTTTTATACGACTTTCACGTATATATGAATTTTCTTAGAGCCACTAAAATTTCTACACATAACTTAATTTCTATTGTTCACTGCCCATACGATGTTTAATGTTTGTATGGTTTATAGTGGTTTTATGACTCAACGTCGATCAAAGGACTATAGAGGGCGTGTAGTTAAGCAAGCATGAATTTTCTAATCATTAATATACTTAGATTATATTGCCTGCGACTTCATACGTGTGGAATAAAAAAAAAACCATTTTTGCAACATTTTTCACTGATGCTTCACTCCTATTGGTCGCAGCGTGATGTTATATAGCTTATAGCCTTCCTCGATAAATGTACTATTCAACACTGAAAAATATTACAAATCGGTCAAGCGGTTCCTGAGATTAGCGCGTTCAAACAAACAAACTCTTCAGCTTTATAATTATAAATAATATAAAAATAATTATTATCTAATATATAAAATTCACGTGTCACAGTGTTAGTTTCCGTACTCCTCCGAAACAGCTTGACCGATTTTTATGAAATTTTACATGCATATTCAGTAGGTCTGAGAATCGGCCAACATCTATTTTTAGATAAGATAAGATAAGATAAGATAATTTTATTTGTTGAAACATGGTATTTTTACATAATGGTGTTGATAACAGTTAAAGTTCTGCGTGTTCAACCGCATGCGAGGCTTACAAAAATCTTAAGTTGTTATTATAAGCATGTTTGATTTGTCACAAATGAAAAAGAAATAAAATATTAAACAAAAAATTAAAGCATTTTTCAAACCTTTTTTTTTTAGTATGGCCCAACAACGTTTGCCGGGTCAGCTAGTATAATATAATATTAGTAAAGATGGTAACTATATTTATTATACATCGATGATCTGTTACAGGTTGACTGTTATTGTATGTTATCCATATCTTGCAGTTGATATTCTCTTTATAAAATCTCTTAGAGATCTCTTGAAATGAGGTGATGATATCTGTATTCTTAGTTTGTCACTACACTAATATCATACCACTACCCTATTTATTCCCGAAAGTATTATTAGAGCCAGTAATGGGACTAATAAGGGGTTAATATCAACTGTGAGGGACGGAAAACGCAAAACTAAACATGCCAATTAGCCTGGTCCAAATGACTGCACCAAAATCCATCCCGAAGAGCACAAGGCCCGTTCCCGACTGTGGAACTTTAATAGGCTGGAATAAGAAAGAGAGACATAGAAAGACTTGGTCTTCTTTGGGATTTTTTATGTTTTATTTTAATAATGGAAAGCTAGTAACGATATTTTTCTACTTCCTTATCTTCTTCTTCTTATTTAATGGCATTTTTTCAAGATTCTGCCAATGTATATGATAATGACAGGAAAGATTAACTACTAGTGTGAATTAGAATTTGGGCAGTCTACAAACTTTTCTTCAATTCCTTTGACCACGATCATTGCAAGACTTTGATATATAACTCCAAAGCGCACAGAGTAGTAATCAAACAAATGGCAATCAACAAAAACAGTAGATAGTAAATAAAAAAATAACCATATCGCAAATAAGATCAAGTCTGAAAAAAGACATCACTTGTTATTAATAATAAGTAATTATCTTCTTCGATAAACCACAGCTATGTTGTACATAAACATTAGAATATCTATATTTTCTAATGGTATAGCTATAGACACGTTCACATACATACTGATACGTACATATACAGTAAAGTTAATCCACGCCACCATAATCATAACGTGAGACCTTGAGAGGCTACGACGACACCAACCTGCCTCATTTACAACAAGTATAGCTCTCTGTTATGTTTTGCGATCATTTATTCATTTAATATGAATTCAAAATTATTTATACACGCATTAATATATTATATAGTTACCAAGGGGGGAAGGTAGGTCTTCAGCCCATTAACATCCCAATGCCGAGCTCGGGCCTAATCTACTATGGGAGGCAGAGGCGTATTTCGAAAATTAGCACCCTGGGCCATTTGATTTGACGCCTCAGGCCAATTTAATTAGCCGCCCTATAAACTAACAGAGATAGAAGATTTTAAAGCTGAATGCTTTCGCCGCCCTTCTCAAGCTGGCCGCCCCGGGCCATGGTCCCTATGGCCCTAGGGTAAATACGCCTCTGATGGGAGGTATTATGGTCTACTGACGTGTTGGCATGAGGTTTAGTTTGAATCTGTCACCACATGGATAGGGACCAATTAGCTATGCCAATTACCAGTAATCTATAGTAATTTACAGCATGGATATTTTATCATTTAAGTTTCAATATAATAGCTGAAAGCATTATTGAGCGGAAAGCATTACGATATTTCGTAGACTGTGTCTAAATGCTCGGCTAGATTTGCATAGAGTTTTGTTTCTCTCCATTTTTTAGAGTAGCTCTCTTCTTATTAAATCCATTTACAACTACACATACGCCACACTCAAGTAAAAATTGTAAAAACTCCAAAAGACTGCACATAGTACATTCTGTATAAACTGTTTTTTTGTTGTTGTAAATCTCTACTTCATATTGTAAAGCTGAAGAGATTGTTTGTTTGAACGCGCTAATCTAAGGAACCGCTGGCTTGATTTGAAAAATTCCTTGAATGAATAGTACATTTATCGAGGAAGCTTATATAATATTACGAAACGACTAATAGGAGCGAAACGTCAGTGGAAAATGTTGCAAAAACGAGGGAAATTTTTATAAATTCAATACGTATGGAGTCGCGGGCAATAACTATCCCTAATAATATTATAAATGCGAAAGTAACTCTGTCTGTCTGTTACGCTTTCCCGCTTAAACCTCTCAACCAATTTTGATGAAATTTGGCACAGACAATCTTTAGACCCTGAGAAAGGACATAGGCTACCTTTTATTGCGAAAAAATTTCCAAATTCCACGCGGACGAAGTCGCGGGCAACAGCTAGTTTATTATAAAAATGATTGTATACATTGTTTAATAGTTAAACTTTATACACATAGAGAACAATGTAATGTTGATGTTATCTTTATAATTACTTTTATTTTGATTGTTCCTAAATTACACTTAAGTAAATTATCTCAGAATATTATGGAGTTAATTTTGCTGAATGGAACCGGGGCTAAGGCGTGTAGCGGTATAAAATGCGTTCACAGAGCGTCCGCGTCGGTAGTTCAAACAAATTAAAAAGCATGAGACTTACAACTAGATGTTATAGAAAAACCAGCCAAGTACGAGATAAACACGAGCGCGCAGGGTTCTCTATCATAACTAATACTAATATATTCGTTGCATACAACACTGCCTCGCCTCAAAAGACGACAGTAGGCACTACAACGAGGTTGGCAACAGTCGGACGGAGTGCTGGAGCCTAATAGTAAACAAACCAACAAACTATACGGGTATTGTCTAGCAATATATCAATAATCATAATACCATCACGCCTTTTCCCCATTGTGTAGACAAAAAAGAAGCGCCATCTGCTACGATCTAAACACACTAAACTTCTTTCGCTTCATTTACACTCATTCATATAGTCATATTATAAACACGACGGTTATGCTACGCATTTGACCATTTTGAAATACATTCGCTATTGCGAGTACATATATCATGCTATAATAATCACATCAAGATTTACGGAAGACGTTTGTTGTAGCAACTGACAGAATACATCATCTGTCAAAATTTTAACTGACTTAATCTCTACCTACTTAATATTATAAATGCCAAAGTAACTCTGTCTGTCTGTTTGTTACGCTTTCCCGCTTAAACCTCTCAACCGACTTTGATTAAATTTCGCATAGACAATCTTTAGACCCTGAGAAAGGACATAGGCTACCTTTTATTGCAAAAAAAAAAATTTTCATATTCCACGCGGAAGGAGTCGCGGGCAAAAGCTAGTACCTACAAAATTATCTCCTTTCATGACTCTAGAGAACCGAAGAACTCATGAAGTGACTGAAGAACGCCTGGACGGCCATAAGGTCTAAGTAACAGCGTCCTATTTTACTATTTGGTACGGAACCCTAAATAGTAGGTACTATCACAAACTACTTTTACTAAAATAATCATTATTAATACATATATTCACTGAACATAGATGAAAAAACGTATTATTACACGCAACGAGTATAAAACTAACCAAATATAGTCATTAAATACTGTAACTGTGTAACGATCGATCAAAAAATAATAAGATTTTGTTCTATGAAATATGTACTTATACATTAATATTAAAATGTACAGAGTAAAAATAAGATTTCATGCAATTTGCTGTAGAGTAGTGAAATCTTTACTTAAGAGGATTCCAAAATAGCTTCGTGCATTTTTCTATGTACGAAGTTTTCATTGTTTCTTTAGATTGAATGGCTAGAGCTCTAATTTTTAAGTATATGTTTTTTCAATATATTATCTAGGATCGCATAAACTCAGAAACGCGATTGAAAAAAGTTTTCTCGATAGAAAATCTTGGCGAAACAACCTCTCAAATTTTTTATTTTTTTCATTTGTCGGTCTATTATCGCGTATTAACTGATGAAATAACTTTAAAAACATAAGTAACTATCATATATAGAAACACGTAAATCAGAATTAAAATATATTTAGTAGATTTTGAGTAAATAGGAAAAGTATCCCTAATTCTTCATTTTCTGTGCCTACTGGCTGTGTTAATATGTACGTGACGGCGATGATATACGATAATATTGATGTAGGCCCTTAATATAAAACCAAGATTTAGATACTATTTTTTTATATGTAGAGTGGTTCAAAAGGATGGCCCATAAGCTCACATAGGGACATACATACAAACGACTTTGTTTTATAATAAGTAAAGAAGTTTGGTATAACTATTTACTATAAAAAATAGCCTACATATAACGTGTACATAAAAATATAGACAGTGTTGTTACCTGACGCTGAATGATTTTTTTGCATCGTTCTAGTAGTTTCAGACTCTATTCAGTTCAAACAAACAAACAATTAAATCTTTCCTATTAGTAAGTAATAGTAAAGATTATATTTTAATGTGTGTATTGTACTCGAATACAAACGTTATTAAGTTGTACTGTTCTTAGAACTCTCAAAGTACATAAAAGGCGAAAAAAGCGCTTGTTTATATTTAAAGGATTAGAAACACTATTTTTAACTAAATCGTAAAAATATTCGTTTATCAAAGCCTAAACGGTATCCATAAAAGTCGATTAACACAGGTGGAACTCGTCAAAACGAACATTAATTAAACACAACATTAATGACTGTCATGACATGATGTTAAGGTGTAATCGTGTATATCGATGTAAGTTTATTATGAATACTTACCGATTATTATCTATCAAATGCTATTGATATAAAAGGTAGGTACTAGATGTCATTTTTATCCCAGAGTGAGGTACTTTTTGATAGGCGCCGCGCGCGACATAGTGCATCGTGCGCGCACGTGAGAATGAGCAGTAAGAATAGTACCAATATACTAAACATTCGTGTGTTAGAAAGAAATGTAAGATGTGAAATCAGGGTGGTTCCACATGGGGTCAATGGCCTACACGCGACACGCTTATCGGTGATTTTTATAATTTAGATTTTGGGACAAAATTTCCGTGTTGTTTATACCTGGGAGATTTCACAATGGCAATCAAAATATTATATGTATATCTGTGTAAGTTATGTTATTTTTAGAAAATTAAAAATTATCTAACTTAATGTTGTTATATGTTTATTACTTATATAAAATATGAGACACGCGTGAAATTAGTGTCTTATTATTTTTGACATGATGTTGATAATGTTAAAGCAATGTGCAGGTACATACATATTAATTAATAATAATTAACTAGTACTAGAATTTTGACTTAATCTTACCTAGATTAATTTTATTTACATGCATAATTTTCTGCTTTACATCTCTACATCTTTACTAAGTAACATTTTTAAGCTGAAGAGTTTATTTGTTTGTCTGTTGTTGTTGATTAAAAATAAAATTTATAGTGTTGAATAGTACTTTTTTAAAGGAAGGCTATGTAATATCAGGCTGCGAGTAATAGGGGCGAAGTATTTGTGAAAAATGTTGCAAAAATAAGGAAAATTTTCTCAATTCCACACGTACGAAGTCGAGGGCAACAGCTAGTATTAAATATTATATCACCCGCGCAGATTTTGTAAAATACGGTATAAATTTTACTTAACGCTTTAGTTTAAGTAAGGTATACTCGTAGATTATGAACAGCAATAGTTATGTGAACAGTAGGTATCACTGACAAACTAAAGAGAATTGTGGATTTTAAATTAGTACGGAACGATCGATCGTTTTAAAATCCTTTGGATAATTCAATAAATTCTGTGACGATGTTTTACAGCATAGGTAGAGCTAATCTGGAGCGATTTCTGTCGCATGGCTGCGATCAATACTTACATTTTTCTTTCACTATTCTTCAATTAGCTCATTGTTCTTGTTGCATGTTTCTAATACCTTTTTAAGAATATTTTTTATTATATCCAATAACCATGCATGCTTTTTATAGATTTATCTTCGACTAGAAAACATCAGGAATGTGCAAAATGTATTAGTTAGTCCGAATAACGTTAACAGATCATTACAGTACATATTAAATAGTTAATAACAAAAAAAAACTCCAAAATACTAGATATTGAGATTATTGTATCATAATCTTTCCTAGATAAATGTGCCCAATTTCAGATTAAACTGACTATTGCAAAAAGGTGAATATTACTTTCAAAGATTCCGGTTAATAGATAGATATATACATAGATTGATTGATAGATAAACACTAAAAACCCAATAGTGTGTTAATATAAACTAATTTGTCAATTGAATCTAAAATTAGTACCAAAACACTTCCATAATACAGTTAAACCATCATAAGGTTTAGGTACAAGACATAAGGTAAAATCATACTTATCAAAAATTAAAGTATGCAAGAAGCTTAAATATTTGAATAAATTGCATAACAAGTGACAAGTATTCTGTCACCGTGCGGACGTTGTCGTACCAACATACAGATTGTTTTGTTTCTATTGTATGATAATCGTGACCTTCACTTTATGGCCGCCATTTTTAAATTATCACCCTAAATATCTATACAAATCTTACTTGATTTTCTAGATTTACTAATTAACATAACTAAGAACCAAATAGACATTTATGTTATAGTATTTATCACTTAAAATATTATATAAAGCCGATTTAAATACACAAATTCTTTTAGATTAAAATCTTACGAAACACGAAGACGAGTAATAAAATAACTGAATGTCCCTCGACGAAGGGTAGTGACCGTGAGGAAAGTAACGTTGAGCGCGGGCGCAGGCAAGCGTTGCGCAAGAAACCTCCACGTGTATACAGATGGCGGCGAAGCACAAGACGAGGCGATCCTAACTATGTTGGTACACTATGATACTTCCGAAATAACATTTTACCAAGACTACAAATAATTGCGTTCTCAATTTGGATTTTTTTTTCCTTTCTGTGTAGTACCGTTGCCAATCGTAAAGTGATTATTTTTTTATTAGGCTGTCTAGCAGACTAGCGCTGTCTCATAAAAAAATTTAAAATGTGATTAGAATATAATTTTAATTAAATAAAATCTTACTCAATGTAGATATGGCAAGGAGTTTTTTGTGTTGTTTTACCAACCTAAGGATATCTACAACTGCGCAGTACCCTTGACATCCTGTGGGAAAAATAGAGTACACGAGGCCCGTTATTGAAATGAAAATTAAATATTGTTTAATATTATGAATGATTGATTGTAATAAGCACAGAATACTAAGAAGTTACTATGTAATTTGTCGTATACAATGTTGCTTACATGCGTAAAATGGTCGGCCGATAGCCTAATAATTAGCATTAGATAATTGTATAAAGTTCAAATTAGGTCACATAAATGGTTTGTTTCAATCTATGTCTTACTATGTTTCTATTCTGCATAAATTAAATCTAAACAAACATTAATAATAATTCATTATGTATTTTTGTAGTAGACATTATTTATATAAGTTTACGTTATTGTTTTATCCTGTTCATGTAAGGTAATTGTTGCGTATTATAACTTATAACATAAAATATCTTATTTCTTAAAAGGTATTGGTCAAGCGATGCTTACTTTTATAAATACGATGGACCGAGTTTTGGGAGTCGCCTTGCGCAAACGCGTCTCCCACACGTGTGCATCCGAAAGGCATACTCATCATTCTTTGCACCGTTAGATTTTCCTACTTCTCAGCAGGTACTTATTAAAGCGTCATTCGTATCGTAAAAGTAGGAATGTTTAATTAGTGAAAGGGCTCACACCGCTCTAGCGGGTATTCTAGATGATTCCAACTTAGTAAACATAAATTTTTTTTCTAAACAGTATGTTTAGATAGGTTTTGCAATAGTTCGTTCAGGATTTCGTCAAGTGAATAATGAAAAATCCCCCGGAGAGTTGCCCTCGCGACGACACGAATAGTGCAAGCGAATCGGCGGCTGTGCGGGCGGTGATCGAGAGGCCCCGGTGGGTGCGCTTACGCACCGCCCGCCGCGCCCTCTGTGCGCCTTGAAGCACTCCCCGCGACCCGCGCTCCCCCTACACACCCCCTCGCACACCCTGCATACCCCCCTAACCCACGAGCGCGCGAGAAAATTTTGTTAAACATATGATGACATATGACTTGGATAATGATGTCGAGAAAATTGTTATTGCGGAGTACGGATTTGTAGTATTTGTACTATGGCCAATATAAGTAAATGTTGCATGATAGTCGCATGTGTCAATGATCACGTTTAGTAGATCGTTAATGAGATCTACCCCTGATAATGCACGCAACTATGTAGACGTTACGCGTGCCATATGAATCAAACACAATGTACTAAGTAGATACCTATTTATACAATAGTTACACATTTAGATAAACTTTGATACTTAACTTAGTTCTTTCTTAAAATGCCGTAAAGTAATTTATTTACCATAATTTTGTATAATATTTGGAACAGAAATATTCGAACAAATGATCATTAAGATAAAAAAAGATTGTTTAAAATTTGTTGGTGATAAATAATATCGACTTTACTAATAGGATTATGTTTAATTACCGTGATTAACAGATTACCCCCTATTATGTAATAACATTATTTAATTAAAGCGACACAACACAGAAACCAAAACATAATAGTGCATAACACACTGCTATATTCATAAATGGCCATTTTAAATAATCAATCTACGATTACGGATAGATTGTTATCCTCTTTTATCAGTAAGATTTTTATATCGCCTGTCAAATTTTCAATAGAGAATGAGCTGTCACAGCTTATTGTTATGCGAATCAGAACAAAAGTTTAAAATTAGTCTGACTTTGACAGTAGGATGTTGAAAATGGCCGTAAAAAAGTTAATTGCATGCGTAGGCCAGGATTTAATTGTGAAGAGGGTTCACAAATCTTCATTTTCATTCCTTGAGTTTGATACAAATAAACTAAATTCGTCCTAAATAGTGTTAAATGTTGTTTTATATAATGGTATAATTTCCGGCATTTCGTTGGGAATGGTCAAACCCATAAAACCTTTCCTGGCCATGCTCATGTAAATGAATGTACAATTTGCGAATGGTAATAGAGTAGCAATTATGTAAAGATCCGTAAATAAAAATATATGGAGTTATTCGATTACAAAGCTAAAATTAATTAAAAGAACCAAGTAATATGATTAAATCATCCCAGTAGCCCTAATAGCGCAAACTTAATGCGCAAACGTGACGCAGAACCCAGGGTCATGCATGTCCTCTACTCCTTAAAAGGTCACGCAGGGTCTACGCGGCGCTCTCCGCGTAATTCTCTGTCTTTTGGCCAAATCACTGTGTTTTATAGCCTACTAGCTGTTGCCTGCGACCGTTTTTGCAACAGTTTTCACTAATACTTCGGTCCTTTTAGTCCCAGCGTGATGTTATATAGCCTAAAGCCTTCCTCGATAAATGCCCTATCTAACACTGAAAAATTTTTAAAATCGGCCCAATGGTTCCTGAGATAAGCGCGTTCAAACAAACAAACAAACAAACAAACTCTTCCGCTTTATAATATTAAGTATAGATATTATTATTAAGTATTATTATTAATTAAGTATTATTATATTATAAATGTTTTATTTTATTTATCTTTTCTGCCTATACTCGTCCTGTTTTGTCGTAGAGTCTTCTCTACTTAGACGCAGTACTTAAGTTACTGTGCTAAACAGGTGTATTGGCATAGTGCTTATATCGTATCTCTTACAGTATCTTTGAAAAGTAATAGGGTGGTGACACTAATATTTCGTCGTGGTGATAATAATACGGATTCAAGTTCACTTTGTTGCTATAGTTATGAAAATATCATCTACGATTAGTTTTCATTATGGAAATATCACAGGGGTTTTCATCCTTTTATCAAATTGTTGAATTATGAAAATCTTTCCCGTTTTTCCAACATTTTTCACTACTGCTTCACTCCTATTGGTCGCAGCATCATGTTTTATAGCCTATGGTCCTCCTCGATAAATGGACTATCCAAGACAAAAAGAATTGTTCAATCCGAACATGTCGGCTGGACCGATTTCGATGAAATTTTTTGTTGTTGATTTTTACACAGAATTGTATGGCAAAACAACGTTTGCCGGGGCAGCTAGTATTAGTATAGAAGTATAGATTGTTCTAAAAAAACATGTACCTAATGTATTGTACCTATGTATGTCGATATTCTAAAATTAATAACCTATAAAAATAGAGAAATATTTCAAATATTGTAGCAGAATTATTACCAGATCATATGATCCAATCTATATCTATACTAATATTTATTATTAAGCTAAAAGACTTTGTTTGTTTGTTTGTTTAAACGCGCTAATCTCAGTAACTACTGGTTCGATTAGAAAAATTCTTTTTATGTTGTATAATCGATTTATCGAGAAAGGCTATGTAATATCACGCTGCTATTAAAAGGAGCGAAGTATCAGTGAAAAATGTTGGAAAAACATGGAAAATTTTCTAAATTCTACGCAAATAAAGACGCTGGCAACAGCTACAGCGTAATATAGAGAAAATAAGTCTACTGGAAATTACAAGTATGTTGAGTTATTTTCGACAATCAGAAAAATCTACAAATTCCAGGGAAAAATTGACCGGAAATTGCTATTTACGGTACAAAGATTCCTATTAGGGTCGGGAATAGTCCACGGGAGTAAAGCGCAGGGGGCGCACGACGGACGAGCGAGGGTACGTTCGATTGTGATGCAAATTCCCTACTTCCTGTGAGGGGACTATCACTGCAACAGGTGAGGGTCGACCTACTCCAATCACTGCTGATTACTATCAGCTCGTGATAATATTGACGCTCCCTGATGATGCGATAAGGAAACCAACTTCTGTAAACGAGGTCATACTTCTACGTGACAATTACTTGTGTTGAAATATAGTAATTTCTTATACCCCAGACGACTACAGTTTTTTTTACTTTAGTTTTAATAACATTAACCACATAATAGAGTACATTTTTTATGTTCTCTGAGCCCCAGGAAAAACTATGCGTAGAGCCCATTTGTCTATGAAATTTAATTTTAATAGTTATCTGGTATTTTTATTCTCTCCAACACTAAATTTGGAAATTAATACGTATGCAAAACTTTGTTACTACTCAAAGTCCCACAGCATCACATTTTTTTAGGGTTTTGTTGTAAAACCATGAAAAAGTGCTTTCCCTTTTCTTTTTTTTTGCAACTGGATATTTTTAACAATATGTACCTTAGCAACAGTAATTCAGGATTCCTTTTATAATTCATAACCTAGGTTTTATTTCAAAATGCCATGCTCTATATCTGGTTTATACCTTCCATTCTAATTCTATATATATACCTATGTACTGGTTAATGCAATATTGTTGTCGCTAATCTTTCGCTTACATTAGCGCTGTTTGAAAATAGCAGTATCTCCTATTTCCGTGGCGATTTTAGATTAACCATTAACACCTTTGGAAATTCATAGAATTGCAATTGATATCTACAATTTTGCCATAACATCTTCCATTGAAACTGTTATATAGGTACCTACTTGTTTTTCGTACTTATCTGCAGACTTACATACATTTATGGTCTTATTCATAATGACTTATCGGAGGTTTAAAAGTTCGCTAAAATCGGTTCGCGAAAATTGTCAAAACTTGTTTTTTATTCATAATAGTCTTTTTACGCTAAAACGTTTATTATCTCTCCGATAAAATCTCCGTTTAAACCTACTATAATTCATTATGAATAAGACCATTAGACATTATAAATAAATAAAATAGTTAAAATAAAAATTTGTTTGTAAATCCTAAAACAGGCTTTTATTAAATACATCTAAATGAAACTACTTATTACGGATTTAGACGCGTATATTTGTTTTAAATTTTGGCACGACGTACAAATATACGCGTCTAAATCCGTAAAAAGTAGTTTTATTTAAACAGATGAGTCGCGCAAGTGTTAGAAAATATTACATCTAAATGTTTACGTACATGTATGTACAAAATAATTGTTTGTCTAATATTTTCTCCAAAATAAAATCAACAGGATCGATTTTGGCCACATGCTGGTAGATTGCTATTGTTACACACAAACAATTATATAAGTTTACTTTGGTACTGCGAAAAAATTAAAGAACCTAAAACGAACAATAGTTTTTCAAACGGCTTCACGGATCTTAATTTTATGCAGATAAATGAATATACCATTAAATGAAGTCGCAGAGTGTGTGTCTATGTGTGTAGTATACAGCATTAAACAGTAATTTATCGTATTAGTAAGCTGTTAGCTAGTGTCAGTTGTAATTCATCGATCCATTTAGTACATAATTAAAAAAAGAATCTGTCTGCTAAGTTTAACTGTTAACATAAAAGAGTCGGGGTTGTTTACACAAATAGTGCTCGCATTACGCACACCCCACAAGGATATTTTAAGCTGGGATTTATGCGACCGGAACTCTAGATTTTAATAAAATACTTAGTATAGGAATGAGGGACGTTACAGGCCGCCGGCCAAGCGTGCGCAGACGCAGGGGGCGGCCACCCCGGCGCGCGGTCATTCACCCGCGACCCGCGCCCGACTGCAATCACAGCCCTTTGTGAGAACAGGAGGGCTACTCGGCCCTTACTGAGGGCAAGGACTTCATTTCTTTGTTTCTAATGCCTTCTAAGAGGGATCGAGCTACAGGTAGAAGCATAATATATGTACTTACTGGATGTAACTCGTTTTTTATTCAAAAGAAAGAAATAAATAAAGTAGGGAATCATAGACGGTGGGCGTCACCTGTGCTTGGACAAAGAAAATATGCTTACGACATGGTTACCGTAACATATTATGTCTCTACATATCTAAGTATGTAATAAGAATATTCGTGAACTCAAATATTTATGAGTAATGTCTATTACGTTAGTTATATGCGATGACAGTTTTTATCAATTTTAAAATCTTACACCGACCCGTAACTTAAGTATTCAAAGCAATTTTTTAAAATTGTATACATACTTAAAAACAGGCCAATATTTTAGCAAATCTGTGAGAGGGTATTTACAAATCATCAATATCTTCCATTTTCTTCACTTCTGTAATATATAATATAATTAACTATTTAAAAAAAAAATTGAGAAGCTTAGCGTACAAAGTCCGAATCAAAAGAAAATTGACTACGTCTCTACACAAGCGAACAACAACATATAATAATATGTAGTTCGATACAAAATGCACTACTTAGATAAGTATCTAATATCTATCATTATATTCTTCCAAAACATGAACCACTACTCACTTAATTAGTACTGAAAAAGTCAAAAGATTTCTATCTGTTTGATTGAGTGACTCCTAGACAATTTTAACATATTTAAATAAAGATATTTATCGTAACAGTTATTCATATTATTCTCCCTTTTCATTATAACTATAGCAGTGGAAAAATGACTTATTATAGTACAAACAAGGATTCCCATCACGTGATTTGACCTCATAAGGTTCTGGATAAAATTAATAAAATTGCCCCCTATTTCCTTTATTAAATCATGAGGCACCCTCACTTCCCTTTAGAAATAACTCCATAGTGCTGTTAAATCACTCTCCCATGGAAGCACCCTTCAATGTTTTACTACTTGTGCATATTTAAAAGATGTTAAATGTAATAACCGCTTGTCACTCGGTGTGTGCGTGTTTACTATAGGGGAGGAAATCAGACATAAAAATTGTTGTAAACGGTGACAGATTTCCATAACAATTATCGCTTTTCCTGTTGGAAGAGTTTAATTTTCCTTTTGAAATTTATATCACTTGAAAATCTTTGATTTATTTTTATTTGAAGAATATCTGCATTTTTCGGCATTAGGTGTTAATCTTGAATGTAATAGATCTAAGTACCAAATTCGTGAAGCCGTTTGACCGTCAAGGAATAACAATCAGACATGTACAAACTTTACAACATTAGTGTGAATGTGCACTATTCTTATTCGGAGGATATTATGACAATTATTTGACGGGCCTCGTCGTTGAGTGGTTCATATAACGGACTGCCGATAACGAGGTCGCGGGTTCGATTCCCGCTTGGGGCAATCATTTGTGTGATATTTATAAATGTCATACAAACGTCTATATCGCTACTGGGTGTTTCTATGTATTATAAGTATGTACAAAAGATAAGTAGTATATGTATTCTATACGTACTCTGGTACCCATAACACAAGCATATAAGCTTAGCTTGGGACTAGAGGACGTTGTGTGAAATGTCCATGAATGTTTATTTAATTATACTCGTACCGTTTTGACCAGCTGTGTTCTGAATAGACTATTGCTTTTAATTTCCTGTATCGCTCGGAAAATTATTTTTAATAATAATATAATATTTATTTCAGATAATTATCCATAATACAGATAGGGCATTTTGTTAGGGCTAGGTGCTTTACAATATTAACTATTAATTATTTTTATTTACTTCGCCGATTCTTCGCACCCAAGGAATTAAATGAATAAACAAATATGTACTCATGGATGCATCATAGACATCTTTTTTATTGTCTCTTTATAACGTGCGAAGGGCTACTGGAATTTTATACATTTTCTACATTACACGTCAGCTTTGTGGTTAGGTGATGCGTCGATTAGTCGCCTACTGCCTAGCGATATCCTTGTATAGTATAGAGAAGCATGGACACCATGACTCAAAACTTGCAGATAAAACAAGGACTTGTACAGGTATTCCAGTCATACCTTTAGTTTAGCAATGTTACAAGTAAGACGCATACTTGTACTGGGAGGGGATCGAATCCACAACCTTGTGAACTGCAGACCGTTACACGAACCACTAGACTAGGGTATCTTATAATAATATGATGTGTCAATTGCCGTATTTCATTATCAGCCGAATAATACGATTTTGATAAAATCATAGACAACACTACATAAGTGATTTAGACGTTGCACAGATACAGTGTGGTATCGATTTAAAATAATTATTTTAATTGCATAAAAAACTGCCGTAATTGTAAAGTTTTTAATTGCTTACCAGAGCCCTTTTAATCTGTTTTAAGCTTTGAACTCCATCTACACTAAAACTATTTAAACCGGTTGCGTATCAGTAGTAATAAAATATTTATTTCAAATCACCCCACACCCTTTACAGAGACGTTTAATTAAAAAAACAAAACACACCCGCACCCCACCCGCATGCCGACGCACAACATCGAATGTATCAAATTGAACTGAATTACAAACGAAATACTTTTATTAGAACATGTTTATCACAACAACTTCAACCTTATTGTGAAATATTTGGAGTTTGAATTTATTAAAACCATTTTCAATGGGGTAAAACATGAGGGTGGTGTTTTTATCAATGGTTTGATTATTTCCATCGCAACTTTAAAAGTAAAATCGACAGAGCGGAAAATTGTTATTTATATGATTAGTCACCACTAATGTGCTAATTTTGCGTGGTGTTTTGTACAGGAATCTGGCGTGTTATGGAATTTAGTATCCGGTATTTATGCTAACCAAAGCAAGTAATATTGTTGCAAGTGTTGAATGAATAATTCTGGAAGGAATTAAGTCTAAAGGAATAACAGAGAAAAGTTGGACGGACTGTTTGAAGAGGGATATGAAAGAAAGAAAAGCGAACACGGGTATGACTCTACTAGAAAAGTGTGGAAAAAGAAAACATGTTGCGCCGATTTTGAGTAACCCAGACCTACAATTTTTAAAATTCTCGGACATTACACACACATCGTTTTGTGCTCCAAAATTAAGTGTAATTTAATACTTTACACTAACGTCTCACTGATGAGCAAGGCCTTCCTCTACGCTGGAAGGGATTATGGTCTACTGTGCCGCGCTGGCCAGGCGGTTTAGCAAAAACATATTTACTGACCGTGTGATATTAAATCATTTTATTTTAACAACATGTAAATGATATCGATCAATATTCTTAATTCAAGTAGCTGATCTAACAGCATATTGATATGTACAGTTGTTTGATCATGTTAAACGGTACTGATGCATTTGTGTTGACATTACCGTTTCTCTCACGACTCTATGAACTTTATTATATGAGAATACGTTAGGAATAAATGTTATATGAAATAAGCTTGATTAGTATACCTGCTGTGCCCTGCGGTGCTACTCGCGGCAAAAAGGATAAAAAATTGGTCAAGTGCGAGTCGGACTCGCGCACGAAGGGTTCCGTACCATTATCTATGTAACATAAGGCAACGTTATTAGTATCGAGCAAGAAACGGTAAAAAAATCATGTTTGTTGTATGGGAGCCCCCCTTAAATATTTATTTTATTTTATTTTTAGTATTTTTTTTTTTTTTATTTTTATAAAATAAATTGTTGTTATAGCGTATAGTTTTATAAAATAATTTGTTGTTATAGCGGCAATAGAAATACATCATCTGTGAAAATTTCAACTGTCTAGCTATCACCGTTCTTGAGATACAGCCTGGTGACGGACGGACGGACGGACGGACACCGAAGTCTCAGTAATAGGGTCCCGTTTTTACCCTTTGGGTACGGAACCCTAATAAAAAGTAGCCTATGTGTTATTCTGATGTATAAGCTATATTATTGTAAAATTTCATAAAAATCCATTCATTAGTTTTTGCGTGAAAGAGTAACAAACATATAAACATCCATACTCACACACTTTCACATTTACATTATTAGTAGGATAAGAGCAAAAGAAAAAAAACATCTTCTGTTATAAAAGAAAACTAATAACAAAATTCCAGTTATTTCGGCGGTTTTATACGCAATTCATTAGACGATTCCAAAATATATTCTAAGTTAGTGCAGGGATGTTGACTTAATGATAAGATTTACATTATGTTACTCTCGACAAATAAAATGTCTGTTAGATGCTCCTAGCTTTGTCATACAAACAATGTAGGTGTGATGTCCTTTATCTAGTGATCTTCACTGTGTGCATTCAACAAATAAAATAAAAAACTAAAAATAGAATTTTGAATGTAGCAAATAATGATTCTGAGACTGTTTTTGTAAGTTCAGAATAAGATAAACTTTATCTATATAGATTTTTCTCTCATTAAAATAGAATTTTTATTCCTAATACAAGTTGAAAAAAATTATCATAATTATAGTGTTTGTGTACTAGAATTACACCAAGGAGGTTCAATGATTCATACTAGCTAATGACAGGTACCATACTCCTTGGTATACTCTAGTCTCGGGCCTCACATGTAGGTATCCAGCGCCATGCTGGGATAGTCGTAAATAAATATATACCTACGTGGCGATTAATAAGTCAGAGATATGCATAATAATATCAACACTAATGCTATAAATATGAAGAGTTTTTTTGTTTGTTTGTTTGTTTGAACGCGCTAATCTCAGGATCCGTCGATTCGAAAATTTTTTCCAGTATTGGATAGCACATTTATCGAGGAAGGCTGTAGGCTATATAACATCACGCTGTGACCAATAGGAGCGAAGCATCCAGGCGTACGAAGTCGAGGTCAGCAGCTAGTCGTATATTTAGGTAAGTACGGATACGGATACTACAATAATATTAAGCCTTCTATTTTTAAGTTTCCGTATTACTGAGGCTTGGCTATCTGTTCGTGCATCTGTTACCAAACTGTATCTCTGGAATGGTGATAGCTGGAAAGCAAAAAAAATCCCAGGCTGGATCTCTGGAATGGACGGACGGACAGCCAAGTACTAGTAGTATACTGGAACCCTAAAACTAATAAATATTTATCTATCTAGACGTAGTGATGTTACCCTGTTATTATTAAATAAAGGTGCCTCTCCCTGGACGGGGCCGGTTTAATAACCTGTAGGCTCGCACCCCTCACCACTTATCGCAATAACTCCGTGTCATACTACAAGTGTTCGTGGTTTCAACGCTTTTCAAAAGACTTAGTTAGTTAGTTCTTTTACTGGAAGTGGCAAGTACTTAATCAAATACATGAGGGAGTAGATTATTTTATCCTATTTTCTATTGCATTTTGGGTACTTATTTTTACGTATGTAGTAAGTAGATTTAGAATAAAGAAATATTACATATGTTTACTTGTGTAATAAATAGGTACGAGCGTACTTGCTTACGCACATCCCTCATGTCCATGGATATTAGTATCGAACTTGAGAATGGGCGTGGCGTGGCGAGAATGCGTGGGCATCGTAAAAATTTACTGTAAAATTTTTCCCTAAGAAACCATAAAACCCTTTTCCAATACGCGAGAGAAAATTAAAGTTGGTACATTTTTTTATGTTTTTGGTTAAGGTTTTGTTACTATTAGGTATTGTCGCATCCAGTAGCAACTAATCAGCATTAATATTGCTCACGAGTTGAGGGCCGATATGTCACGCGAGAGTTACAACGCACCGCATAAAGGGAGTGCATTCATTCATTACTTTTATTCGCTCTAATGCCCAACTTAACAATGAAACTTATTTTAAACAATCTTTTTACAATCAAACGACACCAATACTTGTTATCCTATAATTCAACATTATTATTAATTCAAGGGTTTCTAAAATTGTCTGAATAAACACAGAATTCGCATTTTCTAAAACAAATTAGCTGTTGCCCGCAACTTTTTACGTATGGAATTTAGAAATAAACCTTAATAAATTATTTAAAAAAAAGCCAACCCTTTTAACCACTTTATCATTTTAAAAAGTCGTGTGAGTATTCTTCGTATAGTTTGGAAGATATAAGCTCACATAGGAACATACATACAAAAATAACGGCTCTGTTTTATAATAAATAAAGATAAAAACAGTATTTCGTGACATTTGTTGGTTGAAATATCTATTATGCTTAAATTAGGTTGAAAACTATAATTAAACTCCTAAATTTTCTATCCTTAATGCTAACCACAAGCAAAACTGAGAGACTTAACTGGTACTTAATTTAAAAATTTAAAGATTTCTTCATAGAGGTCGTAGTTTCTACTAATGAGTAACAAATCATACATAACGAAGGCGAAACGCAACTTAACTTGAGCTTAACCAAAGGCAAAATTACTACTCATTTAAACCAAACAGTAATTTGGCCTGTGGTATAGTAATAAGTTATTACGACAAACTGTTTTTAAAGGTATTTGAACCTTACCTTCTTCGAATATTTTTAAGAAAAATAATAATTATGTCTACAGACGTACAAAAAGTAGGATGATCATGAAAAGTCTCCCACGAAATGCACTCGCGGCTATCCCTTAGAACATTGTTTCTCAAGTTTATAGATTTAAGTTCCCCTATATTTTACATAAGAAGAATAAAAAGTAGTAATTTTTACTCTAATTTTATGATATATCACACCAGGTTCTGCATGAGGTAGAAGAGAAAGAGAATAGAGTATAGCAAGTGTCGTTATTATTTGCGTTTACATGCCTATATCTTTTCCGTTCTTAAATATTGCGGACGTCTTTGTGCCTATTCTGATTAATCTATTTTAGAGAAGTTACAGGGATAAACGTTGAAAAAAAAAATTATTAGGTATACGATAAACATAACTTAAAATTTTATACCCATATTCCTAGATTAAAGTATGATGTTATTAAATATGTAGTAGCTTAGGTAATGTCCAATACCTACTTCAAGAAATGCTCCGCTGATTAATCAGCTACTCAAAACTAAAACCTGACTATACAGGATTTTCCTACTGCCAATAAAATTTATTATGATGAATGTAGTATCTACTACATTTCAGACAAATTTAATTACATTTGTAGTCCACTTTGAGAAACTAAGTCTTAGAGGGAAGGGGACGTGAGCATTCCTGGGAACGGCGGGAGGTTGTCCATTTTTATACTTTTTGCCGCCATCCAGAGGGGGATGACCGGCTCTGGTTTTTTGTTCGACTTTTATTTCTTTTATTTCGATGGAACGTTGGTCAGTTCACGACGCAATACCTCATTATATCTCATCTGTTTTTTTTGTAAACAAACCTAGTTTTTATTTTGATACATAAAACTAGACTAACAAATTTCTATTATTAGATTTTGCCCGGGGCTTCCCATGTTTTAAATAACTGAATAGAATCTAATTTGGAAATAGAAACTGCGATCCCACCTGAAATCAAGATCGATCAATCGATCGTCTTTGGTAATGTTTTTATACTAACCACGTGTCAAAGAATTTAAGAGAAATTTCACCACTTCATTTCTATGAAAAAATATCGATTGAGGATGTAAATCGATATAATATCATGACAGACACCAAATAAGGAACTGCACAATATTCCTTCCTTATTAAAAAATAATCGAAATATTCTCTACTTAAGCGCAACTCATTTATTTAAATATAATCTACTTAGTTCAAAAACTAAAAAGCTCGCTTGAAAATACTGAATATTTTTCTTAATTATTGCATTGTCATCGGTCCTTGTTAGTTGTGCAAAATTTCAGATCGATCCGACTTCTGCAAGTGGGTGAAAATCACTTTCAATGAATCCGTTACATAGATTAAAACATTGATTGATACCTACCGAACTTATATAAGCGCTTAAAAAAGTGGCTTAAATAATCCTAAAATAGTTTCTTGTTATTGCTTATTATTACTTTCTTTCTATAGAAAGAAAGTAATAGAAAACCGTATGTGCACGTGAGGACCTCACGTGTACATACGGTTTTCTTTCGAGGCTTCCCTCTTTCACAGAGGATGTCTGTTTGTAATATTTCTCAATTAAGTATATAACCCTGGAAAGTAAATGGAAGTGGTGTCACTAATCTTGTACCTTTTCATAATTTAGCACGAGTCGAATAATGAATGATGAGGATTAAATTTTTTGGGATTTCATACCGGTAAAATGGGATCCTTTTACTGAGACATCACTGTCGCTTCACCCGTCTGTCACCAGGCTGTATCTCTGGAACGGTGATAGCTAGAGATGTTGATAGTATAACAACAAATACCCCTCATCATCATTCTCATACCACTATCCCGTTATTTGGTACGAAAACGTTCATGTGGGAGTCCAACTCATACTGGCCTTTCTTTCGATAAATTTTTGTATTTCTAAATATTCAAAGTTTATCTATTCAAAATTTAAGTAGGTGAATGGACATCTAAAAACTGCATTCAACGGTTAACCTGTTGCTGTGCATACATTAACTACCTATATCTTTTAATATTTAAATCTAACGGCAGGAAGAAACTATTTCCTAAACCGACTCTACCGGTCCGATAAGTCCCCTCTCGATATCATATTGATCGTTTAAAACAATTAAAACGCACAAGTCTACGTATCACCCTCTGGCAATTAGTTGTGATGCGGGTTATATCAGCAATATATCGATAGGGGGGTGGGTGCAACCACCCCCAGGATAGCTAGTTATCTGCGCCGATCGATAATAGCCATGGAAAACTACCGACGTGAAAATCTATACCTATCTATCTATTTACACTTATGCGTGAGTTGGGGATAAAGATAATTTTTACTTACGATTTAAACAGTCTTTGATAATAGTATTTTAGCATGAAATGAAATGAAATGAAATGAAATGAAATGAAATGAAATGAAATGAAAAATCATTTAATCAAGTAGACACAATTTTTCAGAAAAATTATGTGCATAAGACATGTCCAATAGTTTTTCCCTACCACCGGTTCAGGACGCAATGTGAACATGTATGTATAGCTCTAAAATAAATATTCCTTTCGTTTGTATAACAACTTTTTTACGGCCACCGCTGGTCATAAGCCACATTAAATAATATCTATTATTTTCGCAACAATTTTAACGCCACAATATTTGTAGATATTATTATGTAGTTAAGGTACTTAATTTAAAAAGTTTGTATCGAAATATTTATTGTTTTCATTTTTAGAAGGAACTAGCTTTTTATCGTAAATATTAAAAAACAACAAAAAATATATCTCTAGACGTGTATCGCTTCGTATGGAAAACTTCGGGAAAAGTGTGTGCCAATTGCAGTCCGACGGCTTCAGAGGAATTGGGTGAAATATTGATTGTTACAATCTATCTCTATATATATAATAGGCATTTATCTATATATAATAGGCATTTATCAGTTTTATTTGTATCTGTGTATGTAACAGAATCTTTGAAAGCAATTTTCCACTTGCAATTCTATTGTCAGATCATCTATCAATAAATATCCTAGACTTTCAAGCGCGCTTTTTATTTTTACACTAAGAAATTTTTTTTAATTTATTTATTATTTTTAATTTATTATTTTTAATTGTAGAATTTGTTAAGTTATAAATATCGGTGTTTAAGTGACGGGTATTAGCTTGTAAGATATAAAGAAGTATGTGCTTGTTAATGCGTATATTGACTGTTGTTCCAGTCATTCATATCCCACTCCTCATTCCTCACCTATCATATTTGGAGACCTCATTAACCTCGATATCATCGGCTATATGGAAAGCAATCAATATTGCAATAACTTTAATAGCAGTCGCAGGCAGTCTCTTGATCACTGAATATCAAATGCAACTAAATTGATGTTCGTTTGAAAGTCGGTCTTACAGATATGGTTTAATACTCATCATAAATAATACTGCTTAAATCTTTTATAATGCTATTTTGTAATATATTTATAATAAAATATTCGTGTCATAGAAGTCGTAGTGTTAGTTGTCAATCTGTTCTGAATATGTTCGACCCATTCTTATGGAGTTTTGTGTGCATATCGAGTAAGTCGACATCTGAAACTGCGGGGCATGAATAGTGTACAATAATATTTTTGAAATTTTGGATCAAGTATAGATCACATGGATATTAGATATTACCATGGCATTGCCTCTAATGACTGTATGTAACCAGAAATCACATAAATCTAAGCACAATGTATGGTATCTGAAATGAGATAAAATTTACGCTTGATCAGCGAGGTATATTAGACCACATTCTCATGTGAGATGACTGCCTTGAAGGTTAAATATATTGTAAAGTGTTATTCGTAAAAACTTGACACCATTAAGTAACAAGCCCTTCATGCCAAATATCGTTTCAAACGTAAGTATTGGAGATCTATTACCTAACAGCGGGCTCGCGTTAATAGGCTAAGTGGTACTAGCACAATCATAATTGCGAATCTTGATAAATTGAAGGTGATGTGTTGATGATAATATTATTTAAATTCAATTAAATCATTAAATCCTTTCACTGAATTATTTAGAATATTATGTAGGTAGGTATAATTGCGTAAATATAAATTGGTATTTGGTTAATTACATTACAGTAAAGTAGATGTGATTATATATACGTATGTAGGTAAACCTCGGAGATGGTCATTTTGAAAGGTCGCAAGAGTACACAGCGGGCCGCTTACAAGTCGCGTTGACCGGGGCGAACACCTGTGCATCGGACATTCTAGCTGCAGCAATAGCCGAACTTATCGCCATGCTCTGACGCAACCCAAACAGGATCCTCCCAACAAAAAGTTCCACGGCCACTATTTCGAAACTCGTGCGCACCTAAATAGAGAAAGGCATCTATGTGCTTGTACATCATTTGTAGAGCCGCTAGTCGCAACCCACGGGGTACGGGGTGAATGCCCTTAACGTCCTCCGTCCTCTTCGTGTGTATTGCCATCTCTGTCACGCACATGAGAGTCCCTCTTCTTCTGACGTCGAAAAGAGGGCACTATGGTATCGCAGTTGAGCGATTTAACACTGATGGCAGTTGATTTTAGAGTCGTGATTGGTATGTCTGGTTAAATCTGTGTACAGTTAAGGGTGTGTGCGCACGCGCATTGCGTTTGTATTCAAATGAGGACAGTGCGTTCCGCGCCGGAGAGCACTATGATTGTACTTTTTTAGTCCGTGAGCCGTAATCAGCTACAAGGAAATGGGCATCCTTAGGGGTGGCGAGGCGCGTAGTACTTGCTATTGAGGACAGCGTCTTGTTAATGGGACAATTAGGTGCTTTGAGTACAGAGACAATTTGTATTAATAGCTGAGTGGACGTCTTGACAACTACTATTGATAACACGTGATGACATGAATGTGTATATCTTTTACTACTGGACCACGACACGCGTTGCTGTGGTTTAGACACAATTCATCAAACTAATTCTGACTAATTATTCAATCAATAAAATAGATTTACTCGTTTTATATTTTAAGACTTACTATTAAACATATCTGAATCATATTAGGGTGATTGGCATTTTCAAGACTTTAACTGCAGCATAATTACGTATTAACAAAACATACAAGTTATAAAATAATATCGTGTTTATCTCCTTAAAAATTGTTATTTGAGATGGAGCAACCTTTTACGTGACAGTAAGTAGAACTTCTACCAGATAAGTCGCCAAATTTTCGCCTATGGGTACCAAACAGTAAAACGGGAACCTGCTATTGAGACTCCACGGTGGGTTCGTCCTTCACCATACTGTTTCTTACGAATGAACGGTGACAGCTAGACAGTAATAAAACAATTTTTTTTAAATACGATTTTATTTAGATTTCACAAATTAATAGACATCTATGTATTCCTAGATTACGAAAAAGTTTAACTCAAATCAAGTCACATTACAAAATTTACATTATAAAATTTTCAAATTGATGTAATAAGTAGCCGCAGCATGCGGTCAAATATTCGGAATGTTATATTTGTTGCGTACCTAAATTATTATTAACAATATTAAAATTTATACATAAGTCATGTTTCAAGCACAAGAAAGTTCAAACTTCTCCCGAAATTTTCAATTGTCGTATATTTAGGTTGTTTTCTTTTTCTTAAAACAAAAACGTAAAGATAAATAGAAACCAGCCCTAGCCAGTCAATCCACACATAAAAATCATACTTCTTTATTTAACTTTATAAAACAAAGGTTTTATTTTTGTATGTATGTCCCTATGTGAGCTTATATGTTCAGAACTACCTAACGGATTTTAATGCGATTTTTTTTATAGATGGTATAGTTCAAGAGAGTGGATTTTTTGTATAAATTGTCAGGGTATGGTTTATAAAATCCACGCATACAAACTAGAAACGCGAACAAAAGGAAAACTAATGAAAATACTTAAGCACTCCCATATAAACAATCTCAAACCTGCTGAATATACGTGTGATTTTACATGAATCGGCAAAGCCATTTCAATGGAAAATGACGACAAACATTCCATCGACACGAAAAATTCAATAAAATCCTTTCGGAATATCGAAAATTGTTTACTTTTATTATTTTAACAAATTTTTCTAATACATAGATAATTTAAATTCTCAAGGTAACAGCTTACACTTTCTAATAACTTAACAGTGTAAATAGAAATGTGTTTTAAATTTAAAATCACCTCATTCATCTTAATACAAATTTTGTAAGTAAACATTGACATTCGCATCGATAATGTCTTTCCGATCTCGTAGATATAACAAATTAAACATAAACATATTTAATAAATTACTAAAATTACCATATCAGAAATAACAAATTACTTTGTAACGTTATTAATTATCCTTTTTCATAGTTTTACTTTCCTAAAGAAAACAAGAATTTAATTGTACCTACTTAATCTTTCAACTTCTAGATATAGATTGCCATTTGACGTGCATTAATTACCATATACACAATACGTGAGTGTCTAAGAAAGGGTGTAACTGCCTCTTTCAATTCTGTAGAACCCAGTGGTTGACTGGCAGAAAATGCCATAAGTATTAAGTCCGCCTCTGCGTTTGTTGTACTTGCATAAAGTGTCAAAATAAATAAATTAACAAATATAACTGTATGTTAATAATTTTTGTCTACTCTTATCATTTGTCTCTTTATTGCACAGCTTTGAGACGACCCCACACAAGTATTTCCTAATAACTTAATGGGGTCGCCTCAACTATAATTATCATTTTGTTAATATTTTGAGACAAATAAATAATTTTTCTATTTTTCTATGTTAAAATTATTGGGATTTATGAGCTTTGAAGATAATAAAACAAACAGTTTTGTTTAACTATCACTTCTCCATTTTATATTTTATTTAATATAAATACTAATAAATAGCCGGAAGAAGAGAGATTGGCGGGACTGCCACAGATAACTGTACATTTGCATAGAGTAACGCATACGAGTTTTTTGTAATATCTCAAAATAATCTATGCTCGAATTTCCTTCAATGAACTGAAACCAAACTGAAATTTTCAGCTCTCTAGCTATCACTGTTCCAGAGATACAGCCTGGTGACATACGGACGGACGGATGGAAAGGGAAATCTCAGTAATGGGGTCCCGTTTTACCCCTTGATACGGAACCTTAAAAACTATATGTAAAATATGGAAAAACGGCTACGCTATGAGTATATTTTCAAAAACGACTTAGTATACCACAGACTCAAAAAAACAAAGATTATAGTACCAATTCTACGTGAACAACTAAACTTAACTGAAAAATGAAAATTGATAGTATTAATAACACAATTCCCTAATGTTAACTGAACTTTCTTGATAAAAAATCTCTTCATACTCACAACTCTTCATGTGCACATTTACAATAATTTACATTGATAAAAAAATTTAATTACAAATCTTTAGTTTAGGTTTAAAAAATTAGTCAAATAATCGAAATACAGCTTAAGTTGTTTTCATTTTTAGTTAAGTATAGTTGTGCACGTAGAATTGGTACCAATATTACAAAAGTTGACACAGCATTGATGCGGGTATAAGTTTCTATGATGGAGCAGTAATTAATTCTAATCTAGAGAAATAGAACACAGCGTTAGCCTAGACATCAATACGAGGTGGCGAGGCGTGGGCGACGTGACCTTCGCGTGTCCTGTGACCGCCTATGTTTTATAACAACACACAATCATAAATATACTACCTACTTATTATTATCAAACCATTGATTAGATGTTATATACCATCTTTAAACAGCGCTTAGCAATCACCGCATTATACTATGAATTTTTATAATACATTTCAGGGCCATTAATAACCTATTGCGTTAAAATTAATTATATTTGTTATAGTTATTGTTTCTGTCTAAACTAACTTATGGACGTAATTTATTAATTTTTGCATTTGACATGCTATGCTTTTACTTAATAAATCAAATTATGGTGGAAAATGTGAAATGCCGCAAGTGAGTCCAACTTGCGGCATTTCACTTTTTCAAAATTTGATTTATTAACTTATGGACGCCTTAATTCTTATGTACGTAGCTAAAAAATATATAGAAAATAAATAAGCAGACATATATTTAAGTTAAGATTATTGCTCCTTGATACCGTTTCATAAATCTATCAATTCGAACATAAGTAACATAACGACTTATAAAGGACATGTTACGCCATCTATCAGAAGGGAAGAAAGACCCAAATTATTGTACATACACGTTGTATTGTAGTTCTTTATTTCATTTTAGGCTTAGGTTCTAGATTTTCTATTCTAACAAAAGATGTTTTCTACTTACTTAAAATCTTTAGCTGAAAACCAAGGAAAAACCCTTGGTTAGCTCGAATATACTCGCCCTAAATATATTTAGGGCGAGGATATTGGTCTGCTATGCCTCGCTGACCAGATGTGTTGGTAACCCAACACATCTGGTCAGCAATACCCTTTAGGAAGTCATGGTAAACAAGGCACCACCATGGCCAGGTAGGGCAGGAGGCGAATAATAATAATACATCTGCCATAATTTTCCACTCCAAATCGTGGACAGATGTAACTGCAATTGCACAGAAGGGTCTTGACCTTGTAACGAACTGGCTTATGAATAATCTGTTAACAGTAAATGGCGATAAAACTAAAATAATTGCATTCAGCAACACTGCCCGGTCTGCGCCTGACCAACCACTCGTAATTAAAATCCATCCATATGACAACTGTTCAAGTGAACATAATGAGGACTGCGAATGTGCACAACTTGAACAGGTTAATCATCTAAAATATTTAGGAGTAATGATTGATGAGTACCTTCGATGGAAAGTTCAAATCGATGTACTTACCAAACGCGTAAGAAAACTTACACATATTTTTTAAAAACTAAGAAATGTAGCTTCACAAAAAGTAACTAAAATTGTTTATTATAGTTTATGTCAAAGTATTTTAGCTTATTGTATAACAGCCTGGGCTGCAAATAAAAGTCATTTATTAAAATTAGAACGGGCTCAACGAGCTATTTTAAAAATAGCCCATAACAAACCATGGCGTTATCCAACCGACAAATTATACCTGGAGCGCAATGTACTTCGTGTAAGGCAGTTATATATTTCATCTACTTTACTCAAATATCACAAAATTGCTCCATGTCTAGCAAGACAGTCCCATAGAAAATTGAAGTGGGATCAGCCTAAAATTCGCTCGTCTTTTGGTGGTAGATCTTTCACATTTATCGGACCGTATCTTTACTCCATTATTTACAAAAAAAACCTCGATATACTGACCCTAAACAATTATCGTTGTAAATCTTACATCATTAGTTGGTTACAACATAAATCCTACCAGGAAACAGAGGACTTGATACGAGTGGAGTCCTGACAATGAATGACTTAAGAATCGACTACTACTTTCCGACATTTCTCCACATTAAACTATACATATAACTAAGCTTATAATCACACCAACATTATTTATGTACCTACATCACGCAGTTATTCATGTAAATTGTATAATAAAACATAGCAGTAACACTACAGACACAATACACATGTTTATATGCCCACTCACATATTTACATAGCCACATAAACACACACACACACACACACATCGAGTACTCAATTATACCTATAGATAAAATAATTTTAACTACTTAGTACAAGCTTACAAATATATATATACTAGCTGACCCGGCAAACGTAGTTTTGCCGTACCGAAAAAAAAAGATTTCAAAAATAGATGTTGGCCGATTCTCTGACCTAGAGGATATGTACACAAAATTTCAGGAACATCGGTCGAGCCGTTTCGGAGGATTACGGTAACTAACACTGTGACACGTGAATTTTATATATTAGAAGATATATCAATGTTCATGATTAGGGAAGAAACTGGGTCCCACGACACAGGGAATCCTAGTGTGGGACTCAGAGGTACCCCAATAAGTTGTACTAATTTACATTATTTGTGAGTTGTAACTATAATGTATCATTTGATTATGGAAGAATAAACATATTATTATTATTATTATTACATAATCCTCTAGAAGTGGAGAAGGCCTATATTAGTGAGACGTAAACGTAAGACGTTCAGAATAAATAAAATAGCTATAATATTGCTCAATGCATTGTACCTTTTATTTAGAATAATATTACATGAGTGTTTTACACATGAGAATTCGTGCACAACCTAAATATGTACGGTCATCTATGAAATTTGGATGTCATCGCTAATACGTCGACAAACTTACAAAATGCGGGGGCGCTGGATACGTACAGGCTCACAGTGGCTTTACGATTGTAGATATATGTACCATATCTAATATATAAAATTCACGTGTCACAGTGTTAGTTACCGTACTCCTCCGAAACGGCTTGACCGATTTTTATGAAATTTTACATGCATATTCAGTAGGTCTGAGAATCGGCCAACATCTATTTTTCAAAGCTTTTTTTTTTTGGTATGGCAAAACAACGTTTGCCGGGTCAGCTAGTATTATTATATATTACCTTCATTTGCTTGTAACACTTCAAAAAGTTACTTTTTTAATCTAGTTTATTTGAGGACCATTGTACTATATCCATGCTTCTATACGAATATTTTAAAGCGGAAAAGTTAGTTTGTTTTTTGCACGCGATCTCGGATCCCTTTGTCCGATTTAAAAAAATCTTTCAGAACACTGAAAGAATTTTTTTATCCAACAGGATAGTACATTTATCAAGGAAGGCTTTAGTCTATAAACCATCACGCTGCAACCAATAGGAGCGAAGCATCAATGTAAAATTTTGCAATAACGTCTGTCTGTACTCAATTTAGAGATCACTAAACAAATTTTCATGAGGTTTCCACCAACAAGCTTATACGTTTATAGGTACCGGTCTATCATGGAAACCGCATGAAAAATAACGGATCATGCTATTTTAGTGTGATTTCCTACGGTATGCGTAAATTACAATTAATTTACCCAAAACCACAAGGATTTGCTGCTATTTTAATAAATAAGCATTAATAAATGATTAAAAGAAAAGAAATCAATACGTCTAGGAGCTTTCATACATAATGATACCTAGTCCTTAAAAAAATTTCAACTATAGATTAAAAAAAACCGCGAAGGCTCTTATAAGAAAAACATGCTGTTAATACTAGCATAAACCCATACTAATTCTTGACAAGACAATTTTAGACGGGAATACTTTTTTAATGACATAATACATATATGGATTCAACATGTTGTTAATTGTTGTAAATAATAAAAGGTTTCGATGTAGCAACGCTAACAATAATAAAATACTTCTCTATATGTGTTTAACCAACTTGTTTCTGACTGTGTGTGTTGCGCAACACTGCATCCCATGTTTCCGTAACTCTGGTCACTTTACGGGTCACCGAACTGAAATATCTGGACTTAATTTACACTTAATTATGATCAACGTTGACTGATTTAAATCAATTTAATTAAAATAAACATTAAAATGGTTTATTCGATCAACAAACTATTTAGTTAAGATTAATAATTAGACAGTTAACTAATATGTACGATTAACTATTAAATTATGTAAAAGTAATATAAGTATAGTTATAAATAAAATCTTAAAATTAATATTAAGTTTATTTAAATAGGCCTCATCAGAGCTAATTTGAAATTTCATCCCATTTATCTTCTTTTCTTGTAGTTTTCCCATCTTCCTTTTATACCTGTCCAAAACTACTTAATTATATTGCATAAATTTTACCTACCATATTTGTTTGTAAGCACTAGGCCCTGTTTCACTCTGAATATTGCGACAGCCTTAATTGTTTACAAAGGTTAAACTTTAGAGAAAATCAAGCGACTATATTTATATTTACTTACTAGCTGACCTGGCAAACGTTGTTTTGCCATAAGAATGTTAAGGGAGGACAACCCTTATCACTTAGGGGTATGAAAAATAAATAGTAGCCGATTCTCAGACTTACTTAATCTAATATATAAAATTCTCCTGTCGCGGTGTTTGTAATTATACTCCTCCGAAATAGCTCGACCCATTTTTGTGAAATTTTGTGTACACATCCGTTAGGTCTGAGAATCGGACTACATCTATTTTTCATCCCCATAAGGGTTGTCCACCTTTAATATTTCTATGGCCAAACAACGTTTGCCGGGTCAACTATATGCTTATAAAAATTCATAAAAATCCGTCAAGCCGTTTCGGAGGAGTATGGGAATGAACATTGTGACACGAGAATTTTATCTATTAGAAGATTATAGAGAAGTGGTTATTTTTATATATATACCTAAGTGAGCTTATATCTTTAAAACTACGTAACGGATTTTGATGCGGTTTTTTTAACAGATAAAATGGTTCAAGGGGATGTTTATTTGTATGATGTATGGGTTTAGTTTTTAAATTCCACAAGTACCTACGAAGTTGCGGGCACAGCTAGTAGGAGAAATTTTGAGGCACTAAGATAGCTAATACGTGCTACTAAAACTATAACTATAGCACAGACTATAGTATTTACAGGCTCTTAGCTATAATAAAATCAACATAATATTTCAATTATGAAGTAGCTAGCAGTAGCCCGTAGCATCGTACGCGTGGAATTTAGAAATTGTTCCCCGTTTTTGTAACATTTTTCATTAATGCTTCGTTCTTATAGGTCTTAGCGTGATGTTACAGCCTAAAGCCTTCCTTGATAGATGTATTATTCAACACTGAAAAAATTTTTCAAATCGGACTAGTGGTACCTGAGATTAGCGCGTTCAAACAAACGAACTCATCTGCTTTATCATATCAGTGTAGATTAAGTTGATACTGAACTCACGCCGGTTCTATTCAGTTTCAATGGCGTACCAGACTGTTAAGAGGGTACTGTAGTCCTCATTTAGGTATTTGCCTTAGGTATTGCTATCCCTATTTCCGTGCGCCGCGCTGAAAGGGACAAATATAGATGAAGCGGATTTTACCTACAAATTCTTTGAAAAAAGGCGTTTCGTACTTCCGTTTTGTTTTTCGCGAAAGTTAAACCTATTTTAACAGTTTTTACGTTATATTATAGATAAATAGTATATCTATGCTTCCATCACTTTCTTTTGTGGTAAAACTTTACCGAATTTGTGTGATAGACGCTGCACCTTTATCTAAAGAAAACCGAAAAAGTGGGTTTTTCGGATCGTCATATTTCTTTTATTTATTATGTTTTGAAAAAAAGAAAGTGATAGAAGCATAGATATACTCTTTATCTATAGTATAACGCAAAACCTATTAAAATCGGGATAACTTTCGCGAAGAAAAAACGGAAGTACGATACCCATACTTTTGTATGGAGCATAATTTGGTATCGTGCCGTCTTAAATATTTTTGTATTCGCGTCTTTATGCTATCCGAGGGAAAGGATTACAGTTGTGTTTAATGGATAGGTGCTGGCTAACCTGTCATTACATAGCGCAACTTTCACGAGTTTGGATTCATCACTTAAATAACAAAATTAATGTCAAGTTATGTTTAGCAGACGTTTGACCTCAATTCTGTTTATTCTTACGTTTCCATAACTAAGATTACTCGGTTACATGGTATAATAAGACAGGCATGCCCAAATTCATGACATAGCAGATTGATGTCCACCGATTCATCAATGAGATACTACTATCCTATATCTTTTTTAGATTGATGTAAAATAAAGAGAAGGTTCTCAATTCAGATGTACTTTTTATGTTTGTAACTTTTAATTGGGCAAGGCGATGTAGGTTATTCTTTTTTTTATTTAAAAGCTGGTCCTTCCCGTGTTGTCCCATTGACACCAGGTCAAGATCTGATGGTTATCTCCTAAGAAGTGGAGATATATAGATATATCTCCTAAGAAAGAGAAGACTACCGAGATGGTCTCTTTTCTATAATATAAGCTATAGTCACTGAAAGCTACATACAATTTATTATACTGATTTTCAGTATAAATGAAGCTGTGAAATATTACAAGTATTTTTTTATGTACCTATATCACACAAATTAATCGAACCTACTACTCCTAAGAGTGTCGATAAAGCCACGAGGTCCAAAGAGAATAAATTGATTAACCAAAAACTAGAGCGTTCTAGTGCTCTAGTTTTCGATAAATCAGTTTGCCGACAGCCTATTGATTAAAAGTAATGGCTATCAATCTTGATATTAGTTTAAGATGACTAATTTGAGGGTTTGCTTAAAATAAAGTTGTATAGATGGTTGTCATATTTAAGGTTAAAATATTAATAGTTAAAACGCAAGTTGTCGACCTAAAATATGATGAAAGATGTAGTTTTAAAACATTTTAATAATAAACAGATTTTCGTATAAAAAAGTTTAGTTAAAATTACCAAATTATGTAGGTACAATTACTATCTATTTTCATTTTTACAGAATAGAATAGAAAACGTTTTATTTGTAACGATGTGATTACAGAAAGTATACAGTTTATAAATAGGTCCGAACACAGAAAAAAAGAACACACAGTTTAGTTTAGTTTAGTTTAGTTAGGTTTAGTTTAGTTGTACACTTACGGTCGTACGGTTAATAATGACTTATCCACTTATCGGAGGTTTAAACGGAGAATTTATCGAAAAGATAATAAACGTTTTAGCGTAAACAGACTATTATGAATAACAAGTTTTGACAATTTTCGCGAACCTATTTTAGCGAACTTTTAAACCTCCGATAAGTCATTATGAATAAGACCATTAGAATCGGCCCTATTATCTACTTATTTATACACTATGATTATCTACCTAATACCTATTTATACACCAATATTTGATTAAATTCATCTTTAATTACTTTTAAAATTGAGTCTCAAAAGAAATACGTTACTTCTAACTTTCCATTATAGCACTTATTACAAGATAGATCTACCAAAATTATTGTCTAGCTTGTTTTTTTGTTTGTTCTACAAATAGAAGAACACGTACTCGATAACATCATTATTACTGGGTGATTGCTTTTAGACAGCTTTGTATCACTTTCTTGTCAGATCCCATCTAGTAGATACTAGCTTGTCCCGCAACGTCGTACGAGTGGAATTTAGAATCTAAACCTTCCTCTAAGCAAAAAAAGCAATCCTCTTGAACTATTCCATTTATTTAAAAAAACCGCTTCAAAATTCCTTGCATAGTCTTAAAGATTTACGCTCAACTGAGGACATATAATATACATAATCTAATATATAAAATTCACGTGTCACAGTGTTAGTTACCGTACTCCTCCGAAACGGCTTGACCGATTCTTCTCAAATTTTGCATACATATTCAGTAGGTCTGAGAATCGGCCAACATCTACTTTTCAAACTTTTTTTTTTTTTAGTATGGCAAAACATCGTTTGCCGGGACAGCTAGTCTTATATATAAAATTCACGTGTCACAGTGTTAGTTACCGTACTCCTCCGAAACGGCTTGACCGATTCTTCTCAAATTTTGCATACATATTCAGTAGGTCTGAGAATCGGCCAACATCTATTTTTCAAACTTTTTTTTTTAGTATGGCAAAACAACGTTTGCCGGGTCAGCTAGTATACATATATATAATAACGATTTTGTTTTATATTAAGTAAAGCTCGCTATTATGTAAGGCTGGGCATCACCTTAAGAGGGCACGATACCAAATTATGCTCCATACAAAAATATGGGTATCGTACTTCCCTTTTTTCTTCGCGAAACTTAAACCGATTTTAATTGTTTCTATGCTATATTATTGACTAGCTGTGTCCCGCGGTGTTACCCGCGGTAAAAAGGATAAAAAATAAGTTCGTTTTCTATTCCATTTTCCATTGGAAAGTTTCATGAAAACCCATCCAGTAGTCTTTACGTGAAAGCACAATAAACATCCTTACATATCCAAACATTGGAGTATGGATAGAAGACCGAGGAAATGTTCGCATTGCTCAGCCAACAGTATAAGTATTTTATTTTGTCGCGCCTAATTCTTTTTTCCTCATATCTCCTAAGATATTCATTTAAATTGCATGCTGTAAAGAGCAGTTATTATCTATATTAATTGCGTAAGCTAACTAAGCTAATTAATTTGGTAAAAATATTACACATAAATAGCTTTTGAAAACACCCTATTGAATTAGAGATTTTTTTGACATTATTATAGGTATAGCGGGTTTCCCTTAAAAGATAGACGTATGCCCTCGAGGACTTTTTTGAAGAACTATAGGTAACAAACAGTTCCTCCATACATTAGTTTGTTGTAGCTCACATAGGTAAGGCAGCGTTTTCATTTATAGATCCCGCGCGTCCGAATTTCTCGGAAAATTTCATCATGTCTCATCCAATATACAGCAAACCCCAACAAATTATGCGAAAAAAGCCATCCTCTTGAACCATTCTATCTATTAAAAAAAACCGCATCAAGATTCGTTGCGTATTTTTAAAGATATAAGCTCACATAGGGAAATACATACAAAAATAACAACTTTGTTTTATAAGAAGTAAAGATAAAGATGAAGAGTATAATATCTATGCTTCTGTCACTTTCTTTTTTTTCAAAACATATTAACTAAAAGAAATATGACCATCCGAAAATACCGATTATTTCGGTTTTCTTTAGGTAAAGTTGCAGCGTCTATCACACATATTTGGTAACGTTTTACCAAAAAAAGTGATACAAGTTATATACTCATCATCTATAATATAACGTAAAAACAATTAAAATCGGTTTAACTTTCGCGAAGAAAAAAGGGGAGTACGAAACATATTTTTGTCAAAGGATTTGTAGGTAAAATCTGTTTCAGCTATATTTGTCCCTTTCAGCGCGGTGCTCGGGAATAGGGATAGCAATACCTAAGTCAAATACCTAAATTAGGAATACAGTACCCTCTTAACTGTCGACGTTAAAAAAACGTACAAAAATCCGGACGTTTAGGCGAAATGTGGATTTTTCAGATATACATCTCAGGAAAAATTCTTTAGAAAGGTACCAAAACGTAAAATGGAACCCTATAACCATGACTTTGCTGATTGTTTGTCCGTCTGTAGGACTGTATCTCTGGAACGGTGATAGCTAGAGAGCAGAAAATTTCACAGTTAATTTTTGTCACACAAATAAACATCGTTTTGTTTCCCCTGTTTTTAGCTTGAGCCAGATATCAATTGTTTATCAGAAATTAAGGTTTTTAGGGTTTTTCACCAAAAGATAATACGGGACCCTATTACTCTATTACTGAGACTTCGCTGCCCGTCCATCTTTCCATCCGTCTGTCACCAGGCTGCATCTCAAAAACAATGTATGTCCTTAATAGATATACATTTGTTTCTGAGCTATTGATTGTTCCTTTTCTACATGCTACAACAACAATTACTAAAAACCAGACTATACTAAATTAATTACTACAGTTATTTTGGTTTTGATAAAAATAACAAATCACTCTGATCACAGATAATATATATATTTACACTCTGACTAATTTAACTCTAATTAAAATAAAAGATCCTAAAATCGTTGTCAAACTGTGCGAAACTTAGGTAGAGGTCAAAGAAATGATATAATTTAATGTATGTATTGAATTACCTCACATCTGTGTTGCATTACTGCAATGAGCTAAGCCATTGTTTTAAGAAATTACATTATCACATATATTTTGACACATACACTCATACATATGAGATAAATTTTAAAGAATATGGAATTAATATCAGTGCAGTCTCTTCCGCGACGCCTTGTGTACAGTTGGGAAACGATTTCTTGCGAAAAAGCAACTGTTATTTGTTAGCAATAAATATTACGTAAAATTATTCGTAAGTAGCTTATAACCTTTCGCCTTGAGATTCTTATGTTTAGTAAAACTACCGTCCGTGTGGTGGTGGACTAGGAATACAAGTGTCATCACCCCATTTCATCCCCAGGGTGCTGTAAAAGCCAGCTACGGGATATTGTACGCAGAACAAACCCTATGCCAACTCGCCTGGTCAGCGCAGCATTGAAGACCACAACCCTTCCTACATAGGAGGCTGGAGGAGGCTCGAGCCCACCAGTGGGATGATAATGGGCTGGAGAGTAAGAGAGCGAGAGATAGAGAGAGTAAAACATCGCGATAAGTAATAATTTCTTAAATAAGAGTTTACAAATAAATGGGCATTTCACACAACGTCCTCTGACCCCATGCTAAGATTATTTGTTGTGCTAGTGGTACTAGAATACGTATTAAATAGTATTACATTTTTTTTGTAAATACTTACATAAATTTTAATACATAAAATGCACACACAGTACAAATATTTATTTATTTTTTTATTAAAAATATCAATGCCATCAAGGAATCAAATCCGTGTCCTCATAAACTCACAGGCTCATAGTTTATAACTTATATTTTTACTATTGAGATCTTTCGTATTCGTCATTCCTCTATTATAGATCGATCGACCTCGTTTGAAAGTACTGTCTTCCTAGTTTCTACTTGTATTAGCAAAAAGTTGTGAACATAGCGCGGTGGCATCTACGTCTACATCATTGCCACTGATAACACACGGCTTTGGTCTGCAATAACCAAGGATGTGTATCTACTATTGTACTAATGGATTGAGTACTCTATAACATGAATGTAGATTAAGAAAAGTGTGCGAAAAGGATAGAAAACACTAGCTACGCCAGCTCTTTTGTTACAAAAATCCTAGTCTTTTTATCATTATTTTTATGTAATTACTGTTTTATTAGTGTTTACGAACATTTCTCACATGTATTCCTAACGCCTGTGGTTCCAAATTATGCAATATTAATAGACTTGTGCTATGAGTGTCATTAATACACACTCAAACCACATACTGCTTAATATTTCGTAGGTAAGTACAGCTATTATCCCTACTAATATTATAAATGCGAAAGTAACTCTGACTGTCTGTCTGTTACGCTTTCCCGCTTAAACCTCTCAACCGATTTTGATGAAATTTGGCACAGACAATCTTTAGACCCTGAGAAAGAACATAGGCTACCTATTATTATATCCCCTATATTATATAGCCTATACCTATATTATATAGGATACCTATTATTGCGTTAAATATTTTTTTTCTAAATTCCACGCGGACGGAGTCGCGGGCAACAGCTAGTATAATAATTTGTTTAGTTCAAAAACTAAAGAACACGCTTAAGAATCCTGAATATTTATATAGATTATTGCATTGTCATCGCTCCTTAATATGTGTGCATTTTTAGATCAATTCGACAACTGCAAGTGGGTGAAAATCACTTTCAAAGATTCCGTTACATAGATTAATATATTGATGTTAAAAATAGTAGTAAAACGCTGTGACGTCTCACAAATAATTATGTTATACGTAACTTGCAATCCGTAATTTGGTGTATAGAAGTCACAGGGACCGTTTATGTTTATCTCTTATAGCTATTATGGCACATATAGAGTCATACAGGTAAAATCACTAAAAAAATACACAAAGTACATGCTCTAGTTAAACGATGTGTTTATTTTCCGTATGTCAATGAGACGCGCCCGCAGGGGTGGGAAGTTCTATAGTAACGGTGTTATTTTAATGATACATTGTTGATCTCAGACAGGGGAACGGTTTGCGATATTGAGCTGTTCTTGTGACGAGCAGACGCACAATCCGCTCACCGTTATCCTATTTCCTCTAACTCCTTTATGTTGTGATTGGTTGTATACAAACTAACGCTGTATTCTAAGAAATAAACAAAAAACTGTCTAAGTACGCGAAAGGTTCTGTACTTTCATAATGTATATATATTCCTCAAAATCTTATGCTTATATTGTAAAGCTGAAGAGATTGTTTGTTTGTTTAAACACTAAAATTTAAAACAAATACACGCGTCTAAATCTGTAAAAAGTAGTTTTATTTAAACAAATGAGTCGCGAAAGTATTAGAAAATATTATCTCAAGTAATATGCTATGGTGTACAATAAAGTGGTAGGGACACGCTAGTTTTTGGTGACTAAGCGACATTAGCCCGTAACATAGTGTAATACAGCCAATAGAACAGTCAGTCTAAGTACCTACTGGGCCCCAAGTCCGGTAAATAAATTGTGTCACAGTGGTAGCTCAATGGCACATTATAACCTCAAAAAATTAACAATAGACTACCAAAATTGATAAAATTCGCCACTAAGCAGTCAGTCAGTTATTTAGTGTTATTGCAAACAAATGCAATAACTGACTGCTTAGTGGCGAATTTTATCAAGTTTGGTAGTCTATTATTAATTTTTTGAGGTTATAATGTGTCATTGAGCTACCATTGTGACACAATTCATTTACCGGACTTAGGGCCCCGTAACGCTCCTTTCGGAAACTCACGCGTAATTTTGACGGGCTTCGTGGTCTAGTGGTTCATATAACGGACTGCTGAACATGAGGTCTCGGGTTCGATTCCCGGTCAGGACAATCATTTGTGTGATGTTTTTAATTGTCATACAAATGTTTGTACTGCGTCTGGATGTTTACTATGTATTATAAGTACGTACCTATTTACAAAAGAAAAGTAGTTTATGTATTATATCCGTATTCTGGTACCCATAACACAAGCATATTTTATAAGCTTAGCTTGGGACCAGAGGATGTAGTGTGAAATGTCCATGTCCATGAATATTTAATGAAGTATACATATATTTCTATCTCATAACCGCTATCGTTTTCTTGTACACCAATTCCCAAGAACCTATCAGAACAGTCAGTAACACGCTATTAGAAATATTAGTGCGGTATTGGCACTTGCCGATATTGCTTTCTGACTCCGAACCATTATACAGCACAAAGTTTTTTTCTGTACTGTTCTATTCTAATAATAGAGACATAGAGGACTGGAGGAATAATAAAGGACTGGAAGCATCGGAATTGGGTACTGTTTTACCTTTTGGTGTGGAACCCTAAACATCTGATTGGATAGCATAGTATCAGCAGGCACATTAGAATAAATAAGGAAATACAAGAAAAAAGACGTGTGGCACTCGGGGACTGTCGCGGTAAAGCTATTGCATAGCATTTTTTATCAACTTATGCATTTATAATTATTTATTTATTTTACTTATGCAAGAATCTAAATACCAAAAACTAAAATAAGATTAATAATCCTTATTCACTGATGCTTACATCTGTCCATTGTTTAAGGTAATTATGATAAAATAGCGATTGTCAATCAAATGTCAATAAAATAAAATAAACATTATTTTACATTATTAAAATCTAAAATACGCTGTTATCTCAACATTTAGGATATATGTTGTCGATTCAAAATCCTTATTTTAATACGCTGTTTGATTTGAGGAAGGCGCTTACCCTTGGTATCAACAGGATAAAATAAATTGCGGGGCGAAGAGGGGATTACGCATGCGCATTGCGCAGTAGCGCCTATAATGTAAGATTTTTTCATTACGCTATTTTCGTTACGGAATTTCTGGATTCGGTCTCCACGCTCAAGGCCCGCGATATAAGCTATGCAATAGCTAAGACATATAAATGAAAGACAACTAAATATATATATAATTATATATATTAACAATAAATATATATTAACAATAATCTCATATTCTTACATAAAACATTTGCACGGAAGTCAAAGTTTAGTCTTTTAGTCTTTCTTTCGAAATCTGAAGGATAATCATGGTCTATGTTCTGGTTCAAGTAACGGACTGCTGTTCACAAGGTCGGGTTCATACAAATGTTTGTCCCAATATAACCATTCATTCTCACAACACTGTAAAATTCGCTGTAAAAAAAGATATAGTTTTGAGCCAAACCCGTACCTAGTATTTTTTATACTTCCCCAAAATTTAGCACACAAAATTCATGAGTTTTTTGTATCTGTGACTGATTAGGTAAGTATCTACGTCCTAAATAGTTCACAACTTACTGATAACGTATAAGGTATAAGATACGAAAATCTTTCGTACCTCGATAAAAAATGAGGACACCTTCTTCTGAGAATTTTTTCTACGAAATTTTATATGTGTATTATACGGTACATAGAATTTAAAAAAATTCAAAATAGCTAATGTATCATTTTTTTAAGAAATATTTATGGACATTTCACACAACGTCCTCTTGTCCGAAGCTAATCTTATTATACTTGCGTTAATGGTACCAGAATACTTATTACATAATTTACTTTCCTTTTGTAAATACTTATTATACTTATACATAGAAAACACCCAGACGCAGTACAAAAATATATTATGACTATTACAAATATCACACAAATGATTGTAACGTGCGGGAATGGCACCCGCGACCTCGTTAACGGCAGTCCGTTACATGAACCACTAGGCCAAGAGGCGCATCAAAGCTTTTTCATTTATCTTTCTATTAGATGAAACCCTCTTTATTATTTAAATAAAACTACTTTTTACGGATTTAGACGCGTATATTTGTTTTAAATTTTGCCACGACGTTTCGGAGACTTTGCAGTCACTATGGTCACCGGTGAGACTGAGCTGTAATGTGTCTTCTACGATCAGTTATTACAGGGTTTACCCACATTTATTTATATTTACCCACTCTTTATTATTTGTTTTTTTTTTTATAGTTTAGAGGTCTATATTATATATATCTAATATATAAAATTCACGTGTCACAGTGTTAGTTACCGTACTCCTCCGAAACGGCTTGACCGATTCTTCTCAAATTTTACATACATATTCAGTAGGTCTGAGAATGGGCCAACATCTATTTTTCAAACTTTTTTTTTTAGTATGGCAAAACAACGTTTGCCGGGTCAGCTAGTATCTATATATCTCTTATATTATACATATCTATATAGATTAATTATTATAAAACAAAGTCGTTACCTCCTGCTATCTTATGCTAAGCTAAAAATATATTTAAATCTTTACAAGGGCTTTTGATGTGTTTTTTTTATATGTAGAGTCGTTCAGTGGGTAGGTTTACTTATAATACTTATATCATTACTTATTATAAACAAAGTCGTTAATTTTGTATGTATGTCGCTATGTGCTTCTCTGTCCAACCTATTTACGTCCCACTGTTAGGCACGGGCCTCCTCCACTTTGGGAGGGACTATGGTGTACTGTACCGCGCTGACCAGGCGTGTTGGCACAGGGTTTATTTTCGAGTTTTCCGTCTCTCACAGAGGATGTTATCTGTGTTCATTATCCCTTAGCAGACTTTTACAGCACCCTTGGGCCTTGGGAGGAGATGGAATGGTGACACTTGTATTCTTAATCCATTACCACGCAGAGAATATGTGCTTATATCTTTCAAACTACGGACCGGATTTTGATGCGATTTTTTAATAGATAGGGTAAATCAAGAGGACGGCTCTTTTGTATAATTGGTATGGTTTCTACATTCCACGCATAGGAAGTTGCGGCCAAGTAAGTTTAAAGTTTGATTTCTAAATTAAATGCATACAAAGTTAGACAATAACTGGTATAAAATAAACCATCATTTATTGAATCCAAAATGAAAATCCTTTAATGATGCAGCTCATAAGATACCGGTAAGTTCAAATTTTTATTTTTCATTTCATTGTAAAGATAAGTTTGACTTCAGCAATTATACAATACCACAGACAATTCTATGCTAAGTACCTATCTACCTTGTGTTTCCAAATATCTTATACCAGTAGTAATCAAGAATCACGCAGCGTCGAAAACACGTTTTTTGCTCTTCAAAAGCGAACTTTAACAGCTAAATAAATCAAAAGGTCTACGAATAGATGGTCATAAAGGTGGCCACAAAAGTCGGAGTTTTAGAGCCCTTCAGAAAGTGTGTCGCGTCCCGTCCCCCCCTCTTTTCCACACTCACCGCACCTCACCAGGCCCACACTGTTGAAAATGTTCATGAATGTATTTTATAGTTTTCTGTCAAACTATGAACTTCTTTACTGTAGAAGCTAACTGTATAAAACAAAGGTAAATTTACAATTATATTTCTAACTAATCATAAGGACATTTATAAAGTTAGCTTGGGACCAGAGGACATTGTGTGAATATTATGAAAAAAATCTAAGTAAGACATTGAAAGCTTCTGGTTTTAAATCCATTATCTAGAAATAAAAATAATAATAAAAAGTTCTTCTGATTTGGAGATCTTGTATTGTCTTGTTGCATGCAGCAATTTGCAGTCCTTATAATGATGATTTACAGAATGGTCATTTTAAGACTACAAGTAGCTGCAAGTTTCTTTCCCAACATACGTCACTTCACAAACGACCAATTTTCCTACATATTTCCGTAATTTGGATTTTAATCGTAGTTTTATAAGACAACAAGCTGTTGCCCGCGTCTTGGTACGTATGGAAATTAGAAAATATTGCCTGTTTTTGCAACAATTTTCACTGATGCTTCGCTCCTATTGATCGAAGTCCTTCCCCGATAAATGTGCTAATCTAAACTATAAGAATTTGTCAAATCGGACAAGTGGTTCCTGAGATTTGCGCGTTCAAACAAACATATAAACTATATATTATAACTATAATGTTAGTATAGATACCTACTCTAACTTATGAAAACTTTGTTGATAGAATTAAAAAGATATAGGTATTCAGTTAGTTATGTATATCTATCGGAGATCAGGATCAAGGTGTATTGGTATACAATAGATATATATTTAGAATATGCAAGGTTAAGCTATCCTTGGCATGGTCACTATAGGCTAGTGCGTGAGTGAGCGCCTAGTATTTTTCCAACAACGTTTCTGACCGCATGACGGCGCATGACAATATCTTGGACTTAATTGATGCAAGAATTTGTTCGTAAATCATGAACTGACATAATTAATCTTAAATATATAATATTACTAGCTGTCCCGGCAAACGTTGTTTTGCCATACTAAAAAAAAAAGGTTTGAAAAATAGATGTTGGCCGATTCTCAGACCTACTGAATATGCATGTAAAATTTCATGAAAATCGGTCAAGCCGTTTCGGAGGAGTACGGTAACTAACACTGTGACACGTGAATTTTATATATAAGAGATATAGTTGAGATAGTATGCTAATTCTTAAATCAGTGTTTGATAAAATAAACGCATTTAATTTTAAAAAATAATAGCATAAAATAATATATTAATTTTGCAATTGACATGATGTAAATAAAGCATGCTGTACTGCTTGTAAGCCGGACTGCTTGTCCCGCTTGCGGTAATCACTTTTCCCACCATAATTTAATTTATTAAATAGTAGCATAATCAAAGGGTTCAATTTCTCCGATCTACCTGTCGTGGTTTTCTCGTTGGTTTTCCAAACAAGGAATGATAAGATTTCTGCAGATCGGTGACACGTGATTGATACCTCTATTGTTGCTTTACTTACAGCATGGTACATAATTATTTATTTACAGTCGACAAAAAATATAGAGTTGTTTTCAATTTCAAAACCTATAAGATCTGTCAACCGCAAGGAAGTTAGTAATTAAATGTGAATCAAACTATTAATAAACAATGTAATTTATTCTGTACAACTAAGAAACTAACTGACTACAATATGTACTTTACTTTATTTACAGCCTGGCAATATGGTAGCTGACACGAATACATTAAAAACAAATAGTGCTAAGTCACCTGATTACAACTTTTAATTTCCCAGAAGCCATGAACTGTTACAGCACCAGTGGCTGAAAATGGGGCAGTAACATATAAGTACAATAATATTAATCCAGCGCACATTAAGTTAAGGATATCGTAACAACCACACTAATTCTCTTTTTTTGGAATTGAACCTGCGACCTCACGCGCAAAAATGCGTAGCTATACACATCACACAACTCGTCTCGATAGAATATGAAATAGCTAACATAAAAATGAATATAATCAAATATGCAATATCGATTAACACAACAAAATTTGGTTGTTGTACCTTTTTGACGAATAAGTCACAGAGTTCATTGGAATTCATATCGTCGGTGAGGGCATTGGGTAGCACTCCGGGACGGTGAGGCGACATGAAGGAGGGTGGCAGAGGGGAGGGAGGTCTACTGTGGGCGCTGTGTTGCGCAACGCATTACAATAACACGAAGCTACGTGCCTCGGCCACTGCGCCCGCACTCGCTGAGGTCATGCGACAAATGATTCGGGGAACAATCATCCAACATAGGGTTGCACATCAACATTGGCGTTATCAGGTGTTGTCTTATTTAACGAGTAGAACACAGATAAAAGACTGATTGCAAATAAAACCAGAATTTTTATTTGCAATCGGTCTTAGGCCACAAAGAAGTTATCTTATACTAAGTATAAGTATATTGTGGAAAATCTTTATATCAAATACAATGCCCCCTCTATAAAGATAAACTACCTACATGTTATATTTTAGGTGTGTTGTGGATATCGCACAGGACAATTATGTTTGTCGGATCTGCTAGTTAAATGGAAAGTAGTAGACTGAATAGTTGTCAAATTCAAATATTTTTATTGTGTATAGGTACAAAATGTAAGTGTTATACAGAGAAATTTGATCAGATATTTCTATACTATACTTCCATCTCTGATAATTAAAATAATAAGTATTCTCTAATTTCTCTGACACTCTTAATTAAGCTTGTTGTTTTAGGCTCTTTTTCAGGTGGTTTTTTTAATCATATTCTATCCATTTTATGTCGAAAATGTTTGTAAAAAGAAATCAGAATTAATAAACATATAGTTGGATTGAAATTCAACTATACATTTAAGTTTAATATAATTTTAAATTTAATTTGTAATGGTTTTCCTGTACACAACTCTATTAATAAACCAACCTCACCAAACGGAGATTTTATCGGAGAGATAATAAACGTTTTAGCGTAAAAACACTATTATGAATAACAAGTTTTGACAATTTTCTTGAAACGATTTTAGCGAACTTTTAAACCTCCGATAAGTCATTATGAATAAGACCATAAACAATTGAAATAATGCAGTAATTAATGTACGCAAAAGGTAGTAAAGTTGTAGAGTTATTAGACGTATTAGTAATACTTTCTCACTCCTCTAGATTTGGAAACAATAATATAGTCTTCTACTCTACGCTAATCAGGCGTCGTTAGGGTGCTTCCTCGAAATTAAACGGTTCAAAGTGTATGACCTAATATGACCAGGAAACAAATGTAGATTTATCGCTATTTTTGCAAAACAAAAGATAAAAAAATACAAAAGACATAATTAGAATAAAGTGACTATAATAAACTTACTCTATAGTATATATCGGCGCAACCACAACAATTAGTCTAGAGAACCTAGAATAATTAAGTTAAACCATTTGATTGTTCCAATATTAATTTACAAACCACCAAGTTGATTACTTTAGGGTTTATTACGATGTAAAAATAACGTCATTGTAAATTCAATACTTAACCTAAAAACTTACGAACACGTGCAGGTACGATCGAATGACATGCACGTGCGCCGGCACTATAAATACCGCCGCACGGTGGGCAATCGAGGCAGTTACACTCGAGCCGCCGTACAGTACGGACCTTTCTTGGGCGAATCTCTGCCCGACTAGTTGCACACTCACAGTAGTGATAAAGAGTTTATTCCGGTCATAATCGCGAGTATATAATTATAAAGTGTGTATTTGTGAGAAAGTGTAAAGTGACGATTGAGAGGTGACGTTTTGTGTGAACATCATCTTGGTGGTAGAGGCGCAGGTTATAGGGGATTTGGTTGGAGACCTGCTGTGGAACCTTTTATGTGTGAAAGAGAATGTCAGATTGTTGTATGAACATCTTAAAGACAGTGTCTACAATTTGTAGACTGATTTTAAAACATGACAATCCCATCCTCATCTATGCTACTCCAACATCAGAAGTGTGGGATAAAAAACCCGAGAGGCGGCCCCTACGACTAACTCAATAAGTGTAAAACGTTTAAATTGTTAAAATCAAAAGTAAAGATATCGTGCACTTTTGCCGTCGTAATAATAAATAGTAGGATATGCGCATAACCGCGTTCCTACCAATAATTAAAAGTAGTTAAAAACGTGTCTCCACAAGTGAGTAAAATTTATTACTTTCAAATAGTCGTCATAGTGAGCAAAGGTGATATTTAAAGCAGCAACTTGTGGCTATGGAACCACGTCATCATACTCGGTAAGCAGTATCATTCTTCTATTAAATAAGAGAGAAAGATAAAAACAAAAGTCATTTGCAATAATAAGCTGTGGTGCAATAAAAATACCAAAATTCGACATGAAATTTCATATTGTTATGACATTTCATATGCCTAGTTCATCTTTGTAATAAGAAAATAAAACGTCACGTAACAAAGCTAAGTTTATTGTAAAATTGCGCAATACATAGATTTAATAGACACTTTTTATATTGCTTTGATTATCTTCAAAGTAAGATTGATAAAAACAAGCCACAAGTACTTACCCCATGTTATAACTGCGTAAATTAAAACGTATTCACAATGCTTTTTCACTTCACTTATCTCTTTCCATAAAACTACTCAATTTGTTTAAAATTTATCACAAAACACTTAATTGATAGATCACCACATATTCAGTACACTCATTATAAAAAAAAAAACAATGTTCTCTAGTTATCTTTTAAAAACTGAATAAGTTTCACAATAACACCACGTAATTTTATCGCTTAGATGCGCTTCGTTTGTAATCAACGTTTTCACTACCTGTTGCTTACAGATGTACTACTCAAAAGGAGTTATTTCTCTTCTTTCAGGTCTACGAGAATCTATAACAATCTACAAGAAGCAATGAGGCTTCATTCATTTCATTCCATTTACTAATATATTACCCCGATATCAGTACACTATTACATCTCTGTAATAATAATCTACGAGAACAAAATATCTGGAGAGTGGTACCTCTGAGCTAAACCATGTGTTACCCTTGAGCTAACCACGGATCCTTGATGCATCCACATGTGAACCATGAGATACCGTTGGGACGCCTTGTGGAGCCATGAGTGGACACGTACACACCACAGATACTAAATGAATAAGTCAGTACATTGGAAATGTCTTTGTGTACTGTCCTAACAATAACCCTTTCAAAATGAGCAACATGGGTTGCTTACAGATACCGATCTCAGAGAAAACTCTTAATTTCAGATAACACACATCACATCGCAGCCAGGTGCAGAGCGCGCACCGCCTGTCAGAATGGCCGTATCGGCGCAACCACAACAATTAGTCTAGAGAACCTAGAATAATTAAGTTAAACCATTTGATTGTTCCAATATTAATTTACAAACCACCAAGTTGATTACTTTAGGGTTTATTACGATGTAAAAATAACGTCATTGTAAATTCAATACTTAACCTAAAAACTTACGAACACGTGCAGGTACGATCGAATGACATGCACGTGCGCCGGCACTATAAATACCGCCGCACGGTGGGCAATCGAGGCAGTTACACTCGAGCCGCCGTACAGTACGGACCTTTCTTGGGCGAATCTCTGCCCGACTAGTTGCTCACTCACAGTAGTGATAAAGAGTTTATTCCGGTCATAATCGCGAGTATATAATTATAAAGTGTGTATTTGTGAGAAAGTGTAAAGTGACGATTGAGAGGTGACGTTTTGTGTGAACATCATCTTGGTGGTAGAGGCGCAGGTTATAGGGGATTTGGTTGGAGACCTGCTGTGGAACCTTTTATGTGTGAAAGAGAATGTCAGATTGTTGTATGAACATCTTAAAGACAGTGTCTACAATTTGTAGACTGATTTTAAAACATGGCAATCCCATCCTCATCTATGCTACTCCAACATATACTATGCAGTTTTAAAGAAAGGCAAAACATACTTATTTCCTGAATCTCAGTCATACTCGTGACCATGGTAGCATTGTTGTCTCCTAAATATTTGAATAAGTAATTCGTTTATTTATTTATTTATTCTTAATTGTACACAATACAGAAGCATATAACTTAATAATAAAATACAAGATTGTACAACGGGAGGCCTTATCGCTAAAAGCGATTTCTTCCAGGCAACCTGGGTATGGACATGAAATTTTTGTCTGTCTGTCTGTCCGTCTGTATGTTCCTTATAGAAACAAAAACTACTCGACGGATTTTAACGAAACTTGGTACAATTATTCTTCATACTCCTGGGCAGGTTATAGTATACTTTTCGTCACGCTACAATCAATAGGAGCAAAGTAGTGAAGGGAAATGTTGGGGACACGGGAGAAGTTACTCCATTTTTTAAGCTTCCGTCGCGTGTGCAGCCTTAATGGTTAAAGAAATCATGTATGACGGAAATATTCTACATAAAATTGTCTAAAAAATATCCCGAAAATGTTGTAAAAACGGAGAAAATTTCCTAAATTTTACGCGGACGGAGTCGAGGGCAACAGCTAGTATATACATAAAAATATATTATATATCCTTATTAGTACATATCATAAAATAAAATACACAAATATATATTTCTATTCAAATATATATTCGTTGTTATTTTTACAACAGAAAAAGTAAAATAAAATTATAAAATTGTATTTATTTATACTTTATTGTATACTGAATCAAAATATATAATAAAAATAATACACATTAATAAATAATAGATGTACAAAGGCGAGCTTAACTCAAACCTGAGTTTTCTGACAGCAAACCCTTAAGTGACAGAGATATCTGATTAAGGATAGAAATAGTGCACAACAGCGAATAAACAGTAGTTAACATAATAATCTAATTTAATATACATACACAGAACAATCATAAATACACATAAACACATACAAATATATAAGAATAAACTAATACATATACATAGATAAATAAACATACATAAAGAGTTACATAAATAGATAATCACAAGGAGAGGAAATGTAATTTAAGCCTTTTCTTGAAGACAGCCTTAGAAGGGCTGTCTCGTAAAGAGTAAGGAAGAGAATTCCAAAGTCGCACTGCACTTTGTAATTCGTTTATTTATTTATTTATTCTTAATTGTACACAATACAGAAGCGTATAACTTAATAATAAAATACAAGATTGTACAACGGGAGGCCTTATCGCTAAAAGCGATTTCTTCCAGGCAACCTGGGTATGGACATGAAATTTTTGTCTGTCTGTCTGTCCGTCTGTATGTTCCTTATAGAAACAAAAACTACTCGACGGATTTTAACGAAACTTGGTACAATTATTCTTCATACTCCTGGGCAGGTTATAGTATACTTTTCGTCACGCTACAATCAATAGGAGCAAAGTAGTGAAGGGAAATGTTGGGGACACGGGAGAAGTTACTCCATTTTTTAAGCTTCCGTCGCGTGTGCAGCCTTAATGGTTAAAGAAATCATGTATGACGGAAATATTCTACATAAAATTGTCTAAAAAATATCCCGAAAATGTTGTAAAAACGGAGAAAATTTCCTAAATTTTACGCGGACGGAGTCGAGGGCAACAGCTAGTATATACATAAAAATATATTATATATCCTTATTAGTACATATCATAAAATAAAATACACAAATATATATTTCTATTCAAATATATATTCGTTGTTATTTTTACAACAGAAAAAGTAAAATAAAATTATAAAATTGTATTTATTTATACTTTATTGTATACTGAATCAAAATATATAATAAAAATAATACACATTAATAATAGATGTACAAAGGCGAGCTTAACTCAAACCTGAGTTTTCTGACAGCAAACCCTTAAGTGACAGAGATATCTGATTAAGGATAGAAATAGTGCACAACAGCGAATAAACAGTAGTTAACATAATAATCTAATTTAATATACATACACAGAACAATCATAAATACACATAAACACATACAAATATATAAGAATAAACTAATACATATACATAGATAAATAAACATACATAAAGAGTTACATAAATAGATAATCACAAGGAGAGGAAATGTAATTTAAGCCTTTTCTTGAAGACAGCCTTAGAAGGGCTGTCTCGTAAAGAGTAAGGAAGAGAATTCCAAAGTCGCACTGCACTTTGTAATTCGTTTATTTATTTATTTATTCTTAATTGTACACAATACAGAAGCATATAACTTAATAATAAAATACAAGATTGTACAACGGGAGGCCTTATCGCTAAAAGCGATTTCTTCCAGGCAACCTGGGTATGGACATGAAATTTTTGTCTGTCTGTCTGTCCGTCTGTATGTTCCTTATAGAAACAAAAACTACTCGACGGATTTTAACGAAACTTGGTACAATTATTCTTCATACTCCTGGGCAGGTTATAGTATACTTTTCGTCACGCTACAATCAATAGGAGCAAAGTAGTGAAGGGAAATGTTGGGGACACGGGAGAAGTTACTCCATTTTTTAAGCTTCCGTCGCGTGTGCAGCCTTAATGGTTAAAGAAATCATGTATGACGGAAATATTCTACATAAAATTGTCTAAAAAATATCCCGAAAATGTTGTAAAAACGGAGAAAAATTCCTAAATTTTACGCGGACGGAGTCGAGGGCAACAGCTAGTATATACATAAAAATATATTATATATCCTTATTAGTACATATCATAAAATAAAATATACAAATATATATTTCTATTCAAATATATATTCGTTGTTATTTTTACAACAGAAAAAGTAAAATAAAATTATAAAATTTTATTTATTTATACTTTATTGTACACTGAATCAAAATATATAATAAAAATAATACACATTAATAATAGATGTACAAAGGCGAGCTTAACTCAAACCTGAGTTTTCTGACAGCAAACCCTTGAGTGACAGAGATATCTGATTAAGGATAGAAATAGTGCACAACAGCGAATAAACAGTAGTTAACATAATAATCTAATTTAATATACATACACAGAACAATCATAAATACACATAAACACATACAAATATATAAGAATAAACTAATACATATACATAGATAAATAAACATACATAAAGAGTTACATAAATAGATAATCACAAGGAGAGGAAATGTAATTTAAGCCTTGTCTTGAAGACAGCCTTAGATGGGCTGTCTCGTAAAGAGTAAGGAAGAGAATTCCAAAGTCGCACTGCACTTTTTATTATTTTAATTGTTGCAAATTACAATAATAAATATATATCTTACAAAACCATCTGCATATTTAGATGTCTTTTCGTTGAATGTTGATTAAATGTTAAAGAAATCCATTAGTGGTCAGAATTATAGTATACTCCCTTAGTAAATTTTATCGTGGTTTTATCATGACCGCATATTTCTCTATGATATGTGACATACATAGCATTAATAATCACGTATATAAATTCGAGATATTAGTTAAATTGCATTTATGAGATTGAGAGAGTATATTCATGGCATGTATAATTTAAAATTTTTATATAAATACAGATGTGGTGGGATAAAACTTATTATGTAGTTGCTTAACATTTATCTACGTTCTAGTATAGGTTTAACTATACAGTATTACGTATCTCATAATTTAAATATGACAGAAATATTTCTATTTATGTAGACATGCCAAAACGTAGAGGCGTCATAATAGAGCAATAGTGAGTGTTCCAGCTGTCCACGCAAGGATGCGCGGACGCCGCGTTTCTTTTTAGAAAGTGGCACGTGGCGGGGTTGTTCACCCTGCGCGATCCGGGTCAGGCGCCCCCCGCGTTACTTTCCCCCGCCCCTGCCTCGCCTGGACCTACCTACTTACTGCGAGCGTACTAGTCCTTGATAAGGGAACTTCATTGACACCATGATCGAGTGAAACCAGGTCAGCGGATAAGGCACTCCTTGGCGCACCCACCGCTGTGGTACAGGACCACGCCATATATTCTGCGCATGCGTCGCTCTCCCTATTAATATTTCTATGCTAGATGTTTAAGTACACACCTATTTAAAATCTATTGGTTACGTAAGAGATGTGTAAGAGTATTATCATCCATAGTTAGTGTCGCCTTTAGCCAAGCATGTTCTCCTTAATTATATCCTCGTCATATTAATTTATAAAAGAGTTCTGCTGAGTTTCTTACGCCGGTTCTTCTCAATTGATTTCACGCCCTGAACCAGTGGTAGGCGAACAAATTTAGACATTTCTTGATAGTAAATATTATAAAAATTATGCCTTCATGAATAAGTGATTTTTGCTCTATCTATGTCGAAAACGTGTAATAAGGTCATATACCTGAAGATACCTGTGATTGCCTAAGGAGGTTAATGTTTTTCTAGCGTATGTATGTATGTCTGATCAGTAGTACCTACACTTAACAGAGTGACGCAGTTCATTACAAAGTTTCAGTAGATTTTTTAGGTCAACGGTCTAGAGCTAGACTTATGAGCATTATAATTTGAGGCAAATGAAATACTTTTTAGAAATTCGTACCAAAAGGCACTTAAAACGGAACTATATCACTGAGACTTCGTTGTCTGTCCGTCGACCCGTCTGTCTGATACTAGGCTGCATCTCTTAAACATTGATTGCTAGAAAAAGGCTAGAGAGTTGAAATTTTTAATATTTAATGTGTAAAAAACATATTTTTTTTAAATATCTCTCAGCTAGTTTCATATTTTAACCTCACCTTAATTACATAGGTACAACTTTTAGAAGAATAATGTCTATAACCACGCCACACGAACAGTATATAACCATATGTATCGTAATATAAATAATTACACCAATTTAGCACAATTTAACTTATGAATAATTTAAATAACAGATTTTGGAAAAAAATTAGTATAAACCTGTGTTTGAGGTAAAGTGGTACAATAAATTAAAACTAGCATGAGATTATTATATTTATAATACACCAGCTGTTGCCCGTAACTTCGTACGCATAGAATTTACAACCAAACCCTAACAAATTATACAAAAAAGCCATCCTCCTGAACTACTCTATCTGTTAAAAAAACCAAAGTTTTGAAGATATAAGCTTACATAGGGAAAAACACACTAAAAGAACGAGTTTGTTTTATTATAGTAGAGATAACCACTCTGATTGTATATTTTCTAATTGTAGGTAATTACAATCAAGAGCGTTTCAGTTTTTTTTGTTATACGGGACCGTTAAAGTACGGGGATTTTAAGTATTTGTTTTTAAAGCATCAAAAAATATACATATATGACAATTTCAAGTCAGTAGCCTATCACCATTTCTGAGATATAAACTGGTGATGGACGGTATTCCGTATTAGGTAAGTATTAGGAAATTAAGTAATAGTATTTTTTTTTTTTTACTCCTTTTGTCCTACCAGGCCATGGTGGTGCCTTGAGCCTTGCCATGATCCGACATAGGTGGCCCCATCACAGGGGGCGCAACTCGACGGCGGGAGCATTAGGTTTCCCCACCGTTCTTATGCTCCTTTACCCTACGCCACAATTTGCGCGGCGAATCCCTGAACTCCCTCCCTGAACCCTCCGCGCGAAGTTATAGTAATTGCCAGATTAATTTTTTATTTTTTTCAACAGATATAAACTACAATATAAAATGTAATCAAATAATTATTCATATGAAATTAACTGCTTGTTTTAAACAACTGTTACAACAATTTTATTGCGATTTTATTACTTAACATGCATTATAATAGCTACATTTTTTACACATATTAAACGAAACTACGATAGAATCTTTTATAGTCATTTGAAATAGTTTTGTATTGCATACAAAAAATAACTGCATAACCCTAAACTAATCGCTATGCAGTTTAAAAAAAAAATGTTTCATAATTAGACGGTTTAGTTGTTCATGCAATGGACTGCCGTTCGAGAGGTCGCAGGTTCGATTTCCGCACAGTAAAAGTATTTATGTGATATTTATAATTATCATATAAATATTTTTGTTGCGTCTGGGTGTTTCTTATGTATCTTATCTTTCTATCATAAGATATGGGTAGTTTAACAGTATAAGCTGTATTCTGGTACCCATAACACAAGCATAAAAATATAGTTTGCTTTGGAACCAGAGGACGTTAAAATATTGTAGCGATGATAGCTGGCCGCTTAGACTGTCAATACATAAACCACTGTATCAAAAAACATGTACATCTAGACACAATGACAGTTCTAAGAGGCCAGAGAATATATACTTAGTATTAGTTAAATAAATAAATAAAGACTGTAATACTAACATAGATATTAAGTAACATGTAATACTAACAAATGATGGATCACTAGTTATCTGAATAAATGATTTTATTATTATTATTATATGTTTTTTTATACAATTTTTGTATCTCAGCTGTTGCCGGTTTTTAGCGAAAACACGGGCCGAAGCCAAGTGTTAACCTATAAGAGTTATATTACGTATTATTTATTAGTGTGTGAGTGTGTATACTTGAGTTTGTGTTTGTGTCATATTCTGCCTGCAAGAACTTTCTAACAATTCTGCATGTATTTAAAATGGCTGCTTTCTGTAGGGTTTGGTATGTATTTGGTGGTAGGTCCAGAGTTCTAATTGAGTGATGCAGTTGAGCGGGAATGATACCTGTAGTCGATATTACTATAGGTATTATAGTGACATTCTGCAACTTCCACATACGAGCTATTTCAATTTTTAAGTCTGTGTATTTAGAGAGCTTTTCAGATATTGTGTTTTGCAGGTTATGTGAATTAGGTACAGCTATGTCAATGAGTAAGGCACTTTTATTCACTTTATCGAGGAGTGTAATATCAGGTCTATTGTAATGAATGGTTTTGTCAGTTAGAATTGCTCGGTCGAAATAAAGTTTGTGTGTGTGGTTATCTAGCACTGGTTCGGGAATATATTTATAGTATGGTGTCCAGGAACTGTTAATTAGGTTGTACTTTATTGCTATTTTTTGGTGAATGATGTTGACTATCTGATCATGTCTGTATTTGTAATCTGTCTGAACGATAGCTTTGCAAGCACCTGTAATGTGTTGAATAGTTTCAGTGGAACTGTTACATCTTCTACATATATCTACGGTTAATGGAATTTTCATGATATGTTTTCTGTAATTACGTGTTTCTACAACTTGGTCCTGGATAGCTATAATGAATCCCTCGGTTTCAGGAAATAGGTCGCCATTGCAAAGCCATTTGTTTGATGCCATCTTGTCGACATTTTGCTGGTTTAAGTCCTTTAGATGTCTGCCATGTAGCGATTTTTGACTCCATTCACCTATTTTCGTTTGTGCGGTTTTCTGTTGCTCATTCTTCTGATTATTTTGGTCACATAGATTTAGAGGAGTATATTTGAGGTCATTTTTTACAATTGCGCTGTGGAGATGAGACGTATCTGATTTTGTGTAAAAATATTTTCTTAAAGTTGTTATTAGCTTGTTATGAAGATTAATTACATCTACAATACCCCTTCCTCCATCCCTTCTCGGCAATGTTAATCTCTGAAAACAGGAACGTGGATGATGTTTTCTAAACTTGGTCATGGTAGTATTTATAACACGTTGTAAGGTTCGCAGTTCACTGTTTGTCCAAGTTACGACGCCGAAAGAGTATGTTAGGATGGGTATTGCAAACGTATTAATAGCTTTAATAGTATTCCGTGAACTTAGCTGTGTATGAAGAACGGCATTTAATCTTTGCTTAAATTGTTTAGTTAAGTTAGATTTAATTTGCTTATGATGAATTAATTTAGATTGTATGCAGCCCAAATATTTATACACTTCATTTATATTGAGAGAATTTATAGCTTCACCTGTTTGTAAATCGTATGTATGCTCTTGAATCACGCCTGCTTTATATGAATTTATTTTACATTTATCGATTCCAAAATCCATACCTATGTCTATTGAAATCTGTTCGGTAGTATTAGCTAGTATGTCTAAGTCATGGGGTGTGGATGCGTAAAGTTTGATGTCGTCCATATATAGCAAGTGATTTATTTTATATTCTAAAGAGTCTGTTAATCTGTCTGTTGTTGTGTTACTTTGCATTAAAAGGAATCCGGATGATAAAGAATTGAGTTGTCGTGATAAGGGGTTCAAAGCTAGACAAAACCATAAAGGACTTAGAGCGTCCCCTTGGAATAGCCCTTTTTGGATTTTAATAGGCTCTGTGCAGACGTTACCTCTGTCTGTGGGAATATTTATTGTTGTGGACCAATGTGTCATGGCATTTTTTAAGAAGTTTATTATATTTGGGTGTATTTTATATATATCTAAGATCTCGAGTAACCAGGAGTGTGGTACAGAGTCGTAAGCTTTCTTATAGTCTATATACATGGTACACAGATCTTGTTTGTGATATTGAGCATGTTTAAGTACTACGGAGTCTATTAGTAATTGTTCTTTGCAGCCCTGGCTATATTTGCGACATCCTTTCTGATGTTCGGTTAATATGTTATTAGTTTCAATATGTTTATATATTACATTAGTTAAACATGAAGATATTATTTTATAAATTGTTTGTAGGCACGTTATTGGTCTATACTTTGCTGGATTAGTTAAGTCGTTGCTATCTTTAGGTATTAAATATGTTATTCCTTCTGTTATATATTCCGGAATGGTAGCCGGACATGAGATGAAACTATTGATGTAATTATGTAGATATGGATGTATGTAAGTAAATTTCTTATACCAGTAGTTATGTATATTGTCTGACCCTGGCGACTTCCAGTTATGTAGTTTCTGCAAGACTTCCTGAAATATATTTATCTCTAAAAATTCATAACTCATTTGTTCCACGTTGTTTAAATTTTCTTTTTCTGCTCTGATCCACTGAGCATCGCTGTTATGGTGTATTGAATTTTGCCACATCTCCGACCAGAATTTATGGAAATTACATGTTTGTAGTTCTGGGTCTGAAATCGCTACTGCATTGTCGGGTGGTGTCTGATTTGTTGTATTTTTTAGTATTGATCTATAGAACTGTTTTTCATTTCTGAGAAAGAGGCTGTTTTGTGATTTTCGTAGTGTGCATTTTGTATATCTTTCTAATCTACTTTTTACGACTGTAAGTTTTTGTTTTAGTGTATCCATAAAGTGTGCAAGTTGAGTGTTTTGTTCCTCATGTACCGTATGTATTTTATATTGTTCTAATATTTTGCTCACTTCTTTTGATAGTCTTCTGCTTCTATTGCCATTAATATATTGTGTTAATCTTCCAATTTTGGCTCTTAAATCTTCTCTTTTTCTCTCCAATCTAATCTTCCACCTTGGAATACCTCTGCAAGATTGATACGGTATCTCAGTTGATGACGCAATTGAAAGTCTACATCCATTAATTTTTGCAGTTGTCCAGGCAGCACTATATATTACGGTTTGCAAAGTTGTGAAGGATATATCTCCGTTGACATGTTTCGGCAATACATGCATGTTGATGTAGTCCACTATTTTCTTGAGTTTTCTAGATGCTTTTTGTCTTGGTATGTAACTTCGTTTTGTTGGATCTGTATTGCTATAATGTAACAATGCCTCTTGAAACGTGTCTTCTATATCACTGCGCACTTGCATAACATTAACTGGTTCTATACTAGTAGTACTATGGTCTAAGCCTATCTGAAAGCTAGATAAAAATTCTGTGTCTTCTTGGGACTCTGATTCTTCATTATTTACTTGAGTTCTAACTGCGCTGTTACCTATTTCTAAATTACTTAAATTTATTTGCAAATCTTCTGATACTTCTTTTCTAATTTCGTTCAGTCGTTCTTGAGTTATATATTTGTTATTTATAATTAATCTCCGTTGGTCTGATACTCTTTGTTCTGTAATGTGTGCTAAGTTAGGAAATAGTGTGATGAAATCTTGGTGTAGTTGTTTTCTGTAAGCAGTTTTGTTGGTCTCCATTTCTGTTATCTTATAATATGATTTTATTATGGCTTCATTGAGTTCTGATGTCCATCTCATTCTTTGTTCAGGTTGAGTCTGAAAGTTGAGTTGTGTACTGTGTTGCATATTATGTTGTGTATTATGTTGTGTATTATGTTGTATATCATTTTGTGTACTATGTTGTGTTACTACCCGTTGTATGTTCCCTAATTCAATTTCAACTTCTTTATAAATACGATCTATTGTTTGTTGCGGTAATAATTTCTTTCTGACAATCGCCCTACGCTGATCGCCTACTCTTTGCCGACTAACATCCATAGTAGGATATTTTTCAAGGAATTTGGTATGTAGTGGTGGTAGGTATGCATTTGTATCGGTTTCTAAGTTAGTTAAGAATAAGTATGTCCGTAGGATGAATTCGTTCATATCAGATGTCCATTTCCTACGTTTATTCGTAGAGCTGGCGATGGGTACAAGTTCATTGACAGAATTTGTCTCTTGTACAACATTCACCTGCTGTATTATATTTGTATTTAAGGATTCTATATTACTAGATACTAAAGATGAACAGTATGATGGTGATTTTGATGGAATTGATGGAAATAATGAGAGATTAGATGATGTCATGGATGATTTGTTTGATTGATGAGAATGATTGCCAGCTTCTGCTACATATGATTTCGATGATGTTTGACGACCCTGGGTCTTTGACCTAAGATTATATTTATTTGTATGATACTCCATTTTGTTCCCACGAGAAGCTAGAGACTTTAAAGTCGACCGTGGCAGAGCTCTGCGTTCACCACGGCAAGGGTAATTTAAACTGAAGGTCCCCCGGTATTCAGAGTTCGCATACTCAAGACTAAGCTCCCCCTTAGCCACGCAGCTATCGGCATATGCTGTACCACCTTAGCTTGGGTTTTCCTACATACTAAGTTACTTTATATATATATATATATATGTATATTTTACTATTTTTTTTTTTCTTTTTTTATTAACTTTTCTTCTTTTTTTTTTTTTTTTTTTTTTCCTCTTTTTATTATTTTACTTGCTAAGTTGCTTATATCTATCCTAACTACTAATCCCACCTTTTCCCACTTAACGCGACCCTTATCCCACCTATTAAACTAAACTCTACCTACTAAACTCCCTTCTTCCTGTCCTCATCTATCTACTACCCATCCGTCCCACCATCTAACCCACATAAAGTACCTAGTGTACTCTACGTGACAGAGCCATGTTAGCCGCGCCAGTAATAATTCAATTGCGTGTCCGCCCCCCACGTGAGTCTGGTGTTCGACTCGGACGTATGGTTGGTTTTGAGAGGCTTATTATTATTATTATTGTGTGAAATGTCCATGAATATTTCTTGAATCACTCCTGTGATACAGTTATATGTACATCTATACCAAGGAATTCACAATGAATGTAAAAAAAAAAATATTAATAATAGATACATATCATTTCATATTTTCCAAAGTTCGTGAGGTCAAACCTTATTATAATATTTTCTAACAGCTCAGTCTCACCCGTGACCATAGTGACTGCAAAGTCTCCGAAACGTGGGGCCAAAATTTAAAACAAATATACGCGTCTAAATCCGTAAAAAGTAGTTTTATTCAAACCTTATTACTTAATCATGCTAGGTTTTAGGATTTTAACAGCACTCAGAAATAAAAATAAAATACACGCAATCATTTATCATCAATTTTATTATAATAAAAATATAATATTATTATTAAATTATTAATATACTTAACATTAGACATATGAGCGTGTTTGTATGAAGTGACACGCTTGGTACGTGCTTTCAAATTTATTATTAAAATAAATAGTTAATTGTTATTACTTACATACACGACTATAAATACGTGAAGCAGTAATTAACATTAGTATTAAACATTCTAAAACACTAATTATAAATGTTTAAAATTAATTTAATGTGATGTACAAGAAATAACAAAAATATGAAATAATATTGAAATTTGTGCGTAATTTTATTAAATTTGTTTATAACCAAACCAGCTTAGAGAAAGTGACTTAAATGAAAGATATACATATTATTACTTTTTCAGTGGTTAACTAACTTCTTTTATTGAAAAATTAAATCTATGCATTGAGTGCATAGATTTGATACAATTATCGACGGGTTAATTTTTTAAACTAAACTAAACAATGAATTCTGATGAAATGAAATGAAAATCATTTAATCATGTACTTATGACAGGTCCTAACATTTTTTCCCTACTACCGGTTCAGAATGCAATCTACTGAGAAGAACCGGCGTAAGAAACACAGCAGAGCTTTTAATTAAATCTATATTTATTATCTATATTTTAAAAAAATACTTATACTGATAATGTCGATAATAAAATTCGACGATGTTAACTGAACTTTCTTGTTATAAAAACTGTTTATTATAGACTAAAGATTTTAATTAATATTAAATGTGCACAACAAAATATCTAAATATTCAAAATACAGCAATAAATAGTTGATTTCATTTTTACATCAATATTATCGTATATCATCGCCGACACGTACATATTAACACAGCCAGTAGGCACAGAAAATGAAGAATTAGGGATACTTTTCCTATTTACTCAAAATCTACTAAATATATTTTAATTCTGATCCACGTGTTTCTATACATAATAGTTACCTATGTTTTTAAAGTTATTTCATTAGTTAATACGCGATAATAGACCGACAAATGAAAAAAAAAATTTGAGAGGTTGTTTCGCCAAGATTTTCTATCGAGAAAACTTTTTTCACTCGCGTTTCTGAGTTCATGCGATCCTAGATCATATATTGAAAAAACATATACTTAAAAATTAGAGCTCTAGCCATTCAATCTAAAGAAACAATGAAAACTTCGTACATAGAAAAATGCACGAAGCTATTTTGGTATCCTCTTAAGTTAAGTTTAATTGTGCACGCAGAATTGGCACCAATGTTACAAATGGCTAGACAATCCACGTGATACCTCTTTCATTCCATGTCACAAGTAAGCTTGCTTTTTCTCAATAATCCAACATGTTTACAGCCAAAACATAAACTTTGAAAAATCTCGCGTCGATTAAGGGAGGGGGGAGGGGCTTACCAAAGGGGGAGGGGGGGTTGCAAAATTCTCAAAAATGCCGCACGTAATTAATGGACGCCCTCTTAAATATCTCTGTTTTCAGTCACGTCTTTTTCTCAAGAGTATAGCTAGAGTCTACATAGCGCCATCTACAATATTCGAACACGTGTAAACACACGACGAATAGTGAATTATAAAATAACAGAAAATAAATCCATACAATTCCATATTCTGAACTCCGCGATACCGATCATCGCGTGGAATTTAGAAAATTTTCCCGTTTGTGTAACATTTTTCAATATTGATTCGTTCCTATTTGTCGCAGCCTGATGTTATATAGCCTACAGCCTTCCTAAATAAATGGACTACCTAACAAAAGTGAAGTTTTTAATTCGAACCAGTAGTTTGTAGATGAACGCAATCAAACAAACAAACTCTTCAACTTTATATTATTAGGATAGAAGTATGGATTCAAATGCCTGTAATAACTTTATAAGATGAAGATACATATATAATACCTTACGCACAAATCGGCAATTTGAAATTAAATTAAATGTTAACATTAATTTTAAGTTAAAGATGTTCCACAATGAATTTTATTTAATGTAAGTAAATAAATTTCAAGTTTAAGATGGGCCACAAAATTGTGAAATATACAATGGTCACAGAGTTTCAATCTAACATAATACATATTCATGAAGTTGTACAAGTTTCTTATCAAACATTCAAATAACTCTAAAAGCTGTTTGCTGTGAATCACATTATTATCTAAAACGTATCTATTTCTATCTTAATATATACTAAGCTTTGAGGTAACTTTTCTTATAATTTTGCATACAGAACTTTGATTTTATATAATTACTAGCTAAGCATAATTTTGCAACACTGTGTCGCTCATAATGCGTGATGTTATAAAGCCTATATCTTTCCTCGATAAAAGTACTATCCAACACTGAAAGAATTTTCCAAATCGGACCGGTAGTTCCTGAGATTAGCGCATTCAAACAAACAAACTCTTCCTCTTTATAATATTGGTATTGATATACTAAGCTCAGCGCTAAATTTTACTGTAATCTTGCCTACTAAAGTTTGATTCGCCGTAATGTTTACATAATTATTCTAAAAATTATCTGCTGTCGTAACAATCTCATCTAAATCTAAACGTAACTTATCTTAGACAGCCTAAGATAAGTTATGTCAAGATAAATTCAATCCTTTTCGTCAAAAATATATTTTGGTAATTATTTTACTATAGTTACTATAAGTTCCACGTTAACAAATAAACATATTTTTTATTAACCTGCTATGCTGCTATTATTTATCTTTCTTAACTCTATTAGTATGTAGAGAGAGTAGTATTATTTATCTTCTTTCTGCCCATATTATTTGGGACCAGTGCAAGTTTTCTGTCAGGCGTCACATATCATTCACTCTTTTTACTTTATTTTATTAGTTAATTTCAATCACGTATTAATCTATTCGCAATAGGAGATTGCGAGAGATTCTTTAAATTTAATAATTTGCTTGGAAAAACACTTTAAAAACTAAAAAACACGCTTGAAAATACGACAATGGTATTATTTATAATGACTTATCGGACGTTTAAACGGAGATTTTATGTATTTTGACAATTTTCGCGAATCGATTTTAGCGAACTTTCAAACCTCCGATAACTCATTATGAATAAGACCATAATTATTTTTTTAAATTATTGCATTGTCATCGGTCCCTAATGTGTGCAAAATTTCAGAACAAGTAAAACAAAGTAACAAAGTAATTTTAACACACTTATTGAAGTAGTCTGACTACTTTAATAAGTGTGTTAAAATTACTTTCAAGGAATCCGTTACATAGATTAGATACATTGATAGATACCTACCGAACTAATATAAGCATGTTAAAAAGCAAAATTAATCACAAAGTCCCATATCAAACTACACAATTAAAAATAGCTTTAATATATTAAATTATGGTGGAAAAAGTGATTGCCGCAAGCGGGACTTGAATCCACGACCTCGGAAGTCCCGCTTGCGGCAATCACTTTTTCCACCATAATTTAATTTATTAGTTAAGCATAGCATGTCAATTGCAAAATCAATAAATTACTTTAGCTTTAATATTTTATGAATTAATAAACCTTTAGTCTTAAATAAGTAACTTGAAATACCGATAATTTAATTTTAATTCAGCATTTGTGATGTTCCCCATCAGTACAACAGAACTCCTTCCCGGCGGAGAAGCTGGTCGCTATCCAGTCTCCTCCACAGTTTCTTACAAATAGATACGCCTTTTCTCTGTGTACATCTCGCTCCACTGCGCCACAAATCACCGGTCCAGCCCGAGGTAAATAGTTTAATATCTGTACAACAACAATTAACATCAGTACAACTTAATAAATATAACGTTACCTGTGAAATATCTAGTCTTAATAAAATTATTACTTTAATATTTAATTTACTTGCTTTTCTCCGCAACTTCGTACGCGTGCCATTTGAAAACAAAACCTTAACTAATCTATACTAATAATAAAGCGGAAAAGTTTGTTTGTTTGTTTAAACGCGCTTATCCTCGAAACTACTGGCCCGATTAGAAATTTTTTTTTTTTGTTGATTAGTCCATTTATAGGGGAAGGCTTAAAGCTATATAACATCACGCTGCAATCAATAAGAGCGAAGCAGTAGTGAAAAATGTTGCAAAAACGGGTATTTTATAAATTCTACCTACACAAAACCATAATATCTTGAATCACTCTAGGTACCTATTAATAATAAAATCCGTTGCGTAGTTTTGAAGATATAAGCTCACATAGGGACATACATACAAAGAAATTTTGTTTTTTTTTTCTATACCTGCGATCAGTCGACCTAGACTATAATCAGGTGAGTTGCAAAGGGAAGTGGGGTTACGCGAGATAGAGCCACTGCTCTACCCGCTCTAATGACTTAGCACATCGGCTCTCTTCATTCGTCTGATCGGGTTCGGCTCCAAGAGGACACTCGATAACGGGTTGGGATGAGTTGCTAAGCGAGTCCTGTAGTTTAGTTTAGTTGTTTTATTTATTCTCTAGTTTATTTTTACATTTCACTTAAATTTCATTTCATTTTACAGTGTATTTCATTGTGTCCGCCTAGTGGGAGCTTTTGAAAACTATCCTAATTGTTTCCTCAGATTACTAGTATACAGATTAAATTGAGGACAACAACCGAACCGAGTCCTGTAGTTGGCTGAGTACTTTTATGCTTCTTCCGTGATAGTTGGGATTTCTAGGTACTCGTGGATTTCCGAATTACGAGTGTACCAGGGAGCCGATGAGAGGGTCCTTAAGATATTGTTCTGAGCTCTCTGTAGGCATATAATGTTGAACTTGCTGGCTGATGACCACAGTTGGATTCCGTATGTCCAGATTGGTTTTATAATGGAGCAGTAGACCTTTAGTTTGTTGGACAGTGATAATGCACTCTGCCTGTCAAGGAGCCAGAGTAAGTTTTTGAACCTTAGATTCACTTCATTGCGCTTTGCTCTTAAGTGGCGTCCCACGTCATCCTTCGGTCGAGGTGGAAACCAAGATATTTAACGCAAGAAGTTTGGGGCAGTGTGTCAGGGCCTAGGTTGACAGAGGGACATGTTGCGCGTCGTAGCGTGAATGTGATGTGGTGTGACTTCAAAGCGCTAGCCTTTATACGCCATTTTTTGAGCCAAGCATTGGTATCATCAAGTTGAGCTTGTAACAATCCACTCGCTACGTTTGGATCCCTGTCCCGACAGAGAAATGCCGCATCATCGGCGAAGGTCGCAACAGTAGCACTGGGTGATTGGGGTAGATAGCTTGTAAAAATGTTGTAAAGTATACAAAGATAATGATTTTGTTTTATACTAAGTAAAGATTTCTTCTTTTCCCATTTATGTTACAAACTATCCCTGCCTCGCTGTAAGTTGCATCCTATCAGGTATTTTTTTAAGTTTTCTTTACGCAAGAACCATCCTAGTAGTTACTTCATGTTCCAAAGAGAAAAGCAAAATCGGTTTAGTTATTGTCGAAATTAACGCGATTCATTTTAAATTCAAATATTTACAACCCCTGATATTGAATACTAGCTGTTGCCCGCGACTGCGTATGCGTGGATATTAGAAAATGTTCCCCCATTTTGCAACATTTTTCACTACTGCTTCACTCCTATCAGTGGCAGCGTGATGTTATATAGCCTATAGCCTTCCTCAATGAATGTACTATCCAACACAAAAAGAATTTTTTAATTCGAACCAATAGTTTCTGAGATTAGCGCGTTCAAACAAATAAACAAACTCTTCAGCTTTATAATATTAGTATAGACTAGCTGTTGCCTGCGACTCCGTCCGCGTGGAATTTAGAAAATTTTCCCCGTTTTTGCTACATTTTTCACTACTGTTTCGCTTCTATTGATCGTAGCGTGATGTTTGGCTATGATGTTTATATGTTGTTAGGCTATATAGCCTAAAGCCTTCCTCGATAAATGCCCTATCTAACACTGAAAGAATTTCTCGAATCGGCCCAGTGGTTCCTGAGATTAACGTGTTCAAACAAACAAACAAACAAACTCTTCAGCTTTATAATTTTAGTATAGATTTAGAATTTGTTAAATTTATTTTAGGGATCTACTGAATTCAAAATCGCGATATTTACGATCCTAATTAATGCTACAATATTAGGCTTTGCAATTTAATGGTATATTTGACTATAGTTTGTGAAATTAGCAGTTTATTTTACACATGTGTTAAGCATTCGAAAGCAATCATAATTAGCTAGAATATACACAGGATATTTTCATAATGGACATGTTACTTTTGCAAACAAGGTGTGGATGCGTTTATATATGACTAGCTGTAGCCCGCGTGGAATCTAGAAAAAAGTTGCCGTTTTCGCTACATTTTTTACTACCGCTTTGCTCATATTGGTCGCAGCGTGATGTTTTGTAATCTATAGCCTTCCTCGATAAGTGTACTATCCAACAATTGAAGAATTTTTCAAATCAGACCAGTGGTTCCTGAGATTACCGCGTTCAAACATAGAAATATAAATTGAAAGACTATCAGACTTAATAAGTGTAAAAATATAATGTACCTGATTAATAAAGGATATAGAAGGTTATTGAATTACAAGTACATAAGCTTAGCCAAGAGTGGGTTAATCAATAGTAAAATATAAATACCTATGTACATTTGCAAGCGAAAGCAGAAATTACAAAAAAAACAGATATAACAAAATTTGTGATTAGCAAGTAAGTATTTCAATCCAAGTCCCTTGGGGCCCCAGTCAATAATCAAGGCTACACAAACAAACCATTACGTCATAAATGAGCACTTTATATATCCTTTACGAACTAGTCACGCCATCTATCCGAAGGCTTGAAACCAATCTCACTAATAAATTCAAAGTTTTGGAATTCATTTGCTACTGAAATTCATACATAACAATGCACGATCTAAGGTGTATAATTTTTATTTGCAAAGTATTTTCTGGTATACAACTAGGAATGAAAACATTATTATAATATATGTCTCTACATACTAGTAGAGCCAAGAAATACTTCTTTACTTATGCCGTGCCTAATAGTGGGACGTAAATAAGCTTCAGAGAATAAACTTGAAAAAAATTTCTTTGTGTTGGATTGTCCATTTATCAAAAATAAGGCTTCATATATATTACATTTTTAGGTACTGAAGAGGAAAATACGTAGGCGAAACCCCTTTATGATGTAAAAATAGTTTATATCCAATTCCAGACACTCGACATAAACACACAAACCTGTAAGATTTGGAAGGAGATTGGCGATTAAAACAGTGACGAAGAATTTTTTAAATAAAAGATTATTGTATTAAAAAGACCTATCGGTACGTATATTATTTTATACACATACATTTAAACAAAGAATTGCAATACAATTAGATACAATTGACAACCCCTTTGTAGCGCATGCCGCTGTTTAGAACTTCACGCTCTCTTGATCTCAAACCTGAATTTAAATTAACTAGAAGATGAATGGATGTCACGGTCTAAACATTAATATATTCATGACATACACTTCTTCAAATAAACCAACACAGCAGTGAAACGAAAAATAGATACGCAAATAAATAGTTATTTGTATTAGGCAACTTGTACGCATGGGCGTGCGCTCTATACAAGCAGAAAAGCACTGCTTTACTTGCCATTCACAGATATTTTAATAAAACGTTCGTATGTTTTAGATGACTTTATTCATTTATTTACTATTAATTAAACAAAATATTATAACTTAAAAACGCCTAATAATTCATAAATAGCACCAATATGTGCTTGCAAATTGCTTTTTGCCAGGCGTTTGGCGAAGGAATAATATTAGCGTAGCTAGCAAGCTCCACGCCGCCCGCCTGCCATGAGTTCATATGTGTGTAGAAAATTTGGTGTCCGTGCACAGTTCGCAAACGCACACAGGCTTGCATATTGAAGACGCCTTGTACTGCATGTCATGCCGCATGAGTTGGCGATCGGAATTTTCCGCGAGTATTCGGCGTTCGTTCGTTACCTATTATAATCCGAATAAATATAATAGTCGGAAGTCTAATAAATCACGTATATGCATTTTTGTTTAGTAAGGTTTTATTTATTTAAATAGCAGAAATATTTTGGTTCGACGGAGGCCATTTTATTTTTTCGTGTGATTCATTGAACTGTTTAATATTGAGTTTCTTTAATTTAATAATTGTATGGATTTTCGTTTGTTGATTTTAAAATATTATTTGATTGTGAAATGTGTGTTGATAGTGTGTGTTTGTTAAAAATTAAAAATAACAAGTTCAACAACAAAGCCAGCAAAAAGGTAGGTAATGGTGCCTATTCTATGTGCAGAACTAAACTTAACCATTCACACGTTCAAGGATACTTTGATATCCAAAAAAAAGGGCAATTTACGTCCAAGGATACTTTTATATCCATAGCGACATTTTATAAAACCGACATCTATGGACAAATTGCGTTATTTTTTGCGTCTATAAGTTGTGTAATAGATAGCTGATGAATTACTTCACAATCCATAATCACTAGATGGCAGTTTTTATCTTCAGTCCACTTTACGCTTTGTGTTTAGTAAACAAGTGAAGCGGATTGTCGTAAGTAGTTTAGTTTTATTTATGAGTTCATAGATTATTAATATTATTATACATCAAGATAAACTAGATGATTTGTGCTTTATAATTAAGTATACATATAGCATACATATCACAGTTTTAAGAGTAAAATCGAGTTATATTTTGAATTGTTATGTTTTCTCCTCTGTCCTCTTCTGTTCTCATTTTTAATACTTTAAAATAAATTTTCAGATCTTAAAAAATAGATAGATTTCATCTGTAGTCTTCTAGTAATTTTTCGTAGTATTTGTCTTCACTCTAGGTATTATAGGTAAGAAGCTATAAAGGTTTTTTGTTACAACATGCGAGCGCGGTACCGATCGAATCAGCGCCACGCGTAGCTGGACGGACAACGGTATAATAGGTATTTAGGTCGGGACGTGGGAATGGTTATCTTAACTAAAAAATGAAAACAGCTATTGCTGTATCTTAAATGTTTCGCTATTTTTTTGCACACATTTATATTAATTAAAATCGTTAGTCTATAATAAACAGTTTTTATATAAAAAAAGTTATGTTAACATGCCGATTTGTGTTATTGACGCTATCAATTTTCATTTTTTAGTTAAGTTAAGTTTAGGTCTGCACATAGAATAGGCACCAATGTAACTCGAAAATTTCATGTTAAAAGTTATGAAACGTATGTACATACGTACATGTACGTATGTATGTACGTACGTAGTTATTGTTTAGTAATTCTAGTACAGTGTGGACTAATTCGGGATATTCAGATTTAAATTTGTTCTGTTGGCATGGTTTCCGACTTAGAGATCCGTCGCGTGGCTATGCTAAAAATCTATAAAAGAAAAAGTTTTTGTGACTGCCTACCCTATTTTAAATACCAGTGCACGCCGCTGCTTGTACGTATGGTGACGAATTAGGAATAGAACTATCACCACCCTATTTCCTTTACTCAGTAAGACATAACTAATGGTTCGAATATTACGTGCACGATTAAACTTAACTAAAAAATGAAAACAACTATGGCGTATTTTGCTTAATTGGTTATTTCGTTGTCCACATTAAAATCAAAATCAAAAATCATTTATTCATGTAGGCACATTGTTTTTTGGCAAAAAATAAGCTCTGTATGATATGTTAAAAAAATTTTCCCTACCACCGCTTCAGGACTTGCAATCCGAATTCATCCACCCGATTCCAATTTATTGTTATCAGAGTTAGCCTATAATATAGAGATTTTCTGATAAAATTGTGTTACTGAAACTCTCAATATTCATTTTTTAGTCAAGTTAAGTTTAATTGCACGTAGACTCCATTAAATAATATAGGCAAAAAATAAGTATATTAAAGTATACTCGGTATCTTATATGCTACGTGAGTTGTGCTCTTATTAAGAAATAAGTATCTTAAAACAAAAGATGAGATACTCTGTAGAGACGGAGTGCCCGAAACTAAATTCCATGTTATGCCAACACACCTGATCAGCGAGGTAAAGCAGACCAAATACCCTCCCAAAGTGGAGACGGCTCATGCCCAATCGTGGGACGTGAATGGGCTAGAGAGAGAAAGATAAGGCAAAAACACTTACCACGTCCAAACAACGACTGATACAGTTCTTAAAACCAGAACTGCAAGGGAGGCTGGGAGAATCAGTATCATAGGTGACAACAGGCTCGCCTTGTGGAGGTCCTCGTGGCCTACTACGTCGGCCTTCCTTCACTTGTTGGGATAAAAAGACGCCACACTGACACGGCTCGGGCTAAAACAATGTATATACAATTTATACCTTTCTGCTAATGAAATAATCCGTATTAGTGACTGAATGATAGTATTCTCTTTCAAATAATATATTTCTCTAATAATTGAGTACTTTTAAAAAAAAGTTCAACCGACTTCATGTGTTTTTGAAATTTGAGGGTTTTCCTCGATATCGCACGTGATAACTGTTAGATCCTGACCTAGTGCCAATGGGTACAAACGGGAACCACCAGCTTATTAAAATAAATATTTTATAAAGTCTGATGGTGACGGAGCAAGAATACAAGTGTCACCACCCCGTTTTCCTCCCACAGTTGCTTTAAAAACCCCCTTGTCACACTCTTTGTCGGCGCGGCATAATAAATAAATAAATAAAATAAATAAATATTCACGGACATTTCACACAACGTCCTCTGATCTCAAGCTATGCTTATATGCTTGTGTTATGGGTACCAGAATACGGATATACTACATAAACTTCTTTTCTTTTGTAAATACATACTTATAATACATAGAAAACACCCAGACGCAGACAGACAAACATTTGTATGACATTTATGGATATCACACAAATGATTGTCCCAAGCGGGAATCGAACCAATAACCCTGTCAAAGAGGGCCGTGCCCAACTGTGGGACGTTAAATAGCTGGGAAGAAAGGAAGGAACGCATTTACAGCTAAGTTGTTCATTATTAACTCTTACCTCATCATCACTATTGTTAACATCATCATAGCTCATTAGATCTTCCTCCGACACGCTTACAAATTCAGCTCGCTTTGTTTTCCGTTTAGCTTCACTTTTTATTATCAGGACTAGTGCTATTGTAACAAGAATAAAGACCTGACTCTTGCCACGCATTGTTCTTCAAAGGTTTTCGTAGAGGTCTAAAAATTAATAAATTTTAACAAATTGTTTGATATATGGCAAGATGAAGTAATAACCATTGAAATAATCAATTTTTGTTACGGATGATAACGCAAATTGCAATCAATCATCATGATAACATTACGCCTTTTTCTCATGGGTGTAGGCAGAGACTATAGAGCGGCATCTGTTACGATCTTGTGTCATGGATACCAGATAAGTACGGATATCAATACTACATATCTACTCTTTTTTTTAAATACATACTATTATGCACCTACCATAATACATAGAAAACATCCAGACGCAGTACAAACATTTGTACGACATTTATAAACATCGCACAAAATAATAGTACTGTGCAGGAATCAAATTGTTACTACCGCACTACTAAACTCTGAACCCCTCAAAAGCAACATATGGAAGGGCTGAAATTTAAAAAAAAAATGGGTACTTACTTTTAAGTCAATTAAAACACGCAATTTAAGGGCTTTAAAGACACTGCACATAAGATTACTGAGTTAGTGGGATGATACTTCAAACATAAATTAGAAGTATCACCAACCACAAAAAATTTTTAACTGTGACCAGACCCTCAACAATTTAATTTATAAACTTCTCATCTGTGACTTATCTTGAAGATTTGTTAACACAGCATTTTGTTTCCATGTATTTACAACAGAACGTGCCAATATTAACATGGATATATTTTAAAGCAGGCCAAGTACGAGTCGGACACGCACACAAAGGGTTCTATACCAATAATATCGTTATATATTCGTCACAATAATATCGTTTATGGGTATCATTAAGTTGCATTAAAAACATTTTTTATAGTCTTCAGGTTTTTAATATTTGTATAGCATCAACAGTTAAAAAGCATCTGTGAAGATTTCGACTGTCTATTTAATACCATTTCTAAGATACAGGCTGGTGTAGGACGGACGGAGATGCAGGGTTCGGTTTACTTTTCTCTCTCTCTCTCTCTCCAGCCAGACCATTAACGTCTCACTGTTAGCCACGGGCCTCCTCCACTTTGGGCGGGTTTGTGCGTACTACGCCACACTAACCAGGCGTGTTGGCATAGGATTTAGTTTCGAGTTTTTCTTTCTCACAGTAGATGTTACCTTCTTAAACCCTCAGCTGGCTCTTACAGCGCCCTGGGGGAAAAATTGGGTGGTGATACTTGTATTCTTAATCCGTCACCACACGGATTACCACGCTTTAGCTATTGATACAGAACCCTAAAAACTATTCTTTAAAGTATACGTGATTAGATGCACTATAGATAAGGATTGTTATAACAATTAAATTATTAAAATTCCATGTTGATGGTTGAAAGATAACACTGGTTTACCGCAGCTTAGATACATTTTGTTAATCTATACAATAAATTGATGTAATTTATTGTAGTTCTCTGTGATATATCTAAGTACTTGTAGGCAACTAGCTTCTTAATGGTCTATTTTGTATGTCAGAGTGGCGACGGATTAAGAATACAAGTGTCACCAGCCCTTTTCCTTCCCAGGGTGTAAGAGCTAAGGAATATTGTACACAGATAACATCCTCTGTGAGAAATGGAAAGCTCCAAAATAAACCCTACGCCCAGAGGCGTATTTACCCTCGGGGCCATGGCCCAGGACGGCCAGCCTGAGAAGGGCGGCGAAAGCCTTCAAGTTTAGGGTGGCTAATTAAATTGGCCCAGGGCGGCCCGGGACGTCAAATCAAATGGCCCGGGGCGCTAATTTTCTAAACATGCCTCTACCTACGCCAACACGCCTGGTCAGTAGTAGTAGATCATAATCCCTCTCAAAGTGGAAGAGTGCCGTGCCCAGCAGTTAGGGAGACAGGGCAGGCAGGGGCATTAATGGGCTGCAGAGATAGTACGCTTTTTACAGAAAATATAGCTAAGCAGTAGCATAGCTTGCCTTAGAGGAGCTCTGTATAAAATGAATTTTGGGACTCGGACGGGAATTGTTTTTACGAATTTTTTCTTTCATTCTTCCTAACCTCTTATAGCCTGCGTCATAGTTACGGCTAACACCGAATTCAATGTATTGCGTGTAGCAAATTATGATACGGCTTCATCCATAACACGCTTCGTGGTTTAATGGTTTATGTAACGAACTTCCATTCACGAGGTCGCGAGTTCGATCCCCGCATAGTATATTTATTGGTGTACCTAATATTTAATCATTGTTACTTCGTGTAGGTGTTTTTTATGTATTATTACATAAAAGTATTCACAAAAAAACAATAGTTTATGTAGTATCCGTATTCTGGTACCCAAAACACAAGCAAATAAGCTTAGCTTGGAACCAGAGGACATTTTGCGACATGGCCGTATTTATTTATTTATTTTTATCTAATTCTAAATGATGTCAATAACTCTCTATAATTTAAAAAATGAATAAAAACATTGTTAGATGTGACCAATTTTATTTTCTACAGAAATTTTAAAAGTACTATATTTATTTCGAAGATAAAATTGACAAAATGTATGTATAAATTACATTCACACAACTACACACATATTTCTTTTGGCAAAACTATCATACGTAAAGAAAATCACACAATTTCACAGCCTTCTCAAAGTAGGTATTATACTATACAATACTGAAGCAATTTTAATCAACACTATCATTATTTAGGACGTCTCTTATGCTACATATCTAGGGAATAATGAAAACTCCAAAACCAGATTCTTTAAAAAAAAACATAAAAATGGTCACAAAGAAAAAAAAATTAAAAACAAGCAAAATTTTAATAATAACAACATAACAGAAAAGGTATTGAACAAAAAGGTTTCACATGCAATTGTAATATAAACAAATACAAAATAATGTACACATCACAATAAATATGATGTTAGGTGGTTCAAAAACATATTTATTTATTTAAGAGTCAAGAAATCACTGACATAAAAAAGAAACTTAAAATACCAATAAATAACATTATAACACAAAAATAACTAACACCTAAAAGCTGCAACTAAAAATTATTTATAATTTAATATTTTATATATTAACACTATCCACTTAGCTATTATTTTAATTAATTATGAATACTATAAAAAATATTATTAAAACAACACTAAAATTGATCATAGAGTAGATTTTTTTTAATTTAAGTGTGCTACTCTATTATCAGCAACTGGATTTAAATAATTCTATTTTTAAAATTTAGATTCATAAGTAGGTTTAGGCTATTTGTTACTAACTACTCAGCCAGGCTTAAATATTGATTTTTGTAGTATCTTTTTTGTGTTTTGCAATCAAACGATGATTATATTATAGAGTTAAACATAAAGGCAAAAACAGGAAACTATAAAGAAATATTTTATTAGTTCAATCAAAATGAAATTTAGTTTCTGTTGTTTCTGTATAAACTGTTTCATAAAAAACTGACATATTTTATTTCTAAAACTCCATTTTTCTCTCAGTATCACTGCAAAATATTAGTCAGTAGCATAGCACTTTTGAGATTGCGCCTCTATTGATGGACTTAGCACGAAACACATGTTCCAATTGTAATTATTCCACTGCTTTTTTATTCACTTTTCATTATTACTCTGTTTAGTATTTGTTATGAAAACTTAATAGTTAAACACTTGAAAGTTATATTGAAAAATTAATCAAAATTGCAGTGCCTAGTGCCAATTAACTATTAGTTCAATATTTTTTAGTGTGGCAAAAGACTAACTACCTACTGCTCAGAATGTTATTTTAAGAGACTATACTTTCTTTTTTTTTTAACAGACTCCTAACTTCTGACTTTTTAAAACAGCATCTATGTCTTGCCTACTTGAAATCAATTCTCAATATCACAACTGGCAGTTTTGATTGTAGTTATTATGGGATTGAAAATTCTGGACTAATTCCTATCAGTCTCTTAATTAACTATAGTCTATGAAATAGAATATTAATGGACATTTTCAAATTGCAGCTTATACTGTTTGGTATTAAGTTTTACTTATAAAAACACTATAATCCTGAATAATTTATTAAAATCTAACATTAATTGTACTTTACAGATATTAGATTTTATTTATTAATATATTGGCACATAAAATGGACTATTCTTAAATTTATACCTTCTAATTTTTAATTATTAATAATTAGAATTTGTAATGACATAATTTATCATTATACTGTAATTATAGCATATAATATTTGTTTTAAAAATCTAAGTCTTTGGCTAACACTAGTTTAGCCTCGCCTTCAAACACAACCTTCTTTTCTTCTTCTACAATACAATAGAACTTAACTTTGAGAATCTTTCTAACATCAACGAGTTCCACACTTATAGTTAACTTTTCACCAACAAAGCATTTGTTAGGAAATTTCATAGTTTGAGATACTAAAACAGTACCAGGTCCAGGCAAATGTGTCCCGATTAGACCTGCTACCAACCCATTCAGTAATGCACCATGCACTATAGGCCTCTTATTACCGTTATTCTGATGCAAATGATTATGATCACTCGTTAAATTAGAGAAGGCATCTAAATCCTTCTGCGTCAACGTTTTTTGAATACGGATTTTATCACCAGCTTTAAATGCTGTATTACTAAACGTAGTAGTATGAATTTTACATATCTTCTGATAGTTTTTATTCACAGCAATATACGGGAACCTGTTTGATAGCATTTTGTTGGTTTTTTTTCTTTTTTATTTGTTACTTCTTCCTTGTAGTTCAACCATCTTGTAAATATATTTTGGCTAAATTGCTTAATATATTATTGTCTGAGTTTTGAATTTTAGAAATAATTCTGATAACTTCTTCCGTATCTATATCTTGTCTCCAATATTGTTTAATTTGAATAAATGTTGTTAAAGTATCAGCTACAATATCTGTATTGCTTATTTCCAACAAAGGTATCAACGGTTTGATCCCACAGTGGGTTAAAATATAATCACCATTCAGGGGGTCTGAAAAATTAAAGTTAATACAATTAGAATAACACTAAAAAATGTATTAGGTAACTATGTAACCCTGTGTCAACACTCCTGGTCAGAGCGTCACAGTAGACCATAGTCCCTCTCAAAGTAAAGGAGGCCCGTGTCCAGCAGTGGGGCGTAAATGGATTGAAGAAAGAGGAGATGAGGTATTATGCAATACCATAGTATTATGTAATAACAAAAATCTTAGGTAAAACGAAACAAATTATCTAAACAACAAAGACTAAACAAATAAGTATGTTAGTTAGTGTATAGGACTACCAGTGGATAAATAAAATTACTAGCTATATTAAAGAGCTATATTAACAGTTTCCATATACCTACGTTTATAGTAAGAGCTGTACATCATAAAATAGGAATTAATAGGATTAATATCACAGTATTTTATAAGATAATTATTTAAATTAAAATGAAATAATAACAAGTTAAATATATTCTTACCACAGGATAAATTGCATACTCCAGCTACAGCAAAATGTAGCAGTTGATGATCACTTTCATTCTTCAATACATGTATGAATATGTCCAAAACGCCAACATCCCTTATAAATTGATAATTAATAGGATCATACGCAAAATTTGCCAAATTTGCCAGCACTTGACATTTACAATCTGAAAAATAACAGGGTCCGTGTATAATATCTATCAGGTTATGTTTAAATGGTTTAAAACTACAAATCACCTTTACTAGAAATTTGAATTATGTTATGAAAGATTTATTATTCATATTTACCGTAAGACGAGGAATGCAAATATTCGTCCACTAAAAGGGATAGGAAGCTTTCACGATCAGTACCATTCTCAGGCGTACGCTTCAAAAGTTGGGTTCTGCTGCTAAACATTGAGTAAAGTACTAAATATTTTGAGAAATGAATTAATTTTGGATTATCACTCGATAGAACAAATTACATTTAATTAGACAATCACGCTCCATCAAAACAACGTTTCACAGCAAACAGTGCCTCCATTTTGAATTACGTCATAGACTAGTAGCAAAGAGTATAATAATATAGACTAGTAGGCTACACAGACACCCCGTTTTCCTATTGGCGCACAATAGCGCATTATGCGGCACAATGCTCAACGTTGAGTGTTCCAATTACAGCATCGCATCGCACAATCGAGCACTCTCAAAAGTGATGCGTGCAATCCATACCAACTTCAGCGACAGAAAATTAACAAGTATTTTTTCTTTAAATTGGCATTGATTGAAATTTTATTTATATATTATCGTTAGTTATATTATTTATTGTTAAAAAAAAATTTAAAGCTTTCTTTTCGTCGGAGTTTTCTGGAAATATTTAAAGTTAATTCAAGCTGTGTTAAAAAATAAATAAATATAAGTATGGATGAAGATATAAACAATGACTTTTTTATATTCCACACTTATAATGTGAATACAATGTTTATTTTAGAATTTTTTTTTTCAACACTGAATTTAGCGCACTCTGCTGGCGCATTTTAAAACTAATTCACGTTCCAATTAAGCTTTAGCATTGTGCGGCATTATGCGGCACTGAGTCGCATTATGCTCTGCAATTGGAAAACGGGAACAGACTACAGCCACAGAGGACACAGCCAAAATAGACCAATTTTTGTATCTTAAATAAAACCATTTCATTGCAATAATTAATTGAGACGCACTTTATATTAAATCCACTCATCAAGACCGCTTTATTTCATAGAATGAAAGATTCTTATTTGTTTAATTGTTTTTTAACTTGCACGAAATACTAATCAAAGGCTATAAGCCCCGTTTTCCAATGGCAGAGCATAATGCGACTCAGTGCCGCACAATGCCGCACAATGCTTAATTGGAACGTGAATTAGTTTTAAAACGCGCCAGAAGAGTGCGCTAAGTTCAGTGTTGAAAAATAAATTCTAAAATAAACATTGTATTCATATTATAAGTGTGGAATTTAAAAAAAGTCATTGTTTATACCTTCATCCATACTTATATTTATTTATTTTTAACACAGCTTGAATTAAGGGCCTACATCAATATTATCGTATATCATCGCCGACACGTACATATTAACACAGCCAGTAGGCACAGAAAATGAAGAATTAGGGATACTTTTCCTAATTACTCAAAATCTACTAAATATATTTTAATTCTGATTTACGTGTTTCTATATATAATAGTTACTTATGTTTTTAAAGTTATTTCATTAGTTAATACGCAATAATAGACCGACAAATGAAAAAAATAAAAAAATTGAGAGGTTGTTTCGCCAAGATTTTCTATCGAGAAAACTTTTTTCAATCGCGTTTCTGAGTTGATGCGATCCTAGATCATATATTGAAAAAACATATACTTAAAAATTAGAGCTCTAGCCATTCAATCTAAAGAAACAATGAAAACTTCGTACATAGAAAAATGCACGAAGCTATTTTGGTATCGTCTTAACTTTGAATATTTCCAAAAAACTCCGACGAAAAGAAAGCCTTAAAATTTTTTTTTAACAAAAAATATTACTAACGATAATTATATAAATAAAATTTCAATCAATGCCAATTTAAAGAAAAAATACTCGTTAATTTTCTGTCGCTGAAGTTGGTATGGATTGCACGCATCACTTTTGAGAGTGCTCGATTGTGCGATGCGATGCTGTAATTGGAACACTCAACGTTGAGCATTGTGCCGCATAATGCGCTATTGTGCGCTGATTGGAAAACGGGGAAAATATTCTATATTATATTTTATAGCAATATACTCTGTGATACTCTATGCTCTGTGACTGCACATGTTTTCTGTCAGTGTCAACTGTCATTAGTGCCATTACTGTCAGTTAAAATAACCTGTATTTGCCTTGTGGATGCTGAGAAAAATTAAAACTAATTCTATTCCAGATAGTTTTATCAATTGAACAGAATACATTTGTATTCAACCCTAAACATATTAAAACGGGTCAGTCTCTAAAGAATGTTGTGCCACGAATAACACTATTGAATAAAAATAATCAAAATGAGTGCTACACCGCATATTGCAGGTAACATATTTCATGGTTAACATAAAAAATACATGAAATGCTTTTCATTTAATGTATTTTTTAAGTTAAGTAAGTTCTAAGCAAATGTTTGTAATATTATTTTCAGGACTAACCAACAGGAATATTTTCTTAATTGACTTCAAAGAACCATATGCAGAAAAATCTCTAAGAGATGAAACCACTACTAACATACGGAGTATTGTGTTTAGTCCCAAAGGCACCTATCTTGCGTACCGTACAGACAAAAAGTTAGTATTATATGTTTAATAATATGTATTTTTGTCACAACTTTTCGGCATTTATGACCAGATGTAAGTGTGCGGTGGTTGAAGCCAAGGAAGTATGTTTGGATCGTACCAGATGACGCTCTATCGTATCTGCCTACCCCATGGGGAAAAGCCATAATGATGTTAGTAAAAATCTGACATCTTGTTTCTGTTAGTAATAGTCATAGAATTAGTAAACTGACCTAGAACACATGAGAAGCCATTATATAAGCCTGGCAATCATCCCTTGAAATAATCCTACCATAAAAATATACTGACAGATTATACGCAAAAAAAGAATTATTTATGTATGTTTCACTTTTTTTTATGAAATAGAATACAGAGTATTTTATGCATTCAATAATAGTTTTGGCTTTTTTAAATATTATGTTTTTCAGGGCAGAGATAGTAAAATGTGCAGATTGGTCAGTGACAGCAGCGGTTGAAGGAAACATAAAAGATATGTTTTTTTCACCACTAGACAATTATTTCACTGTGTGGGAGATGTTTTTGATGACTAAGGACAGCCCTCAGGTAAATATCTTTTATAAATCCTTACTAATTAAAATGTGAAAGTAATCCTGTCCGTTGCTCTTCCATGACAAAACTACAGAACCAATCTAAATGTAATATTTTTTTAATAAATATTCATGGACATTTCACACAATGTCCTCTGGTCCCAAGCTAAGCTTATATGCTTGTGTTATGGGTACCAGAATATGGATAGAATACATATACTACTTTTCAAATAAAATTGATGACATATGCTACTTTTTGAGCAGAAAAAAGAGCAAATCGAAATTATTATTAATTTTCCTTGATATTGCCAAAGCGTTTGACACCGTTTCTATAAAACTATTACTGGCAAAGATGGAACAGATGGGAATTAGGGGCCTTCAACTGAAGCTTTTTCAGAATTATCTGAGTGATCGCATGCAGACGGTTAGGGTTGAAAATCACATAAGTGACGAGCTCCCCGTCTTATATGGTGTGCCACAAGGCAGTGTACTGGGCCCGACACTTTTTCTGATATACCTGAATGACCTTGGCAATATATCTTTCCCGGAAGCTAAACTGATTACTTTTGCGGACGATACTGCGCTCTTATTCAGTGGTGATACGTGGAAAGAAACATATGCATCGGCTCAAGTCGGTTTCAATAGAGTATCACAATGGCTAACAAGTAATGTGCTAACTTTGAATGTATCTAAAACAAAATATGTCAAATTTTATTTAAAATCAAGCAGCCTACCATCCTCATTGGCACAGCCTTACTCCATAGTTGCCCACAAATGCCAAAACCAACATTGCCTTGAGGGCGAGTGTCTATCGCTTCAGGAGGTTGATGCGGTCAAGTATTTGGGGATTATAATTGATAGTAGACTAAAATTTCAGGGTTACATCAGTACACTCAGCAAAAGGTTGCGGAAGCTAATATACGTCTTTAAAACTTTACGTCTGATAGCTGACGATAATATCAAAAAATCTGTATATTTCGCAGTTGCTCAATCCCTTCTTACGTATTGTATCGCCTCCTGGGGTGGTGCTACCAAAACTGCTATGCTGGAGCTGGAGAGGGCGCAAAGGGCGATCTTAAAGGTGTCATTGTGTTTACCATTTAGGTATCCTACCGAGTTATTGTATAAAAAAGCGGATGTGCTTACAGTGCGCCAGTTGTTTATCCAAGAATTGATACTGAAGCAGCATTGTCTCCTAAACTATAATCCATCGTTGTGTAGGAACAAAAGAAGGTTCAAGCCTGCTAACCCTACGTGTACTCGATTCTCTAGAGAGTTGTCCATGCGCTTTTTCTGCCACCTAGGGCCGTTCCTATATAATAAAATCAACGGAATTCTATCCATCTACGAACTTAATAAAATCAAATGTAAAATGAAAATATCTAATTTTTTGAAGGGTCTTAATTATGGTGAAACTGAAAAGTTACTCGTTATAGTAACCTAGGATGTACTTAATTGGTATCATCTGCTGTGGTTACCATTTTATTTATTCAATTCACTTATTTAATTTATAGACACGTAATTCTCAATTTATCATACCAACATAACACATACCACACTCTTCTTGTACACACAAATACCTTCACATGCACCCATACACATACACATGACAATAAAATTTTTATTTTTGAAGCAAATTTTTTTAATACTAACAATACTAACAATTACAAAGATAAGTTATGTTTTGTAATATGTATCAAAATATGTTTTAGTCACACCAAAATTTTTATTTTTACTTTGATTATGCTATATGTAACGGTAATTAATGTTAAATGACAATATCTACGGGGGAGGCCTGGTATCCTGAAATACAGGCCCAAAGCCTAGTTTAGGTACCAGTCTCCCACAATACATGTGAGTGTAACTTTATTGTGCTGTTCATGTACACTATAATTTATTATGTAGTATTGTGGTGAGAAATAAAGAATTATCTTATCTTATCTTATTATACATGCAAACAAAACTAGTTTTAAAAAAAAATTCTGAAAAATACATTAGTGTGACAATAACACTAAATTTTGCGGGACCTTTACCATCTAAATATGTCAATAGTTGATTAACTCAAATATTGTTCTAAAGAAAACTTACAAATGTATATTTTTAAATTCTTCAGTCGGTATTTTTTAAATCCGTGTGGTGACAGATTAAGAATTTCTATTCTTTATGGACGGATTAAGACACTTGTGTGTCACCACCCCATTTCCTCCCAAGGGTGCTGTAAAAGTCAGCTAAGGGATATTGCACACAGATAACATCTTCTGTGAGAGACGGAAACCTCGAAAATAAACCCTGTGCCAACACGCCTGGTCAGCGCGGCACAGTAGACCATAATCCCTCCAAAATGGAGGAGGCCCGTGCCCAACAGTGGGACGTAAATGGGCTGAGGAAGAAGGAGAAGAAATTCTTAATATTATATTGCCATTTTTGTATCTGCATTAGTTTAATACTAGTACATAATAAATAATGTTTCAGGGTAAACCCAACCTAAATGTTTTAAAATCATCTGATGGACAACTCTGTGGAAGTTTCACACAGAAGAATCAGGCTGGATGGTAATAAGAATGTGTTCAAGTATTTATTATTCCCTAATCATAGCAAAAAAACTAAATCGTTATAGTTATAATAAAGTTACAACTTTATTACACTTGTTTCTTGTTAAAAGATGTACTCCCTCTCTCTCTCTCTCTCTCTCTCTCTCTCTCTCTCTCTCTCTCTCTCTCTCTCTCTCTCTCTCTCTCTCTCTCTCTCTCTCTCTCTCTCTCTCTCTCTCTCTCTCTCTCTCTACCTCCCTCTCTCTCTCTCCAGCCCATATACCTCCCACTGCTAGGCACGGGCTTCCTCCACTTTGGGAGAGATTATGGTCTACCTACGGTGCCGCGTTGACCAGGCGTATTGTCACAGGGTTTATTTTCGAGTTTTCCGCCTCTCACAAAGGATGTTATCTTTGTAAAATATCCCTTAGCTGACTTTTACAGCACCCTTGGGAGGAGATGGGGGAGGCAACACTTGTATTCTTAATCCATTACCACACGAAGAACAAGATGTACTACAGCTTCACAAATTAGTAAATACATTATGCATTATAATTTTTGTTTCAACTTTTTATTAAAAGCCATTGCATGGTTATTGATCTACTAGTTTACTGCCATTCTGATTCTTATTTAAATTACATTGTCCTTAATAAATCTTATTATAGTGGAAAAAATCAACACCGTAAGCGGATTTTGTATTCACAACCTTGAAACACTGTTTCATTGCTCTTCCAACTGAGCTACCATGGAACTAGCACCATGTTAATCAAATTTTCTGCTACAATGTTTCTAAATTAGAGTCATCATCGCACCGATGTTTTTGGACAACGCTCTCTATTGAACAGTTTGCACAATTCGATCGACGGAAAGGTTATTACGAGAGTTTTCATGAACACTGAAAGAATTTTTCTAATCGGACCATATTTTCCTAAGATTAGAGCGTTTAAACAAACAAACAAACTCTTCCGCTTTATAATCTTAGTAAGTATTAGTATAGAAGTTGTTAGAGACATTTAATTATCAATTTTGCAGGGAGCCAAAATGGTCATCAGATGAAAAATTATTTGCTTTACAAGTGAATAATAGGATATTAATTTATGAAGATGGCAAGTTTGATAGATATACACAACATCTGCAGGCAGAGAAATTGCAAGCATTTAGTGTCTCACCAAGTCCGGCGCCTTCATATTATTTATCTGCATTTACTATAGGTAAGAATTATTTGATAGTCCCTGACCAATCCAAGAGCGATTTTCGTTAAAAAGGTACCACCTTTGGTATTTTTGTGCAAACAATCTGTTTTTGAATAGGTAGGTAGCAGAGATCGAAATTAGGTAGAATTATTAAAAAAGAGAAAGTGGATCTGACTGAAGGCAAAGAGATTAAGTAAAGGATGTACGAGTGATCAATTGAATAAACTCATATATTCAATTTGTTTAGCTTGAATGATATCATAAAACAGCATTTTATATAAAGAATCATGACATAATAAAATCTAAGATTTAATTTCACCCATAATATTGTGACATTACCAAAGATGTGAAGATTTACGTACCTACAACAATCCTCTTTGTTAATAGTTGCTACATTTTACTAGCATTTACTACAAATTTTATATGCAAATGGGCGATCATAGGAAAACAATAACGAAAATGTGGAACACTCCACTTAAGGGCCTACATCAATATTATCGTCGACATGTACCTATTAACACAGCTAGTAGGTATAGAAAATGAAGAATTAGGGATATTTTTTTGTTTACTCAAAATCTACTAAGTAAATATATTTTAATTCCGGTTTACGTGTTTCTATATATAATAGTTACTTATGTTTTTAAAGTTATTTCATTAGTTAATACGCGATAATAGACCGACAAATGAAAAAAATAAAAAATTAGAGAGGTTGTTTCGCTAAGGTTTTCTATCAAGAAAACTTTTTTCAATCGCGTTTCTGAGTTAATGCGATCCTAGATTATGTATTAAAAAAACATATACTTAAAAATTAGAGCTCTAGCCATTCAATCTAAAGAAAAAATGAAAACTTCGTACGTAGAAAAATGCACGAAGCTATTTTGGTATCCTCTTAACGAAATTCTGAATTGAAATGTCGATATTAGTATCACCATTTCTATGCAAGTACATAAAAAAATTCCGACCTAAGGTGATAAATAGTTGCATATAAAAAGAAGTTAATTTGTACTTCATACGTAAAAATACTTTGTTTCAATTTTTTTATTTTGTACATCTAGGTAAACAAGGGCAGCCTTCATTTTGGCGGGTATTTAAATACCCACTGCTTGAACAGACGCAAGAAGTAGTGAGCCGCTCTTCGTTTCAGGCAGACAAGGCCACTTTCTATTGGAACAAGCGTGGAACTAATGTATTTACTGTGACACAGACTGATGTGAGTATCATACATGTCGTAGTAACATAATAGAGAATGGAACTGCCATGGTTTTAATCAGTCTACAAATTGTAGAAACTATCTTTTAGATGTTCATACAATCAATCTGACATTCTCTAGCACACATAAAAGGTATCCACTACAGGTCTCCAACCAAATCTCCCTTAAACCTGCTTTCACCACCATGATAATGATGTCCACACAAAACGTCACTTTTCAATCGCCATTTCTCACAAATACACACTTTATAATCACGCGGTTACGAACTGTATAAACTCTTTATCACTACTGTAAACAATTAGGCAGCGATTCGCCCAGCCTAAAGTCTCAAATGATACTGATTGTAAGCTGTGTTTTTATCGTATTTAGAGTGAGTATAAATACCCCACCTTAGTGGGGTAAACACGTGTTAGGACTTTTCTACAATTATTTACGTTAAAGAATTATGCGTTCATATTTGTTTATTTCTATTGTCGCCTTGTCATACATATTCATGTTTTATACTAGCTGTCTACCGTTGTTACCCACAGTTAAAATCCATAATTCCAAGCTCTTAATTGACATTATTGGCCAAGATTCAACGGTCATCTTAAATGTAAATTGTCTTTGAACCAAATTTCACTTTGATCCCTTAGCTTTTTTAAGTGTGAAGGAGTAGGTAACAAATACACATGTATAAACACAATACACACATACTAAGTTTCGCCTATACGTATACATTTCTGGTTATGTACAATCTACCTACCTATGTGCAATATTTTCGTAAAATTTTAGGTGGACAAGACTGGTGGCTCTTATTACGGGAAGCAATCCTTGTCTTATGGTGACGTTAAAGGCAGCTCAGGCAACATGACATTCAGTAAGTTTGTTTTTTTTAACGACCTTTTATCAGTAATTTATTACATTAATTTATTAATATTTTGCGATTGACTCGCTATGCTTTTACTAAATAAACTAAATTACTGACCTTTTATCAGGTTTGCCCAAATTATAATAACAAAATTACTAAGCGTGTTTATCACCTCTCCAAACATCTTATCCTTTTAACAATTATCATAGACTGATGACAAATTTAATTGAAAATAATTAAAAAAAATTAAGTAAGCAAAAATCAAAAAGACGGACTAAGAATACAAGTGTCACCACCCCATTTCTCCCCAAGGGTGCTGTAAAAGCCAGCTAAGGGATATTGTACACAGAGAACATCCTCTGTGAGAGACGGAAAACTTGAAAATAAACCCTGTGCCAATACGCCTGGTCAGCGCGGCACAGTAGACCATAATCCCTCATAAAGTGAAGGAGGCCCGTGCCCAACAGTGGGACGTAAATGGGCTAAAGAAAGAGAGAAGCAAAAATTACAATATGTGGGTGCCATTATACTTATTTACTTCTAGGTAAGGATGGACCAATTCATGCTATATCATGGAATCCAGGCAACTCTAATGAATGGGTAGCTGTTTATGGTCACGCGCCAGCTAAAGCTACACTTTTTAATGCCAAGTGCGAGCCGCTATTCGAGTTCGGCACTGGCGCATGGAACTCCGTATATTTCCCACCAGAAGGGAATCATATCCTTTTTATATTTTGTATCTACACCATTAAGAATGTAAAGGTTAGGGTTAGGTTTAGGCTCTTAAAGTAGTTTTCACTTCCTAGCGACGCTTAACTGCAATCAAAAGTTTAGCATTTGTTGTTTTAGACATAAACAAATAATTCAAATAATGGTCGCAGAGAATAATCTTATTTAGTTCATTAGGGAACATCCAGTGCATCTCTATTTTAGTATTTGCCATGATTTTGCATTTATTTTTGACGACCCCGCACATTTTCACTATTTACCGCGATATAAATAAATATAAAAACAAGGCGAGGGCCGATAAATACAGGCCTTGCGATGGCTTAATCCAGCATTGGTTTTAATCACTGCGTATTTCAAATATTTTATTTTATATCCTTAACAATTATTACGTATGCTGATTGCCGGTTTCGGTAACATAGCATCTGGTCACATCGAGGCGTGGGATCTAAGAGGTTGCAAGAAAATAGGTTCATGTGCTGCTCCGGACACAACCAGCTTACAGTGGGACCCTCGTGGGGAGACATTTGTCACTGCTACCACTTATCCTAGACTCACTGTTGGGAATGGGTAAGCTATAGAAATAAGTTCGTCATCATTTCCTAACCTCATCCCGATTTTTGGATGTCATATTGTTTTTTATTTTTATTTTGTATATTCTGGCCTTGTGGTCTGAAGGTACATATCCCAGGGCAATTAATTGTATTGAAATTAGTCACACGCAATGGCGGATTTACCCTAAGGCCTGGTAAGCCCAGGTCTAGGGCGGCCAGATTCAGGGGCGGCCCCAATCATGTAAAAAACTTATTATAACGTATGGCGGGCGGGCTGCACTGCATGGTGCAATCTATACTGCATCCTCTAATACTCTTCTATGTATTTAACACGCTTTTATTAGTTTCACGTCTATGTTTGCTGGTTTGCTTGTTTGTTTGTAACCAAGGTTATCATAACCAAGCATGGCAAGTTGGGGCCTAGGGCGGCCGAGATTGCAAATCCGCCACTGGTCACACAAATGTTAGTCATATGTTTGGTTGTTTATTTCTATGTATTTTATGCATGAATTGAGAAATTAATTGCCTATCCGTATTCTGGTACCTCTAGCGTAAGCAAATAAGCGTAGCTCGTGACTTGAGCTCTGTTGTGACGCACAATTATAAGATACCTTACCGAAAACTGCTCAACGCATTTAATATAATTTGCAATAATAAAAGATCTTAACAAAACTATTTAAAAAAATTGGGCTTACTTTTTGACATTTGAATTAAGTAATAAATTTTCTTAAAATTGCTACAAAAATGTATTATTTTCCATTTCAGCTACAAAATCTGGCACTACACATGCGCATTAATGCATAAAAGAGTTTGCCAGGAGCGAGAGAACTTGCTAGCTCTTTGCTGGCAGCCTGGCAACTTTCCTAAGAGTGATCTTTCTAAGATAACACCTAAAGCTATAGAGGATTCAACGCCTAAAGCAGCGGCGGCATATAGACCACCCGGTGCAAAGAATAGACCGTCTACTTTCACATTACATGAACAAGAAAAGCCACATAAGCCTGGTGAAAGCCCCAGTGGTGAGTTTCTCAATTTAATTACATCTAAAAAAACTTAACTTTTTTTTAGCTTTAGCCGTGTGGTGACGAATTAAGAAAGTCGGACGGACAAGTGTCACCACCTCAATTCCTTCCCAGCTACCTGTAAAGTCAGCTAAGGGATTTTGTACACAGATAACGTGCACTATAAGAGACCAAAAACTCGAAAGTAAACCCCGTGCCAATGTCTGGTCAAGTGCTATTTATTAAGACTACTGAAGCTGAGGAGGCCCGTGCCCAACAGTGAGAACTTTGACTGGCTTCGTGGTCTAGTGGTTCATGTAACGGACTGCCGCTCACGAGGTCGCGGGTTCGATTCCCGTGTGATGTTTATAATTGATATACAAATGTTTGTACTGCGTCTGGGTGTGTTCTATGTATTATAAGTATGTATTTACAAAAGAAAAGTAGTTTATGTATTATATCCGTATTCTGGTACCCATAACACAAGCATAGAAATAGCTTACTTTGGAACCAGAGGACGTTGTGTGAAATGTCCAAAATATTTATAAAAAAACTATCTTCAAGGATTACGCAGCTATTTATGCAAATAAGTTTTCTCTTGTAAGTCTCCAAAGACAATTATTTAGGAGAATTTTAAAATTCCTAATCTGTTTTAGCCGCACCATCGAAGCAAGCTATCAAACAGAAAGAGAAGCGTGAGGCTCGTAAAGCACGTAGGGCGGAAGAGAAGGCACAAGGAGACACAAACTCACCACCTTCTGAAGTACCTGTAGCCTCACCTAGAACACCATTCGTATCGACTGGAGATCCTGAAAAAGACAAGAAAATTAAAAACTTAAACAAGGTATGTACTAAATCATCATCATCATAACATCACGCCTTTTTCCCATGCGGGTAGGTTAGAGCTATAGAGCGCCATCTCATACCATCCAAACATACTTCCTTGGCTTCATCCACACTCATACATCTGGTCATACATGCTCGACTAAATAAATAAAAATGAATATTCATGGACACAACGTCCTCTGGTCCCATGCTAAGCTTACATGCTTGTGTTATGGGTACCAGAATACGTATAGAATACATACACTACTTTTCTTTTGTAAATACATAATACATTTGTATGACAACTATAAACATCGCACATATCATTGATTGTCAAATGTAATTTAAAGGGCTTAATAGTGCAGTGGTTAGCGTAGCGAACTGTCCTATGCGAGGCGGCCGGTTCGATTCCCGCACGGGACAATTATTTGTATATTATTGTACCCGGCTAGGCTAGACCGATTTGGATAAATTGTTAGTTTTTTTTTTTATTAATTTTACTGTTACTGTAGTTTTAGTTTCGATTAATTTTATGTATTAGTTCTGAATTAAGTCGATATTTTTAAAACAAAAAAATATCGATTGCAGTATCGGTTTTGTATCGAATGTAGCAGCGGCGTGCACTGGAACGTAACTGAGGGTAGGCAGTCACAAAAACTTTTTCTTTTATAGATTTTTAGCATAGCCACGCGACGGATCTCTAAGTCGGAAACCATGCCAACAGAACAAATTTAAATCTGAATATCCCGAATCAGTCCACACTGTACTAGAATTACTAAACAATAACTACGTACGTACATACATACGTACATGTACGTATGTACATACGTTTCATAACTTTTAACATGAAATTTTCGAGTTAAATTACCTACCTTTTTGCTGGCTTAGTTGTCCTTTAGACACAATTTGAATCTTTTCAAATGACAATTGTGAGAACTTCTTATTTTTAATTTTTAACAAACACACACTATCAACACACATTTCACAATCAAATAACATTTTAAAATCAACAAACGAAAATCCATACAATTATTAAATTATAGAAACTCAATATTAAACAGTTCAATGAATCACACGAAAAAATAAAATGGCCTCCGTCGAACCAAAATATTTCTGCTATTTAAATAAATAAAACCTTACTAAACAAAAATGCATACGTGATTTATTAGACTTACTATTATATTTATTCGGATTATAATAGGTAACGAACGAACGCCGAATACTCGCGGAAACATCCGATCGCCAAAGCATACGGCAGGAGTTCCGGTTCAAGGCGTCTTCAATATGCAAGCCTGTGTGCGTTTGCGAACTGTGCACGGACACCAAAATTTCTACACACATATGAACTCATGGCAGGCGGGCGGCGCCGAGCTTGCTAGCTACGCTAATATTATTCCTTCGCCAAACGCCTGGCAAAAAGCAATTTGCAAGCACATATTGGTGCTATTTATGAATTATTAGGCGTTTTTAAGTTATACCTAATATTTTGTTTAATTAATAGTAAATAAATTAGTAAAGTCATCTAAAACATACGAACGTTTTATTAAAATATCTGTGAATGGCAAGTAAAGCAGGGCCTTTGTGCCTTAATAGAGTGCACGCCCATGGAATGTAGTTGTTTTTGTCTCTATTATGGTATTACTATTGGTATCGAATTCAGTTTTGATTTAACATTGGATGTAGATGGTTTTGGTATTAATTTAAATATCTATTTTCGTGTCGATATTAGCTAGATTTCTAATTTAATTCAGCCACTAACGGGTGCAAGGCCGCGGGTAATGGCTAGTAATATATCTTTTAGTATCTTGTTAGTAGAGTAGGTCTCTTAGGTCTTTGCCAGTGAAGTATCTGATCTTTTAATTTATAGGTACTAAGATTCATATTTATATTACTTTTTTAATTGACTTCACAATAAGAGGTTATCAATTCCTCTGTATGTTTCTTTCTAATTAACAAACTTTGTTCCAGAAATTAAGTGACATAGACAAATTGAAGCAACAGAAATCAGCTGGTAAACAACTCGAGTTAAACCAACTCGCCAAGATTGAAGGAGAGGCGGCCTTACTGCAAGAATTAGCGCAACTTAGATTATGATCCAGTTTATATGAAGATTATAATATGTAAATTAAGCTTATGATTGAAAACATATTTTTATACTTTCTATATAAGTATATGGAAATGAGTTATTAATTCGCTTGTTTTTTTTTTTACCTAAGCGCACTGATATAGCGTATAGTGTGTCCACATCAGTCACTCGGCTTGAACCCATATAAAAATCTATGTGTGCGGGAATTATGTATCTATAATATCTCTGATACAGGCTATATGTAAGTACTAAAGCTAAATTTCGCGTACTCGCTATTTGTTAAATCTGTGCCTAAGCGTATAAATAAGATAATAATAATTAACCCTTTACGGCGCAAGAACGTTTTTTTAATTTATTTTACCGAAAATAGATCGGGATTAGGGTTCTAATAAAGGAAAAAATAATTAAAAAAATCTAAATTTAAAAATAATATGTATTTTTGAGAAAATCCAACCGTTGCAGATCTGCATCATTGTGTTAAAACACAATATTATGTGTTGTGGAAGGAACGGAAACAGTTGTTGTGTTTGTTGAAACAAAGAGCTACGCCACATTTTATACATTCTGTTTGGGCTGTTCCAGTGCATCCCGGGTATTTGCAACGAAGCCTTTTTTCAGTCCAAACAGGCCAGTGCCCTGACTGATCCTATCTGACATCTTTTGGCGGCACATACTGACATGGACCTTTTTTCTTTTTGTCCTGGATGAGGGCTTCTAAGTCACTAGTCCGCTTGAGACGGTTCGTTTTCTTGTAATTGACTAGTGTTTCAGCAATTTGTAGCCGGAAATCAGCAGAATTCAGAACCTTGTCAGTGTTTTTCGTCTCCGTAAGTATTCTTCTGTATAACATCCAAGAATTGGTCATTGTCATGTCTAGGAAGTGATAAAATAGTCGTATGTACCACCGTTTACTACGAAGCTTGATTTTATAATGACCCATTACGCTGTCCATGAGGTCGACACCTCCCATATGGCGATTATACTCGGCCACAATAAAAGGTCGCTCCACATTTATGTGCGACTTCAGCGCTCTATCAAATCTCCTAACGACAGATGTCGGATTTTTGCCAGTAAAGTTTGACACCAAGTTTACAATTTTATTGTCTCGCCAGGCCACTACCGATATGTCGATGCCGTTATAGTTTCCAACCTGTTCGACTGAAGTTCCTCTAGGCTGCTTTTTGAACTGTTTATCGTCAGGCAATTTATTGTTAGGGATTCGATTTTTCCTTACAGTTCCCAAGGCCAATATTCCACGGTTTGAAAGGAACTCCATCAATGGAAGCGACGTATAATAATTGTCGAAAAATAATCTATAGTTCTGATTGACTGGTATATCTCTAGCTAGCCTGACCACAACATTTGACGATGCACCTAATTGAGGCTCGCTTTCTGCGCTAATATTTTCCTTGCCACTGTATACCTCAAATTTGTATCCAAATCCACTTACGCCGCATATAACGAAAAGCTTGAAGCCCCACTTGTGGGGCTTGTCCGGCAAATACTGCTTTATAGAGCTTCGTGCTTTTGTCGAACACATTTGTTCGTCAACGGACAAATGTTGCTCTAAGGGAACTTTACCAAAGTTTTCATTGAGCTTTTCAATGATTGGCCTGATTTTATAGAGCCTGTCAGAATTTGGCTCTCCATAAGGCAACATGTTTGAGTTATCATTGAAATGAAGGAGTTGCCGCAATAATTCGAAGCGTTTTAGGGGCATTGTCTCGCGTATGTGGGCATATCCATATCTTTCAGACCAGTACATGCGCACATTAGGCATATGAACGATCGACATAAAGTAAATTATACCTATAAACTGTCGTACCTCTTGGTTCGTGACATTTGCAGGTTTTGCAGCGTCCTTTTGTACACTGTAGAGATTAGTTTGGTCTCTTATGAGATCCACAATGTTTTCAGGGAATAAATAAGAAAATACCTGATAAGCCGTCTGAAGTTCAAGTATCTCATTTGGTAAGTTTGAAGATCCCCTGAATCTCATTTGATCTTCATTTAGCTCCAAATGTTTAGTTTTCCAAATGACATTTGGTTTTAGAACGCGTGTGTTTCGTGTATGATTGGTGATCTCGGAACTTGTTGAGGGAACAGGCTCAGTGGACGGTGGCTCGGTGTAGTGGGCTGCGCTGCTTGTATCAGCCTCGTAATTTTGAGGTAAACTGTCCATTACCTGGTCTACTTCTAATTCTATATCCTCGTCTGAGTCGTGCTGTATACCCTCTTCATTCAGCTCCTCCACGTATGTAGGATCCACCACATCGTCATCTTCAGAGAAGTCTAGCCCATCCTCACTGTCTTGCCACTGCTCAAGAATACTTTCCAAATCATCAGCAGATAAATTTGGAAGCGTAGGCCTCGAACGCTGAAGTCTCTTACTCATTATAAACCTATAAAAAAAACGGTAAAGTATTAGCCAAACAGATAAAAAATTTATCGGCATAGCGCAATGATGCAGTACTGCATCAAAAGAAAATTTACAATTATTTCTTTGAAAACAATAATAATCAACCTAATATCATGTTTTTAGAGTAAAATGATTACTTACCAATACTCCACAGAAATTTCACCTAGGTATTTTCACTAAAAGTACTCAAAAACAAAAACGAAAGTAGCGCGAAATCAAAACAAACCGGTTTTTACAAGTTGCTGGCTTCCACTGGTCATAATTTTTAAATACCGCCATCTACCAAAAATTGGCGTAACTACTTTGTTAGAATACATTGAGGCATATCTGCATTGTTGCGTTATAAAGTGTTTTATCAATAAAATAGAGGAATAGGCTTCTTCAAACGGTACGTTGCAGATCTGCGCTTCAGCGTCGTAAAGGGTTAAATAATAATTAAAACGATCAATTAAATGTTAGATATAGATTGGTGCCAATTTTGTTTCACACCACTGACCTAAACTAAATCGAGAACAAGATTAAAATGCAATTGCGTTAGCGGCTGCTGCACAAATACATAGGTACTTACTAACTAGGTGGTTACTATCTGTTCGCAATCAGATCTACTGCTTAGATTGGTTGGGAAGGATCGCTTAGAACATGGCACAAATGTCATGGTAAGAATAGTACCAAAATGTTGACTACATTCAACCTGTGCTTCTCGCTTTATGCAATCAAATTCTGACTACACCCATGCCTCCGTGCTAAAAATTGTGGTTTTTACCACGTAGATAGATAACACATACTGTAATTAAGTAATAAATAGTTAGAAATATTTTTACTGCGTGTATCTATCTAAAGGTGGCCGTCGGATGTACGCGGCGTGCGACCGCAACGCACCACCCTTCTTTTTCTGTTGCTAAAAGAAGGCAAGAACACATTTAGCCAGTCTCGCAAACAACAATTAATGTGGTATAACGGACAACGCGATATTATCGCGCCGTGAGCGGTGCCAATTCTGAGGTCTTTTTTCGTTTAGCCACTACCACTTCACGTAGGAAGCAGTGAAAACTTCGGTTTAATGTTTGGACGGCACTTCCGGTAAAAAATAAGGGCTGGTCGTGCGACCGGTTCGCATTCGAACGCCGCCTTTATAAAAGATAGTATGTGTGTAATCGTACCAGTCTAATTTAGGTACAAAGTACTTTGTGTGAAATATCCTTATTATATTACATTTAAGCAAATATTTATTCTACAAAATTAAGTTGTGTGACTTTTTAATAGATTTGTGTGACATATTTAATAGAAGATAGATTTATTTATTTGCTAAAACATGTGTATACATACATTAAATGTAAACAACAGAATGGATGCAAGGTGTTAAATTATTACAGTTCAAACATGTTATGCCATTCACATGACGTGCAAATGTCGGTTTATTTAGATTCACTATAATCATGCAATTTATAAATAAAATTATTGAAAACAAAGCGTAATTTGACAATTATAGAGAACCTATTATTAAGCTTGCAAAAGGATTATTTTTTGTCTTAAAGTGTGCCTAAGCGCTCGTTGATTTTTATAATATCGTTAATATTTTTGTGTGTTATTTTGTATATTGATGTCTGTTTGTATTAATATATGGCTTATATTTTTGTATATTGTAGTTTTATTGCTGTGAAAACTGTCCTATACCCCGAGAAAAAAAATTGTAATTTAATAATATGAAATATTTTAGTTTTCGTATTTGAAGATGATTAAGTTATGATAATAATGGTACGAAACTCTGTGCGCAAGTCCGGCTATCTCTCTCACAGTTTTTAAGTTAATAGTAATAATTTAGATTACCCGGTTAATAATACCAAATGTTATTACACTTGCGATCATTCAACACTGCCACAAATAACTTCGTGCCAGGAAATTTTTATTTGCATTTGATAACATATCGATAACAAATTGATATAGGCGAGGTTGATTTTAATTGTTAACAGAATGTAGTAAACGCTTCGGTCTATTGACACGCGATAACTTAGTTTGTTTACGATCGGTTATTACAGGGCGACAGTTTTAATCTATATGTAGGTAGATAGATACTGTTTACGGCGTCATTCGATACTGCAATATGGAAAGAGAATGTAATGATTCAGATGAAACTACTGATTTATTAAGTAAAACTAATCGTGAAAGGACTAAAAGTGATGTTAATATGAGCAGTTCTGTGAGTGGACATGGTTCAACGGAGACTGTAGAATTTGACAGCAATGCAAAGACTTCAACGCATGCTGATGACTTTAGTGCTACTTGGGGTGGACGCCGATCTTTACCGGATTCGGGAAGATTACGACGAGTCCATTCTTGGTCAGGAGGACCGCCTGATGATGGTAGTTCTGAAATCAGGATACTAAGAGAACGGTATGTACTTACAATCATATTTCTCATTTAATAAAATAAGTAAAAACTAATAAATTAATGTAAAAATTAAGTAGGTAATGTTTTTACAAGCTTTTTATAAACAATCTCATAACTTGTACGTAATTTAATTATTTCCTTAAAAACCTAATGACCCTAATTCTCTCGATTTTCGATTTCAATTGATCGTTCTGTAGTCCACGTTTTGTTAAGTTTAAATATTTAGTTAATGAGTGCAAATGGCTTTCAGTTTTCACTCAACTTAGTATTTTGAAAAATTGTGGCCTTGGCCACAACTAAGAAACACGTGTAAATAAAATAATACAACCATTGTCTATAGGTGTATATATATATATAGTAGGTATAAGTAATCATATAAGTACATGCATAAGTATCAAGTGCGTTGTATTTTAAGTGTAATTATCTAATTATGATCTTCAGAGTAGATTAATGCTATTAAGATGCATTTACTCCTAGGCGGGTTAACCACATAGCAAGAGTAGCAAGTACTACAGGGCCCACGCCATTATCTGCCTCGCACTCAGAAATTCTTTTACCCCTTACCCAGATACAAGACCAAGGCGAAGGCCCCAGTCCGGCTTAATCCGACACTGTATATACTATTTTACCAATAAGCGTAGTGGGTCTACCACTTCCATCTTGGAGTTGAGCCTATTTATTTGTGTCAGCTCATCACCCTTCAGACCTGCTGCGGCTACGATGTATCGACAGTCCTAGGTCCAACGTCCCCAGGCCAGTGCTTATAGGCGACAAAGATCGTTGAGCGCCCGGTGCGTCTACTGCGGGAGGAGAGATTCGATCTTTTCTCCCATGTGCTTAACCCTATTCACCTTAATTTCGATACCTCGCTATTAGGTATAATGGTTACAAAATAGAATGATTAAAATAGTGACATTAATTTTTCAACTCTAATCTTGTTGCTTATTTTGATAAGCATAATAATCATCACATTCTAAATTTCTTGGAAGTCTATTCTTACGGAACTTTTACCAATTAGTTTTTGGGGTTGTTTGTGAAACACTATATATTTAAAAAATAAGTACTTTCAAAATGAGATTAAACTACGTTACAGACGAAGGTAATAACTTACGAAATTTGCGTGCGGCTTGCCACTGAACCTTACATTTTTGCGACATTGTAACATTATACTGTGAGTTCAGTATCAACCATGTCTGAAGGAATTTAAAGCCTCAGAAAATCGTTGCGATGCATACAAAAATATAAGCCCAACTTAAATACATTAGCCAATGCAATAAAAAAGATTTTTTAACTTCTCGTATACATGCCGCAGAGCAAGCTCGCTTAAGTGGCAATGGGCTGGCCATATTTGCCGCAGAACCGATGGCCGATGGAGCAGACGTGTTCTGGAGTGGAGACCGCGACTCGGCAAGCGTAGGGTCGGACGCCCCCCTGCCAGGTGGACTGACGACCTGAAGAAGGTCGCGGGGAGGGACTGGATGCGGAAGTCGGAGGACCGTATATTGTGGCGTGAATTGGGAGAGACCTATGTCCAGCAGTGGACTGCGATAGGTTGACGTGATGTGATGATACATGCCGCATTTGGCTACTTCCTCAAGGGTCATAGTCACAATGCATTCCGCATTCAGTCTACTGTCGAAACTAAAGACTGCGGTATAATTCTGAGTTTTCCTCCGCTCACAGTAGTAGGTGTTTCTTTAGATTTACCGTAGCTCACTGTACAGCACCTGTAAAGGAATGGAATGGAAATATATCTCCATACTCAATTGGAGACTGTCAGCAATATTTGTATACATTATCGGCCATTTTTAATAAACATTCTACGATTACGGATAGATTGTAATCCTCGACTATTTCTATCTCCAGTCAATTTTTTTATAGGGAATGCTGTCATTTGTAGCTTATTTATATGCGAATAAGGACGAAAGTTTATATTAATCAGACTTTGGCAATAAGAATTAAGGATGGATAAAAATTGAACACGGCCGTAAAACAATAAATGAAACATCAAGCCTTATCCTATTTCTATATTTTCTTAATTTTCAGATTGGTTCGCACTCAAACTCGTCTACAGCCTGGTGCAGTACGACATTTATCTAGGCGACAGAGAATGACATTAGCATCTTTAGCACTCGTAGACTTTATGAGCTTCTGCTCAATGAGCATAATGGCACCGTTCTTCCCTAGGGAGGCTGCGCTCAAAGGTCTCTCAGAAACTATGAGTGGATTAGTGTTCAGTTTTTATGCGGTTGTCATGTTCCTCACTTCACCACTTTTTGGCAAGTTTGTAAGTATGTTTGCGATTATAAGACAGATAAAAAAGTCGTACTGCATAAAATAAACAGTGTGTTTATCCATTCGTTTATAGACTGTACGTCGTACCATCCATATCTCCAGTCTATTAAAGTCCCACTGTTGGGCACAAGCGTCCTACTCTTTGGGAGGGAATATAGTCTACTGTGCCGCGCTGACTAGGCGTGTTAGCACAGGGTTTATTTTCAAGATTTCCGTCTTTCACATGTTGGATTTATCTGGATATTATCTGTTTACAATATCCCTTAGCTGGTTTTTCCAGCACCCTGGGGAGAAGTTGGGGTGGTGTTGTTGTATTCTTAATCCGTCACCACACCGACAATGTACCGTCTATAAATTCTTTAAATATTTTTTCATAAATGACTTCTTACCTAGGTACATATAAGTACCTATAACTGATTAAATACTACTTCTCACCTTTTCTATTATATTTTATTTATGAATGTTGTTTTTGTTGAATTCAAATCAATTTTATACTGACTTATACAGGAGTCTTAGGTACAAACCTAGTTCCATACTTGGTAAGCAAAATATGCCATGACTAGAACGCTAAGAATCTGATTGCTTCTTCTCCAGCCCTTGACACTTGTATTCTTAATCCGTCACCGTTAGAATTTTAAAAATATTTGTACACGTCATATTTTTATTTGATAAAACCTAGTCAGTTTACATAGCAGTGAGGCCCCATTTTTGAATTTGCCCCAGGGCCCTCGGGTAAATATTACGTTTTGTCAGTGGCGTAGCTAGGTAGCTACGCCACTGACAAAACGTAATATTTAACCAACATTTAACACAGGGCTCTGCAACTGTTACAATGTTAACCGAATTTTTTATGAACGTTGCCTTAAAAAAAACAACACAATAGTTAACTCGTAAATTCTAAAAAAAAAGCTAGTTCAGTTCGATCAAGGTTTCTGAGGATGGGAAGGCCCCACCTACCCTCTTCGTAGCTAAGCCACTGCGTTTTGTATACAACTTGCATTTATTCAATATCTTCAGTACATCCTAAGCATACATATCTAATAATATACCTATAACTACAAACAAGGTTATAGTTTCTTATCATAACCATTATCATTTTCATATCTTACGTTTTACGCATGGAAGACTACTGCTTACAATTTACTCATGATAAGCAATTGTCCGTGTGGTGACGGATTAAGAATACAAGTGTCACCACCCCATTTCCTCCCAAGGGTGCTGTAAAAGTCAGCTAAGGGATATTGCACACAGATGACATCCTCTGTGAGAGACGGAAAACTTGAAAATTAACCCTGTGCCAACACGCCTGGTCAGCTCGGCACAGTAGACCATAATCCCTCCCAAAGTGGAGGAGGCCCGTGCCCAACAATGGGACGTAAATGGGCTGGAGAAGAAGGAGATTACATTATAATGGTTTTATTACAGTTGCCGATGGTTGGTGCCAAGTTTTTATTTACGACAGGCATGTTTGTTGCAGGAGCTTGCAACGTGTTGTTCGGGTGAGTAGTAGTAACTAATCATTTTGTACGTAATATAATGTCTTGTTTTCGAGACTCGCATTAAAGTAGAATTATTTTCATTTACGAGCCTCATGGTTCAGTGGTTCATGTAACGGACTGCCGATCAAGAGGTCGCGCAATATTTTTCTATTAAGTTTTTGATAGCGTTCTTTGCTTGCAAAATCCTGTTTGTCTGTATACGCAACTATATTTAGACACTAGCAGTTGCCCGCGACTTCGTACGCGTGGAATTTAGAAAATTTTAGCGAGAATTAGATTAATTTTTGTTTTTGCCTGATTTTTCACTGATGGCCCCTATTGGTCGCAGTGTGATGTTGTATTGCCTTATAGCATTCCTCGATGAATGTACTATCCAACCCTAAAATAATTTTCAATCGGACCAGTGGTTGCTGAGATTCGTTCGCGTTCAAAGAAACAAACTCTTCAGCTTTATATAATTAGTATTTTGATATTTTATTTATATTTTTATTTCAGTACATTGGCCATGATAGAAGATACAGTAATGTTTACCACCTTATGCTTCGTAGTACGTGGATTTGAGGCATTAGGGGCTAGTGCGTACTCAACTGCGAGTTATGTATTCGTGGTGAATGCGTTCCCTGACAGCATTGGATCAGTTCTAGGCATCCTGGAGACGTTCATAGGACTCGGCATGTCAGTTGGACCAGCTATTGGAGGACTTTTGTACTCGGTATATGTTTTGCTAAATGAATTGTTTGCACTTACACTTTTACGACCACATATTCAGATACACATCTTTAAGTTCCTTCTTTTTTAACAGGCTTGTATTAGTTTTGTACATATCTCTCAATGTATTAATCTCATCATCATCATCATCATAACATCATGCCTTTGTCCCATGGGGGCAGGCAGAGACTATAGAGCGCCATCTGCTAGGATCGACATACACAGAATATGTATTAATCTATGTAACGGAATCTTTGTAAGTGATTTTCATCCACTTGCAATAGTCGGATTGATCTGAAATTTTGCACACATATTAAAGACCGATGACAAAGCAATAATTTAAAAAAATATTCAGGATTTTGAAGTTTAATTATTGCGATTGTCAACTAGTAGTTATGTTTTCTTATTCTCTTGTTTAATTTATAATATTTGTTAATTTCTGATTTCTATCTAACGTCGTATCTTTTAACGGATGAATCTCGAAAACAAATGTTATTAAGTGGATTGGTCTTAACCACCCGAATGTTCTTAGATTGAAACTGAAAATTTGATACTATCGTAAATAATTGCAAAAGATTCGCAAATCTTTTTACGAGGCAGGTGTAAATATTGAAATATGTTTCAGGCAGATTGGAGGCTTCGCTCTACCGTTTTACACTCTAGGCGTGGTTATGGTGTTCACAGTGCCTATCAACTTCTTTTTATTAACTGATTGTGAAGGTAATACTTAGTTGATCTTGTTCAATATTTTTAACAGCTTTTCAGCGCGATCTGTAAATAAAAGATTTAGTAGTTGCGTACCGACGACTTAAGCGCATAAAACGCTTACTTTATAGAAAGCTCTGCATACCATTTCTTTATAAGGAAAATTTCCTAAAACAGAGATCCGTAAAAGACAGTCGGCCTTTGACAAAACTACATGTTCTAAGAAGACTACTTAATTAAGATCAGAAATTACCGTTTTTAAATAGACCTACAACTGCTACAAGTAAGTGAGGAAGTTTTCTGAAATAAATAGAAAAGAATTTGTGCACTGGATACGAAAAACAACGTATTAGATATAAACTGACAGATAGCGATTGCATAACTTTTAAAAGTTAATAAACCTATTCTAATTTTAAAATGAGTATATTTTTTTTATTTCCAGAATATGTTTCGGGCTCAAAGACTGCGTCCATTTTTGGTCTGCTAAAGATCCCATCCATAATAATAACAGGTTTGGTGATAGTTATCATGTCTAACACTTGGGCTTTTCTTGACCCAACCTTGGAACCACATCTACGACAATTCAACCTCTCAACTGAACAGATTGGACTGATATTTTTGCTGTTTTCCAGCCTTTATGGCATTTTTAGCCCTATTTGGGGATGGGTTGCAGATCGGTAAGTATTCATTTTATCAAGGTTTTCTATATTTATAACAACTTAGGATCATAGATCTTTACTTATGGTGTTTTTTACACTTAGCTACCTATACTTAAAACTTCATTGTACTGATACCTTGAAAGTACGCTAAAAAAAGGAGAAAATTAAATGGAAGTAGTAAACGATACATAAATAAAAAAAAATACATTATGAATAACACTTTTTAACGTCTTTTCTTTCGTTTTGTGAACGTAATGCGCGTAATAATATCTAATCTAGGATAAATACTATATAAATTGTATTATAATTACGATTATAAGTTTCTTACCTATTATTGTTTCTATTGGCGAGAACCTATAATTAGCTTTCTGTTGCTATATAGTTTCTAAGTTACTATTGTAAAGCTGTTGGTTCTTTATAATAAATATATAAAATAAAAAAAATAAAAAAATTATGTTTCAGAGTCCATAATCACTGGTGTATGATGGTATGGGGTTTGTTCCTATCTACGGCTGGATTGTTGTTACTAGGACCTTGTCCATTCATACCAAATCTACCAAGGTAATACGGTAGGAAAAATAGAACACGATATTCTTATACAGATAGGCGATCCTGAACAAAACTCTGAAGCGTTTAGAGGATGATTAAATACTTTGTCGTTCAGATGCCGCCATATAATAAACATAAAACTAATAAAAACTTATTTCTCTTTTTATTTATAAAAAATAGCTTGTATTAAGAGAAAGATTCCTTCTTTTATTTCAGAGATCTGTGGTTGGATCTGGTTGCACTGTCCATTCTTGGAATATCCGTCGCTTTAACACTTCTGCCTACTTTTCAAGGTGTTCTTACAAGTTCTATGTGAGTATACAACTTATTCATTAGCTTCAAAACCTATATGCCTTCACCCTACTTATTATCTGTGAGAAAGCAAAGCTTTTAACTAACTCCTACGTTAATACACCTGGTTTGCGTGGCATGTGTAGACCAACAATTTGCAATAAAATAACCCATGATTACAGATAGATTATTACGATAGATAAGATACAAACGTATTACGAGTAATATGTTTGTATCGTCAGCCAAAGATTCAATAGATTATGCCATCATCGGTAGCTTATTGATAAGTAAATAAAGACATAGTCAGCGTCGTTAATAGCAGCAGTTTTGGATAGACAAAATATTGAAAATGGCTATTAATGCTATCCCGATATGGAGTAGGTCCATGCCCGAAAGCGGAACATCGATGGGTGGAATGATAGTTGTACGAAATGATTATAAAAATCTGGGTTATAAAACGTATAGCAAGTACAAAGATATATTCTGTACAGTTACGAAGGCGGTTGTCCAGAGGCCCTGGCAACGTACAGCGCGGTGGCTGGCGTATGGTCATGTTGCTACTCTCTGGGTGAGGTGCTGGGTCCAGCGTTAGGTGGAGCGCTGGCAGAACGCTACGGGTTCCCGCTGAGCGCCACACTTTGTGCAGCCGCCTGTTTCACTATGGTCAGTTCACAGCATTATCTTTTATACCCAAACTGTTTGATAAGTACTCCTCAATGTTTCAAGTAACGAAACCGTCGGTGCCCCGGATTCCAAAAAGTTTGACTAAAATTTATGGGTATTTTTATTTTATGTAATCCTTACGCCTGGCAAAATCCAATCTTATATTTGCACTGTAATACTTGTTTGTCTAACAATTTTCTTTCAGCGTCTAAGAATGCGAACGAACTGCCATAGAAATAGCAACAACTCTATTTACTTAGTAACTCGATGTGGACTGTATAGTCGAATTTAAATCATTGAATCACAATAACTTGAACGACATCTGATTCCAAAAAATCCATCCGTATTTTATATAACATTACACGCAATTTTCTAAAGTGTGTATTTCTCTTTGAAGATCACTTAACTTTTATTTTTCATACTTAAAGCGCTTTATCCTGTTTCGTAATTTTTTAAATACTTACCTATGTTTTCTAACGATTCTTTCATTTAATCATTTTGATTCTTAAGAGATTAAGCAGATAAAGCAAAATCTAATTTAATAATATGTTAAATAGCCAAACGTGTGGTAACAAATTCGCCTGTTTGTTTGGTGATGGATAATTAATATATTTACGTCACCACTGTGTTGTGAAGTGAGGTTTAGCAGACCAAATACCCTTCTTCGGTGCACGGTCTTATGTTAAGAATACAAGTGTTGCTCCCTACTTCGTCCCAAAAATGCTGTATAAGCCAGATAAGGAATATTATAAGCAAATGACATGTTTTTTGGAAGAAGGAAACCTTGAAACTAAACCATCTGCCAACACACCTGGCCAGCGTAGCATAGTTGACAAAATACTCTTTTGACGTTAAGAAGGCCCGTGCCCAACAGTGGGGAGGATTGGCCTGAGGAATAGTAATGACTTTCTATTTTACCATCAGGGTATAGTAACGCTGACGATCTTCTCTATCCGTGAGTCCCGCAAATGCGCAACGTCTTCAGGTAGTGGATGTGACTCTATACCATATACTGATACAACTTGGAACAGCAACAACTTCTGTCGGACAACCAGTGCTCCTCATATGTATTCTGACAGCACACCAATGATAACATCTTGCTCCTGCTATAAAGTGCACAGTGCGTATTTTACAAGCATTTTAACACGCTTACATAAATTTGCAATAATAAAAAAAAATATTCATAGATTTTCAGGCGTTTTTAGGGTTCCGTACCCAAAGGGTCAAAACGGGACCCTATTACTGAGACTTCGCTGTCCGTCCGTCCGTCCGTCCGTCCGTCCGTCTGTCACCAGGCTGTATCTCAAGAACGGTGATAGCTAGAGAGTTGAAATTTTCACAGATGATGTATTTCTATTGCCGCTATAACAACAAATACTAAAAATAAAATAAAATATATTTATTTTATTTTATTTTTAGTCTCATATAATGCCATAAAGGGCTCCCATACAACAAACATGATATTTTTACCGTTTCTTGCTCGATACTAATAACGTTGCCTTATGTTGCATAGATAATGGTACGGAACCCTTCGTGCGCGAGTCCGACTCGCACTTGACCAGTTTTTTTTTAGTTTTTGAACTAAGTAGATAATTTATTTAGTTTTACTTGTCCCCATGTTCGTGTGCGTGTGGTGACGGATTAAGAATACAAGTGTCACCACGGTCACCACCCCATATCCTTGCCAGGGTGCTGTAAAAGCCAGCTTAGGGATATTAAACAAATAGTATCCTCTGTGAGAGACCGAAAACTGATAAATGAACCCTATGCCAACACTGCCAACACGCTTGATCAGCGCACCATAGTAGATCATAATCCTTCCTAAAGTGGAGGAGGCCTGTGCCCAGCAGTGACACTTTAATAGGCTGGACAGACAAAGAGTGGGCACTGGATGTAAGCGGCGCAAGACTGCGCACTGTGGCATTTTTTGGGAGAGACCTATCTGAGGCCTGATATCAGCAATCGGAGAAAGGCTGATGGATGGATGTATGGAAATCCGTCAACAATTTTAATTGGACGCATTTTTTATTTTAATCGTAATTTTTCATTAAACGGGTGCTAATTTTCGGGCGGCTTGAACTTTCAGATTTCACATATGGTTCGTGTCCTCCAAAGCAAATATGTCTGACTCATAAGAAAGGGAGCAAAAGTGGTTCGTCTAGCATAGCTGACGCTGTCTCCTACGTTCTGAAATTCAAATTCATCATCAGTATTTATGCTAGAATAAGAAGATCAAGAAAAAAATCTAACACTGAAGCCGCACCAGTCGAAAATAGTCAACTGTATCAGAACTACCTAGAGGAATCTGATAAAAACCGCAAACTAGACCATAATTCTGACGCTGGTAGAAGCAATCCAGTATGCATAAACAATAATGTAGATTATGGAAAAGGTAATAGTTATTGTGCTTACTTAGATGAAGCTATATTTGGAAGTCCAGATGTAATGAAAAATGTTGATATGGATCATTTAAAAGTAAAAAGGCACAATCAAGGCCTTGTATCAACTGCTTTGGCGTCTGAAGAAGAGAGAAATACGACAGATGAAATAATAAAGCATAATATTGAGAAGGTTCATTTTTACGAGCAAGACGCCTGTCCTTTATCTGAGGATGTTTTTGTAAGTACATCAGCCTCCGAATTAATGCAACCATTGAAATGAAATGAAAAAAAATCATTTAATCAAGTAGACACAATTTTTCAGAAACAACATGTGCTTATGACATGTCAAATATTTTTCCCTACCATTATTTTATATTAAAATACCCTTTTGACCAAACAATATTCGGAATTTTTTACGAAATCAAGATTAGACGTTACATGTTTTCAATTTACTTTGCGTTGAATTCTGGATTTCAAAATCTTATATTCTCATCATCGTCATCATAATAACATAACGCCTTTTTCCTACGGGAGTAAGCAGAGACTATAGAGCGTCACCTGCTACGATCCGAAGATACTTCCTTGACTGTTATGGAATAACCTTATGCCTCTATCTACGTCATGATAAAGGCCTTAAATTTAGCTATTTTCTTTTTCGCAGGATGGCTGCGACTGCAGAGATGGAGTCACATATGTAAGAGGCACGGTTACTGTATCTTCAACAGGCGCTTGTGAAGTGTAAAAATTTAAGCTATGGAACTTTTGTGATGCCCAATATTTTAAGATAAATGAAAGTAAATAAATAAATAAAGACCCATTTATTTATTTATAATATAAGATGATCAAATAATGTAAATTAAACGTTAATTATAATACAAACAGCTTTTTATTTATAATCATTTGGAAAGAATAAAGTGATGTCCATATTTTATTTATTTGTTAAAGTTACACGTCTCCTATCTTCCGATCTAAAGTAGGGCCTGAAGATTGACAAAAGCAAAAATATTTCCCGAATCTCGCCGCCTACTAGGACATCAAAGCTGATTTAAATTCCTCACCGAGAATACAATACAGATTCCGCTGAACTACATTTCCCCCATGTTTTCCTAGTACAAACGACCTCTGCTGACGATTTCACGACGGTATCGAACAGATTTACGTGACACGTTGCTTGACCAATGTCCACTATAGAAATCTGAAAATATTTTAGAGGTATCTATCTAATAGAGACCTATTATTTTATCGAGATTTCATGAAATCAAGGTTGATTGTCGTTTGTTTCTCTGGTTTTGACCACCAATCGCGAGTATTCTTGTACTAGGATATCATAGCAATGCAAGAGATTGAAGAAAATTCATGAAGAGATATCCCCCGCATTAGCTGTTTAATTAACGAAGAATAAACAAAAAATAAAATAATTTTGTTAAACTGTTGTTGACTTTTTTAGATACTAGCTAACTCTCGTGATAAACCTATCTTAATGGTTACTGCAACACATACCTATGCCGAATTTTCATTAGATCCGCACTCCAATAATTTTAGCGAAAATTTTGAAAATCTTTAAAAATATATTTTTGTATGTATTATTTTATTACAGAAAAATTAATATATGTTTACAAAATATATTATTATGTTCTTGCGTATTGTTAAGGATTAATACTTCCACTAGCAGTGCCCGCGACTTCGTACGCGTGGAATTTAGAAACGAAAAATTAAATGAACTAACAATATATAATATATAATAATTTGACGGGCCTCGTGGTCTAGTGGTTCACATAACGGACTGCCGTTCACGAGGTCTCGGGTTCGATTCCCGGTCAGGACAAATATTTGTGTCATGTTTTTAATTGTCATACAAATGTTTGTACTGCGTCTGGGTGTTTACTATGTATTATAAGTATGTATTTACAAAAGAAAAGTAGTATATGTATAATATCCGTATTCTGGTACCCATAACACAAGCATATAAGCTTAGCTTGGGACCTGAGGACGTTGTGTGAAATGTCCATGAATATTTATATTTATTTATATTTATAATAACGCCATTTTACAGCTAATTAATAAATCGTCCGTTTGGTTTTCTTTTTTTTCCACAATTCTAAAGAAGTAACACACATGGCCCCAATGTCATTTTAATAAATGATATCTCAGAGTTTTACCTTTTTAAGGCTTCGTACAAACCCTTATAGTCTCACTACGGTGTCCGTCTGTCTGTCTATCCGACCATTAAACTTATTTTTACTCGGCAACGGCTGAAGGCATCAATTTGAAACTTATACCAAATGTAGATACGCCGACGCCGATGCGGATGCCGATGCCGACGCCGACGCCTATAAAAACCAACTCAGCACCGATACGTCGGGATTTGAGCAGCGTAACACCCATACGCCGACGCCGACGCCGACCCCTATAAACACTCACTCAGCACCGATACGTACGTCGGGATTTGAGCAGCGTAACGACCATATGCCGACGCCGATGCCGATGCCGATGCCGATGCCGACGCCGACGCCGATGCCAATGTATAGATTACATCGATTTTATTAAAAATTATGTAGCTTTATGGTGTGTTGTAGACGCTCTAAAGATCAAAGGCTAAACGAAACTAAATGCCTATGTTATGCCTACTGTTATGTCCAAAAGTAATTTTAGTCATCAACCAATATAACGGCTAAAAATATAAAAGATTGCCAAATGGCGTCGTGACGATGGGCGTTTAATATGGGCCGTTGAATAGATACGGTGCCCTAAATACCAGGCAATCATATCATTGCAAGATGTTACTTAGTATATTTTGCTAAAAAAGCTCGCACTTGGCAGTTTTGTCAAAACTGGTCACGCTTGACAATTTACTCGCACATTTGCTATCGTGTTTTAGTCACTCATACTAAAAGGGGATTGGTTGGTGATAATAGGGGATGGGGAAAATCGATAGGGAGCGACCCTCCGCTTGCTGAAGAGGGATGAAACGATTCTCATGTCGGAAAACAAATCTATACTCTTTGAAATTCTGACTTCCTAGTGTTTCGTGCGCTTTAGTTAGGTTAGGTTAACAGTAAAATTTATTAGCTAATGGTTCCGGCACTGACAATATTTATAATTAAAAGGCAATTGTAATTTGGTTTATTAAAAATAGATCCGTACTCAACTATAAAAATTTGGTCTAACGAGGAAATGTACCTAATACATTTTATAAGAGTTTCTGATTGTATTGATGCATTTAATCAAATAGTTCGAATTTAAATTTGCATTCGAGAAAAAGGACAAAATAATAACCGTTTTCATTAAAATAAAATATAATTTATGACAAATACCTATCTATGCATTTTACTGAGGATAATGCGATAAAAGAAATATGGCGCATAAAAAGCAGTAATTATTTACAATCACTAGGCAAAAGTTCAATGATTTCATGGGGGTTTGAATATATAATATGATCCATAGAATTAAAAGCTATTCCGAAAATGTTCTTAACGTTGGCGATTTCAGTCACATTATGATTATCTTTGTCCGCCACGTAAATGCCGTGTTGTGCGCAAAAATGTGCAACCCCTTTATTATTCACTGCTATGGCTCGATATACTTTAGGTCCACTGTATGGAATTGGGCTATCAGTTCCGTTCTTTAATTCAAACAAACCATCTTTAGTCGTAAAAAATATATCAGCATTTCCATCGATAGCGAACTGAAATATCTTTTCCTTGACTTGTTCATGTGGCGTCACTGTTTTTTCTTCAATATTATATTTATACAAACGTTGTGAAGGAAACTCTATAAAATATAAACAATTTTCGTCATAAAATAGATCCCAAATATTATGATCCATCAAGACAGTGGAAAGGGTTTCGAGATTTGTTAAATTTGATGAAAAAATACCATCACTTCCACCGAAATATATTTTTTTACTGTCTGGGTTAATAGCTAAGGCAAAACCATTGGGAACTCCTTTTATTTCACGAAGCATTTTTTCATTTTTGTTGACGTAGCCGATTCCAAACGTGTCTTTGCTGTCTTCTCCATCGTTGTAACTGAAGAATATTCTGTGTTCTTTGCTGTCAATGGCTAATTGATATGGACGATTCAGGCCATTCATGAGAACGTTAATTTTATGAGATTTGCCATTTACTTTGATATCCTTACAATCCTTTTTAGGTATTTTTTTAGATGTAACTATTATAGTACACAATATTATATATATGATTACTTTCATGATTAAAACAAGCGATCGACAAACGAACTGTCCTGTTATAGAATATATTAAATACTAATTGAAATCAATGAAACATATACGTGTTGATAGATAGGAGCAATGTGTTTATTATCTGAAGCCTATGAAATCAATATGAATGACATTCATTGCCTGTTTTGCAGATCTATATGCATAAGTAGCTATTGCCCGCGACTTCCTACGTGTGGAGTTTAGAAAATTTTCCACGTTTTTGCAACATTTTTCGTTGATGCTCCGCTCCTATTCGTTGCATCGTGATGTTATATAGCCTTGTTATATAGCCTTCCTCGATACCATGACTGAATGAATTTTTCAAATTGAACCTGTGGTTCCTGAGATTACCGCGTTCAAACAAACAAACTCTTCAGCTTTATAATATTAGTTACTTGCTTCTGCAATAGTTTATAATGTAGTTTTTATGTAATTTTTTTTTTCTATTGTTTACTAAATAAGTATAAGTAAATAAATGTGCCAGTAGTAAATAAATAATTGCCTTCTAGGCGCCATAATATTTCAAATATAGTTGTTTTTATGTGACATACTAGGTCGCCTTATATATAACCTATAGGCAAAACAAAATTCCAATTTATTAAAAAATAACTTTATTTGCGAAGGGTGAAGGTATAAAATGAATAGTTTGTCATAAACCCAGCTCCAAACGGGCGGTAGATTTAATTGGATTAACCTTAACAAACGGTAAACATTTAGATTTGTGTGTCGACCTTGAAAAGAGCTTTAAAATTTATGTCGTAAGTGTCCTAAGTATTGCTACAGAAATATCTTTATAACTTTAAGAAAATTGATTGCTTAATGCGCAGTAACGCAGCTATCTATGTACCTATTTATCAATATGACTCTATCAGTACATGTTACGGAATTAAAATTGATTTTCATCTAAGTACCTACTTCTAATACTCGGCTAACCTAACCTATCTAAAATTATGGACAAAAATTTTGTATATACATATAAATTAAGGATTGTCAGAATTTTTGAAACTACGTGTCGCAAAGGAGTAGCGAAAGCTACAGACACCGCCTTTAGAATTTTTATTACATCTTAGCTATCTTTCCTACCGAATCAGAGTACCTACTCTCGTAATAAAGCAATCAAGATGTGCTGATATCATAGTTAAAGGAAATTAAAGGCATCGTTGCACTTTTTATTACTGGTTTTACAGGCTTTCACGAGGCGTAAACAGCAACAATGACAAAGCTCACGTTAACCTATTACATTACATACGTGCTTAGTCTTACAGCCTCCTCCATATTAGCCACGGGAGAAGTACCAACGTGAGGGGAAAGTCCTGATAGAATTTGCGTATTATTTTATTTAATGGAAAATAACTGATGTTGGTAACTTAATGCGCGTGGATTTCGGAAACAACGACTTTTTATGTTGATCCAGGTTACTTCTAAAATGTATCTGCCTATATTAATACCTATAAGCACTAACAGCATTCATTTCCATGCAGCAGTTTTTCCGTGATTCACACTTAAACGTGCGAAATACAGACAGAAATTCTAATAATGGTCTCTTGAATACCTTCTAAAACAGACTCTCCTTTGTATCGCACTGGTTCCAGCCTTACGGAAACATTTTGCCAATAAACACCGACCTTTACTATATAGTGCTAACATTGAAACTACACTAGGTAAGTAAATATCAATTGAACGATTGTCGTGACCAAATAATTAGATTTGTATTGTTAAGTCACGTGTGAGAAGCCGAGCGCTCCCGGCAGGCTTCCACGACCTTCGATATTACCTATAATCTGTTTTAATTGGTTTAAATTAACTTAGTACAATTCGAAATATAAAAAGTAGTTAGCAGAAATTAATTATGTTTTACATATACACAATAAAATAAAACAATACAATATTCTCTCACATTTGTCCACCTTATTATATTTAGACGTGTTAATTACTTATATTTCAAACTAGCTGTAGCTCGCGACTTCGTACGCGTGGAATTGAGAAAATTTATCACGTTTTTGCAACATTTTTCATTGCTGCTTCGCTTCGCATCGCAGCGTGATGTTATATAGCCTACCTTACTCAATAAATATACTGTCCAACACTGAAAGAATTTTTCAAATCGGACCAGTGGTTCCTGAGATTAGAGCATTCAAACTAACAAACTCACTTGGCTTGACGCGCGATGTTTCAAAGACTTTTTAATTTTTATCCTCCATGGTCTTAGGTATGACCCCCCCCCCTCCTTGCTTGTGTTATGGGTACCAGAATACGGATATACTACATAAACTACTTTTCTTTTGTAAATACATACTTATAATACATAGAAAACACCCAGACGCAGTACAAACATTTGTATGACATTTATGGATATCACACAAATGATTGTCACAAGCGGGAATCGAACCCGCGACCTCGTGATCGGCAGTCCATTACATAAACCACTCCACTACGAAGCCCGTCACACGAAAACATATTATTATAACGATAGCCGGTATCAGACGATTTAGCTATAGAACGCGTATACGCTATCTGGTAACTATTGTTTGTAACAATATAACTTACTTCATGTGTGCCAATTATTGTGAAGATTCAGTGAACACGCATCGTGAAAATTTTGAATTTAGAGCACCTTGGGTAGAAATGGTGTGATGACAATTTGATCCATCGGCACACGGACTAGGTATTAAGTACTAACCATAAATAAGTCAAATCTTATTGGAAAAAATTATTACCATGAGCGTAGAAACGTAGACGACTTCAACCCAAGTAAAAAACAATAAAACACAGAATGTACAATAAACTTTTATTTCTCAAAAGATGCTTACACTATAAATCTTTGGTATTTTAATAAATAATTAATGTGATTCTAGTAACAAATATTTTAATTAAAAAAACAGTTACATTTTATAAAACTATAGTGGAATAAAAACCTCTTTCTTGATCTTGAAGTCGGCGAAAAAACTAAGTTTATATTTATTATAAACTTAGTTTTAACAACAAAGCTTTTAGAATTATTAGATTTAATGATACATATAAACTAATATTATAAGTAAGGACGATTTATTTATTGATTTTGTAACTGCATGCTTTTAAAGCATTCAGTTACAAAATTAAATCGTCGTAAATTTAATCGTCCTAACTAGGGATGTGAAAAAATATTCGATTATGGAAGAAATCGATTAAAATCGTTTATTTAAAAGAAAAATAATAAATTTTTTACTTTTTAATTGTATTTTCTTAAAATTTTTAGAAATAATCGATTTATAATCGATATTATAATCTTTGAATCAATTAATACCAATTTGTCAACAACCTCACCTATTAAGTTTGGTTTTTGGAAGATTATTACATTATCGCCGTGGCGCCGTCTGTGCACATATTCTATCTGTACTTTTGAAATATACAGGATGTGGCGTAAATGGTGGTCCAACGCTAAGGTGGTTATAATTAGTTCAAGTATTCACCTATCATATAAAAAAAATTAACCATTTTTAGCCATTTTTTACACTACTCACATCTAGAATGCATGATTTGTTAAAAACGAGAAATTAATATTCAGTTTTTTTTATTTATTGGTTTATTTTTGGGGTTTACATGAAAAAATGAAAATGAATGTGCTAGTGCTAGTACTCGCCCGTACAACACAAAAAACACACTCAAAAAATAATGTCATTTGTCGAAGTTACATTCTCATTTATAAAATACTAGCTGGCCCGGCAAACGTTGTTTTGCCATACCAAAAAAAAGTTAAAAAAAATGAACTATAAACCTCACGGAGCCCGAGACCTTTCCAACGGATGCAAAACCGTGGAAATCGGTTCGTGCGTTCTGGAGTTATAGCGTCAGGAAGGAAAACCCGACTTATTTTTATATAGTAGATTATCGATTTATTACAAAAAAATAAAAAAAATCATATTTCCGAAACCAATGGCTAAAAATGGTTAATTTTTTTTTTAAATTTTGGGTGAATACTTGAACTATAACCACCTTAGCGTTGGACCACCATTTACGCCACACCCTGTATATAATTAGAAATTTAGCTAGATTTTGAATTTCTTTCAGATCACTAAATAGGGTACTACTTTTACGAATTATGTCATTTAATAAAATATTCGTTGGTGAAATACATAATAATAGCATTACTATGATGGAAAACTGGAAACGTTGGTGAAACCATGGTACAGAAACTAACTAACTAATAACTCATGTTTTTATTTTAGTGCGTGTGCGTTGTTAACGTTTTAAAAGTCCATCCTACATTCCAAATTAAATTAAACATAAACTTCCCAAATTTCCAATTCCAACCTTATGAAGACACAAGACACTATTACGTTCCGAAGAACTTAATCAGTGTCTTGACAAAAATACTAAAAACTACTGAACCGATTTCGTGCTGCGTATAGTGAATTATGAGATTATTTGCAATCTTGTAACGTAATAAGAGCTTGAATTTAAATTGGTTAGCGCCATCTAGTGTAGTATGGACGTACGGTTTTGTATATTGAAAGGACTTTGGTCGCAGGGGTGCAACCGTCTGTCGTAACTGTTCGTGAGCTTGAGCTTCAAAAGGGAAAGAACAATTTATTTTAAATTAAAGTTTTGTATTAAGCTTTGTTAAATTCTAAACAAATATTGTAGACAACAAAGATTTCGTTGTTTGTCTGTTCAAATTAATATAAGCTTAAACCTAAAAATTACTGTTTCGACCACGGAAAAGAAAAAATTGGTCAAGTGCGAGTCGGACTCGCGCACGAAGGGTTCCCTACCATTATATATGCAACAAAAGGCAACGTTATTAGTATCGAGCAAGAAACGGTAAAAAAATCATGTTTGTTGTATGGGAGCCCCCCTTAAATATTTATTTTATTTTATTTTTAGTATTTGTTGTTATAGCGGCAATAGAAATACATCATGTGTGAAAATTTCAACTGTCTAGCTATCACCGTTCTTGAGATACAGCCTGGTGACAGACGGACGGACGGACAGCGAAGTCTCAGTAATAGGGTCCCGTTTTTACCCTTTGGGTACGGAACCCTAAAAATCATGTTTGTTGTATGGGAGCCCCCCTTAAATATTTATTTTATTTTATTTTTAGTATTTGTTGTTATAGCGGCAATAGAAATACATAATCTGTGAAAATTTCAACTCTCTAGCTATCACCGTTCTTGAGATACAGCCTGGTGACAGACGGACGGACGGACGGACGGACAGCGAAGTCTCAGTAATAGGGTCCCGTTTTTACCCTTTGGGTACGGAACCCTAAAAACAGTTGTTTTTTCTATTCCGTGGTTTCGACGTACCCAAATACATATTCAATTTTATAAGTGCCCCTCTATCACCAATTGCTTTGTCAATTCTCTTTAATGTTTGAAAGATAAAAGTTTACTAAACGGTTTCCCATTTCATACGGAACTCTGAATAGCATAAAACACATTTTATATTTTAAAACTGAAACATATGATTTACGATATTACAAAATTACATCTTTCGTAAAATTGCAACTGGAATGTTCCTATTGTTGTTACATTGTGAACAAAATGTTACTAAGGACAAAATTACTAAGTATGTTGTGGAGAAAATATTTATATAAAAATATATTTTGTCCAGGAGCTAACATCGAATATTTTTTAGGGTTCCGTGTACAATGGTAAAACAGTTCCTGGTACGGAAAAACAGTTGAATGTTTCACAGAAGATGTATTTCTACAATCTACAGTCACAAATACTGAAAATTATACAAGTTTAACTTGATACTATACGGACTTAGGCGCGTGTATTTGTTTTAAATTTTGGCCCGACGTTATGGAGACTTTGCAGTCACCATGGTCACGGGTGAGCCTGAGCTATAAAGTGTCCTCTACGATCAGTTATTACAGGGTTTACCCACATTCACATTTGATACCTATGCTTAGTCGACATTATATTGTTGATTAATAAACCATATAATAATATTTATATGTTACCGGCTAACACTCACTTTTATAGGATCGATGATGTCGACCCAGGTTTCGAGCATATCCGATGCTCATCATCAGGACGAGCGCGCAGCGGTGTCCGTGACCTTCAGTGCGCGTCGGAAGGTCACGGACACCGCTGCGCGCTCGTCCTGATGATGAGCATCGGATATGCTCGAAACCTGGGTCGACATCATCGATCCTATAAAAGTGAGTGTTAGCCGGTAACATATAAATATTTTTAAGATGACTCAAACTCACGAAAATTTCAATACATATAATAATAATAATAAATATTTATGGCCATTTCACACAACATCCTCTGGTCCCAAGCTAAGCTTATATGCTTGTGTTATGGGTACCGGAATACGGTTGGAATACATAACTACTTTTCTTTTGTAAATACATAGAAGACGCAGTACAGACATTTGTATGACAACTATAAATTTAAATATTAGGTACACAAATGATTGTCTCGTGCGGGAACCCGCTACCTCGTGAACGGCAGTCCGTTTTTCATGAACCACTCGACCACGAGGTCCGTCGATATGTATGGGTGCTTTACCCTTCGTCTGTGAATCTGACATGTACTTAGGCAGTTTTTTAATAAACCACGTATGTTGATAAATAAGGCAAGTCTTAATTACGATCCTAAAGACTATTAAGTTGCGGTGTAATCTGACACAGCTAAGAGGATACCAAAATAGCTTCGTGCATTTTTCTATGTACGAAGTTTTCATTGTTTCTTTGAGCTCTAATTTTAAAGTATATGTTTTTAAATATATGATCTAGGATCGCATGAACTCAGAAACGCGATTAAAAAAAGTTTTCTCGATAGAAAATCTTGGCGAAACAACCTCTCAATTTTTTTATTTTTTTCATTTGTCGGTCTATTATCGCGTATTAACTAATGAAATAACTTTAAAAACATAGGTAACTATTATGTATAGAAACACGTGGATCAGAATTAAAATATATTTAGTAGATTTTGAGTAAATAGGAAAAGTATCCCTAATTCTTCATTTTCTGTGCCTACTGGCTGTGTTAATATGTACGTGTCGGCGATGATATACGATAATATTGATGTAGGCCCTTAAGCAAATCGAAATTAGTTGAAAGCCTATTGATTTTTGCCCACCATTGTAATTAAAAGCACACCCACGCTTATTTTGCTCGATATTTAATGAAAATAATCTCTTCAATCTTTGTATACGTCTTTGTAGAATGTACAAAACACAGAAAGCTTTGTACTTAAGCGTGAAATTGAGAAACAACTTTTCGTCAGTCTAAAAAAAATCATTAAAACTTGTTCAGTAGTTTTAGCGTGAAAGAGCGTCAGATAGAGTTACTTTCGCATTTAATAACATAAGTAAGGATTATACTTGTTATAATTAAATAGGTACGTAGAGAACATCAAGTCACATTACTAATATCTGTGTTTATTAACACGAAATAATGTCCTGAACTGAGTGCGAAACAAACGACCTTGCAATCAAAACTACCTGGTAACTTGTCACCACGTCCGTAAAATAATTTTTTTTAAAACCTTTATATACAAACCATATCTACTTATTTATCTCGTCCTTTTGTGACGTTATTTTGCAATATCTTTTATTATTATAAAGCTGAAGAGTTCGTTTATTTGAACGCGCTATTCTCAGGAAACACTGGTCCTATTTGAAACATTCTTTTAATGTTGGATAGAACATTTATCGAGGAAGGCTATAGGCTATATAATATCACGCTGCGACTAATAGGAAATTTAATATCCACGCGTACGAAGTCGCGGGCAACAGCTAGTGTAGATATAAACATATTTTAACAGGCTTTTATAAGTTCGGTATGTATCTATCAATGTATTAATCTATGTAACTGTCAACTCGATTTACAATTATTTAAAAAGATATTCAGGATTTTCAAGCGTGTTTTTTAGTTTTTGAACTAAGCAAATTTACGACTTATACTAAACAGTTAATGAATCACTTGACTCGATAACAACTTAGCATTTTTATAGATAGCATAGCAAAATCTGAGTAATAGGGTCTTACCTTTTGGTACGAAACCCTAATAACTACAAACCTAAAATTAAATAGATACATTAAATGTAATCTACTTATTACGTATAATAATATGATATTTAATGATTGTTTCATGGTTACCTGAGTTCGTTTCTAAATAAGATTACGAAACCTTGTCTCAAAGTCATACAAACTACAAAGTGTGTTTTGTTGAGTATCAAACTTTACTAGAGCCATTGGTACCAATTTTATTACGTCTTAAACCAATCTAGACTAAACTAAAGTAAAACCAGCTAAGGTATATGGTGGTTTTATGCGGATTCTCGACTTCATACTACAAATAACCGAATTAATAAACGTGTAGTATGTTGCTACTATGTTGAATAAATAATAATTGAAATCTCCATTTTATTATTCAAACTTTCTTTATCGGGAAAGATTAGCTAATATTGCTGAAATATGGCTATAAACGCTATTAAAATTTACGACTTAATTTAGTTTGGTTTAGTTCCACATAGAGAATTGGTTACATTATCGTCTACCTACATTCAGTTATGTAATCTTCGGTAGTTATATGTTTGTCGTGGGCGGTTTACCTACGTCTAGTGATGTCATTATGTTCGATAATTGGTATTTTATAAATTGTGTCTAGAGATTCAATATAGATGGAATTAACAGAAACGAATATACGTTAATAGTAAAACTACTAAAGTACCGATACTAAACCAAGGTCGATCCGCACTATTCCCGCAAACCATTCTTCTAGAAGCAATTGACAATTTTTTATTCTGTAACATAGTGTGCACCGAATCTCGTTCCCATATCTCCATAATACCTGGTTCTCGAGAGAACAGGACGGAAAATAATAGGGGAGTTTTCCCATTGATTCCTTCTTGACAGAAGCTTAAGACTAGGTGATCGTTAACTGCTTTCAACACTTGTACAGTACCAGTAAATTGTTGATAGTTGTTTGGTGGAACGGTCAGGGATCCTGAAAAATGATAAAATGACAGATTACATTTCTAGATTGAAATAGATGCATTAGTCGCATAGCACAAACAAAGCTGTACAGAAAATCCATACATTTTTTTAGAGCTGCGCAAAGAACCACCTTTTTAATTTTATCAGTTCACGATGAATCGTGATAGTGCTCAAGAACCTTGCCCTTTAATAGACTCCTTCATTTCGTTATTGCTTTTGGACAGTAGTCCTAGGCCGCGTTGACCAGGCGGTTTGCCATAGGGTTTAGTTTTAAGTTTTCCATCTCTCACAGTTGATGTTAATTAAGTGCTAATAATAGGTACCCCTTATTTGGTTCTTACAGCACCCTGGGGAAGAAATGGGGTGGTGATACTTTTATTCTTATTCCATAACCACACGAATAATCCACCACGCTCGTAGTAAAATAGGTTTAATGATATTAATTACCGTTTTGTCGATTGAAGACCTGCCAATAGCCAGCAGAGTCATTCCTGAAGTAAAGTGAATACTCAATAGTGTTGCCAGCCTCGTCCCACAGCAGTCTTATGTGTCTGTATTCTTGGCGGAATCTAGCATTGATATGTTGAACGTGGTAGGATTGATATTCCGTCGTCGGCTGTAAATAAGAAATATCCGATTTTGATTATCAGATTTTTTTTATTTCAATTAGCTGTATGATGCATGGTTTGGTCAAAAAGAGCATTTTACTACACTTAGAGAAAGATGCCGATAGTATGTTACTGGCAAACCAGGTACAGAAGAGTCTTGCTACTAGTATATAAATATAGTTTTCTCACCAACTGATAGCTCGAACCGATTGTTGTTAGTGAGATAATATTCACTAGTAATCCAATAACCTTTGTTTAAATATTGCTTATTACAACATAGATAACTTATTTTAACCTTTCTAGGAATCTGCAGTTTATTTTGCAATAATGTACCTACATTGATGTTTATTAATACGTTTTATGATATTTTATTGTTATTAAGTAAGTAAGTAATCTAAGTTACACAATTTTAAAATTAAATTATATTCTACATAATAGTTTTACATTCTACATTCCTTCGTGTACAGAGGTACATTCCTCAGTACACGGAGAGATGGATTCTTACAAACATTTATGATTTTATTGATTTATAAATATTAACGATCGGTTCTGGAATCACTTCGATTTTTTGCGAAGATGAGAGATATGACTATATTTTTTTCGGATTAAGTACAAAGTGTTATAGGTATTAGCAAAATATGCTATTGCGATAATAGTTTGGTGGACTATACTGAGATCTTATTGACCTCAAGCTGTTGCATAATGTTCTAGAACTGTGTAGTGTTAATCATTGTGATCAAAAGTAGATATAACATTGTCAAGATTAAATAGGTCACGTAGATTGACCTATGTTCTGGATGCGTCACCAATGTGGGAGGAGACTTTATGGCACACAGGTCACATTAATTGCATTCAAATTCGTCAAATTGCTACCTTCAAGAACCTTGTAACTACATTTTAATTGGGAGTTACAGTGTATCTTAATTGGTCTAATGTTGAATTTTTATTGAGTCATAGCATAGAGTATTGTAGTGGACAATTTGTTAGCCGGAAAAACTACATGTTTCACTGTCTGAGATACATTCATTGCGATTTCTATGAACTAAGCAGAGACGCAACTTTGAAAAAAAATCTATACAAATTATTTGTAGGCAGTTGTAGGCAATTACATGTAGGCAGCCAATAAACCCCTTATAGTAAGAGAGATGGGCTAAAAATGACCTAGACTACCTGATAACCATATGAGACCTATAACTATGTGAAACAAGCTTGTGCCCACGATTCCGTATGCGTGAAATTTAGAGAATATCCCCTGTTCTTGCAACGTTTCTCACTAATACTTCGTTCCTATTGGTCGCAGCGTGATGTTAATAGCCACTAGCCTTCCTCGATAAATGGGCTATCTAACACAAAAGAACTTTAAGTCGAAACAGTAGTTTCTTGAGATTGACGCGTTTAAAAAATCAAACAAAAGACATTCAAACTCTTCAGCTTTATAATCTTATCTTATCTTATCTAATTGTTAGTTACCGTACTACTCCGAAACGGCTTGACTGATTCTTCTCAAATTTTGCATACATATTCAGTAGGTCTGAGAATCGGCCAACATCTATTTTTCAAACTTTTTTTTTTAGTATGGCAAAACAACGTTTGCCGGGTCAGCTAGTATTAGTATAGAACTAATAGATGAATATCTTTGTGTGAAAATTCGACGGACTTTTATATGGTAAAGTTTTCAACTGTTATCAGGAATTGCAGGTTATTTTGTTTGCTAACAGTGGCTCTCTCACTTCTAAGGTCTTTCCTAAAAGTAGATATCTTTTGGCAACGTCGAACTTATTTTTAGTGATGCCGAATGTCATAGATTTAAGGCTGACTCAAAACAACTAATTACTTCCTGTAGTATTAAGTACTAGTGGTGTAGAATGAATAGAATTTATAATTCACATTTATTTTATGTTCACATAATATTATAATTATTAAGAATTATATTTTTAAGATTAGCTAATGAGTAACAAGGCTATCTACATAGAATAGTTAAAATGCGAGACTCATATAGTCCTATATATTCATATATGCTAAGTTATTTTAAGTAAATAAGTTGTCATTTTTATTGAAATACCAACATGTTGTAATAAAAATTAATAATTTATTTTATGCGTATCCACAGTAACATAGATTAGACCTTGACAATACTTTACTTACTGACATTAACATTCAAGGAAAATACAACAGTCAGCTGTTAGGCTCAGATGACTAACTTATTATTGTTTATTTACAACGGAGGCTGTGTCCTAACCCACCGTACGGTGACTTCGTGACTTAGTTGTCCCAGCTACGAGTCCTAGATAGAGCATATTTATTTTAGAAAAATAATTGCTAAACTAATTTTATAAATTAGCGTAACGTTCAAACCTGGGTGAAATTAATAAAAAAAAAATTAAAAAGAACCTTTTTTGTCATTTTTCGTAAGTAATATGACTAATATGAGACAAATTAGTTCTAACTATGCTGTGTTGGTATGTACTTATGTATGCTTATTACGGACTTTATTATTGTTTTTAATCTGAGAAGATATGTTTATTAGACAATCAGTTAGTTAACAGTAGAGAGTTCTCAATCGGAAGCTATGTTGTGTGAGGGTAGGAAGTGAGCTCATTGGCCCGGACGGTGCATTGAGGTCGGTTCCGGAACTGTCTCCCTACAACAAGTGTACCGGTATGCGAAATGACACACCTATGTCACCGAATTCATTGACACATGATACAGGTCAATACATTTTAAAGTAACGTACTATGTACTATCTAAGTCACCACACGAATGAACTTATACTACTAAGTATTATATTATGTACTAACTGTTGCCCTCGACTCCGTCCGCGTAGAATTTAGGAAATTTTCCCCGTTTTTGCAACATTTTTAACTACTGCTTGAGTGAGAGTATTATAAACGTAAGAGTAAACAAATATAATCAGAATGAACGAACTGCTAAGCTATCAGGAGTTACACGTGTTATTGTGAGTCAACCATAAAATATAGATATGTGCTGTTTCGGGATATTTTTTAGACAATTTTATGTAGAATATTTCTGTCATACATGATTTCTATGTAACTTTAACCATTAAGGCTGCACACGCAACGGAAGCTTAAAAAATGAAGCACCCTTATCCGTTTTCCCAACATTTCCCTTCACTACTCTGCTCCTATTGATTATAGCGTGATGAAAACTATACTATAACCTGCCCAGGAGTATGAAGAATAATTGTACCAAGTTTCGTTAAAATCCGTTGAGTAGTTTTTGTTTCTATAAGGAACATACAGACGGACAGACAGACAGACAGACAGACAGACAGACAAAAATTTTACTGATTGCATTTTTGGCATCAGTATCGATCACTAATCACCCCCTGATAGTTATTTTGAAAATATATTTCATGTAAAGAATTGACCTCTCTACAGATTTATTATAAGTATAGATATTCTGTGAACTTAAAAAATATTCCCTGAGAGAGATTTAATAGGAAGTTAACACCAAAATTCAACGTTAGTTCCTAAAAGTACGTAAGTAGTAAACACGACGTATAGCTCCTACATTTACGATGGCTTATGTTTGTAACCTAATTTCATGATGGCTAGGATGATGAAGAGAATAATTCTGTGCATGATGGCGGCTTTATAGTGTCCACGCGCTTCGTCTCAATATTTTCACCTAACACCTAAACCTAACTAACTTCAAAATTAATTTAGCATTTATTTATTCAACAAAAGGAATTAATAAAATTTGTTTTATTCTGCCGAGACAACATCGAATATTAAAATTTCTTAATTCATTGAATGTTTGCCAAAGACTTGATGTCGTTCACCCTATACTAGACTAGACAAAGTAATGGTGTGTGTCAACGACATGAATATATCTTTTACGTATTGATATTACCATTTATGTGTATAGTTATTTGTTCAATAAATTAGATAGATCGTGTACTCATTAAACAAGGTAAAATAGAAGCAAACTTAGATGATGCGCGCGTCACCCAGAAGTTGCTTACAAACCTACGAAAAGATTTTTACTTATTACTAGCTGCCCCGGCAAACGTTGTTTTGCCATACAATTCTGTGTAAAAATCAACAACAAAAAATTTCATCAAAATCGGTCCAGCCAATTGTGAATCTAAACCATCCTCAAACCCCCTTGAATACACACAAAAAATTTCATCAAAATCGGTCCAGCGGTTTAGGAGGAGTTCAATTACAAACACACGTACAGAAGATTTATATATACAAAGTGTCCCAAAATTCAACGATAAGCGGGCACCAGAAGTTAGACCTTCTCATGACTACTCAAGAAAAAAAAAATATACATATATGTATATCGTAATTTATTTTAGAGATATCAAAAAAAGTATTAAAACCTTTGAAAATTGACACCCCCTAATGTATTTTAACAACTGTGTTTAACAATAATTACCACAATTTTCCAATTATTTCCGATTTTTTTTTGTATCGGTAACCGTATTAGTACTGCTGTCTACCTCAATATTTAAAATGTCCACAGTACATAAAGTTTTTACGCAATAAGCAATCAAAGTTGATATTTTCCCTAAAATTTTGAAAGTTTTTTACTCTCAGTTCATTTTCACTCAGCGGAGTTTAAAATATTGTACTGACACTACTATGGCAAGTATTTTTAAAATTTGACGCAACTAAAGACGATTCTGAAATGGTATAATGTATAATATATAATGTATAATGAATGAATGTGGTAAGATGATCTCTTTATTGTTAATTTGTCAGTATACTCGTATAATATCTTTGTTTGCTGTGCATCTTTCTGTATTCAATTGACATGGCTCTTGTACTATCTGATTCTAGCTTGTATTTGGACTTGTTCAGTTCAGCCAGTTCACTGGCTTTATTTTGGACTCTGATTTTGTTGTTTTGGTTGTACTTTTGCATTTTGGACTGTTTAGCACCCATTATGCCGCTACCATACACGCCGTTGGAATATGCCAATATGCACCTCATTTATGGAGAATGTCGTTGGAATGCTAACGCTGCTAGCAGACTTTATCGAGAAAGTTACCCGAATGCTCAGAGATATCAGTATTAAAAACAAAAATTTAAACTATATATACACAAACTAGGCGTCAAAATACTCCTCCCCATCGCTGTCGACAGGAAGTGTGTCCAGAAGGCTGGCGGCATTGCCACGTTGTATGGCAATGCTTATCTTTTGAACTAAATCTTTATACAGATTTCGGGCACTCGGGCCCCATGAGCCTAGCGTTTCGACCCCAAACGGCGCAAAAATATAATCCCCTAAGAGATTATTGTATTTGCGCCGCTTGAGAGTCTCCGCAGAGGCAGCAGCAGCACCGGCCGTACACACGGTTCTTGGAAGATGTGATGGCGCAAGGGTGTCGACGCAAGTGGCGTCCCACACCAAAGCCCTGCCCATTGCCACTTTGCTAAAGTTTATTGCTTTCATTCATTTCTGTCGGCTCTTATTCACTGTATATTAATTACCAAGTCATGATATTTTTACAAACAGCCATGAAAAGATATTGATACTTCCTGTCTCAATAACAAATCTGACCTAGAGCGTATTTTTTGCTCAAATGTCAACAATACGTTAAATGAAGCGTCAAGCCAAGGTAATCACGTAATGATAAAGAAACAGTTTCAGAGTCGAAAATACTATGTGAACATAGTATTTTCGAAGGAAACACTTCCTCATTACCGCACTCACATTTGCCTGTATGTAGCTGAAATTAAAGTAACTTAGTAATTCTATTTTTGCTACAATAATAAGTTCATTTCATAGTTTTAATTGTTTATTATGGACTTTATATTACACCTAAAAAGATGCTGTCCATAGATGCACTCAGTGTATCGGTATTTCTAGCAATTGACCAGCGTTTTATCTACAATGTAGCTTAATAAAATATGTTTGCTATTTATTATACCTAGGTTATTAACTACATAGATACGTCTATTTAAATTCAACATCTATCATATATTTTCAGTCTTAATATATTAAGAATAAGCACTAAAGACTGCGGCATTGTCCAATAATTTTAGTGACACATAGGTACAAGCGTCGAACAATAAAATTTACTCAATTGAGGAGTTACACAATACAATCGTCTCGGTCTACTATTATCATGAATAGCATAAGATACAATATACTGATTCATGAACAATTCAGCTATGTAAGTAGGTATATATAAGTGCGTAAACGTAGGTATATAAAAACATCTTTAAGAAAGACGGATTGACGGAAAATTCTAAACTAAACCCTTTGCCAACAGACTCACTCAGCAATGCATTAGTAGATGTAAGAACCTCCCAATATGGAGTAATCCTAAGTAAATAAACTAAGAAAAAATAAGGACTATTATATGTTTCCTGAAAATTTTTATGTAGTTAGGCTTTTCTTAAGTTTATGAACTTTATTATTATATTGACATGATTTTGTTTATTATTCATATAACTTGACATTTCATATTGAGACGTTGATTATTAATTGTGGTATTCATTATTTCATTTATTAAAAATTATTCTATACACAAATTATATTATATAGTATGCATAATGTAAATACTGTTACGACTCAATTTTATAGCCTGAATATCGACTTAGAATTTTATTATTAGTATCTTATTATTTTGTAATAAGCATGATATAATATTCATTTTATTTTTTATCATCTAATTATAATATGTTATGATGTTATTTATATAGTTAATTATAATATATATGAATATGTTGAAACATTGTATTACTCTAACATCCATTGTACACATGTTCATACAAATAAATCATCTTATCTTATCTTATCCTAGCAGATCCTTTTAGGTATTTTGGCAATAAAGAGAATATTCTGCATTTAACAATTTATTGTGGACAATTTAAGAAATTTCTCCGGAATCTACACTGACATGAACCTAATAACTCACAAGTAAAAGGAAAAACAACAGTATTACGTATTAACTGTTTCACAAGAGTATAACTATTGTAAATTAATTAATAACTATTTTCCTATTAACACACAATTATGAAAGGCAAACGCGTAATAAAAGCATTTATTTTTGTAATATTAATTTTATAATTTTATTATTATCACAATTTTACAGTCTATATTGATATATCGTGTCTGGGGGAAATACTACATTAGTAAGTATAAATAAATAGTCTGTTAACTGAACATTCGAATAATGCAAATGATATAAAAAAAAACACTACTCAGACACCTACCTATTCACATACTTTTTTGGAGAATTGAGGCTACAGACAGGTTCTCAAAAAATGGATATATTTACTTAGATAGCGATGTTTTAAAAACTCTAGTTATACCCTAATATATAAATATGAAAGTGAGTTTGTTTGTTCTAAGAAAAACTGAATTCGTAGGTTTAATATTATCTGAAACATTAAAATCTGTGAAAGCAATTAAATAGACCTACCCCAAATGTAGTTGTGGGTAACTCATCCTCTACCCGAATAGTCACTTTAGGACAGGTACGATATAAATTAACACCTTCCTTACTCATATGCATATAGAGTTCAAGAGCTTTCCACTTGCCTACAACTTGCTGAATATTCAAATCATCATATGAATGTTCTCTAACACACGACACATTAGAATGTTGCTCATTATTTTCCGTTTTATTAACTTCAAGGTTTCTAGCATGTCCACCATAAACAATAAAATCCTCATCTGCCAATACCGTAGTAATCACAAAAAAGATATAAAAATATTCCATTTTTAACACTGGCAACACACATTAACGCACAGGTAATACACTAACAAAAAAAATAATCAAAATTTATTATCTTTAGTTCGCAATTACAGCGCGCGCGCATTTATTGCGCTTGTGAAAGATTGTGGTCGACTGCGATACACGATGTGCGCGCGTCTGACTCATACGACTTGATGTTTTCGCTTTTAATAGTAATGCTTTTATACGCACGATCTGACCGGTTCTTCAAAGGTATTTCTGCGAAAAAATTTATGTCTTCATTCATAACAGTTTCTAGTGTACACGTAATTTTTATAAAAGAAAACTGATATAGTAAGTGTTTATTCTTAGATTGCTGCTGTTCAGCTCAAAACAAAGGGGAAATTTATAGATATAATTTACGAATTGCCTGTTTTTTAAATCTCCGAATGTTAGTGGGTTTTTTAGTTTTAAGTCGCCAGATTACTCAGTTATTGTACAGAAAATATTTATCCCACTTCTGAACTAATAATCAAACTACGAAAATTCGAGTAACATTCTGTATATTTATTATAAATTGTTTTTTACAAAATCCGTTTCAAACAATTACAACTGCTAACCAATCATTTATCAAAAAAAATGCTTAGAAGAATAAAAGACCTCTTTCAAAATATTGTTCAAGAATCATATTCTCCTTGGTGTACGTTACAGCACTTTTTAAGAGAGTCTTTACACTTCCATGTTTTAAGAAAATAAGTACCCACCTATTCCAATCATATCGATATTTAAATTAAGTAGCTCCAGAAAATATTGAACCGAGCATAATTAGATAATTATCATTGTAAATTTTATGACTTATGCTGTTATTTTTCGGTGTTTTACATTTATATCTAGGCTTCGCTGGTAATTAGTTTCCTTTCTTTATTATTTTTTTTCTATTTCATTATGTTGGTAAGTAATACGTCATAGAAGTTTTACTCAAATGCACCCCCAGAGTTCGCCATTATACTAGGTCTTGTACAATCCTTATCAAGGCGCGGCCTCCTGATACCTATGCTATTTATTTTTTTATCACCTGGTTGGTAACAGGCGTCCGAGAACTTTATTTCATGTTACACTTTAATATAATCCATACTTCTTGTACGGAAACCAAGAGTGAAAATCTGTTTCTTACTTTGATACCTTCGTTATATCTATGCTTCGTAGCACCTATCTATGCTTTTGCTCTAAATACAAAGCACAAGATGTAATTAATTGTATTTGAAAGATGTTATAATCATTAACTCAAATTATTTAAAACTTACCTTACTAATTCATGATTTTAATTTGTATTAGTTTTTGATACAATAGATTATTTATCGCTGGCACACTATTAAGAGGAGCATAAATTAAATCTTTATTATATTTAATTTACATCCTAAACAGTTTTATTATTGATAGAGATATTATTATTTTACTATTGTCAAGTATTGTCAGATGTATGACCTTGAAGAATTGAACAGGAGTTCTATTCCTCAAGGTCATACATGTGACCAGAAACCTCATACCTTTTTTCCTATGCTCTTTTCGCATTAAAAACTAGCCCGAGTACTAGGGCTCTTGATTGTCTACGTACGTTTCATTAAAATCGGTTCGTAGATGTAGTATATAAAAGTGACAGACAGTCAGTAAGAACGGTAATAAGTAAAGGTGTGTAGATAGATAGATAGATAGATACCTAACTCTTTATTTGCACAAACACCAATTTTACACAGAATTTTAAAAATACAGTCTTAAAAGCTATTGTACAAAGGGCGGCCTTATCTCTAATGTGATTTCTTCCAGGCAACCGTATAACGGATAGAATCTAGAATAGACATTGCGGAGGTTGTTGGTGTATTCTACGTTATATATAAATTATATTAAAAAATATGAACAAATGCTTAAAACAAAAAGGTGTGTACTTACTTGATCTACTGGTTCTGATATATGTATCACGATACAGGTCCTGCTACTAGCTATTCTAGCATCCCCTGCCAAATGCTCGATGAATTCTACTCCATACCACATACCCATCAGGCTTTCTACCCAAATATTAACTTGTGGAGATCTATTTATACAATAATCACCGACATTATTCATAAAAGGCACCTCAAAGGAACTGTAACTATTGCGGTAGCCTGTACCATAACCAGTGCCGACACCTTGGCCATATCCCTGGTCATATCTTTGGCCATATCCTTGGTTATAATTGCTTCCAGTATTATAGCCACCTGCAGGATAATAGACGCTGGACTTCTGCGTAGTATACGAATCATACTTGCTTGTTGACACTCCAGGGCTGTAGTTTGGATACTTGTTAACATCAGGAAACTTGGCTATATCACTTCTAATGGTACCAACACTACTTTTATACTGATATTGGTTGTATGGATTCGCTGTAGTGTAACTTGGGTATGTTGTGTACTTGTTGTTTTGGTCATATCCTTGATAACTAGCACTTTTAGCTGTACTATACAAAGTCATTAAAAATATTAAGATTCGGTACATTTTATTCGTTGCGCGTGTTGTCTAGGTAGCTCTTACAGTACTCACGATATGAATGCGAGAAGATCACTACGCAAGTGGGAATAAAACTAATTAACATCAATCTAAGGCCACTGGACTCCGGTGTGGTGCATTAGTCATAATTATACATCCTGTTTACGGAAGTATTATTAAAATATGATTTCCTATCTCAACTTAGCGTCGCTGAAAGCCTTATCCAGACTTCAGAAAGTCCTTACATAACTTATTGGACACTAAGTTCTGCGAGAATAATAAGGGACGCTTGTAAGTGATTTAAAAAATATTACGGCCACTAAAAAGACCTCCTCTTCTTCTCACCGCTGCACCGGTCATAAATACTGAATCGCCTCTACTAAACGCTAAATTCGCGGAATTTTATAGATATAGCTAATTTTTGTATAATGTTCTCTACAAGTAGATAAATAATATCTTGAATATATGAAATAAATTGATAATATTAAATAAATTAGTATCAGATCTTGTCTTTTTTACAATTATTGACATTAGAGGGCTGTCTAACAACCACATTGACTACGCCTTCTTATATACAGGACCTGATGTGTAAACCATAATAAATGCTTTTAACTAGTCTACTCGTGTTATTATCAATCAGGACGATCTCATGCATTATGTAAAATTGTAAATAGACATTCAAGTGGTAGGTACCTGAACCTGACATGCGTTGATAATGCCATATAAATTGCTACTACCATGTTTTGACGTCTTTGTACATTAAAAGGAAAATCTAATATGTTAATACAGAATTAATTAGTTATCATAACTAATGTAGTATTTTTATTTTTAATCTGCATGGAAAATATAAGAGGAATTAATAACATAATTATTCATATTTGACGAGCCTCGTGGTTGAGTGGTTCATGTAACGGTCTGCTGATCAAGAGGTCGCAAGTTCGATTCCCGCTCGGGACAATCATTTGTGCAATTTTTCTAATTGTCATACAAAAGTTCATAAAATAAAAAAGTAAAAAAAAATAAAAGTAAGTTCATAAAAGTCATATAAAAGTAGAATTATGTTTGTACTGTATGTATTTATATTGTATTAGCTATTAGTACTTTCGCTTATTTTTGGCATATAATTACCATAATATTAGTACACCACAAGTTACCTATTCAGTCTCGGTCAAGTCCATTATAAGGTTGTCTGGAAGAGATCGCAGCTCGCGATAAGACCGCCCTTTGTACCTATTATTAAGTCTAGTAAGTAAGTTCTGTAAATTAATATGGTGTGCAATAAAGAGTATTTTATTTTTTTTTATTTATTTTTTATAAGTTTGTACTGCGTCTGGGTGTTTCTAGTATTATAAGTATGTATTTACAAAAAAAAAAGTAGTATATGTATTCTATCCGTATTCTGGTACCCATAACACAAGCATATAAGCTTAGAAGCTTAGCTTAGGACAAGAGGACGTTGTATAAAATGTCCATGAATATTTATTTATTTATGTCACAATTTTATATAATATTCTGAGTATAATTTAAATATAAATAAATAAATAAAATAAAATATTCTTTATTGTACACCATAATAATTTAAAACAAGACTTACTAACTAGACTTATCATAGGTAGAAATTAAATTTCTTTCTTTTTTTGTACCATTTGTTTAACAGTATATTCTTAGTTCAGATTTAACCGACAGCAATTGCACAATTATGCAAACAAGTGCATTCAGTCGTATACTTTCGTCAAAAAAATATGACATCAGTGTATCAACTTAAATTTTGTGTATTTGCGTTAGGTATAATATTCCGTCCCCGAGAGAGGATGCTCTCAGAGCAGCCGCTGGATGGTCAACTGATGGCGCAATCGCCGCGGCACCGGTGCCCAATCCCCTACTGAGGTAGGCACACGGCCAGGATTTTAGTGGGTGAGGACCACATACTACCCTTCTCAGACTTCCCCGGATAGAGAGGTGTGCGGTCACGCATTTCCCCCGACCTAAGCAAACAAAACAGGTAAAATTCTGTCAGCTTTTGTAAACTATTGCTTAACACCTATAAAAGTGGGAGTTGAGTGCTTTTCTCTCCTTTTATAAAGCATAGTCATGTGTTAAACTATAATATCACTTTCAATTTTCGCTAATAAAAGACGTAGGCATCTTATTATCTCACAGTAGCGGTTGAGCAATACGTTATATTAAAATCCGGTGTTCTGACCTGTTAATTGGTATAATTCGTTGATGAGTTCTTCTTGACCCCATCCTTGGGTCATAGGCCACTAGTACATCCTCCTTCGCAAACAATCTTATTACAGACGATTATTAAATTTCACAACTCGCTAAATAGCTTTTAAAGTATGTGGGAACTGTTGGAAGTTTCTCAAGGAGTCATTAACTATAAATTTTAGGTCATTAAATAAGTTTTTGGTCCGTGTGTGACGGATTAAGAATGTAAGTGTCTCCACCCCTTTTCCTTCCTTCTTAAGGTGTCATAGAAAAATAGTTTTATTTGCAAGTATTAGTGAAACAAGTTTTTAAATCGGAGCAAAACTTTCGGATACGAGAGTACCCAAGGGGAGGAACAACCTCCCTATATTTTGTTTGCTGTGGAAGAACTAGATCCCACGCTAAGTTAGGACTGTAATCCGTCCGGGATCATCACCGGATTTGTTGTATTTGGGTGTTTTCTTTATATTGTCGTAGTCCGGTTATTTTACAAAATATAGGGAGGTTGTTACTCCCCTTGGCTACTCCCGGATCCGATAGTATCGATCCGATTTAAAAACTTGATTTTTATATGTATGTCCCTATGTAAGCTCATTTCTTTAAAACTACGCAATGAAATATGATGCAGTTTGTTTTAATAGATAGAGTAGTTCAAGGGAATGGCTTTTTTGTATAATTTGTTAGGTTTTGACGCATAGGCCGAAGAAAATTTTCTGTATCTTTCGTACGCACGATTGGATTGGTGCGAACGTCCGAACCAACTTAGTATAGCTGCCGAGGTCTATCCATAGACGGCTGTGTCACTTCGGTAAGTGTCGCCATTTTGTAGTAATAACAGTATTGCACGTCTATTTGACGTATGTTTGGGCTTTATGTAATTTTTGCAAATATTACATGTTTCATTTTATTAAATTTTTTTAGTTAGATAACGATTTTTTCTGTAATATTTTACTATAATTTATTATATTTTAGCCTAAAAGACGCAATGGTGGCACGTCAGCAGTTAAACCAGGATGAAATAGCGGCTATACTGGAAAATGAAGAGGATTATTTACTACATGACACTGACTCTGAAGATCCAACCAAAAAAGGCGTTATTGAAAAGGCGTGATCTGACCAAAAAAGGTGTTATTGTGGGTTTTGTTCCTATAAAAAAAGAGGATGACCAAAACACAGTGCTCAAAGTGCAAAAAACCTGTATGCGGGGAGCACAATATTGATATTTGTCAAGACTGTATATAAAAGTATTTTTTTTTACATGTTAACTATTTAGTATTGATAAGAATTAATATCATTCTAAGAAAACAAGTTTAATTTTAGTTGATTTTGGTAAAATTTATTAAATTTTAAGAAAAACTAAGAGGATCTAATTTTTTGTTAATTTTTTCTATGTTCCTAAAGTTATTATTTTAAAATAATAAATAAATAGTAAACTTTGCTCAATTGTCATTTTTTTATTTCATTATACCCTATTTTCATAAAATAATATAAAAACTTTGAAAATATATAAAAAAAATATAAGTATATACCTAATTATCATATTGTTTTTGAGTTCTTTGCAACATAGTACGACGGGCTTCGTGGTGGAGTGGTTCATGTAACGGACTGCCGTACAAGAGGTCGCGGGTTCGATTCCCGCTTGGGACAATCATTTGTGTGATATTTATAAATATCATACAAATATTTGCACTGCGTCTGGGTGTTTACTATGTGTTATATGTATGTATTTACAAAAGAAAAGTAGTATATCCGTATTCTGGTACCCATAACACAAGCATATAAGCTTAGCTTGGGACCAGAGGACGTTGTCTTGTTCTTATGATCCCCTGGTCTAAATCAGTTAAATACCTTGGTTTATTGCTAGATTATAAAATAAATTGGACTGTGAATACCGAAGCTTTTAAATCAAAGCAATAAACGCGCTTATTCCTATCTTAAACAGGAAAACCAAACTTAGTCAGACCCTGTATTACCTATGCTGCTCCAGTCTGGAGTAGTATCAGGGACACTAATTATGCTAAAATCCAAATTGTTCAAAATAAGGCTCTAAAAATTGCATATAACACAAAATTCCGCACTAATTTAAAGACATTAAATCAATCAATTAAACTCCCTGATATTAAAACGTATATTTTAAATATTTCAAAAAAATTCTATTTATACAAAAACTGGATGCACAGTAATACATTAATATCAGCCATCGGAATATCACGTTTAGAAAACTTAAAGTATTCTGATAAATATTGTCGATACCGGTAGCCCCATCACTATTTCTTAGCATACAGGTGCTCAAGTCTACTATTTTGGAACAATTGTCATACCGGCACAATACCGGCACGATACCGTTGCAATTGAAGTCAAATATCCGTAGTCTGCTATATGCCGTCATAACGGTCGTTCAATGGTAATAGAATTGTCGATCTCTTTTATCTATGCATTGAATTTTCGGTCTCTTTTATCTATGAATTGTGTTAGAATGGTATGTATGTGTTGCCGTTTTTAAAAAATGCGTTAGTTGACGTGATTTTCGAAAAACTACTAATAAATTTAAACATTTAATCATGCTAAACTTCGTTTAGATATATTTGTACATACTATTTATTAGTATAAAAAGCAATGTGAAGTTTAGGAGATTAGTAAATTGCAATAAATTACAAAGAACAATTTCTAATATTTCTATCTATCTATTTTTTATTTATGGCAATCTGTCGACACAGGACAATTTAAAAATATTACTGTCAAATTCAAAATAGCAGACTACCGAAACATTTCAGTCATTGAATTGCAATTGTGAAGCAGTTGTGTACGTGACTAGCAATTTATGTCACTTTGACAATTGTATGTCAATGATGAAGTCGTTATGACGACACAATAATAGTAGACTACCAAAAACTTTACTATTGCACCATAGCGATGGGTTATAACAGCAAAAAGGTGATATCTGTTATTCCTGTTACTGTTATGCCAAAATACCAGGTGCCAATACCTGTTATTAAATAACAGGCTGTTATTTTTGGTATGAACAACCTTGACTGTTAATTTTTCACAGCAAATGCAAGGCTGTTCTGTTACTAGTTTGTTATCGAGTATCTGCGTTGAGTATTGACAGTTGATAGTGTTTGCCTGTTATTTTTAATAACAGGTATTTCTTAATCGCAGCAACATCTAGTATCTGGTATCTTAAAATACCTGTGACGTCTACCTGTTACGATAAATACGCCTCACTCCTATTGCACCATAATGGTACAATAATGGTACAGTTGTGACACCGTTGAAATACCCGACTCAGGGCCCAGGTGACGACGTTAGCTACCCCACTACATGTTCGACCGGCCCACAACCTCTGCTCGGTGCATCAATTGTCAGGCGATAATCTTGTTCTTGTTTATTAAATATAGGTCCTACCTACAAATTATAATTGTTAAAAATTAAAAAAAATTATTATATTTAACTATTATCAATACTGTTAGTGTTACTTCTTTTTCTTTATTTAAAATTAATGACATTCATTATTGACAAAAGTTAGTCATGTGATATTTGTTTTAAAGTGTAATTACGTGTATATGTACCTATGATTTAAAAAAAATGCATTACTTTAGTATTCAATGTTTGTAAAGGCGTTTAGTCTGTAAAAACGTATACCTTATGTATAAATGTTTCTTTTTATTGTAACGTTAATGTAATTTTAGGTGAATAAAGAACTTTGAAAAAAAAAAAAGAGGACGTTGTGTGAAATGTCCATAAATATTTATTTATCTTTATATTTGTTTATAGATTTTTAATAGAGAGGTCTATTTCTTATATCTAAAAGGTATATTTACCTAGACATTGGTCAAAACATTAATCTCTCTTATAACAGTTTATACAATACAATATCTCATTAAAATACATACACAGCTATTGATTATAATAAACAATATAGAACTGACGTCTTTACAACCTGCACAAATTGCAGTATATCGAAATACATCAGGTAAGTCGAAATTAAAGAACTGTCTTTTGTATTCGTACCACTCCCATCTCTTTACGTTGGTGGGAGAACGTCGAAGTATTAGGGAGAAAATGCCTCCACCGCCTTTATCAGAACAGTGATTTATTATCATCATATCCGAAGAAACTTGTAAGACTTTTATGACTTCAGGGTGTCTAGGAGGCTTGTCTGGAACCCATATATCTGAAAAAGTATTGAATTTTATTTAATTGGAAGATTTATCATGTATAAGAACGTTCACGAGTTCACGTGTTCGGTACCCTATCCTAATTGTGCGATCTTTGTTACGCAAAAATTTATGTTGTTTAAGTGTTCTTTATATTATATTCATGTATTTACGACAAAAATAATTTATATATATATATATATTGTATTGGTGTTCTAGTACATGGGAACACAAGCAAACTTTGTGGGAAATGTCCATGATTATTTATATTTTTTATTAGTTTTCATAAGGATATTGGATATTCTTGGATAGCATAATGTTTTTTTTTTACAAATACTTATATCATCTTACTATGACTCATAGGAAAATAAACATAACATGAGTTATTTGTCAAGAAAACCACAAATTAATAAAACTCTAAATCAACTCGTCACAGCAACACGATTTAATAGACTACTCGTAATTGAACCCGTACGCAATATGTAGCTCAAAATATTGCTTCATATATCAACCTGTTCACGTTTAAGATAATATATATACCAATTCCACGAGCCATCAATTCTCTCTCTATAGGCCTGCGTTGCTCAGCAACCCACAATCCGGGCTCACTAGGTGTATATACATAGATTTGCTCCACAGTATGTCCGTCTTCATCCCAAACAACCCGTAGACTTCTTTCATTGTATATATCTCTTTTAATTCTGTTAACAACTCTTTTCCGACGTAGCCAGGACCCAGACAGAGCAGTCTCAGATCCAGGATTTTCTTTGTATGAGCGCCAGTTTTCATCTGAATAATTGTGTCGTTGAATCTATAAACAATGTTATGGATTCGGTTAATATTTCTTAGTTGCAAGAATAGAGTAAAGGGTGTGCAAGAAGACAATGAAAACAATTTGTATTAACTTTTATTATTTCTTAACAAATCAAATTATGGTAGAAAATTTGTCACTCGACTGAGTTTATATATTTTTACGTACACTCGTTTTTACGTAAACTCATTCGAGTGACAAATGTGGTGGTTAAATTGAATGTTGCGAGTACGACCGCAATAAGCTCAGTTGGAAAGAGCTTCGGAACGGTATTCCAAGGTCGTGGGTTCAAGTCCCGCTTGCGGCACTTAATTTTTTCCACCATAATTTGATTTGTTAAGTAAGGCATAGCATGTCAATTGCAAAATCAATAAATTACTTTTATTATTTCTACTAGATACACATTTTCATCGTTTCGCGATATTATATCTAAAAGGGCTGCAGGTAAAAAAAATTCAAAGCAACAATAAAGTCTTCCAATACTGACAGCAGTATTATTCAATGCTATTTCTACCACGGAAATATATTTCGTAATTAAATATTTTATCCATAACGCCTCAATTGGGCAAGCGCATCATTAATAATTTTGATTTGAGTAGAGTAGAGCTATGCGTATGTAGAGTTAAACGTAGAATTATATTATTTTATTTTTTTCAGATTATTAACAATAAAAAATAACATGTTTATTAACTACCTATATTGCGTACAGAGGAAAATTGCCTTTTGAGACGCAAGAGGCAAATTCCAATAAATCTTTTATTTAACTATGGCATGGCAATGAAATTCTATTCATGGCACACAGATTATAATAATGTTTCTAATTATCTTGTTCGTACGCCCACGATGTTTTGATGAAATGCTTCATTTATTTATGGATGGAAAATTTGTTTATTCATAGAGATAAATTAAATAGGTATTCATTTTCATAAAGTGGGTAGTAAATATGACATGTGTAGGCTTTTTGTATAGAAAATGTATATAATTATGTATGAACAATATGGGTTTAAGTGATCTAATTAATTATTGTAACCTTTTCTAACGTTAACTTTTCAAAAAATAGTACCTTTTTAAATAAGATTACACTTTTATACGCACTTATAACCTTATAACCTAATCCTGTTCCTTAGTTTAAAATATTGACATTGGTACCGATTTTACGTGCATAACTAAACTAAACTTAACTAAAAAATAAAATTGATTGCGTCAATAACACAATTTACCAATGTTAACTGAACTTTCTTATTATAAAACCTGTGCATTATAGACTAACGATAATTAATATTATGTACAACGAAATAGCAAATATTACATATATTGACAAAATCAATTTTCATTTTATTAGTTAAGTTTAGTTGTGCATGTAGAATCGGTACCATTGTCAGTATTAATTCATGATTCAATAAGATGTTTACAATGTTAAAAAGTATTGAAACTTAATTAACTGTATGATACTTACAGACCAGTCAAATAAATCACCCTGAGGCTCTGTAGTGACGTCAGTGATATGTAGAGTCACACAACCCACTTCATTAGGTAAATTTGTCATATCAGGCGTATGTTGAGCATATCCGACTCCATACCACATTCCATACACATCTTCTATATTTATTGTATGACTCCAGCGTATATTGTCACCACAGAATCCATGAACTAAGAGAATTGTTGCGAAAATAAGAAAAATACAGCGAACAAAGTACATGATTACACTTAGACATACGCCTAGAAAATGATTCAGCCGCGATCTCAATAACAGTTTACTAGCGCATTAGGTTAAGGTGTTATTTGAGCTGTGTGATTAATACATATACATATGTATAAAGAATTATATATGAGTATTGATAATACATATGTCACCATCCCATTCACCCAGTCCCATGCTCAATCTAGGTATCAGTGTGGTGACTAAATTCCGGCCGTTTTCTATACCCAATCTACGATTACGGATAGATTGCTATCCCTGTGTAACAATAAGATACTATAACATGTTTACAGTCCACGTTTTAATGGAAATACTTTTAGCAGTAGGTAGTTAAATATTAAGTGAGAACAAATGCTTAGCTTTGTCGAAAGTTTTTATTTATTATTTATTTATTTTAAACTTCATGCACGTACAATTTATGCATAGGCGGACTTAATGCCTAATGCATTCTCTACCAGTCAACCTTTAGGTGGTGTAGTTTGGTCGTGAAAGTTTTGGATCAGATTAACTAGCTTATTTACCGTTAAATAAACTAAATTATTATTTATATTATTATTTATATTATTATTTATATTATTATTTATATTATAATTTATATTATAATTTATATTATAATATTATTTACCGTTTTGTAATTAAAGCAAGCTTTGACGGAAAAATTGGATGGAGATAAAACAGCGCCGCCTAGCGGCACCGATCCGTGCTGTTCCATCTTCGTGTAATTTCCCACCAATGGCAATGATATCACGCTCGTGGTCGTTTAAGGGCCATTTTCAAATAACCAACGGATTGATTGTTATCCTCGTTTATCAGTGAGATATTTCTATCTCTTGTCAAATTTTTAATAGAAAATGGTGTCATCAGCAGCTTATTGAGAGGTAAGTAAGGACAAAAGTTTAGATAGGCTTGCTGGCTGATCGAGGATAGATATTGAAAACGGCCATTAGTGAATAAAGCTCGCATTGAGGTCCCTCGAGTACTACTAAAAGGAATAACCAGACGGGGTTTGTGTGGGTTAACTATTGCAATCAGGTTTGGCCTTTGGGCTTTTAGTTTAGGTATGAAGACAGGTAGATATCACATTAAAACAAAGAATATTGGTTAAATAATTTATTTTTCATTCTTCGTACAAAAATATATCATAATTCGGTGTTATTCCAAATTTCAATCTGTCTTTTAACTTAAATGTCCAGTGTTTATACATTGAAGTCAGAACATTGTACATTGTAAAATATTATACACGCTTAGGATTTCATACCATGACTTAACCGAGAAGCATACCACTTTATCAAGTCAATTTAAACAAATTTAATCGTAGTTGAAATGTAAAGGGCTGCATCCTGTTTAACTACATCAATAAGGTTCCAATATCGAAAAATATTTTTCTCGGGACCTGATAACAATTTTTTTTTAGATTTTTCTCTATATCAGTACTTTATTTACATGCTTGGTTTATGCAAAATTTCCACACTAGGATAATAGGAACTTGCTGTAGATTTGTTTAAAACCTAATTTTTCAAGAGCTATGATAACTTTTAAAGATTAAGGATAAGGTGTACGTATGATATGAGTTTCAAACTTTTTATACTCTAAGAAAAATAGCTGGACAGACAAACGGATACTAAAGTAATCCTATGAGGATTTGTTTTTGGAGACCCTAAATGCAAAAAAAATATTTAATTCCAAAATGAGAAAATTGTAAAAAACATTAATAAGGATGATATACTAAAACTTGTGGCTGAATTACCACAGACTCTTTTCAGAGCTGATGTAGAAAGATGTTTTATAGTGAACACATTATGAATACTGGCTAAGTCGTCAGAGGTGAGTTGGTTTTCATTCCGTGATAGTACCACAGTGAACAGTTGTGAATGAGGCAACCTCATACAAAAATTCAGCACCAAATGATTGTTGGCTACCTTCAGGACTTGGATCACACCACCGAAGAATCGATATTGACTTTCCACCGCTGAAATAACAAAATTGTGTTAATTTACTGCGAAATTAGGTAGAATTAATGTTGCCTGGATAGAGCTCCTATAGTCTCTCTCTCTCTCTTTTCAACCCAATAATGCCCCACAGTTGGGCACGGGCCTCCTCCACCCTGGGATAGGTTATGGTCTGCTATACCGCGCTGACAATGCATGTTGGCATAGGGTTCCTATACGATGTTATCCGTGTTAACTGTTAAAAAACCTGATTGTTGAAACTGGGATTCTAGTGGGGCAGAATAATGGTTTAAAGCGGCAAATTTTGTGTACCTCTATATTTAAACCATTTTTATAAGCTTATGCCATAAAAGTGACCATCAGCACAATTTCATGTAAGTAGAACTACAGACTACACCTAGTTATTTTTAAAAATTAAGTTGTTGTGATAGAATGCTTACATGTGCTAGGTACGTCAGTCACCCAGAATCCTTTGTGTGAAGTATTGACCTTGATGTGGTACTCCTCAACCCTGATACCCTCGTGCCACTCCAGCACGAAGTATCTAACTCGGTACTGCTCTTGTAAATACTGGTTGTTGTTTACATAAGGGCTATATGTTAACTGGGGATATGGAGTCGGTGGTGTAGGCTGAAATTAAAAAATTACACTTTTTTACATTTATAGACATGCTAGATAAAACTCTCTGGATAAAAATTATGCTATTATAGACCAGATATAGACTATGTAGGTATTTATATACTAGTGTTTAGGACACTTGAGGGTAACACTTTAAATAAATGATTATTCGTTCCGGGAATTAATCATTAACCTCTGTGAAGTGTTACGTGAAACAGTGTTCAGTTCCACGTAGAAGTAGATAATGTTTCATAAAATATAGGTCTAATATCAGCAGGTGCAGGTCAACATACCGTAGACTCTCTAACTATAAAGGGACATAATGACAAATATCAGGCATTTGGTATAGGACCATACAGGGTGAGCTTCCTCGTGTACTATGGTTTGACGGTGCTAATTTAAATAGGAATTATATAAAGTTGATGCTTAGGCTTAGATCTGGACACATTCCATCTGTAAAATTTGCATATTTAATGAATAAAGCAGATTCACCCAACTGCTCTACTTCCAATAAAATAGAAGACGTACAGCATTTGCTGATGGAGTGTGTCAGAAATAAAGTCGAACGCGATTCATTGATGAAAGATCTAAAATTAAATAAATTCGACGTAGGCCTTGTTCAGAGTATCTTAGACTCTTAGCTGATCCCCAGTCAATAGCGGCAAAAGAAAACCGGTTCTTTGGCAATGATACTTCATCAGTGAATCGCACCTGAATTATGACTAGAATATGAAATAATTGTATAAAAAGTACAATGGGGTTGACATGTCCTTGTTGGATAAAAACCCCTTTCACAAAGCAGATTTAAAAAAAAAACAAAAATCAGTAACATTTTTGGTTCAGCTCATTACAGCTCTACACCTAACTCCTGAGTCACGGACTAAACGTCCTACTTATTACATCTTGTTATGCACTGAGGTGAAATAGATTAACCTATTAATTGACACAAGGAATCCTTACTTTACATATCCTGTTATTAGTTCCATAAGTCGGATACGCAAATTTTTGAGTGCAAGAACATAGAATTTGTAAGTTTTCCTTAATTGGCTAGCCTTAGGCAATTAATGTGATGAAAAAACTATAAATACAATTGTCACCATCCTTGTTCTTTCCAAGGGCACTATAAAAGCTATCTAAGAGATATTATATTACATAAAGTCTTCTGTGAGAAATGGAAAATCCGAAAACCTAATAAACGCCTGATCAGCGTAGCATATCAGACCTAATACCTTCCCGGGAAGTAGCGCGCACCAGCAGTGTGAGATTTATGGTCTGAGAAAAAGAAAAAGGCAAATACAAACAATACAATATATAAACACTATACTAATTTAGGTCCTGATACGACCACATTTTTAAAAGATTACTCAGAAGATAAAATACCTACCTAATTGGGCGAATTCTGATGCGTAAAAACTTCTGATTCTGATTCTCTGGACCATTAAGGTCCCACTGTTTGGCACGGGCCTCCTCCACTCTGGGAGCGATTATGGTCTACTTGCTGCGCTAAACAGGCGTGTTGACACAGGGTTTATAATTTTTTAGGTTTCCGTCTCTCACAGCGGATGGTATCTGTGTACAATATCCTTTAGCTGGCTTTTACAGCACCCTAGGAAGAAAAAGGACACACGGTAAAACTTAACTTAATTAAATTGAAAACATTTATGGTGTAGGTATTTTGATTTATTGCCTATTTCGTTGTATTTATTATTAACACGCTTATATCAGTTCAGTATGTATCTATCAATGTATTAATCTATGTACTGGAATCATTGAAAGTGATTTTCACCCACTTGCAGTAGTCAGATTGATCTGAAATTTTGCATGCCTAATAAGGACCGATGACAATGCAATAATTTATAAAAATATTCAGGATTTTTAAGCGTGTTTTTTTAGTTTTAGTCTTAAGGGCCTACATCAATATTATCGTATATCATCGCCGCCACGTACATATTAACACAGCCAGTAGGCACATAAAATGGAGACTTAGGGATACTTTTTCTATTTACTCAAAATCTACTAAATATATTTTAATTCTGATTTACGTGTTTCTATATATAATAGTTACTTATGTTTTTAAAGTTATTTCATTAGTTAATACGCGATAATAGACCGACAAATGAAAAAAATAAAAAATTTGAAAGGTTGTTTCGCCAAGATTTTCTATCGAGAAAACTTTTTTCAATCGCGTTTCTGAGTTGATGCGATCCTAGATCATATATTGAAAAAACATATACTTAAAAATTAGAGCTCTAGCCATTCAATCTAAAGAAACAATGAAAACTTCGTACATAGAAAAATGCACGAAGCTATTTTGGTATCGTCTTAAATACATATTTTTTTAAATAACAAAGTTCAGATAACATTGTGGAATTGTGTTATTGATATAATAAATTGTCATTTATAATTAAGTTTAGTTATGCATTTAGAATTGCTATTTAAATTACGCAAAATAGGTATAACTTGAATAGATTAGAAATTACATACCTCGATATTACGCTCCTTGATGTCAATATAAAAACAGTCTTGTGAATATTCTATTTTATATTCACCGTTGGTGTGCGGAATTTTTTCTACCCCATACCAGACACCAGCTATTTGATCCAAACTTAAATTTCCAAAAAAAGGCGACAAATCATCACAATATTTATTATTATGCCCTGCAAAATTATAAAGACTATAACAATACGTAAACACTAAGGAAAAAGATATAGAGAAAATTACAGCAGAGTACGCCATTGGATTAAGCGGCTACCCGGTTTATATCGGATAAAGATTCGGATAAAATGAACCGGGAGTACTAGGAAATAAGCCACGCAAGGAGATGTTTAATGCGAAATCCCAATGGATATGAAGGCGAAATGTCTTTAGTACGTGGGCGGTCTCGGAATGAACTACACTTGACAGACTATGCACTACACTGGTGATAATTTACTAGTTACACGGGAATACTTCCTTAATAAACGTTCTCATTCGTTGACACAAGTCCCCTCATAATACACAACTACTGTTTTATATGTGTGGTTTAGTTATGATTCATAACTTTATTACTACAGGAATCAAAGCAAAGAAAATATTTTTCTATAATAGTGTCGTAAATCGCAGTGTGGGTTCTGAATGTAAAGTTATTTTCCTTAAGGCTTTTCATTTCTCAAGTTTTCCACTGGCCTACGCTTTTCTCGGCATACTTAGATGCCAGGGCAGCAGAAATGCCTGGATGTGTATTTGTCGCGTGGAGACGAGTAAAATCAATAACATTTCTCTGACGTCACGGAGGGTGGCTATCGACGCGTCACAATACGACGCGTAAAATGTACTTGTGTGCGTTAGTATTGATTTTAACAATAAAATTATTACCGTACGTAGATGTATTAAAAAGTTTAACATCACTGTGATTTTTATTAAATTTCAAATAAAAGTTCAATAAAACCGCCATTTATAAAAATAGACAAGATACAGAAAAATCTTTCAAAGTCTTTCAACCGTTAAGTAAACATATATATGGGAAACTATTACTACTGGGAAACGTATATATAAAAAGGGTTAAACAAGAGATGAATTTTTGCAGCAGCAATATCAATCAAAAACACGTACAAAAACTACAAAATCATTCAGAAAGGTAAATCATAAAAAAGCGGAACATATTATAGATGTATGTATACACTGGCCACTTTTAGCGTGTTCCATAAAAAATAGGACAGTGTATTTGTGTGATATGTATCTGTGTGATATTTGTACGACGTCTGGGTATTTTCTATTTACTCTCTTCTATACTTATGAAATTCTAAAAAAACATTGTAAAATATCTGTAATCAGGAACACAAGACACAAACGCAATACGAAATGTCCATATAAATTGGACTGAATAGAAAAAGTAAGGTGACACGACAGATACATATTCTATCAATTCTGCCGCCCTTGCATCTAAGTATGCCAAGAAAAGCGTGGGTTACAGAAAACCTTGAAAAATGGAAAACCTTAAAGAAAATAACTTTGTACTAAGTACTAATACTGATTGCTGAGATGTTCTTGTAACGGCATTACTGCAATTCCTTTAAAACCTACTATTACCTAAACAAATACTGCTTCCGAAAAAAATATTTGCCATAATATTCCTACTCGGGACCTTTACAATACAAATTAAATAATATACTTACTTTTGACCATGTAAAAGCAAAAAGAGCCACAATGAAAATTCTTGAGGTGTTTAACTTAAAAATTCTTTACGTAGCTTCTTATTTAGAAAATATATTAGTATTATTCTGTCTCCCTCTGTAGTATTAGCACTGTTTGAGGACGCGTATGACGTGAGAAATTCGCAAACCATGACGTCATTTACCAAGAAAACCTCGAGGTTGTTATACTAGGAACGCAGACCTCTAAAGGAGATGGCTGAAAATTGATGACGTAGGCGTATGTTACGGTGTAGAGCATATTATATATAAATTGTGCCGACGTGGTTCATTCAGTTGAATCCACATAATATGCTACCCGTTAAAATTACAATATGTCACGAAACCACTACACACAACTACTTAATTTAATGAATTTCACAATGTACCATACATTCATTTACTTCTATTTAGCGAAATCATCGCATATCCGTCACCAGACATTTATTAATTGATTTCTTGACGAATAAAAGGACAAGTGCGTAGCTCTTACAACCGTCGAGCATGTATGACCAGATGTATGAGTGTGGATGAAGCCAAGGAAGTATGTTTAGATCGTAGCGGATGGCGCTCTATAGTCTCTGCCTACCCGCATGGTCATGGGAAAAGGCGTGATGTTATGTTATGTTCTTGACGAACCCTGGAGGTAATCGTGTCATTTATTTACTTTTAATCAACTAATAACATATTTAATTTTGTTGAGGAGCATTTCATTAACACTTTTTCTCAGTGAGATTTATGGCACTATGCAGACTATGCACCCAACCTACTGCAGTTTGCTTATCCCTACGCAGCTACGTGTGATAGATACGTTATGGATATCTAATTTTACAATCAATATATCAATACTTTTCAGACGTAAGTACTGGGTTAGCATACATGATGTATATAAGGACAACTGTTCTGAATCAGGCCAAATCTCTAAACAACTCTGCTCTCTTAGTACTTAGGTACTGAAAATCTAGAAATTATTGAGAGAAACGTACCTAAAGAAAATTTGAAGTCTGTAGGTATGTATGTAACCACCACCAAACTCAGAACACGATATGACGTCGTAAGGTGCTACGACTATATTGCATAGCCGCGTCATGGTACCTCTACAATAAATCTCCGTAGACATACAAAAAAAACAGCTAAGGCGACGTCATTGTATGGTGATTATATTTTTAAAAGTCTTTTAAAATATAAGATTAAAGTGACCTACGAATACAATCTGATGCAAGTCATGACGTAATGCACTACGTAAAACTTCAGGCTGTAGTACCAGGAATACAGAATCACGCAAGATATGGACGAACATTAATGACGTAGACAACTGTTGGGGTAGATCAAACCTTTATCATTATATTATGAAGCTAATTTTAGATTTTCTTTTAGGGTAAAGAAAACAAAATGTCATCACTCTATTAATGTCCATCCATCCATCAACCTTTCTGAGTCCACTGCTGGACATAGGCCTCCCCCATAGAACGCCACAACGTGCGGTCTTGCGCTAACTGCATCCAGCGGCCCCCGGCGTATTTGACGATATCGTCGGTCCACCTTGTTGGGGGCCGCCCCACGCTGCGTCGTCCGGTTCGTGGTCGCCACTCGAGGACCTTCCGTCCCCAACGGTCATCAGATCGTCGAGCGATGTGGCCTGCCCATTGCCACTTCAGCGTGCTAACTCTTCGGGCTATGTCGTACACACCAGTCCTTCTACGGATCTCCGCAATCCGTATCTTATCACGTAGGGAAACACCGAGCATAGCCCTCTCCATAGCACGCTGCGCGACTCTTGAGTTTTGTTATGAGGCCGACATTCAGGGACCACGTCTCAGTTCCGTAAGTCATCACTGGTAACACACACTGGTCATAGACCTTTCCTTTCTTTTCTATTAATGTGTTTATAGTTAATTGCGGAAAACTTGAATTCAACAACTCTACATTTTGATTGGTCTAGATTTTATTAAAATTACTGACTAGACTTATAGTGGTCCATTAATCGTTTTAAAGATAATTGTTTTATATAGAATTAAATTTTATAAAAACTAGTATATTTGGCTTAGAATCAATGGCTAATGGTTGTTTAATAATGGTTTAAAAAATTAAATATAAGACATTTTTAGCGCTGTTCATAAAAATAAGAACTTACTGTTGAAAATATTTGATTTTATGAACTACTTGTTTTAACCCTATCTTTTCTTTAGCTTTACTTTACCAAAAAATATAAGCTTTATTTAAATACGTACTGTAGTAAAAATAAACCATAAAACGACTACAAAGAGCAAATAAGTCAATTTTCAAGACATAAAACAAGATTCTATTGGCTCTCATAAATGCAATTCAAGTTCATAACAGCCCAAAGCAATTTTGGTTTAGTGTACTAAGGGCTCATAAATAACGAGCAGTACTCGCAGACTCCGTAACTTTTACAAATGCTACGAACGCCTACACAAAATCGTGCTACGCATTCAGAGTACTGGGTGAATTATAGCTAGTACATTTATTTTAAGGAAATTTTTTACTTTAATTTTTTTGCGAAATCTTCTCTTTATGTTCTCCTCGGACGGACGGACCTCGTGGTGTAGTGGTTCTGGTAACGGACTGCCAATCAAGAGGTCGCGGGTTCGATTCCCGCTCGGGACAATCATTTGTGTGATTTTTTAATTGTCATACAAATGTTTGTACTGCGTCTGGGTGTTCCTATGTATTATAAGTATGTATTTACAAAAAAAAAGTAAAATATAAAAGTAAAGTAATATAAATATAAAAGTAAAATATAAAAGTAGTATATGTATTATATCCGTATTCTGGTACCCATAACACAAGCATATAAGCTTAGCTTGGGACCAGAGGACGTTGTGTGAAATATCCATGAATATTTATTATATTTATTATATTAGGTTTTGTTTGAGCCAATACACACGATAGTATTTAAGTTAGTAGCTGGCATATTGGTGATATCGTTTTTTTGGTACGTGTGTTAATCATATTCTGTGATTTACTAATTTTCAACTTATTGTTATTTCAAAATAAGATAAAGAAAAAGAGTATACACTTCTTAAATAATACTATATATCCTTTTTGTATTTATTAGAATTGAAATATTAGTGGTCAATCAGGTGCCAGACTGTTGCATAAATAAAAAGCAGTTAGTTATTTTATTCTTTTTTTGGCGCGGGAAACTTAGCATAAATTTACAAATTGCTTAAGAAAAACATGATAATAATATTATTTTCGGTCTAATTACAATCATCAAAATAGTAGTTGACGTCAGCAGCTCGTAGCTTCAAAGTTTGCCACAAAACTTCATGTGTATACCCACTATGAACCGTAGTAGAGCGAGAGGCTACGAGACGCTACGAATACGCCCATAAACCCACCCTCACTGATTTTCCTCGTGACGTAACGCTCATACTACGATGCTACCAGGAGACTATGATCTTTTAGGGTGTAGAAAGTGATATAACTTGACAAGTGACGCGACCGCCCCGCGCTTACTAGTGCAATACAATAGGATAGCAGAACATTGAGTAGGTGTTAATAGTTCGTCCAACTATCGGGTGGAGGGTGGCGAAGGGTGGTGACGTATCGTACGATATCGTTAGGGGAGAATTCGCGAAGGTTGGATCAATGTAGATAGATAAATAGAACGATAACAATATATCAACTAATATCACAGTAACTTTACTCGATAATAAACATCTGAGATTTATTTGTTAAAGTAGCAAAAAGCAGAGCCTAAGTGATTCGCGTATACAACATGTCCATTTTTTTATATTTGTAAAAGTTTACGTTTTATGTTTTTTACATCACACATTATGTAAAGACCCAATTTATTATTATATTTATAATAAAAAAAAGACAATAATTTAAAAATATCAAGGAATTTTAAGCGTATTTTTTATTTAAAAATTAAATTTAAATTAATAAAAATACCTCCAGAATGGTAAACAGAGATTATATTCATAAAATAAATAATGCACATCTTAAACATATATTTATCAACATATGAAGCACTTCAGATTATATCTTTAATCTTTTTAATATCTGTCGTTTATCTAAACACGTCAATTACAACGAATATACATCTCCATTTAGACGTAATACCCGAGCCGAATGCTCTCCATGTGGTAACAGACTAGGAATACAAGGTTATCACACCATTTCCTCCCCAGGGTGCTGTAAAAGCCAGCAAAGAGACATTTATAAACAGATACACATTTTCTGTTATAGATGGAAAACTCGAAACTAAACACTATGCCAACGCCTGTTCAACGCGGCATATTAGACCAAGTACCTTCCCAAAGCGCAGGGGGGCCGTGCCCAATAGTGGACTAATTACTTATAACTCCTATACTCGGCACGGGCCTCCTCCACTTTGGGAGGGACTGTGGTCTACCACTCCGCGCTGAGCAGGCGTGTTGGCAGACGTGAACTGCTTATATTGTCCTTAGCCGGCTCGGTGGTGGTGACACTTCTTAATCCGTCACCACACAAACTGCTTTCAGTTTACTTAACTATAATCCTAATGACATTACAAACGTAAAAGTTTATAAGAATGTATGGATGTCTGAACGTAAGAATGTTTGTTGCTTATTCAGGCAAAAACTAGAGAATTGATTGTGATGAAACTCTACGGTTGTATAGCTTATAGATAAGAAGAAGATAGGTTATATATCACCAACCTAAAAGCTAAATAGTGGGGCAGAAATTTCAAACGTAAAATCGCGAACATTAGCTCATTGTAAAATGTGAGCAAGTATGCTACGCACACACGAAACCTTTTTATGAACGATAATGTCGCTACACGTGTTGAATGAAACAAACATTGATCAATAATTAACGCTCACAAGGACTCTAGGGGTTGCTTTACTACGACATTGTTATGTTGCCCTGGTACAAAGGGTCACGAGGCGACAATGACGTGTACGAGGCACGCGTACCGAAGGGGTGAATTATTTGAGGGGTAGATCACAATACATTCACAATATCTATGATGTTAAGAATTACAAATTTAAAAAAAAATCTTTTTTATTTAAAATGCATCTGCATTTCAAATAATCAATTTCAAATTCCATTTTTTATTTTGGAGTTCTACGACCCTTATTGCTGTCTTTTTCCATATGTTTCAAACTTTTTTTAGCTACGTCTCAAGGTATCAAGGTCTCGTGTCATAAATATATGATCTAAGCAGTCATTTATCAAAATAATCAGAAAATTAGGCCAAATACAACCATTTTTGAGCGTTTGTGCGAAAGAATCAAAACCTAGAGGTTAATTGGCACTACCCCAAGTTTTTAAATTTAACAAAGGGTTAAACTCCAAAAACTTATGATTTCTTATCATGTCACTTGAATACTCCGTCCAGCTTAATAAAAACTAGAAATTTATATTGCGAAATACATATTTTAAATTCAAAACAAGATTTATTGAAATAGCATTATATTAATATTAAATCAGCAGTGACAATAAAAGAAACCTTGGCGAAACCTAATTCGGGCCAAAATTTTGATACCTTTGGCATTTTCGTGACCTTACACTGAAGGATGTCGGTCCCTCTGTAAGGGTACATTGTCTGACTAGAGGTCGAATTTACTAGGACAACATGACTTTATAAGATACCTATTACGAAACACATTTCAACTTGAGGAACTCAAAGAAATCAGTTAGTTTGAAACTGACATTAATATAAAGAATTTAATTGCCTGAGTAAGACTAAAATAAATTAGCTAATTCTCGCGTTTATAGTAACTGCCCTGTTCTTTTCCTTTACCTATGTGTTACTCAAATGTTTATGTTAAGCAACTGTAAACTTCACTTAAATTCGTTTCTAATAATAATAATAAACATTTATAGACATTTCAAACAACGTTGTCTGGTCCCAAGCTATGCTTATATGCTTGTGTTATGGGTATCCGAATACGGAGACTATATACCTACATATAAAATCTTCTACAATCATATATTTTGCAAATACAAACTAGAATATAATACATAGAAACACCCAGATGCAGTACAAACATTGGTATGACATTTATAATGACACAAATAAATTGTCCAGTGCGGGTATCAAACCCACGAAATATTTTAATATTAACATTATATAAATATCGTAGTATTTAATAAAACTTGGCCAGTGAAAGCGTATTAATGAACTCGTATCTGATAACATTATTTTAATTATTTTAGATAGAACGACTGAAATAATAAACGAGAATTGCCACTCGTGTATTGTCATAATGATAACATTATTAATACCACATTTTCAGATATTGCGAATCATAAACTTTTACTTAACTATGAGCTATGATAATGTGTTAATCAAAACCATTTTATCTAATGTGAATGCCTAAATGTCTTTAAAGAATGTTGTCTTTAATGAAATAAAAAATGTCTTACTGCCGCACTCAGAGACATTTAATGGTTACTTAAGGAGCTCTTTAGTATTGATTTAAAAAAGTAAAAGCTAAGTTAAAACTTTTTTAAATCAATTCTAAAGAGCTCCCTAAGTAACCATTAAATGTCTCTGAGTGCGGCAGATTAAGGGACCCTAATAAACCGTTATCTGACTCTGAGAGTGAACTTTTTTAAATCAATACTAAAGAGCTCCTTAAGTAACCATTAAATGTCTCTGAGTGCGGCAGTTAATCTCTAATTATTACTTACTTTTTTAGTTTAAAAACTGAAGAGCATGCGTTAGTATAAGTTGATCCTCAAATATCCTGAACATTTGTCATGGGTACATAAGTATTAATTAAGTACACAACATTTTAAATTAATCGTTAATAATAAATCAAAAAGATTCTTTTACATAAAATTAGATTAACAGTCTTATTCACAATGACTTATCGGAGGTTTAAACGGAGATTTTATCGGATTTTAAACGTTTTATCGTAAAAAGACTATTATGAAGACAATTTTCGTGAACCGATTTTAGCGAACTGTTAAACCTCCGATAAGTCATTATGAATAAGACCATAAGTATACAAGTGTCACCATCCCTTTTGTTTCCTAGGGTGCTATAAAAGCCAGCTAAGGGAAATTGTACACAGATAACATCCTCTGTGAGAGACGGAAAACTCGAAAGTAAATGCTGTGCCTGGTCAGTGCGACCCAGTAGACCATAATCGCTTCCAAAGTAGAAGGGGTCCAACAGTGGGACGTAAATGGGCTGGAGAAGGAGATAAATAGACTAATAGATATGAAGAAAACTAATAAAAAAGCCTTATACAATGTTTGAGTTAGTGGATATATGATTTGTAAAGCCTCTATTTTAAGAAATAAATATTGTAAAATGAGAATACTGTAATCAAATCTAGGGCACTAAATCCCCCGAACGCTGGATCGGTGTACTGTCACAAAATTATAAAAACTTTATATTTTTAGACGACTTTGAGAGTAAATTTACTCACAAAAAGCCTCTGTTATTTGAGGCATCGTGTTAAAAACTCTCTTCTCATTAAAGATTCTAAAAATAAACATTATATTTTTAACTTTGATATTTTAATAAGACTGCTCTCGTAGGATAACAATATAAATAACGAAGCGTTTAAAAATAAACTCTCCTAAAATATATGTACATTGATCTACTTTACATTAAAAATAAGACTTTCTTTTTCATGACGTCTCTCTGATATGAAAACTTTTTTTACTAAAAAAAGGATAAGAAAATATTTCAATATGAGTAATATATGATTATATGATAAGAAAATATTTCAATATGAGTATTTAATATATGTTAGAAATAGCAAAAGTGTAGTATGACAATGTTCTAGGCATAAGACGGAAATCAAGCGCGCCGCCTTAGCCCGCCCAACGACTATAAATGTAGGGCGGCGCCAATTTTCCACGGGCGTTACTTTTACCAGGATAGTAGAAACCTCAAGGAAGTTCACTGCTAAACTTCAAAACGTGATAAGAAGGGATGGAGGTGACAGTATTGCGCATGTGCAGAAAAGTTAAAGGTCAGGAGCTTTCATAATGTTTTATACGCCTGTCGGACATGGACGGCGCGGCGCCGACTGATATAAAACATGAAAAAAACATGCTCGTGAAAACACGAAACGCTATAGGTAAACACTCTAATAGGTTTATTAAATTATTTGCACTCGTAATTTTATAATGGTTTAATTTAACCATGAAATATAGAGCTCAAAGCCTAGATTGTAGAGTTAAGAGAAGAAGATTTTAAGCTTTCTTAGACATTACAAAAATGCCCAGCAGCGACGTGATGGTCTGCTTTTGTCGATAACTTCACAAACTACTCAAAATATTTTTTACTCACTTACACGAATAGTTAGACTAATTCATGAGAAAGGTTTGGGTGTATAATTTGTCAAGACTTTGTTTAAATTGTTTATGGCAAGAATTGTTGAAAATATATCAAAAAGTGAAGGGAGCTATTATCGAACAGTACCTGTACTACAAGAAAACTATTATTTTAAAGGAATACATACGATTTATACTAATAAAAAATCTGTCTTTATCAAATTACTCAACTATAGTTCTCATGACGGTAACGACAAAGCTCGTAACTCGAACCAGTTACTTTGATATTAGAAAACTAACGGTTTAGTAAGTACGCCAAGCATCAAATCAAGTTTAGACGCTCGGTCGTCTAAGGTATCTGAACCATACGAGTATATGGATTAGCTATTTCTTGACATGCAATTCTTTTTCTTAGCCCACTACCAAATTTTTTATGGACATGAGCATCTCCCACTCTGGGAGAGTACTTGATTTCATTTTGATGTTGCTTATTTTAACCTTCAACTGGCTTTTACAGTACCCTGAGGTGAAAATAGGGTGGTGACAGTTATATTCTTAGCCCGTGACTTTACGGCCTGTGTATACAGATTCTATAACATCCAAACTACATATATGTCGTAAAAAGGCATATATCAACGTTATGTACTTAAACGTTAAGCTCTTAAATTTTGAGCCGGGTCGACCTTAACCGAGCCAAATGATGTACTGTTGCTGACGCAAGCGGTTCGTACTTTCATATTTCATTTTACGTAACGTTTTAGGAGCAGCCAGCGACATTGCGCGAGGCGTGCTATTAGGGAGCGGGGTATTGAGCACCGGGTGGCGTCGTAGGTCGTGACGTTCGAGTGACGTCACTAGAGAGGGTGGAGGGTGCGACAGCCGGCTGGGCAAGGGTAGTAAACCCCCAGTGAAAGTCCCGACAGCGTCAGTACAGCCTAGCTTCTCAGTCGAATCGTACATTTCAATCGCGCTCTTCTATAGATGCCGATCGCTTCATCTTATTTCATGAAACGTACAGTTAATGTTAGTTAAAATAAAATATAATGGCAATTAGTAAATTATTTTTTATTATGTATTTATGAGAATAAAAAACTTTTAAATGTGTACAGTGATTAAAAGTTATTAAAGTTCCTTGTGTTCCGTTTTCGCGCTCGTGTTTTTGCAATCAGAAAAATCAAAGAAATTGGTTTCAGAATTACGTTCAGTAACTAATTGATTGACGAAAGTTATCTTGAAGAGTAAATCTGTGAACAGTGTTAGGTATGTTTTATAAATATCCATTACTACATAAATAATCATATTGTATGAAATATTTTACACTCAATAGCTATTAAAAATTTTTGGATTACAAAATTTGCAAAAGAAACATTTTCTTTCCGTAAAATACAATTTATAGTAGGTAATCACGTTATAAAGAGAGAAAAAGTTTTCCCGAATGTAGAGCAATCATTTACCGCTACATAGTTAAAGCCCTGTAAGTGTTAGATTAAGTGATGACCTATAACATCAAATAATGAGGCCTTCGACTTCTGTTAACTCAAACTTTTTATTTACAATCTAATTTCAGCCGATGCACGAAAGCGGTTAAAAATAGTCTGGGTTTGCGCGCTCGTGTCTGCCCGCAGCCGGTCCGCGTAACTTCCTACACTATTTCTGTCTTATAGAAAAGCAATAAGATATTCTACATGCAAAAAAATATTAGTGGAAGGATCCTTGTATCATGAAAAAAGTGCGTAAAAAAGGTGTTTGTCGCGACACGGCAGTGACTCATGGTGTTATTATAGTGTTTACTAAAGATTGTGCCACAATAGCAACTCATACGCTATAAGGTAAATAAATACCATTAAGTTTCTTGAACGATTCAATAGACTATCCAACATAATATATGTACTCGTAGACTATACTTAGGCACCAACGAAGTTAGTAAAACAATGGCAATAGTGATTCTGTGATAATTAGTAACGAAGACATTTTTCTTTTTGTTGTTAACTGTTCTGTCATGTATAACATCAGATATTCTTGGCACTAGTTCCTCTAACGAACTATACTTGTAAGTACAATTCCCTTGTTAACTAATCACACAAATAAACAATAGTTCTCGCATACAAAATAATGTTAGGAATCAAGTAAATGGACAGTAAGATTTATACATAAGTCGATTGTCGAACAATAGGAGAAATTATACCTAGTGTGTTATAAAGAGGACCTACATAAAATTATCTCAATTATTTGTGTGCAATTAGCAATTATAAAGTTTGTTTAAAGTTAATACAATTTGACTCGCAACAATGCGTAACAGAATTGTTAAAATATGACTTCTACTAGGTACGCATATTATTCTTTTCAACATTCTTCTTCTCTATCTCGTCTGTTTGCCATAAAGAACAATTAAAAGGTTAAGTGACGGTCTAACACCGACCTTCATAGTACTCATAACTGGATGAGAATTATGTTTCTAGTTATTAGCAGTGTGAAAGTCTCTGTTCCGTGGGCTCTTAGAACTCAATGGGCTTTTTTCTGATCGGAAGAGTATTTGATCTCGTATACCACACTGAGAGATGTTAGTAAAGGGTTTAGTTAGGAGTTTTTATCTTTCACTGATGTCATGCTTATTTACTTTTAACTGACTAACATTTACAACGATTACAATATAGAACGATACAATTTAGAACGATTATGACGGTGTGACGAATATTTTTTAATATACCGGTTCGGCATCCTTCGCGCTCAACTCGCACTTGACCTGTTTATATGGCGTAACCACGACTTAGATACGAAAGGAGTTTCTAAATCACAAAAAAATTGGACATGTCATAAGCACATAATTTTTCAGAAAAATTATGTCAAATTAAATGAATTTTCATTTCATTTCATTACAGTTTCATTTCAGGGGGCCTAACTTAATTTGAGCCTAACTAAATTTGACGCAATTAGCATAAAATTTTGTTTATTTTTTGTTTCTTTTCGGCATTTCGGGGATACGCCTACTACGAAAAGATCTCCTTTGACCATTGTAATTAAAGATTCTTAAAATATGTACTAATATAACATTTTATTATCACATAAACCCTTTAAAAACAAACAAAACCAGTATATTATTATGTAAAAGTTCTAACTATAACAAAACAATAACAATAATATCTAATCTATTTTATAACATACATAACTATAGTTTGAGCTATTTGACATTTGAGGAACACAATATTTTAATTTACCAATACAGTACAGAGCCCTGACCATAATCTATAAGAAAAATAAACTATGTATATTAAAAACTATTCAGAAAGAATATTTCAATACAATTATTAACTGATTTTTATATAGTACAAAATAAAACGAGAATAATCAGAGTTACCTTTGCTTGTGCCATTTCGATAGTTAAATAAATACGCTAGCACAAAGAACTACATTGCCTTTGCCTTATTTGCTTACTGCTCCATTTGTTAAACAAAAGTCAGTATTAAAAAAACATTATGTGAAACAAAAATGACCGCTTTATTGTTTATGAAAAATATATCTGATTAATGAATTTTACACTGTATATTCTTAAATATTTCTGATATTTTATTAAAAGAATGCACAAATACTAGCAACAAAACCATAATGAACTTTTCATGGCTGTGTTAATAGTTTCAGTGTAAAAAGAGATGTAACAATAGCTTCACGTTCCATTAGACATCGTTTTTTTTTTGTTTTTGTTTTATTCAGTTTTATTTAATTGCAGGTACTTCTACTTGCCCAGATAAGGCACTATATTTTTTATTATTTAATATAGCTACTCTATATAAGTACAATTGAATATGGAAGACTAGACTATGATACAAATACAAAATACTGCATACCTACATAGATAAGATAATACAAAATACATTCTACAAAAATTGTCATGCATTTTCTTTTTTAACTTACTCTATGTTTATGGCTCATATTAAAATTCCTTTGGTGGACATTTTGAAAATATAATGGCAATAAAAGACATTAATAAATTAAAGTATAGCACATCAGTTATGGCATAATTTATACAGTCCAATTGTTTTTTAGGGTTCCGTACTCAAAGGGTAAAAACGGGACCCTATTACTGAGACTTCGCTGTCCGTCCGTCCGTCCGTCTGTCACCAGGCTGTATCTCAAGAACGGTGATAGCTAGAGAGTTGAAATTTTCACAGATGATGTATTTCTATTGCCGCTATAACAACAAATACTAAAAATAAAATAAAATAAATATTTAAGGGGGGCTCCCATACAACAAACATGATTTTTTTACCGTTTCTTGCTCGATACTAATAACGTTGCCTTATGTTGCATAGATAATGGTACGGAACCCTTCGTGCGCGAGTCCGACTCGCACTTGACCAATTTTTTTATAGTTTTTCTTATTTATTTTTATTTAGTAATGATTATGTTCTGATATTTGCTGCAATAAAATATTACTTTTGATAGTAGATATACATGTTAAAGTATTTTAAATACAGTTTTAAATACACATACCATTTATGACTAAATTATTTAGTGCTGCACAGGTGTCTATAAAATATCTGAAAATTGTATACCCAACATGTAAAGTATTTAAAAAAAAAATATCTACCATTATTCTTAATATCTAATCATTAAAGCACCCATTCACTTGTTTAATAAAATTACGACTACCGTTTATCAAAAATTGGATCCAGATATGCAGTCACTTTTGGCCAGATTTCATTCGATGTACTTCCATGGAACTCTTTCAATATGCCTTTCTCTTTATAAAACTCAATAACAGGTCTAGTAACACTCTCGTAAATCTCTAGACGTTTTTTAACAGCTTCTGGCTTATCATCTGGTCTTTGGACTAAATCTTCACCAGTAACATCATCCTTACCTTCAACTTTAGGAGTATTGAACCCTATATTGTATACTCTCCCTGATGGCAAGTGCACCCAACGACTTTTAACTCTATCAATGATCACTTCAAAAGGCACTACAAGATTTAGTGCATAATCTACAGGCTGCACTTTCCACAACGCATTGGCTTGAGCTACCGTCCTTGGAAAACCATCTAGCAACCATGAACTATCCTTCACTTGGTTCAACTCAGTTATCATAAACTTTATCATTAATTCATCAGGTACCAACTTTCCTTCATTCAAATATTTTTTAACTTCCTTACCCAAATCAGTTTTCTTCTCAATATGATCTCGCAACTTGTCGCCGCTTGATACATGGGCAACATTGTAATTCTTCACAATTCGAGACGAAATAGTACCTTTGCCAGATGCAGGAGCACCAAGTATTAATATTTTCAATAATTTATTCTTCGCACTCATTTTACCGACCTTTGTACTTTGAATCTCTCGCCTATATTACTAGCGAGCCGAGTCGCGACTTCGCTAACGAATTATCACATAACCATAGCTACCATCAATACCAATCGTAATGACCTCGTATAAATAAAAAGATAATAAGAAATACAATAACACAACATGTACACAACTATCATTACCGATAACTCTATTTGCAGTTTGCAGTGTATCAGACCGATTACCGATAACTTTATTTCGTAACATTAAATTATTCTGGATTTATGAATGAAACTGTATACAATTCTTTTTTCCTTACACTTTTCGACAATTAAATTACACAATATTACTTTTAAAATATAACCTTGGCACGTCTGGTCGGCATATTTTGGCAATCACAAAATTGATAAGGCTCGCATGTTTTGATTTTTGATAGCAACGAAACGTCAAAAAGACAACTCAAATGTCAAAATTAAATGACAATGGAAATAGAAGCGTTCAACGTTCTTGCACAATAGTTTACGCACAAGTTATAAGCGTCTATTGGCTGGTATATTGACTTGGTGCCAACTAGGTTTATGAAATTATTAATGTCATTCCAAATTATTATTGAAGTGGTATTTTTTTTTGATATTCTATTACACATTCACTACCGTGTTTAATATAATTTTGGGATGAATGTGAACGCATTTCGCACAATAAATGCACGCATTTATTTACCCAAAAGTTCTAAATTTAATTTTTATTTTAAATTTGATATATCGTCTGTTTATTTTATTGCAAGTTAAATGAGATTATTGTTACCAAATTCATACATAATATATAGATATAGCCAGCCTACTTATTCTGATCGGTCATGGATTATGAATACCTACCTATTAAAATAATATGATGTCACCATCCCATATCCAGTCATGGATACTGTTGAACAAGCTTAAATAATCAAAACAGATGACATCCACTAGAGATAGAAAACTCAATCTTAGACCTATACCAACTTTTCAGTGTAGTATTACTTTATCTATACGCTTTGGTAATAGTGGGACACTCGGACGTTGTGCGAAGAAGAATAGGTACAAGCCGTACATATACATAATAAACAGCATGTTTTATTTTCCAGCATGGCGCTTGTAATGCTACCTTGTGATCTTCCCTGGTGGACTTCGGTACAGCGGCACTTGAAGCACCTACTGCTTGCTTCTTCACCTACTAAACTCACCGCTAGCATGTTGAAAATACATGACATGTGCAAGTGAGTTTATTCAGTTTTTGTTACGATAGAACTTTAGGCGAAGGAAGAAAGGGAAATATCTCTTCTTTGGATCCTTGAAATGAGGGAGTTAAAACCCATTCATTTATATTTTCCATCGGCCCTTTTCCGTCCACTGCTGGACATAAGTCTCCCCTATAGAACGCCACAACGAACGATCCTGCACTAACTGCTGTCCTCTGGTCCCAAGCTAAGTTTATATGCTTGTGTTATGGGTACCAAAATACGGATATACTACTTAAACTACTTTTCTTTTGTAAATACATACATAAAATACATAGAAACACCCTGATGCAGTACAAACATTTGTGACATTTATGAATATCACACAAATGATTATCACAAGCCGGAATTGAACCCGTGACCTCATGAATAGCAGCATATTAACCACTAGACCACGAAGCCCTTCATACTATGAAATTGACGATTGATTTTCTTCGTTCCAGACACTTCGATTTCAATCATAACTTACATTTATTCGTGTCACGAATTTTTTTTATTGATTATATAATTGTTCATTAATTAATCCATATGTTAATATAACCAGCATAGGCATAGATCCTGATGATGACATAAAAGATCCGGATCTGATGAAAGGCTTGGAGCAGTTCTTAGAAGAGGAAATGACAGAGGAGGAAAGACGACACTTTCTTGACAACACTATCAGAATAATGGTGAACAAAGCGTTACATCTAAAACGGTGGCGGCCTCCTAAAGGCCTTATGTTCAGCTTGCAGCAACAAAGTGAGTGCCTACACAATACATAATATACAATACTAGCTGACCCGGCAAACGTTATTTTGCCATACAAAAAAAAGGTTTGAAAAATAGATGTTCTCCGATTCTTAGACCTACCGATTATGCATGTAAAATTTCATAAAAATCAGTCAAGCCGTTTCGGAGGAGTACGGTAACTAACACTGTGACACGTGAATTATATATAAGAAGTTTAATCAGTAGTGTTACAGCTACAAGTCTATTTCAGATTTTTGTCATCATAATTTTGTTTCAAGAAAATCCGTTACCACCACATAAATCAAGCATCACGGTATATTGTTTAATCTCGAATATTTCGTCTCTCGCCAAAGACGTTATTAGCTTTATCACAGGGCCACAAATCCGTTCAGTTGTACAATTGTTCAAATCTCTTATTTCTATGAGATTTCTTTAAATATCGTTGTGTTTACTGCAGGTGACGTCACTGAGCTCGAATACAACTTCGTGTCGTCAATGGTAGCGCACGCATTCTTCTCCACATTTCCCAAACGAACACTCAAGACACATCCCACCTTGCAAGACTTTAACTTTACGCATTTTTTTAAGAATTTACACAGGTAAATAATGAGCTTAGATGAAATGCCAATTTTTATTTAGATTTTAGTACTATTTTCTAAATTATAGGGATTTCTGCCTTAGGAGCTAAAATTCCAAAGTCCGTTACTAAGAGACAGGTATCATGCACTAAACACAAAATTACCAAAGATTTTTCTTTCAGAAAATCACAACGAAACAAATTAAAAAGTTTGCTCCATTACTTCGAGTGGCTAGATAAGAGCAGTAATGAAGGATCCATTAAATTAAGCAGACAAGTGAGTAAATACATTCACTTCATGATTTCAATCCTCTCTACTTGGTCTACTAACTGACCAGGTGTGTTAGTTTTCGTTATTCTCTCTTTCGCTGATATTATTTGCTTAGATTTTTTCTGTATATTCTTACGGTGTGACATTGGATGGAATCAGGCTGCTGTCATGTTTATTCTTAACCCTCACGGAATATGATGTGATGATGACGCAATATTTCAGGTAATGTCCTCCAAACAGTGGTTAACGATAGAAGATTGGCTAGAATGTAGTCTACCTTTATGCAAGTTGCTGGTACGACACGAAGGTCGGCCAGAGCGGTGTGAGAATGATGATGCCATTAGAGTATGCTTCGCTTCCAGTAGGGTCGGTGGAGATACCCTTATAGACGGAGACTCGCAAGTAAGTGGTAATTGTAAGAATCAGAAGTAGCCACTAACATTCCATTAATTGGAGACAGGACTGCTCTATTTCGGGGGGCTACTTGGTCAACTATATCGCGCAGACAAGGCATTTTAGTATAGGGTTTATTTGTAATTTTTCTATCCCTTAGATTATCCGATTATTATCGACTTAAATTTTCCGGTTATCGACTTAAAGTATTCGGTTACCGACTTAAATTATTTCATAACTTATGTAATTATTTGGCGGGCTTCGTGGCGTAGTGGTTCATGTAATGGACTGCCGTTCACAAGGTCGCGGGTTCGATTCCCGCTTGGGACAATCATTTGTGTGATATCCATAAATGTCATACAAATGTTTGTACTACGTCTGGGTGTTTCTATGTATTTTATATATGTATTTACAAAAGAAAAGTAGTTTATGTATTATATCCGTATTCTGGTACCCATAACACAAGCATAATAAGCTTAGCTTGGGATCAGAGGACGTTGTGTGAAATGTCCGTGAATATTTATTTATTTATTTATTTATAACTGGTTTATAAAGCCACCTGGGAAAAATGCTATTATTTTTAATGCATCACCATATTATTTGAGAAGCAATTACCTACTTACTTAATAACAAGCACACATAATTACATTATCACACTAAACGCATTTTTCAGGAGTCTTTATCAATGTTCATGATGCCAGAACTCCTACCGGCCATGTTATCCGTGGAAGCGTTAGAAGATAATGAGGTGCTAAAAGTGGAAGGTGTTAGAATATTCAGCAGAATTTGTGACAAACGCCAGAAGACTAAAATTGAACTGCTAGAGGAACCTAAAACTGTAAGTATAATTTTATTTAAAGATAATATCGGATGTTATTATTTGTGCATATTCTGTTAATGACAATAAATTGTCTCAAAACAGCCTACCTTATCTTAAAAGAATAATTTTGTTTGCTATTAATTAATAATTTAATATCTAATGCATAGCGTCTTACGCCACTTTCATAATAATATTGTAGGCATTAACGTCACCAAGGAGTTACCAGCTTTTCAGTGGCAGCCGCGCCTTGGAGCAGTCCTTTATAATAATCACTAATCTTAAAACTCAATTGTCTTTTCTTAATCATCCCGTAACAGTAGTCACAGTAACAGAAGATCTCGCCAGTTCAGCGAGATCTTCTGTGTAAGAATTATATCATATTCTGTCATATTATAGTCTTGGAATTATAAGTATATATTTTCAAATTTTTGTAAAATGCTTTGTACACAGGTGACAGTATGTCTAATGGATGCAGAAGACTACAGTAAGCTGCCTCTGGGACAGTGGGAGGAGGACAATGTTCTCCGAGAGCTCAACAAATGTTTGCTCGCGTTTCAACAAACGCCAATGAAGGCTAGGGATGGTATTCGACATGAAAGAAGACTCTCACCTATTGGTAAGATAGATACTAAACTGTTTAATAGACTGAAATATATTTTACTGCTCGCGTACAAAATAAACGATATAAATGCGTTTTACTCACCGAAAACTCACCAGTAGTACGTAATTGCCTTAGAAAACCCTGTATCGAAATGTGTTAGAAGCCTCAAAGGAAGTTAATTCGCCATGATTCGCCGGTAAAGAACCCATTTAAGGAAATGTCTATGTGCCATTTTTTTCTTCACAGGTGAATCCTGTGGCCACACGCCTCCTGAAGTGGAAGCCAATGTGGTCATAAAACAGGCGTCAACATCCAGTACCCTGAACAGTTATAACAGTCGTAGTCCATCACCTCACAACTACTGCGCCGCCACGCTCAACCTTCATGATCCCAGTTAGTTGATTAAATGTATTTATTTTTTCACTCTATTCACATTTATAAGTAACTAGCTGCCCCGGCAAACACAAGTACAAGTGTCATACAAGTGTTTATACTGCGTCTGGGTGTTTCTATGTATTATAAGTATACTAGCTGCCCCGGCAAACGTTGTTTTGCCATACAATTCTGTATAAAATAAAATTTCATCAAAATCGGTCCAGCCAATTTGTAGCCTATGTGTTATTCTGATGTATAAGCTATATTGTGGTAAAGTTTCATTCAAATCCATTCAGTAGTTTTTACGTGAAAGAGTAACAAACATCCATACATACAAACTTTCGCCTTTATAATATTAGTAGGATAAGGAGGACCACAAGCCTTGACTTAATATTTTGCTCTTTTTCCGTTAATTTATATAATATGTAGCTGCAAATCAAACGGGCCCGGGGTTACAAATCAAACGCGCCTGGGGTGTCAAGTCAAATGGGCCTGGAACGCTAATTTTCAAAATACGCCACTGCTACTTGAGGTGGTATTTTTTGCTCTCTCTGCTTACCTCTAAGAGGAAAAGACGTAATGGTATGTATACATGAACCTACAAGTTATCCAGATAAAGAATGGAAGTAGGGAAACAAGTCAAATGTGTACTTGTATCATACCTGATGTTAAAATCTTGTAAAAATGTACGTAGGTATTGAACCACCATCTAAAATAGCTATCACATGTAAGCAGACGCACAACTGAGCGGTGCACCGCTACCTATTTACATTGTAAATGTTTTATAATAAATAAACAAAAAAAAAAATTTTTCAGGTGTAGAATTAACAAAGAAGAAATGCTGGTTGTCACCAGACGGGGGCATGTTGAACAACCGGCGCGGTCGGTTCATAGTGCTGGGCTCGTCCGGCGAGTGCCTACCTGTGACGCGTACGCCACCTGTCGCCGAGCTGCAGCAGGACAGCCTCTACTCCAGCTGTAACTCTTCAGACACCGAGGAGTATCACAGCGCTAATGAGACTAACGATTATGGTTAGTATTTTCACTACCTACGTCTATCCCGAACTAAGATTAATTAATGTTTGTGCTATATTATGATTTTAGCACTTAGGTACCTTAATTGTTTTAAACCAGATACAGATACACAAATAATTGTTATGAGTGGGTATCAAACCAACGACCTTGTGCACAGAAGTCAGAGTCACCACCGAATACGTACCCTAAAATTGGAAGTTCAAAGAGCTCCTCAAATCCAGTACTTTCCAGCATTTTATCGATGTTTTTATTGACTCATCAGGCAGTGAAGACGAAGGTCGTGGAGAAAGCGCTCGTCCAAATTCATTCCACTATCTCAAAGAACTATCAACAGAAGAACAGCGACTTAGTTTCGCGGACAGACTAAGAGAAGCACTGCGAAGGGAAGCAGAAAATTCTTCAACCACAAGTACTGGAGATTGGTCTACTGATAGCTCAAGTTATGCTGTGGGCATCAGCATATCTGGCGCCGAAGTTCATGATCCTGATATTAGGTTAGTGGCTTCCTATTTTAACTTAGAACATAGAGATTCCTCTTTCATTCTATAAAATAACGTTCACCCTAAAATCATAACGACGCGGCGTGTACTTAGTTGCAATACCTATGATTATCACCACAGAGTGAAACGTGGTGGCTCCGTGGGTTTCGTGCTGACTGAGAAGGAAACAATGAGTAATGGCGAACCTTCTCCCAGACACAAACCACTCGGTAGAAAGGAAAGTGGCAACAGCTCCAAGTACAGTTTCAGTACAGAATATACGTGAGTAGACTTATGAAGTAGCCTGTCAGGTATTTTGCTCCTAATGAAGTAAAAGTGCGTAAATCAATAAAATGGATACTATTTGATATATAACATTCTATTTATTCCGCAGTTCTGAATTAGAAGAGGCATATGAGCAATTCAATCAATGGCTGAACGATCCTATCGTAGATACAGACTCCGGTGAACACAAGAACAGAGAGTTAGACTCTCGAGACTTGGCTGTAATCAGGTAAATATACCATTATTGTCAAAAACAAAATTGCGATTAGTTTTAACAATTTCCCGTAACCATTGGTGAATCCTTTTGTACCAATTCTGACACATAACTTTTCAATTATCTTCAGATTTGCTGGATCTCTTCTAAAACGCACTCTAAGTGAATCTCTAGCAGTAGGTCCAGTAAGTGCCGGGGGAGGGGCTGATGCTGCAGAACTCTATGGTAGAGAGCATCGAAGTACTCCTCACAAACCACTCGCCCTCGTCGCGAGGTCCCTATCGCTAGAACTAGCGAGACATCGACACAGGCTGGCCGCACATCTTGTACGTATTGCATTCTGTATATACCCTACTCCATCCCAAATCATGCAGCAATTACTAGTAATACCTGCATCTTCATTGACAATGGCTTTGATTGTTTTAGATGTGTATGAATTTGTATTGAAAGGCTCTACTGAAATGGACTTTTTTATAACCTTGTCTTCATAGTTTAAGGCGCCTCTCTAGTCTAAGGGCCCCAGATTATTAATACGTCAGCTACGGCCCTATTCATTCATCTTTTTTTTTTAATAAAAGGGAACATATGCTTGTAAATATCATGTGAGGAGAATCACAAGTGTTGTTCTATCTGTCTACCTATATAAGATCTGGGTTGATGATAAATAAATACGTGATTCTGGAGATATATAAATATTGTCTACAGTCACGTATCTCAAGTTAAACAATAGTTTTTGAACACTGCACTAAATTAATGTTGTATCACAAACTAATTTCAAATTGCTCAACTAATTTAATTCAATAAATTGCCTCTAACATAATCATATTTATTATTTAATAATGTAACTTATTTTAATGGTTTAATATAAACAGTTGTATTTTGCTTACGTTAACTTCTTATTGAAACTGCGGATAAATAATTAAAAAAACTTCACATTTCTGGTAATATTTATGACGCCGTTGATTTTAATTGCTTCTTAAGCCCCTAAAAGTTAAACCTGTTGATTTCATTGTAATATACTCTTAATTCTAAATCTAATAACGTCGAAAATTACAATTACCGTAACCAAAATGACTAAGAATTGATTTAGGTAACAATTGATAACATTTAACAAATCCGGTAGATATTACTTAATAATATATGTTTTGACAGAAACGTAAAGTAAAGGAATCGATACCGGAGGAGATTATAATGAGCACACGAACAAACGCCGAGAACAATGAAGTGGTTCGTAAAGAGCCCTCGACGAACCCCAGCGATAGGAAGAAAAAGTTGAATTGGGTGATAAACATGATCGTAGAAACAATAGAAGAGACAGTGGAATGCGAACCGGTCACTGTCAAACTAAACAAACCGAAGGTAGACGTGCACCCGGATGTCGCTAACTATAAAACAATAATAAATATGTTATGTATATACTAACAACTCAGTAAAGCATGTCCTGTAAAAGGCACATTAAACTTAAGGAACGAGGAACCCGATGCCATTTTAAAATGAAACAATCCACTAATTCATATTTGACGTTAATATCTGTAGTTATGTCCTTTGAAATCATTGAGTTAATATGTGCTACGTAGCTAGTAATACAGTTCAATGTTTGAAATTAAGTCTTTTGACAAAACACGAGTGAAATCCATGGTCATGGGAAAATTAGAATGTACGTCCCGCTATAACCTGTTAGGTATAAGTAGAAAAATATGATGAAGTAGGAACTAGGGCCCTCTAATAACCAGTCCTGGGCATGTGCCCAGTGGAGAAGACAGGCCTGGTGAAATCTGAATAAAAAAGCTATTCCTTTTCTTTTAGAACAATATCTTAACCTCAGTTACTAATTCTGAGTACAATTTACGGCATTACTATTTGGGACTTTGTGCGTGGGTTGTTGAAATAAAGGATTACTATTAAAATACTATATAAAACAAAAAAATAATTAACCCCCACCTTTAATAAATACGACATTATACCCACCCACAGATATAAAGACTTTTAGAAATATATTTTGTTTGTTTGTATGTTAATCCTGATACAACCCTCTCTAAGTTTGGCGTGCTGTTTACTGGATATCCTACCAAATATACAAATAACTACTTAAATATATCATCCTATATGTTGTCTTTGCTTTCTGTCGAAACATATACTTCCGTGCACGAATCTTCTGTTATCTAACATTGGTATTACCATTATTCGAATCGAAATAGCTCATCACGTAAACGCTAGTATTTACTCTATCCACCTAATATCATGGTCTAATGTGCGCCACTATACTTACATAGAAATATACATAAGCAAGAATTACAAATCATCTCTTATAGGTACTTATGTGCACAAATTCGCTAGTTAGTCTGAATAATTAAGCTCAATTGTTGCCTTAAGCTAAAATTAAGTATTTAAAGCTGAGTATATCTTTTTTAGGATAATTTATAATTAAATTATGTGAATATAACACAATCCAAAACTCACACGATTAAGTTTGTGTATGGACATTGGACATCAAAAAATCTTGAGAAAAGTATCCCTAAAAATGTAGCCAAACGCGGTGTAAAAGCAAATTACTACGAAATGACAAAAGTTCCGTTTAGGGTAAAAGCCGGGCACTTCCCAACCCATTTACTTGGTGTAACAGTAATCATCATGTTACCCTCAGTTAACACAGTTGGCGCACAAGATCGCATCAGGCGGTTCATGTCGGCCGGTGGCTACAGGCAACTGGGGATGCGGCAAGAGGCTGCGAGGACATCCACAACTCAAGATGCTGCTACAATGGTTAGCAGCCAGCGTCGCTGGAGTACCAGCACTTTTATATTACACGTTTGGCAACGAAAAATTATTCAAGGTATGCATACAATCCTTTTTAATACTGGATGGTTACTGCATCATCACATCAGAACAAGAAACTATTCCTCCCACGTCTCAGCACTAGGCGTAGGAATAATCTCGTGAGAGTATATACCTACCAGATTCATGATTCCTAAAAACGTACCTAAATCATCTTAATTCTTAGAACATGTCTGCAAAAGAGGTATCTTAAAGGCTAATAGTAATTTGGACGCCATTTGTAGCGGCCATATGCTGTACCTTTTGGCTAGCAGTCTTTTTATAGCAGGTATTCATTATGATCATTATGAATGAATTTGCTAATTATATTTTCATGTAATGGCAGCTGGACACTTTGGTGAGAGTGCTGGTGGACAGAAAATGGACCGTAGGGCAATTAGCGCGCGCTGTGCTCAAATTCGCTCGACAAATTCTCCACGAGCCTCATGTTATACCCGACAACCACTCCCTCTTTGACGAGCTCATAGGCATCGAGAAAATACCGGACGACACATAGCAATACATTATCAATCCTAGATTATATAGGAGTAATCACGAGTATGAAGATTGAAGATTTTGGAGAAGTAGATCGACGTACCTACTTATTGGATAGTCTAGTATCCTACCAAGAGTTTATTGCCTATAACTGGAAAGTCTCTAAATATATTTATTTTAAAACTAAATAACATAAAAATAAGTGTTTTGTGTAACACGTTTACCAGCATAGTTATGGTTAAAAAACTCATGGTTGGGTAAAATAGGCGTTAATTATAGCTAATTTTAATACTTTTGTATAAGTGAATAAATGTCATGAAATGAGATTTTTCTGTATAAGGCACAGGTATAAGGTATCCAAATGTATTTTGTAAATTGGCGTTTATTAAGATAGATAAATTTTGCTCATTTTGTAAGTACAGGCCATTAAACAGCAACAGTTATTCGCGAGACACCCATGAAAGATTATACAGATAGTTGAGTGACAAACTTTGAAAGGACAAATTTCTGTCGAAAAGGATACCATAATATAGATAAGAGTTTAATCGCAATTAAAAACAAGAAAAGTTAAGAAAGCTAAATGTATCTTAGTCGATAAAGCTATAATTTCCGAGAGAATATTCATAACTTAATCACAATTGGAGTGGAGCTTCAGAAAATCAAAAGATATCTATAGGTCCTTATCTTGAAGGCGATAACTGAAACTCATCTTTAAAAAATCCAGTAATTAATAATGGAAATATGATGACAGTAACAAATCTTAGGGTAATACAAAGCTATGGTAATATCAAAAACTAATAAGTTAGAACTTTATTATGTGTGAATGTTGTTATAAATATTTCTTTTCGCCATCAAAGGCCTTTTAATGTGAAGTGCCAACTGCCAATACAGGATTAAGGACCTTATTTGTGAAATGTAATGCAGTTGTCGTCAATAACTCAGTGGATGGCATAGCTTGTTCTAGAGTGGCCAAAAGGTGTTGAGAGGCTCAAAGAGAGAGATCTTTTTGGCAACATTTCGTAAATTACTCAAAATTCTAGTCTGGGGTGTCATGTATCCTTGATACGTCGGTAGCTACATCCCTGTATTTACTGTAACAATTTCTCGTTATGTTATCTTCTTAGTGTGTAATTATTTCCGAAAAATAGAAAATAACCTACCCAACTTAACACGCAATGTTTATGAATTAAATCGCAAGCATTTAACTTAATTATGTACAGTGGTGGCCACCTACGCTTTACCAATTGTAATCGCTACGCTAAACAAAAACACACTTAAGGTAGCGATGGTATATTCTATCTACGAGACTTGGTAATGAAAATGGTAAATACAAGACCTCTAGTTACCAAATACTTAAGCGCAGGTTTTTATTAATTTTTAACACGCTTATATTAGTTCGGTAGGTATCTATCAATGTATTAATCTATGTAACGGAATCTTTGAAAGTGATTTTCACCCACTCATGTAGTCAGATTGATCTGAAATTTTGCATGGACAACAAGGACCGATGACAATGCAATAATAAAAAAAATATTCAGGATTTTCAAGCGTGTACTTAGTAGATTATTGCTTTACGATTGCATGCATTTACCATATTGTTCCGTGATATTCTATCACCTTAAACATGTCGCATTGAATGTGTCTTATTTTGATAAAGATATCGACTTTTGGATATATTTAACAATATAATTACAATAAAGCAATATTAGCCTTCGATGCATAATGATGCATGAATAATAAAACATAACTAAATTGAATATTTTTATACAAAATTATCGATTAACGTACAATATTTAGGTAGTTTTTAACTTTAATATGTTTAAGTATATAAATATGCCGAATCATTGATAAATAAGGTCGAATAAATAAGTAAAAAAATGTTTATCTTCTTCTAATATATAAAATTCACGTGTCACAGTGTTAGTTACCGTACTCCTCCGAAACGGCTTGACCGATTTTTATGAAATTTTACATGCACATTCAGTAGGTCTGAGAATCGGCTAACATCTATTTTTCAAACCTTTTTTTTTTAGTATGGCAAAACAACGTTTGCCGGGTCAGCTAGTAAATATATTAAAATACAAACTCTATAATTAAGACTGTGTAGAAAGAACTATTTATAAGTTTTCTAGATTTGCAAACTTCCAAGTTTTTTACTATAATAATATGATATTCTATCAAAGTTAATAAGTAACAATCTATTTGTAAATATTGTAATTCCTACAACCTTGAATTACTCAAAAGAAATTTTTTTTTATTTCAATGCATGATTTTGTCCATATGCACTTTGTGTTTTAAAAACAGAGCTATGAAATTGTGAGGTGATAAATATGTAGCTACTACTTCGATCACTAATATTCTAGATAAACAATCAGTGACAAAAAATGTCCTTACCGAATGAGCGCCCACTCGAACATTTGGGTGCGCTTTTAATTTAGTAGCGTTCCAACGCTCCGACGGTAAACATGCCTCAGTGCTCCTTTAAAAAGTGTAAAAATCACACATCCAGGACGCTAAAGAAGGATGGAATTTCATATTTTCGGTATGTATTAATATTAACATTATTAAATTGTTATCACTGTATTGTAAATACTGATATTTTGTCTAGAAATCATCGTAAAAACATTTTTTAAATTAATTCGTAATAAATAACAGGAGTTATAAGGCATCTGAATTGTAAAGACCTTTACTTAATGTTTTTAATCATAGTATCACAACCCACTTAAATTGTTCGAGTTATGTGCGTTGACTGTATTCCATTTGTTGGAGACGCTATTGTTTTATTATTTTTTTATTAATAAAGTATTATTGTTTTTTTTCTTGTTTCATGAGACTTTTTTACTGTCTAAATATTATAGAACATTTTATAGATTTAATTTAGAATAAGTGAATGTAATAAAATTAAAGATGTAAGATTTTTTGTTTTTAGCTTTCCTCGAGATCCAGTTAGGTGTGGAGAATGGATATCGGTTATAGCACGCCAAAGATCGGAAGAATTCTGAGATTAGCGCGTTCAAACAAATAAACAAACTCTTCAGCTTTATAATATTAGTATAGATACACCATAGATTAGAATATGCTTTATTAAGTATACCAATTTTTTAAAACAAGTTGAACAAAATTTAAATTACAGTAACAAAAATTATTCGGCAGTTCGACTCCACTCATTCCTTGTCCAAGCGACGAGCCTCGGTCGTAAAATTTTATTGCTTTTTATTACCACTTTGTAATTCTGACTTTAAAATGAGCGTATAAGGTTGAATTTGTTTTGATATAGATTGACCAGTGGGTACCTGTCATAAAAATTTATTGCTTTTTGTAAGTAGCTTTGTGAATACAAGGTCAAAACAATTGGCGACAGTTTTTAGAGAACTTTTGCATGGGATTGTTTATCTAGAATATTAGTGATCGAAGAGCTACTACTTAGACCATAGTTTTAACAGCATTATTTTGATAGCTTCTTATACATCTGCGGCCGTATTATGAGCTTTTATTTACAGGCAGTTTACGCCGTGAATTGAACTGTCTGGCAGATTCGTATTATTAGTCAGTCAGTTCGCTAAACCAGTTATACATTAATATGTTTATGGAGAAGGTACACCTAAAGTTAAAGCACTAACAAAAAATTTTCAACTAAAAGTTTAATTTTTGCCATAATACCTAATTTAGCCATGCAGTTTACGGCCTGCCTGGAACTTGAATGATTTTAAAAAGCGCATAATACGCCGGCAGAACTATTTAAAATTTTCTTAAAACACTTACTGCCTTATTACAAAACGTGGGCTAAGTGTAAGCCACAGTTTAAGCCTGGCTTATTAAACACTTCAATTGCGCATTTCAAGCAGATTTTTCTCAAATCCTAGATCTAACAACGACCTTAGTCTTAAACCGACGCCAAACTAGTGTCAGAGCGGGTCTAACTATCCAATTCCTCGTAAATAAATTTTGTTAAATCTGGGTTTAACGTTGAGCCGCGTTTTGTAATAAGGGGGATTGAGCGTGATATTGTAACCACATACCTTATTTATATTTTACAAAGGATTACCAGTTACACATAAAACTTTGTATAAATTAAAATAAAAACCTGTCATCCATCCATCCATTAGCCTCTCTCCGTCCACTGTTGGACATAGCCCTCCCCCATAGAACGCCACAACGCGCGGTCCTGTGCCGCCTGCATCGACTACCTGCCCATAACCTGTCAAGTGAGGTAAACTCGCACACTAAGGTTTCCGTATCTACTCAACCGAAAAATATAAATAATTAGATACAAATAAACAGTTAATTAAGCAACTCACCAAATTAACTCTGTAGCTGCATTATAGGGAATCGCCTACAATTTAGCTACTTCATAAGTTGGTATTAGTTTAAACAATTCTTTCATGTGATGTGATAACAAATTACATGTCTTTTAGATTTTTCCCTATATCAGCACTATCTAGGCTTGGGCCATGCCAAATTTTAAGTCTCTAGGACAGTGAGACGTATCCGTAGATTTTGATTCCCTAACGTAAGTAGAAAATACTCAAAAATGGCTGTAATTCGGTTATATCTTCTGAATGCGTAGATCTAAAATATTTATTGTATTTTTTGCAGCAAGGGACCGTACAGATCTACATTTGGTATTAGTTTCAAGTTGATACCTTCAGCCGTTGCTGAGTAAAAAAAGTTTGACGGACGGACAGACAGACAGACGGACACCGTAGTGAGACTATAAGGGTTTGTACGAAACCCAAAAAAATTAAATCGATCTAGGTACATATATAACTAGTTACATATTTATCACCGCACGATGTAGGTACTCAACTTACACACAGTCGCAATAAAAAAATATTTTTAAATCGTCTTCCACAGTATGAATCTCGATGTGTCCAAAAAATTTTTATTTTGAATACTATTTCTCACGCCATGTGAAATAAAAAATATGCGTCACATATTTGTGTATTATTTAAACATCCTTTGTATTCCTGTTACGTCTCCACAAAATAATAACTATAAAAATAATAATAATAATCTTTCTATAGAAATATGTGAGTACAGTGACGGTCACCGTCGTTACACCAATTTCAAAACAAAAACGACTGCACAGAATTACGTGCTCTGTAGGTAGTAAGGAACGACCTATTGCAAAAGGGTGGTAAATCTGAAATCTTGACTATAATTAATATTTACTGCAGCTTTGATTGTCTTCATGGACTCTTAAAGCACCTGTAATATGAACGGCTTAAATATACTGTGAATTATTATCCTTGCTATTATCATAGATGCGATAGTAGCTGCCTCTCGCCATCTCATGCCAAAACTACTGAACCAATTTGAATGAAATTTGGTACACATAGTCTAAAGACCCAGAAAGCAACTACTATTCGATACGAAAAGAGGCCATTCAAAATTCCGCGCATACGATGTCGCAGGCATAAACTAGAGTTATCTAGTAAAAAAAAACATATATTTTTATATACCAATTTATTTTATAATTCAGTTCGCTCATCATTTACACAATGTTTATGAGAATCACACATAGCATTTTACATCATATTTTCTGTAAAATAAGAAAATAACGTGAAGTAAACGCAATGCATTTTATTTAAGCCTTTATAAATAAACCTAACTAAAGAATGTAACACAGCATTTTTAAGTAGTTAATAAAATTAGTATACATAAGGCTTAGTCCACACGGCGCGTTTCGTCAACGCAACTGTGTCGCTTTACATACTAAAAAATCTTAGTGTTCACACGATGCGCTGCGTCGACGCAAAGCATTACTCATCAAAACTGCAACCTCTGAGGCGAAGCTGGTTGGGATATCCTTACGATTCTGGAGTGAAATGAGACTGCGATAGCACAGGCGCAGTGCTCGTCTAGCCAGCTATATATAATAAATCTACGTTGCAACAACGCAACGCGCCGTTTGGTCCGACCCTTACAAACGCAATTTCCATCCGTGACCTTCGTGACTAAGAGTCTCCGAAATATCAGGCCAAATTTAAATACGCCTCTGAATCCATAAATAGTGATTCAATTTGAATAAATGAGTCACGCAAGTGTTAGACAATATTATACAATGTTTTTAAACGTCCACAACTTTTAAGTCGGGACTTCTGTGCCATCTTTCATACACCATAATCTTTATCTTTACTTCTTATAAAACAAAGTCGTAATTTTTGTATGTATGTCCCTATGTGAGCTTATATCTTCAAAAATACGCAACGGATCTTGATGCGGTTTTTTTTTTAATAGATGGAATTGTTCACGAGGATGCCTTTTTTTGCATAATTTGTTGGGGTTTGCTGTATATTGGATGAGATATGATTAAATTTGCCGAGAAATTCGGACGAGCGCGAACTATAAATGAAAACGCTGCCTTATCTATGTGAGGTACAACCTATTGTATGGAGGAATTGTTTGTTACCTATAGTTCTTCAAAAAAGTCCGCGAGGGCATATGTCTATCTTTTAAGAGAAACCCACTGTATCCATAATAATGTTAAACAAATTATCTAATTTAATAGGGTGTTTTCAAAAGCTATTTATATGTTTATAGTAATATTTTTTATCAAATTAAATAGCTTAGTTAGCTTACGCAATTAATATAGATTATAACTGCTCTTTACAGCATGCAATTTATATGAATATCTTAGGAAATATGACGAAAAAAGCTGACGCTATAAAATAAAATACTTAAACTCCAATGTTAATGTTAACCATACTCCAATGTTTGGATATGTAAGGATGTTTATTATTGTGCTTTCACGTAAAGACTACTGGATGGATTTTCATGAAACTTTCCAATGGAAAATGGAATAGAAAACGAACTTATTTTTAATCCTTTTTACCGCGGGTAACACCGCGGGGCACAGCTAGTTGTAAATATAAAAAAGGGCGTGGCTAAGTGTTTGGTTACATAAAAACTCAGGCCACGCCTCTTTTTTATGTTCAGCAGAAATGTTTCGTTTAAAATATGGTGACTTTATACAGTATCTATTCTAACAAATAGTATGTTTTCTTTGCAGTAATAATGCTAAGGTACGATTCCCGTGCGTTTAATTTTAAGGGACGAAGTCCTGACTATATTTTTTTAAATGTCCGTAAATATTAAGCTTTGTTGTATAAATTGTCCGTAATTATTAAGCTTTCTTGTGTAAAATGGCAGTACATATTAAGCCTTTGTGTCGAATCGAATTAACTGAAGACTAGAGTCTAAAGTCTACTGCTTTCGATTCCAACAATTTCTACTGTGATGCAAGGAGGCCTAAGAACTATCGAAAATAAACAGGTATCGTATCCTTGAATTTTTACAACAAAGAAGACCTACTATTTAAGTAATATTATTTTACATTAAAATATGAGTATTTCTAAAAGAAAAGCCCTCTCATTCTGCGTCCCATGCCCTGTCTGTCGTATAACACGTTGAATCTGTTTACAAGTTGGTTAATAGCGTTGCAGCCTTTAGTGATGGTGCCCAGATACGTCATTAGCGCCACGTCGTTGCATTGCTAAAACAAATTATAGGTTATAACCAAATATCGCCCGCTTGAGATAACACTAATGTATATTAATACTCTCTGACCCGGCAAACGCTGTTTTGCCACAAGAATGTTAAGGGTGTACCGCCCTTATCACTTAGAGGTATGAAAAATAGTCAGACTTACTGAATATGCATATAAAATTTCATAAGAATCGGTCAAGCCGTTTCGTAGGAGTATGGGAGCGAACATTGTGACACGAGAATTTTTTAGAAGATTATACAAAGAGTTTGCTTGTTTTATCGCGCTAATCTCAGGAACCACTGGTCCGATTTGAAAAATTCTTTCTGTATTGGATACAAAATTTATCGAGGAAGGCTATAGGCTAGAGCCTTCCTCGATAAATGCCCTATCTAACACTGTAAGAATTTTTCAAATCGGCCCAGTGGTTCCTGAGATTAGCGCGTTCAAGCAAACAAACATACAGTATGTATAGTATAGATTATAAAGCGGAAGAGTTTTTTTGCGATCAATAGGAGCGAAGCAGTTATGAAAAATGTTGCAAACACGGGGAAATTTTCTAAATTTTACGTGTACGGTGTCGCGGGCAACAGCTAGTGTACCATAATTTTTTACAATCTATTGACTCATCATAGTAAATATTAACAGGCATTTGATTAATAAAATTAATACTTACATTATAGAAGTGTGTCCGGAACTGCTGTGACGTTAATAAAGGTAGTCTGTTGGCTAACGCGCGTGCTTCCCTGAGCAGTGCAGGCCGGGGTGGCAGAGTACCATCTCTTATAGCGCGGACTGTGGCTAATACTGCGCGTACTCGAGACACTAACATCTTTATAGCGGACCGCTGAGCTGTTAGGTGTTCCGCCACTGGTCATAAAATTAACACATTTTTAACAGCTTCGTTCGCTTCCAATATTCAGTGTAATGGAATCTTAGAACTATTTACCCCTTTCGAAGAATAATAAATAATAAAAAATAAATATTCATGGACATTTCACACAACGTCCTCTGGTCCCAAGCTAAGCTTATATGCTTGTGTTATGGGTACCAGAAAACGGATAGAATAGATATACTACTTTTTTTTTTGTAAATACATACTTACATACAATACATAGTTACATAATACATAGAAACACCCAGACGCAGTACAAACATTTGTATGACAATTAGAAAAATCACACAAATGATTGTCCCGTACGGGAATCGAACCCGCGACCTCTTGATCGGCAGTCCGTTACCAGAACCACTACACCACGAGGCCCGTCAAATCAATAAAATAATGTAAAAAAAACTCCGGGCATTTCTATTTTATTTTCTTTTACACTTTCCGTCCATTTTTACATTGATTTTCTCTATTATTTACTATTATTATTTTTAATTTTTTTATTATTTATAATTTTTTTTTACTATTTTCTATTTACTCTTGATTCCTTCTACATAAACTTTTCCAGCTATTAATATAGTACAAACCTAACTACAATACTGTAGCAGTGTTATAAGCCTAAGGATAACAATACGTTCCAGGAGACCCGCGAACGGAACTAAGAGTTCGTCAATTTTCACAAAAATATAAATAAGATTTTATTGGTCATGCAGCTAGTCAAAGAATTGATGTTGTGACCTTAGGGTCATACGATGCAGTCGCGACGAGAGCGTCTCCATTACTTCAAACATTTTTTTTTTTTTTTTATTCATGGACATTTCACACAACGTCCTCTGGTCCCAAGCTAAGCTTATATGCTTGTGTTATGGGTACCAGAATACGGATAGAATACATATACTACTTTTTTTTTTGTAAATACATACTTATAATACATAGTTAATAATTATTATAATACATAATATTATTGGCATTTAACCACGCCCACTGTTTACACAACGCAGTGAGGGGAGCAGGGGAGAGTTGCATTTACCTAGTACCTATCTAAATGTTACAATTTCATTAACAACATAAACCAATTTTAATAAGTTTGCAAGTCCTTACCCAAGCTATTAAATGCTGCCTCGCCGGAAGATACCCTCGCTACATGGTCCACACCAATCCTCTCTGCTTCCTCAGCAGCTAGTGTGTATGTGAGTGGTGCTAGGAGCATAGTGGCTCTTCCATTAACTACGTCAATAACCGACTCGTACAATACAACAGGCAATTGCTGAAATGTGTACATAAACTTGTAAACAAAATAAATATTTCTCTATACTAATAATTATTATAAAGCTGAAGAGTTAGTTTCTTTGTTTGTTTGTTTGAACGTGCTAATCTCAGGAACCACTGGGCCGATTTGAAAAATACTATTTTCTAACACTTGCGCGACTCATCTGTTTAAATAAAACTACTTTTTACGGATTTAGACGCGTATATTTGTTTTAAATTTTGGCCCGACGTTTCGGAGACTTTACAGTCACCATGGTTTTAAAACAAATATACGCGTCTAAATCCGTAAAAAGTAGTTTTATTGAAAAATACTTTCAGTGCTAGATAGGGCATTTATCGAGGAAGGCTTTACAACATCACGCTACGACTAGTAGAAGCGAAGCAGTAGTGAAAAAGTTGTAAAAACGAATCCTTCTCAAAATAGGGGAGGCCTGTGTCCAACAGTGGGACGTAAAGCGGCTGGAGAGATAGAACTCTATCTCTCCAGCCGCTTTACGTCACATTTAGTGTGTTGTAAATGCTTACATATGTAACTACATATGTAAGCATTTACAACACACTAAATGTTTATTCCTATGAAAATAATATAGAAATTAATATAGCAAAGCATCAGTGACCACCACTGTACACCTTCAAAATAATGTATTTATTTTTTTAGCTTATTCCATTAATGTACTTGATATTTATGGGCTGAATAGTTTTCTATTAACATTGGATGAATGTAAGACTAGGGGTGAAAAGTCAATATTGTTATAGTCACAGAGAGCCTTCGGATGCAAGCTGCACAAGATCGGAAATTGCGGCTTTCTATAGAGGGGCCTCCCCTATAGAAAGCCGCAATTTCCGATCTTGTGCATATATATATATATATATATATATATATATATATTTACATCCCAGAATCATTTTGGCGTCATGCACAAAGCCCATCAGTACGACGTCCCCGGGTTCCCCTTACTTTTGCTAACATGTTTTGATGAATATTGCTTAGTTTTTTTATTTCTAGCTGCGTGGGGTACGTCATTTTTTGATATTTCAATTTTTCGAGATATTCGTCATGCAGTTATGCCCAGACATTTTTGAACCCCGAACCATAATGATACATTACAGGCAACCAGGATATATAGGAGGTACTTCAGCCATGGCGTCGATTATGTAACGTCCTGACAGGATGGTAGGTACTTTGGGGAATGCGACGTTGCCAGATTTACTTTTATCATCTCTTTAGATACCTACCGCTTGCTTGTGACACACAATTTCAACATTTCATATATTTAAACATTTGTTAGTTTTATATCTATAATCTATATACGGATGCCGGATGCCCCACGTGTAATAACATACGACTACTTGCCTACCTTATAATTATCCTATTAATTATCATAATTATTATTCATTTATTTCTCTTATAAATTACATTTTTAAATATAAAATAAAAAAATAAAAACACATTTAATGTTGAATTAATCAATATTACTTTCTTTTTATTAATTATTATTTTGGATATAACACTGCCTCGCCTCGAAAGGCGGCAGGACGCACTCCGACGAGGTCCGCAACAGTCAGCCGGAGTGGTGGAGCCTAATGGGAAAGAAACCGACGAACTATACGCCATACGGGCATTGTCCAGCAAGACCGCTTTCTGCATCGGTCACCGACTTGCTATTGACGCCGAGCCTCTCGAGATTTTGTGAGAGGCTCTTTGGGACTAAACCGTTCACCGATACAACTATCGGGATTATTTCTGTTGATACCAATATCATAACTATTAAACACATAATTAACACATAACTATTAACCATAATTAACACATATTAATTATTATTATCAATTAATGGATTGAATGGTCAATGAATGTCTTATGCCCATCTTTCACGCAACACCTATTGAAGAACTCTAATGAAATTTGGTAAATTTTGTAATTTCATATTTATTATGATAAAAAAACTAAGAAATACTGGGAACCATGCTTTCTGCTTACAGTTGGTAGCTTACAGTCACATAGTATCGTATATCTTCAATCATGATCATAATTGCTATTGAACGTCCGTATTCTGCAATTGAACGTCCGTATACAGCTATTGGGCGTCTGTATATTGCAATACGACGTCCGTATTATGTGTACGTACATAGCACAAAGCTTTGCGTCAGTTTGACGATACTAAATAACAAATACTGATAGGTACCAATGTACTGGGCGTAACAGAAAGGTGTAATCATTTAAAACCAATAATCTATCAACGAAACTGGACAAATTTACCATAAAACATGAGGTAGATCCCAAAAACCAAATGTTGGTCTCCTATTCAAAAATTTCGATCAGCTGATCAATTTATTATAGGAGTCCAAACATTTATTTTCGAATTTCAACCTATGTGTCTTGGAGAAAGTTCTTTGTTGTGTTTCATGAGATAATTTACGTCCTGAAAATTGATCAAACCTATCTGTTTCTCCTGTACAATCGGTAGAACGGTTATGCAAACTTCCACCTTTTTTATTTCCTTATCAAATATAATACAAATCGATATAGCAGGTATAGATTCCCTATGCACACTTCTATTCTCCTTTTACCCCTTAGGAGATGATTTCAGAGATAAAAGTATTCAAAGTTCTTTCCCGAGTCTCAAACTAACTTCATATTTTATAAATCAAGTATTTAATGTATCAAATGTGCTGGACAGCATGCTTTAATGAATTGCGAACATAAAGTAAGGTCTGACCAAGTAAAATGTGTTCCCTGGAAAGGAACCACCCGGCAAATTATAAAGTATGCTCGGTTTTGCAAGAACTACTTAAAGTTACATACCCATTTATTTAAATACTTGTTAGGTTTATAACCTATCTACTAAAAACTTTAGTGAAATTTGGTAGATTTTGTAATTTCTTAATTACAATTAAAAAAAAAAGAAAAGTACTGCGAACCGTGCTTTCTGTTTATAGTTGGTAGCTTACAGTCATATAGTACCGTCTATCTTCAATCGTGATCATAATTGCAATTGAACGTCCGTATTCTGCTATTGAACGTCCGTATACAGCTATTGGGCGTCTGTATATTGCAATAGGACGTCCGTATTATGTGTACGTACATAGCACAAAGCTTTGCGTCAGTTTGACGATACTAAATAACAAATACTGATAGGTACCAATGTACTGGGCGTAACAGAAAGGTGTAGTCATTTAAAACCAAAAATCTATCAACGAAACTGGACAAATTTACCATAAAACATGAGATAGATCCCAAAAACCAAATGTTGGTGTCCTATTCAAAAATTTCGATCAGCTGATCAACTTATTACAGGAGTCCAAACATTTGTTTTCGAATTTCAACCTATGTGTCTTGGAGAAAGTTCTTTGATGTGTTTCATGAGATAATTTACGTCCTGAAAATTGACCAAACCTATCTGTTTCCCCTGTACAATGGGTAGAACGGTTATGCAAACTTCCACCTTTTTCTATTTCCTTATCAGATATAATAGAAATCGATACAGCAGGTAGAGATTTCCTATACAAGCTTTTATTCTTCTTTTACCCCTTAGGAGATGATTTCAGAGGTAAAAGTATTCAAAGTTCTTTCCCGAGTCTCAAACTATCTTCATATTTTATAAATCAAGTATTTAATGTATCAAATGTGCTGGACAGCATGCTTTAATGAATTGTGAATATAAAGTAAGGTGTGCCCAGTAAAATGTATTCTCTGCGAAAGAAACCGCTCGGAAAATTATAAATGATGATATATGATGCAATCATGATCACAATTGCAATTGAACGTCCGTATTATGCTATTGAACGTCCGTATACAGCTATTGAACGTCCGTATACAGCTATTGAACGTCCGTATATAGCCATTGGGCGTCTGTATATTGCAATAGGACGTCCGTATTATGTGTACATACATTGCACAAAGCTTTGCGTCAGTTTGATGATACCAAATAACAAATACCGATAGGTATTAATGTACTGGGCGTAACAGAAAGGTGTAGTCATTTTAGACGGTGTATCTATCAACGAAACGTTCGTCTCCTATTCAAAAATTTCGATCAGATGATCCATTTATTATAGGAGTCCAAAATATTATGCAAACTTCCATCCTTTTCTATTTCCTTATCAGATATAATACAAATCGCTACAGCAGGTATAGATTTCTTACACAAACTTTTATTCTTCTTTTACCCCTTAGGAGATGATTTCAGAGGTAAAAGTATTCAAAGTTCTTCCCCGAGTCTCAAACTATCTTCATATTTCATTAAACAAGTATTTAATGTATCAAATGTGCTGGACAGCATGCTTTAATGAATTGTGAATATAAAGTAAGGTGTGACCAAGTAAAATGTATTCTCTGCGAAGGAAACCTCTCGGAAAATTATAAATGATGATATATGATGAAATCATAATCACAATTGCAATTGAACGTCCGTATTGTGCAATTGGACGTCCGTATACAGCTATTGGGCGTCTGTATATTGCAATAGGACGTCCGTATTATGTGTACGTACATAGCACAAAGCTTTGCGTCAGTTTAACGATACTAAATAACAATTACCGATAGGTAGGTTACCAATGTACTGGGCGTAACAGAAAGGTGTAGTCATTCTAGACGATGTATCTATCTACGAAACGTTCGTTTCCTATTCAAAAATTTCGATCAGCTGATCAATTTATTATAGGAGTCGATACATTTTTGTTTACGAATTTCAACCTATGTGTCTTGCAGAAAGTTCTTTTTTGTGTTTCATAAGTTAATTTACGTCTTGAAAATTGACCAAAACTTTCTGTTTCCCCTATACAATCGGTAGAACGGTTATGCAAACTTCCACCCTTTTCTATTAGGTACCTTATCAGATATAATACAATTCTATATAGCAGGTGTAGATTCCCTATACTAACTTCTATTCTCCTTTTACCCCATAGATCATTTCAGAGATAAAAGTATTCAAAGTTCTTTTCCGAGTGTCAAACTATCTTCATATTTTATAAAAAAGTAATTAATGTAACAAATGTAATATTATATAATTAACTTAGTTCATTGATTAATAAAGTGATGTCATAACACGAGGGGCGCCGAATAGAACGCAAAACCTATGTGTTCGAAGACTTTGTATATTGTATTGACTGTAGTATTGATATTGTTTGAGTTATAGTCATAATGTTATGGCTCGAGCTGGCAACGTCGCAAATACGGACGCCAAATAACCGAGTCCGTAGCTAGAAATTAGCTTGGATATACGCGTGTGGATATACGCGCTGCAGCAGCGCCTCACCCGCGCTGAGATTTTTTCGGGAACTTATTAATATTTTTTTGCAGCCATTTCAACGATTTTTTTACTTCCGTCGATATTTGTACTACGGCTAGCTGGGACCAATAGCGTCTCAGAGCAACCGCTCAAAAAAGTGGCGTCCGGTATACGGACGCTCAATGCTGGTGGACGCCCGTTTAAATGCACTTTTTCCTTCAGAGGACGGCCAATCGTTTGCAGGATAAATATATATATATATATATATATATATATATATATATATATATATCCATACAGTGGATGGAGTAATGCAGATGGATGGATTACACTAGAAAGTACCTGATTCTGTGAATCTTAGAAACCATATGAAGTAAAGACCTAATTTCTGTTAAACAGAGTTAAGCTAAATATATAAAAACATGATAACAATACAGTTAACAGACTCACATCTCCATTTCTTCCAGCTGGGTTCAACATTAACATCACTGGGCATTCATTTATATCACATATCTGTCTATGGACAGCTATATCTCTTTCTGTGGGTGACTCCCCAGTTGTGTACCATCCCAAAAAGTCCATGTCAGAAAATACTTGTTTAACTATTGAACAAAAATATTGGAAAAATTAAAAAAGAAGACTCCAAAAATTCTACTTATAAATAGAAATGAAATGTAGCATTTGAAACATTGATTATTTTATTTTATATTCCAATGTTAGATATGTAAAATGAATATCATAAAGGCAGTCAAACGTTGGACAAAAGTTGGAGCAAACTTGAGGGGTGGGGAGAAATTTTCATGATAAGTATTCAAAATTCAATTATACTAATAAATACCAACAAAAATAACATTAATTTTTCATTCAGTGAAAAAAATTTCACAAATAAATAACTAAACATTAACACAACATTCTCTGTTCCCAATCTAAGCTACTTTTCTTTTTTAAACACATACATATTATACATAGAAAATACCCAGATGCAGTACAAACATTTGTATGACAATTTGAAATATCACACAAATGATTGTCCTGTGCAGGAATTGAACCCGCAACCTCATGAATGGCAGTCTGTTACAAGAACCACTAGACTACGAGGCCTATCAAATAACTCATATTCGTTAAGTGTCTAGTTCTTAATAAATATTACTTACATTGTTCCTCTTTCATATTGTAATAATCTCTATCAATTATTATATCACCATCAATAACACTAAATACTAATTCAAAGGAGTTCATCACTTCTATGTTGCGACCTTTTTGTTTACCAATGAGAGCACCCACAACTGAAAAAAAAAGTTAATATTTTTAATTAAAGCATAATCATTAATAGGTTCATTTATGTAATTATTAGTCTTAGTTTTAATGTTTGTTCAACACTAGTTGTATCTGTAATAATTAGTTAATATTTTGTTTGTTTCAATGTAATCACATCACTTAGCAGTTGAATGTAGTTATAATTATTTTATGATTTTACTGGCCATCAAATTTTCATTTTTTTTTAAATCTCCTTCATTTGTTGTCCTATCCTGTTACGCGACGTTGGCGAAATTATATAACACAAAAGCCATAAACTAAAAGAAGAATAGGTTCATTCATACATGCATTGTGTTTACAAAATAATAATAAAAGACACTAGGACTATAACAAACTCTCATTAGCATATTTGTTTCTGGAGCTATTAATTTGTTTAAATGCGTACATAATATTTCGTCCGTGTGATGATGAGCACACCCATGACACAACCCTATTTCTTCCCACGAGAGCCGACAGAACTTAACGCGTTTAATTGCTAAATACCTGTCTGAGGGGATCCTTCTTGTGCTCGAAGTCGCGTCCAATGCTCAGAAACATTCATTATAACAAGCGGATGGAGTGATACTGTTACAGATCCAGAAGTAGCAGTCGTTACAACTACGCTTTTTGCACCTCCAGGAGTTGGAGGAGCAGGTGAAGTTGGGTTAGGAGGATCTACAGCGGGCCCCGAAGATGCACTTTCAACCTCCACTTCCATTTCAAACTCAATACGATCGGCGCTCGTCATCACAAAACCTTTGATATTTCTTTCTGTTTAAAAATATTTACAAAAGATATTTTGAAAACGTATCGCTTCCACAGATCCACACACGAAGTATAGGTCGTGGATCCACAGATCACTTCACAGACTATCACACAGACTTGACACAGACTATACAACATATATTACTTTACTCTTTGCTATACAACAGAACAACAGGGCCCTGAGTCGGGTATTTCAACGGTGTCACAACTGGGCCCTGAGTCGGGTATTTCAACGGTGTCACAACTGTACCATTATTGTACCATTATGGTGCAATAGTAAAGTTTTTGGTAGTCTACTATTAATGTGTCGTCATAACGACTTCATCATTGTCTTACAATTGTCAAAGTGACATAAATTGCTAGTCTCGTACACAACTGCTTCACAATTGCAATTCAATGACTGAAATGTTTCGGTAGTCTGCTATTTTGAATTTGACAGTAATATTTTTAAATTGTCCTGTGTCGACAGATTGCCATAAATAAAAAATAGATAGATAGAAATATTAGAAATTGTTCTTTGTAATTTATTGCAATTTACTAATCTCCTAAACTTCACATTGCTTTTTATACTAATAAATAGTATGTACAAATATATTTAAACGAAGTCTAGCATGATTAAATGTTTAAATTTATTAGTAGTTTTTCGAAAAGCACTTCAACTAACGCATTTTTTAAAAACGGCAACACATACATACCATTCTAACACAATCCATAGATAAAAGAGACCGAAAATTCAATGCATAGATAAAAGAGATCGACAATTCTATTACCATTGAAAGACCGTTATGACGGCATATAGCAGACTACGGATATTTGACTTCAATTGCAACGGTATCGTGCCGGTATTGTGCCGGTATGACAATTGTTCCAAAATAGTGGACTTGAGCACCGGACTTATCATATCACAGAATAGATAGAGACCAATAAAAAAGCATAGACGCCATAGACTAAATAGAGTAACTAGACTAACAGGGTGGTATGGTAACCCGACAAAATGAAAAAAGGAAATCAAGTCACTAATGAAATGTGTCAACCATTTTGTAGAAGCGCTTCCTAAATATTGGCCCTAATGTGACTCTTAAAAATAAAATAATGAATAGGTTGTTGAAAAAGCAAATATTGACTTATATTTTCTATAACTACACGGTTAACTACACTTCACTTGATGTTAAGTGTTAGTGCAATCCAAATATGAGGACAGCTAGCACGATGTAAAAGCACTAGCTGACCTTGTCGGCCCCCAAGGTCAAAGACCCCATTTTGCAGCATTAACGTAACAACGGCTGACATCATCATGTCAGCCGTAATATGATCCTTCCTATACTTGATGATATCCTGCCTGTGATCTCCCACATCCTCAATTTTTCACTTTCCAGTGGTGTTTTTCCTTCCTTGTGGAAAGAACTCCTTTACCAAAAAAGTTAAATCCCGTAGTGTTTTCCGATTATCGTCCTATCTCTATATTACCTTTCCTCTCCAAAATCCTTGAACGCCTAGTTCATTCTCAAATTAGTAAATTCCTGTGGTGAAAATCGTATCCTCAACCCTCTCCAATCCGGTTTCCGTCCCGGCCATAGCACCACCTCAGCCCTTGTCAATATTACGGATGACATCAGATATGGCATGGAATGCAAAAAATTAACTGTACTCGCTCTTTTAGACTTTAGCAATGCATTTAACACAGTAGACCCTGACGTTTTGGTCTGTATACTTCGTTCTCTTAACATATCTACAACGGTAATCGATTGGTTTAGTAGTTACCTGTGTGGACGCCCACAACGTATTTGTATTGAAAATAACCAGTCCTCGTGGTGTAATACAACTTTTGGTGTGCCCCAGGGTGGCATTTTATCTCCTTTACTTTTCGCAATTTTTATTAATTCAATTTCCAGTAACCTTGTTTCTTCCTACCACCTTTATGCAGATGACCTTCAAATTTACTTACAAACATCATTAGCCGAATTACCAAATACTATAAATACGCTTTGTGAAGACTTGCGTAGGATTAGTACTTGGAGCCAATCATACGGACTTGCCATCAACCCTTCTAAAACAAAGATCATTATTATAGGAAGCTTGGGGTATACAACTAAAATAGATTACTCCAAATTGCGCCCTTAAGTTTTCAGGTAAAGGATTTGGGTCTAATTATTGATAGTAACATATCGTGGGGTCCACAGTTACAAGAAGTAAGTCGAAAGATATTCGCTGCCGTGAGTTCTCTTCGTAGATTAAGGAACTTTCTTCCTACTGCTACCAAAATTGCCCTCGCAAATTCTATTCTTTTACCCATTCTCGATTATGCACATGTCAGCTATCCAGATTTCGCCGAATACCAATTAGATAAACTTGAGCGTCTCCAACACGTCTGCGTAAGATTTATATTTGGTTTGCGCAAATATGATCACGTTTCCCAGTTTAGAAAAAAGCTCAAATGGTTACCAATACGTTATCGCCAGAATGCTCACCTTCTTTCACTGTTATATAATATATTATTCAATCCCACCACTCCCTCCTATCTTAAAGGTCGTTTTGAGTACATCCATGACACTCTCAATAGATACCTTAGATCATCAGAGGATTCGAAATTGAACATACCAGCGCATTCCACGAATTTCTATGATAAATCGTTCACTGTCACAGCTATTCGATTGTGGAATGCATTGCCTGAAGAAGTTAGACGATCTCAGACACCAGCTACATTTAAGTCAAGGGTCAAAAATCACTACCTAGAAATGCAGTCATGATTCCGGAACATAATGTTATTATTGTGGATGTATTTGTATATGTATGTGTATTTATATTTTGGATATGTGTTTATATTATTTTATTTAGCGTTATATGTAGTTTATAATATCTTCTAGTACATCAACAACTACCACTCTTTCCTGCAGGCATTTCTCCATTCAAAGGTTGCCTGGTAGAAATCGCTATTAGCGATAAGGCCGCCCATTGTACTGTGTTAATTTAAGAAATGTCTAGGTAATTAAGTTTATGGTGTACAATAAAGTGTAAATAAATAAAAATAAATAATTAAATAACATAATCACTACGTACACCCAGCCAAAAAACATCGCTTTACATACACTATGAAACAACAGTTTTCAGTATGAACACTAGATCAATGCTCTATGATTGACACAAAGAGTATAATATGGATTGACCCATAACAGCCGATATTAAAGGGACAATATTCAGAGTTTCATAATGGTTGCTATATTTCAGACACGAGATGGCGTTTTATTAAAATAACATTTTTCTTTGAAATTTACTCTAATACATAAATGCTTGCTGCCTTGCTCTACTCTTTTGTCTACTCTGTAGATTTTACGAATTCGCATACCACGAAGTATAGATACAAGGAGTCCGAACGGTATAGGCTTTTCCATAATATTTCGTGTACACAATAATAAACCCAGATCATAGTTCTATCTTCTGCCACTGGCTGCGCAAGTATTCAGGACGTACCGATGCTATTATAGAATATCAGAATATCTCTTGACCTTCTCTGTATTGTTGGGTTTAAAGCACTCGAAAAATTTCTAAAAATTTCCTGAAACTTATATTTAATTGCACGTTTCTCATAATATTTTTTTCCACAGGTGTCAATAGTTCAAACGAGTACTTCTTGAAAAATGGCGCGCTCTACCGGCAAAAAATCTGTCCCTTAAATTGAGACCATTCGTTCAACATTACGTTCGGACTCCTTGTATCTATACTTCGTGTCGCATACATTCGCATCATATCTTCTATCTATTCTGTGATTCGCATCCTGTGTTCTGTTGAAGCTGCTACAAATTTATATTATTTTTAATCTAAAAAGTGAGTTTGTGTTCTGTTTGGTTATTTTTCAATGAATAATAATTGTCTATTCGGAAGCCACGAACCGAAGGTTACTTAGTGAATGCAATCCAAGCACGATTTTAATACATGTTTGTCTCATGGTGATTAAATTAGTCTTGACGTTGGAAAACACGACGTAACAAAACATCCTTGTCATCAAGTCTTCGTGGAGCTACCGTTCGCAGGTCAGCAGTTAACCTTATCTTCTAAATAATACAAAATGGCATCGACAGCTATAAAAGCCGTGGCAGGTGCAACGAGGGATATATCACCTTTGTACTACAGAATACTATCGAAATTTCCCCAAAATTTTACATTTTGTTTCGCTTATGGTTCAGCTGTAAAACCACAGTTAGATAACCAGAAGAAACAGAATATGATCGATTTAATATATTGTATTGACAACCCATACCGTTGGCATGGAGCTAACATTGCTCAGAATCCATCACATTACTCGGCACTGAGATTCTTAGGCAAAGGGTTCGTAGCGAGATTTCAGGAGAACTGGGGTGCTAAAGTGTATTTTAATACTTTGGTTGATGTTAAAGAAGAGAATATCCTAATCAAGTATGGTGTTGTATCACAGAAAGATTTAATTGCTGATTTATTAGATTGGAATGATTTATACCTAGCTGGGCGACTTCATAAACCTGTAGAAATTATAAAACAAACCAACAGTTCACAACTGCAGAGTGCATTGCAGTGTAATCTACGTTCTGCAGTACATGCTGCACTCCTTATTCTACCGGAAACCTTTACAGAATATGACATTTATTTTGCCATTTCAAACTTGAGTTATGCCGGTGACTTTAGAATGACTTTTGGAGAGAATAAAAATAAAGTCCGTAATATAGTACAGCCACAGTTGCTTACTTTCCGAGAGCTCTACAGACCAATCTTTAAGCAATTTAGTGCCTATGCAAATATTTCTACTGGTAATCATGAGTGTCATCAAGATGTCCATCCAGAGACAAAATTACATCATTTAATGCAGTTACCAATGGCACCCCAACAAAAGATCGTAAAATTTTGGAACCATGGAGGGCCACAACAGGATATGGAGGATGTCTTACGAGCTGTAGCGTATGACATTGACTGCTCTTTGATATTAACACAAATATTGAGAAGCATTGTGTGGCAGTCTAGTGTAAGACAATCTCTGAAGGGCATACTTACTGCTGGTTTCCTTAAATCACTCCGATATAGTGCTAGAAAAATTGCCAAAATGTTCTAAATTTGATTAAAGTCTTTGTATCTGTAGATGGATGTAAATGAAATAAAGTTAGTAAGTAAATTGGTTTTATTTCTTAATTAACCCTTTTTCTTTTGTTTTTAGGAGGCAATATGCTCTCAGATGAGTCCAGCAGTGATTCAGAAACAGGTAGATTCAAATGTAAATCACAAGATGAGAAAACATCAAACCAAAAATCAGATAATTCCAGAGAAACTGAGAGAGGTAGACACTTTGGCAATGACAGATTTAATAGGAGTTTTGACAGGAGAAGAGACAATAAAAATCCTAGAGATAGGGATAGAGATAGACCCAAATATTCTAGACACTCTCCTGTAAATAGAAGAAGATATTCTAGAGATAGAAGTTCTAAAAGGAGATCACTTGATAAAAGTAGAAGAAGAGAGTCTAATGATAAAAGTCCAAAGAGAAGATCCTTAGAAAAGAGCAGACATAGGGATTCAAGTGATAGGAGTAAGCCTAGAGACCACAGGAGTCATAGTAAAGATCAATATAGGCATACTAAATCAAGGTCATACATATCACATGACAATAGAAAAACCTCCAAGGAGGACAATAAATATAGTGTTGATCATGCTAATAGTCCTGAGAAACTAGTTAGGAAGTCAAGGGAGAATACATTATCACCGGTACATAGAGGGAAAAGATCTGAAATCTATATACCCCCACCGATGGTTAAAAGATCCCCTGAAAAAAGGAAGAGTGAAAGTCCAATAATCATAGATGAGAATGAGCACAGTGACAGGGAAGTGCCGGTTGGTTCTTATTACAGCATGATACCAGCTGTGGTGAAAGAGAAATCGGATAGTACAAGTGAAATAGATTCATCTGATGATGAAAAATTACGAGCAAAACTTTTAAAAAGAGAACATCATGAATCTAAGAAACAAAAGAAGCATAAGAAAAAGCATAAAAGAAAAAGTTCAAAGTCTAGTAAAGAGAGAGAATCACATGATACTGCAGTTGAAGTTAGTAGTACGACAGATATAAAGCCAATAGTTGACGTGTCTGATGGTCAGGACGTTGAAGAAGTAACGTCGACACAAAAGACTGTTCAAAAAGAAAGTTGTGAGGAAGGTGAGATATCTAGTGATGATTCTCAATTTGAAATTGACCCAACAGATTTGAGACACAAGCTAAGACGTTCTGCTAATAAGACCGATACTAAGTCTAGAGATGATGTATGTGGACCAGCGTTACCTCCACATCTAGAAAAACATTATACGAGGAGTATGTCGCCTGAATTAGAAGGGCCAGCTTTACCACCTCATCTTCAAAGAAGTAAAAACTTGGGTAAGTTTGTAATAAAAACATGTATTTTATTTAAAATTAAGAATTGAGAATTAACGCCTTTACAAGGCTATATAGTTATTTAAGATCCGCTTTTCAGATCATTAATGTATGATTTGCAATGTAAATGGAGAGCCATAAGAGGGGTCCAGTAAGTAAGAAAATGAAATTGCTGAGCACAGATTGTTATTAAAAGTATCATAATCCCATGTAGCTTCATTTCTATCCTGCTTCACTCTCTTTGTTTAGTACTTTTTTGTCATTCTGATATAACTACATAGTGGGTTTTCATGAAAATCTAGTTTTTACTGGATTTTATGTATAGCCTTCATAATCAATGACATAAAAAATTCTTGTTTAAGGCCCTACAATACCGGACAAAATGCGTAAGGTTCTAGCTGAAAGAGAAGTTATTGCATATGAAAGCTTAGATGAAGATGACGGTATCGGTCCCCTACCCGCGGGCTCTGAAGACAAATGGTCAGATGCACATAGACGCCTTGAAGAAAGAGCATTAGATATAAAAATTAAAAAGTTAGACGGTCATTCGGAAGAGAAAGTAAAGTCGCGTGAAAAGTGGATGTTGGAGCTACCGGAAGGTAGAGCTAAGTATATAGGCTTAGAAGCTAGAAGTTTCAGAGCTAAAGAAGGTCCGGATATGTCAGATAGGTGAGTTTAATTTAAATATGTTTACTGATATTAGCCAAACAATTAAATAGTAGCCAAAACAACCGTTTTTTAAATTGTTTTAATACAGGTTTGTTCAATTCATAAGCCTCAATTTCCCGCCTAACGTTGTGGATTTGATCCCCGGTCGTCAAATCTATAAGACTATACTCTAATATTATAAACCTGAGAGTTTGTATATTTGAACGCGCTTGGACGCTCGCTTCATCCATAAATCGACTATCCAACACAATAAGTTTTTACAGCTAAGGCGAATTAACATTACGCTACCACGAACAGGAGCGAAGCATCAGTGAAAAATGTTGCAAAAACAGGAAATTTTCTAAATTCCAAGCGTTCGAAGTCGGGCACAGCTAGTTTTTAGGGTTCCGTACCCAAAGGGTAAAAACGGGACCCTATTACTGAGACTTCGCTGTCCGTCCGTCCGTCCGTCTGTCACCAGGCTGTATCTCAAGAACGGTGATAGCTAGAGAGTTGAAATTTTCACAGATGATGTATTTCTATTGCCGCTATAACAACAAATACTAAAAATAAAATAAAATAAATATTTAAGGGGGGCTCCCATACAACAAACATGATTTTTTTACCGTTTCTTGCTCGATACTAATAATGTTGCCTTATGTTGCATAGATAATGGTACGGAACCCTTCGTCGAGTCCGACTCGCACTTGACCAATTTTTATTATATCCCGCGATAGAAAGGAGAAGGTCTTATATTCTAACGTGTGATTATGCTAAAATTTCGTTTTAGAATATGGTAGGTATTTTAACGTTGAATCTTGAAATGCTTTTACGACAGATCTAGTTGGACGGACACTCCTGAAGAAAAAGCAAAGAAGGCTGCTGGACAGGTGAAGGAAGCAGACTTAGATATGAAACTGAAGGAGGACACGCGATTACGTCACATCGCTAACAGAGATGATGAACAAGAGTCAGCTGTAAAGTGAGTGAAATATTTTTAATGACAGACAATAAGTCCATTAAAAGTCTCTTTGAATGTCTTTTTATTATTAAAATATTATGTTTTAAAACTCATAAAATGTTTATATTGTTAGATCAATACAGTACGAACATTCTACATTACAGGAAGCATAAGAAAAAACACAAGAGGGAAGAAAGTTTACTAGAAATGCATCAGAAGAAACTAAAAAAGAAAAAGAAGGTGAGAGAATTACATATAGACTTAGATATTTTTTTTATACTTATCGACTTGTGGATTATATCTTAAAATTGATTTTTTATGGTCTCATTCATAATGACTTATCGGAGGTTTAAAAGTTCGCTAAAATCGGTTCGCGAAAATTGCCAAAACTTGTTATTCATAATAGTCTTTTTACGATAAAACGTTTATTATCTCTCCGATAAAATCTCCGTTTAAACCTCCGATAAGTCATTATGAATAAGAGCGTTAGTGTATAAAAAAAGATATTGGCGACTTTGAAATGGAAGTAGCAAATAACTGATTTGTTTTTCATACCTTCAGGTCTTTATCGCATGAGGGTAGACATGGATTATTGATATTTTCAACATTCTCGTCAATTGTCATCATACCCGACTAATCTATACTTAATATTATTAAGCTGTAGAGTTTGTTTGTTTAAACGCGCAAATCTCAGGAACCTCTGGTCCAATTTGAAAAATTCTTTCAGTCACTTCCCGTTTTTTTTGCAACATTTTCTTACTGATGCTTCGCTTCTATTGGTCGCAAGAAAATGTTGCAAAAAAACGGGCACCCTTTTCTAAATTCCACGCGTACGAAGTCGCGGGCAACAGCTAGTATTGAATAAAGAGAGTGGTATCTCAGATAGTTTAAGAAATATTTATTGTTTTATATGTATACTAGCTGTTGCCCGCGACTTCGCGATTTAGAAAATGTTCCCCGTTTTTGTATCATCTTTTACTTTTCGTCCATTTTTCACTACTGTTTCTCTCCTATTAGTCGTAGCGTGATGTTATATAGCCTATAGCCTTCCTCGCTAAATGGACTATCCGACACGTGCACGTGAGATTAGTGCGTTCAAACAAACTTTTCAACTTTATAATATTAGTATCGAAGTATACAGATTTCAACTTTATTTGTCTCAAAATTACAGAAGGAAGAAAAAGATGATGATAAAAAAGAGCGCCGTCCATTTAGCCGCGATGTGGACCTTCAAGTGAATCGCTTCGACGAAGCACAGAAGAAATCTATCATTAAGAAAGCTCAAGATTTGAATTCGAGGTTTGGTAGAGGCGAGGCAAAATATCTGTGAATAAAATAACTTAAAATTCATACTCAAAAATAGTTTTTAGTACCTATTGAAATTTTCGTGAATTCGAGTCATATTAGAAAAATATAACTCGCTAATATTCACTGTTAAAGGATCGTTGAAGTCGTCCCAGGCTTCGATTATATCCGAATATCATTTCAGGACGAGTTGATCGATCTTATAGCAGTGAGTGCTTATGCCGGTTGCATAAATTTTTCCAAAAATATTTTATGTATTCAAGAAAAAGTTAAATAATTTCATCAATAAATAAATATTGGGAGTTGTTCGGTAAGAATCCTAAGATAATTTTGTTTACGTGAAGTTTCGAATATTAGTCATTAAAATCGCGAGTAGACTCATAATTATGCCACTTTAAAGTCCTCATATTTTTATAATGTTGGTACAATTCGCGAATTTTTAGTACCATTGTAAAATAGAGTTTGAAATTGTTTTTAAATAATCAATTTGCATTTTAATCCGTATATAGTCATATAAAAAGTATTACAATTTAAAAAATATATCTAGAATTCCTCTTTGTACATTCAAGTATACTAAAAATGTTCTTTTTTTAAAAGACTGACGATTTTAGGCAATTTTCTTTTATTATGATTTGTTTTAATTACTTTTATTTTTGAGCATTTAATCAACAGGAGTAGTTACACGCGCTCTTTCTCATATACAGGGTGACAGAAAGAAGAAAGTAAAAATTAAAGTTAAAGAAACTTTAAATACTACTGACTCGGTAAACTTTACAGAAATTTGTGTAAAATTACTTACAAAATATGTTAATCGAGCGACAGCGCGCTACGAATAAACCGCAATGCTGTGTCTAGCGGGAGTATTCGGGGATTGCGGAGCGCGCGTAGGTAGGGAGGGGATGAGATACACAAGTGTCCGTGCTTTAATATTTTCTCGAATAATTATTTCAAATTTTAAGTACCTATAATGTATACATATTCGTGATCAGAATCAGGTACTGAATAACCTCCTTTAATGCTTACGCTGTCTTACCAGTCATCCTGTATACTGCCAGGTCGGTGGAGCAGGTGTAACTCACACAAACATAACGTGATTCCATAGGTCGCACCGTATATAATAAGGGACAGTGAGACATGACATTGAACCCAATTCTACATGCACAACTAAACTAATAAATGAGAACAATAATGGTGTATTTTTATTAATTGGCTATTTCGTTGTGCCCATCTATTTTTATCTATATTTATTCTATATCTAGATTTATTCCATATCTAGATTTTTCCGCATGTTATTTAATTTTTAAACTAAGCAATTATTTAGTTAAGTTTACGTAGACATGAATTGGTATCAAAATCTGTACACTATGAGTTTGAGCATTTCACTCGTACTTTTCATTCGACAAAGCAAACTCGTGTTAGATTAATGCTCTAAGTTATTTTACTTATTTTACCACTCATAAGCTCTACCTTGCCTTATTGCGGATGTGTATCAAAATGTAATCGAAACGGACTTTTTTTTCAAATCCTTATACATGTAGGTATTTCGACATTTTAGTAGTGACTTTGAAATAAGTTTACTTGCCTTATAAAGCATTACTATGTTGTATTAAATTTTGTGAATCCTATGAGCTATTTTTGTATATGGTTTGCTTGCAGTGTTATTTGTTCGTGAATTTATTAATGGAATTATACAATTCTATTGGCATATTGTACAAAGTGATTAAGTAGATGAAATTAGTTGTAAATATACGGTTTACCACTACCTAAGTTGTTTAATTTTTGTGGAAATTACTCTAACATTTAGCCATAAACACCAACAAATTATTCCAGCTTATTTATAATCTATACTTATAATAAATCTGTAGAGAGGTCAATTCTGTACATGAAATATATTTTCAAAATAACTATCAGGGGGTGATTAGTGATCGATACTGATGCCAAAAATGCAATCAGTAAAATTTTTGTCTGTCTGTCTGTCTGTCCGTCTGTATGTTCCTTATAGAAACAAAAACTACTCGACGGATTTTAATGAAATTTGGTACAAATATTCTTCATACTCCTGGGCAGGTTATAGTATACTTTTCATCACGCTACAATCAATAGGAGCAGAGTTGTGAAGGGAAATGTTGGGAGAACGGGAGAAGTTACTCCATTTTTAGGGTTCCGTACCCAAAGGGTAAAAACGGGACCCTATTACTGAGACTTCGCTGTCCGTCCGTCCGTCCGTCCGTCCATCCGTCCGTCCGTCCGTCCGTCCGTCCGTCCGTCCGTCCGTCTGTCACCAGGCTGTATCTCAAGAACGGTGATAGCTAGAGAGTTGAAATTTTCACAGATGATGTATTTCTATTGCCGCTATAACAACAAATACTAAAAATAAAATAAAATAAATATTTAAGGGGGGCTCCCATACAACAAACATGATTTTTTTACCGTTTCTTGCTCGATACTAATAACGTTGCCTTATGTTGCATAGATAATGGTACGGAACCCTTCGTGCGCGAGTCCGACTCGCACTTGACCAATTTTTTAAGCTTCCGTCGCGTGTGTAACCTTAATGGTTAAAGTTACATAGAAATTATGTATGACGAAAATATTCTACATAAAATTGTCTAAATTCTACGCAGACGGAGTCGCTGGCAACAGCTAGTTTATTTAATAAAATAAATAAATGTAATGTTAATTAGTTTTATATGTACCTACTTACTGTTTTCATTCAAATAAGTACTTGTCTTTTTATTTTGATATTTTTGGCTATTACTAATTTAGAAAATAATCATGTCTTTCAAATTTATTTTATGTTTTATTTTAGTTGTTTATTATTTTAATTTTTATTGTTTACTTAGTTGTTAGTTAAATCCGTGACGTCCTCCAAATACGGCCCAACGGAAGACCAGCGCTGGTTTTTAACCAGCATTATGCTGAGTTGGGTCCGTATTTGTGACTACTCATATTGTTATGTTAAGTGTGTTTGTGTTCTTTTTTACCTTTGTTTGTGTATTTTTTGTCAATATTTGAGTAGTTGCAAATAAAATATTTCTTTCTTTCTTTCTATTTAACCGGGTTCAAAAAAAGAGGAGTTTCTCAATTCGTCTGTATGGTTTTTCTTTTTTTTTGTAACAACTTTTAGCTGGGTGAGGCGATTTTAATGATTCTTTTTTTATTTGATAGCTGGTGGTTCCCGTGTGGTCCCATTGGCACCAGGTCTGAAGGCAAATGAAGTAGTTAGAACTTTTTTTTAAATACTCAATTATTTATCCCCATATCATATGATTAAAAAAATATCGAGTCAAGCGTTAATAAAAAATGTGAAGTTATCCGAATAAAATACACAACTATACAATAATTATAAATTTACTCAATTAATAAAATATATAGGTTTAGATAATTATGTGTTAACAGCAATTAAATTATCTGTATATTACACAACAGTCTTAATGTCTGTGATCTCAGTGCCGTTGTTCTTCTCCATGGAGGGACACAGCTTTACTTTATCACCATCGCAGCACAACGGCTCGTCTGCGGTCATGTCGGCATACAGCCATGGATGGTCACATACTTTGAAGTATGCTGATAGCTGTAACCAGAGTTCAGGTACAATTTATTATTGCATACACCTGTCTAAAGTCCAGAATTCGGCCTTTAAAGGATAATAGCTAATGGCCGCGATTTTACCAATGTTTATAGTTACTGCTTTGCTCGCTTGTGTTTAAGTAGGTACCGCGAGGATACAATGCCTAACTATACAGCGATAAACTTTCATTATTAATATCCATCCAGTAGTTTTTGTTTGAAGGTGATGATGATGAGGATCTTCGTGTGGTGACGGATCAAGAATACAACTGTCACCATCCCGACTCCTCCCAAGGGTGCTGTGAATGGGATATTGCACACAGATAACTTCGTCTGTGAGAGATAGAAATCTCGAAAATAAACCCTGTGTTAACACGCCTGCTCAGCGTGGCACAGTAGACCATAAATCCTCCAAAAGTGGAGGAGGCCCGTGCCCAGCAGTGGGACGTTTAATGGGCTGGAGAGAAGATGATGAGGATCTATACATTACTCATGTCTAATCCTCTTATGAATGTCGCCAAACCGTTCAGGTTTGACGACGTTAAGGGTTAAAATAGACCTAGGAAAAATTCAACTATTCGTGGGCCACATGCGTATACAAAATTCTAAAATTGTATAAGTAATCTTGAAAAAACGATTGTACCTTCAATTCGTTCGCATTATTGAGCCTAGTGCACAAGACCTCCGGGCCCTTGGCTTTGGTTGCGGTGGCGAGAGCGCTGCATAGAGTCTTGCAAGTATTCTCTCCGTCTACATCACACTTGACAACTAGACCAGGCGATTGAGACAGAAGCGGCAAGTCATTTATGTCTATCGTGCTCGAGGGGAATCCTCCGCACGTACAGTTCCCCGAAGGTTTGTCGCTGGTTGTTGGCACACTGAAAAATAAGTAGTTTCAATAATGACGCAGGAGTGAAGGATTCTATTGTAACACCGAAGTTTCATAGTGAACTCCGTATTACACGGCGAATTCTTCACCACTGCACCATGGGGGATTAAACCTTTACCGACACGGTAGAGCCGTATTCGTAATTCGTTTTTAACATCCATTTCTGCAAAAATTTTGATTATAGGCATAGCCTGTAATAAACCGTTACAATATTTATAATTGATGAACATTGCATAGTGCAAGTATACTCACGGCGCCGCTAGTGAGTCTTGTTCAGCTGTAATAATATTGAGTGCGGACACCAGAAGGATGCACAGGTCACACAGGAGAACTCTTGCCGATGACATGTCGACTGCGGTGAAAGATGTTAATAAACTGAATCGATGTTAAAGTTTCCACCTTTAAATACCTCGATATTCAAAAGCATCTAAATGTGTAGGGTGAGTGCAATATGAAAAAGTATTAGGACAAAAACTTTTTTCCTGTACTGCTTCGGTCTATCCATCCGAAGCTTAGGAACACGAGGCGACTATGTGGACCCCTCATTTGCTATCTGGGACTACCGTTGGATTTTGATGATTAGCATTACATCACCTACGTACCTGCTAAAAGGTCAGTTAAAAGAATATACATTGTAGGTGAGGTCATCAGATTTATTATTAATTTTCATCGCGATGACACTAAGTTAAACTTAAAATATTACTATTAGCCTTTCTGTGCGGAAGCGCGAAATATAGTTACATATTTTCATAGTGTTTCATATAACGGACTGCCGATCACGAGGTCTCAGGTTCGATTGCCGCTCGAGACAATCATTTGTGTGATGTTTATATTTGTCATACAAATGTTTGTACTGCGTCTGGGTGTTTCTATGTATTTTATGTATGTATTTACAAAAGAAAAGTGGTATATCCGTATTCTGGTACCCATAACTCAAACATATAAGCTTAGCTTGGGACCAGAGGACGTTGTGTGAAATGTCCATGAATATATTTAATACATTTATTTATTTTATTCTCAACAGATATGTACATAACCGTTCAGTTTTTAGCACAATCCTAAGTTAAAGTCGTAGCCTGGGCACTATAGTAATTGTAATATGACTAACTTTTGTTTTCATATTAACTGATCGGATTTGTTATGATTGTTCGATTATACAATACGTCGTTACGGAACTGCTGTGGTTTAGCTCATATTTTGCATGTAGATACACCTCTGTAATGGGACACTTTATATGTGCATTGGTATGGAACTTACAGTGGCGGTCAACCTCCTTCTTTTTACCAGTCTGAAAATAATATATTAATAGAATAGACTTAGGCAAATTTGTACGCCGCTGTACTAAAGAGCAGTGCTTATTGCGTAGACATATTAAGAGGATACCAAAATAGCTTCGTGCATTTTTCTATGTACGAAGTTTTCATTGTTTCATTAGATTGAATGGCTAGAGCTCTAATTTTTAAGTATACCTATGTTTTTTCAATATATGATCTAGGATCGCATGAACTCAGAAACGCGATTGAAAAATGTTTTCTCGATAGAAAATCTTGGCGAAACAACTTCTCAAATTTTTTATTTTTTTCATTTATCGGTCTATTATCGCGTATTAACTAATGAAATAACTTTAAAAACATAGTAACTATTATGTATAGAAACACGTGGATCAGAATTAAAATATATTTAGTAGATTTTGAGTAAATAGGAAAAGTATCCTTAATTCTTCATTTTCTGTGCCTACTGGCTGTGTTAATATGTACGTGTCGGCGATGATATTGATGTAGGCCCTTAAGCAAAAATGGCACTAAATGTGGTTCAACTACTGTGATCAGCACTGTACTTAGTGCTTTAAACATGATTAAATTTTGTTTCGAATCATATAGCTCTTAGCCTCTTGTACGTAAATCTTTTCACACAAAGCTTCAGAGATGATCACAGATAGAAGTACCTATGTAAGATATCCTTAGTAATATTAATTATTTGTTATCTATTGAAATAGGATACACCCACCGAAGCCTACATTTTCTGATATTTCCCACCTACCTGCTTCTGTTAAGAATTCTGGTTTAGTCATATATTTGAGATTTTATGAAATCTCACATAAACAGTGACGACAATATTTATTCATATCTCATAACTGACAAATTTAAAAATTTTGGGGAGGAGTCACAACACAACCCACGTTATTATGACTCCGCCCACCTTTACGTCTATGTAAGTATGTAATAATTATTACTTTCCGTTTCTGTCAGAGAAGGTTTTATCACATTAAATGTCTTAAATTTGCTAAAGTATTAGGATTTATAAAGGTTAATAAGACCAAGAAATAAAAATAATCGTCATTTTAATAATTCCATTCTGACACTTATTAATTGAGCCAGTCTTTTTACAAAGTGAGAAATAATATTAAGCTTGAATATAAACTATCATAATTCCGAATATTTACATTATTATTAACATAAATCTACTAGAACATTCTGAGTAAATGTGTCAAGTAAAAGTACTTAAATTATGTACCTACATTCTGTACAAAAGATCTTCACAAAATAAAATGTAGTTATGGCATAGCTGGACTTTTGTCAGGTTGGGACCAAGCCCACAAAAAGTACATTTTAACATTTAATAAACTAAATTATAGTGGAAAATATGATCACCATTAGCGAAACTTGAACCCACGACCTCGGAATACCGTTCCGTTGCTCTTCCGGCTGAGCTATTGTGGTTCCTGCACATGTTTACCAAATCTTTCATTACAATTTTTCTCAATGTGAGTTAAAGATCGCATCGATGTTTTTGTACAACCCTATCTATCTAGCGGTTTGCACCAACTCGATCATGGTGATCATTTTTTCCCACTAGAATTTAGTTTAATATTTTCTAACACTTGCGCGATTCATTTGTTTAAATAAAACTACTTTTTACGGATTTAGACGCATGGTGACTGCAGTCTCCGAAACGTCGGGCCAAAATTTAAAACAAATTACGCGTCTAAATCCGTAAAAATTATATCGTTTATTAAGTTTTAACATGTTCATTTTCTTATGCTTAAGTCAGTAACATTGGCCAAAACGTTTTTATCATCATTTGCATTTTTTTTGTGGCAAAATGCTAATTAAAATTAAAAAAAGCTAATTGGCATTGTTCATATTTTTTTTAAACTCATAATTCGAAAACCATTTCGGGGAAGGTTTTCTAATCATAATCTATAAGTTTATTTTAGTAAATTTGCTATACTTAAGATTATTTTTCAAAAAAGCAAACGACCTTTGTTTGCCCTCGAAATGAATAACTTACAATTTTTAAGCGTACTCAGAGACACAATATCTGTATTAGAGTTGTAATGACTATTTTGAAAGATACAGTTATAACTAGTCTGTGGTATGTACAGAATGCACAGACAGAATAATAATAATAATGTAACCAAGTGGAGGATGTGTTACATGTAATAGCGGAGTGTGTTCGAAATGAAGCGTCCACTATTAGTATTAGACAGATTTATTAAGTTTTTAAATTGATAGTATGAAATGAGGCACACTTTTCTTTACCATAATCTTCAAGATACCCACACTTAATTACTTAAAAAAAAGTATTTTTAAATTACGGTAAATTTATTGAGGACTACTTACACTTATGGCCTGTTCCCAATTTCATTAATCTTAATACACACACACATCACTGTAGCTACAAATTATACACATCAACGGAAGAAAGGTGAACTGTAGTTTTTATTTAAACACCAATGTAAGACTAGAGCCAGGTCAGTGGCAGGCTGTCATACAGCATGTATAACAAACAACTCCTCTTGGTTTAATATTCTAGGCAGGAGCTTGCAACCAGGAGGGGCACCCTCCCCAAGGAAGGTATAGAGAGATGTCAAGGGGGGCCGAAAGTGGTTGTAATTTCTATTTTTGTACCACTGAATTTCTGAATATAAAAGGCTTTTAAATTACGTAATATAAGTATTTTTGGACTTATAGATAATGAAGGGGAGAGGTGTACATAAAAAGGTTTTTATGGGGCACCTTAACAAAACAAAGGTTGGGAATCCCTGCTCTAAGGCTATTTATACAACTAACAATTAGTGTTAACATTAATCAAAATGTTTTTAAATAATATCAACAGGCTTTTTAATTGTAACCCTAAGGAGTAATATCCTGTATTATCTTTGTGGCGCTGGTTTTGGTTTAGGCATCTTGCCTAATAAACCTTGTATTTCTTTCTTCTCATCATAACTTTTCCACATTTCATACAAGTTAATAACGGACCGTACAATCTCTTGTATCTGTAACAATTACAATAATTAGAACATACATGAAAATTTTACAGTATTCTGGTTATTTTAAGATAATAAATGGCCCACTGTTGAGCACAGGCCTTGTCCACTTCTAGAGCATATTGATTCTGGTATAAATTGTGTAATGTCCATAAATATTTATTTATTAATCCATATTGACCAGGAGTCTTAGGTTTAGGGTTTAGTTTTGAGTTTTCCATCTCTCACATGAGATGTTATATATTATGTGGTGATTGTTTATATGAAGAATAGAATGTTTAATAAGCTGATAATACCTTATCCATGTCCACGTTGAGTTCTGCAAACCAAGGCTTGTGGTTTTCTTTACCAAGCATCACACATGCTATATGTAAAGATGCTATTGCTATCTGTAACAACAAAAAACATCTTTCAATTTAATTGTACTTATGTAAATAATTGAAATGAGTCAAAGATTTGTAATGTAAATAGCACATAATATACAAGCACTTCCAATAAAGTTAAAAGCTAGGTGTTTGTTCTAAAAGTGAATCCTATAAAAAGACAAAAAGCATGAATAAGAAAATTGATGTTTTACATTTACCTGATAAGGTGGATAAAGCAAACTAACATCAGTTCTTAATGAGTCATTCACAATTCTCCAGGCATAAGTTAATAGCTGGTCATCCTGTCCAATGTCTTGCACAAATAGTAACAATGGTCTATATGGCTGATACACAATTAAACAACAGTCTAGATTTTCTAACAGATAGAACTCGCACTCTAGAATATGATTAGTTCTGTAAGGAAACTCCTGTTGTCCATATGCATAGCTAAACTTATTCTTAATGACAGTCTGACAAGTCGTTATGAGCCTAGAATTAGATATTACACCAAATTCTTCGACTTTAGACGCTAAGAAGACACAAGTAGGTGCAAGTAACAAAGGGTCTATACATTTCAATGAATTCCTAGCGTAAAACCTTTTAAAATATACTGTTGCAGTTGCAATCACTTGTTGACGAAGTTTTAACTGTTCACCTAAAACTTGTATTATGCTCGCGAAAAAATTAAATATTTTCTGGTATTCCTCTTCTGTCAGGATAGCCAGATCATGTTGACGATCACGAATTAGGTCTTGTTTATCTAATATCCACTGTTGATGATGAGAACTTTGCCAAAAATTTCCAGCCATTTCACTATGTATTTTAAATACTATTAAAATATAATAAATACCAAAGTAAACAAATAATTACAAAATTTTTTAGAATTCAATGCATGCAACCGACAACAGCCGTCAACTCTTTCAAATGACATTAATGACATTTGACATGACAGTTGACAGTGACATACCTACTATCTTTTGATCTTTTGACAGTGATAGAGTAATAAGAACAAAGACAGTGTAGCACACTATTCGGCAACGGACGTGGTTTTCCAATTACAGAGCATAATGCGACTCAGTGCCGCACAATGCTGAACTATGCTGACGCTTAATTGGAACGTGAATTAGTTTTCAAATGCACCAGCAGAGTGCGCTAAGTTCAGTGTTGAAAAAAAAATGCTAAAATAAAATTGTATTCGCATTATCAGTGTGGAATATATAAAAAAAATGTCATTGTTTGTTACCTTCATCCATACTTATATTTATTTTTTTAACACCGCTTGAATTAACTTTGATTATTTCCAGAAAACTCCGACGAAACGAAAGCCTTAAATTTTTTTTTTTTATTAAATAATATTACTATCTTAAAGAAAAAACACTTGTTAATTTTCTGTCAGTGAAGTTGGTATCGATTGCGCGCATCACTTTTGAGACTGCTTGATTGTGCGAAGCGTTGCTGTAGTTGGAACACTCAACGTTGAGCATTCTACCGCATAATGCGCTCTTGTGCTGTAATTGGAAAACTAGCACCGTTATTTAAGGTTTAAGGGCAAGGAAGTTCTTAACAGTTTAAATACTCTTTAGACCCTTGCACCATTACGAGTCCGAACTACAAGCTGGGACTGATAAAGGTACGAGAGCAATGCTCATGCTCATAGGGAATAGATAGTGTCGTCTTTTAGCGTGTGTGTATAAATGTATTTATGGTAGTAATGTCAAAATGGCCAGGAGAGGGGAAACATGGACATTAAAAAATGAGAAACATTCTCAGCTTATGAAATATATTTACATTATAGGTACATCTATAACATCATACTGTAGGTTATGGGCACGGCGTTAATTAATACTTTTAACCAAAAATATCACTGACAGTGTAATCCTTAAGGACATCGTTAATGGTATCAAATAATTCTTCACTGAGGAGGCGGCTCACGTTCTCGAGTTCACTCTGAATTATTTCCTGTGTCAGATTCTGTATGGTTGAGCTGATGAAGCTGTTAATTAGACTTGAACCAGTCATACCAGTGATTGAGATCTGAAAAATTAATACAGGCAATAAGATTTATTTATAATCTGGTTACTAGGCTTATTCACAGATATAGCATAGATATAGCACTTACTTGGGTGTCATGAATGTCGATATGAACATCCAGCTCGCGAAGAACCAAGTGTCCACCTCCAAAGAGATTGACGCCCATCCTCATATCAAATCCAATATCAACACGGTGAGCAAAAACCCTAAAAATAAAATAATATGTGATCGCGACAATAAAAATGGCCGCAATAGACTTAGCATTGTACTGGTGCTCAAGTCCACTATTTTGGAACAATTGTCATACCGGCACAATACCGGCACGATACCGTTGCAATTGAAGTCAAATATCCGTAGTCTGCTATATGCCGTCATAACGGTCTTTCAATGGTAATAGAATTGTCGATCTCTTTTATCTATGGATTGTGTTAGAATGGTATGTATGTGTTGCCGTTTTTAAAAAATGCGTTAGTTGAAGTGATTTTCGAAAAACTACTAATAAATTTAAACATTTAATCATGCTAGACTTCGTTTAAATATATTTGTACATACTATTTATTAGTATAAAAAGCAATGTGAAGTTTAGGAGATTAGTAAATTGCAATAAATTACAAAGAACAATTTCTAATATTTCTATCTATCTATTTTTTATTTATGGCAATCTGTCGACACAGGACAATTTAAAAATATTACTGTCAAATTCAAAATAGCAGACTACCGAAACATTTCAGTCATTGAATTGCAATTGTGAAGCAGTTGTGTACGAGACTAGCAATTTATGTCACTTTGACAATTGTAAGACAATGATGAAGTCGTTATGACGACACAATAATAGTAGACTACCAAAAACTTTACTATTGCACCATAATGGTACAATAATGGTACAGTTGTGACACCGTTGAAATACCCGACTCAGGGCCCAGGTGCTCAAGTCCACTATTTTGGAACAATTGTCATACCGGCACGATACCGTTGCAATTGAAGTCAAATATCCGTAGTCTGCTATATGCCGTCATAACGGTCTTTCAATGGTAATAGAATTGTCGATCTCTTTTATCTATGCATTGAATTTTCGGTCTCTTTTATCTATGGATTGTGTTAGAATGGTATGTATGTGTTGCCGTTTTTAAAAAATGCGTTAGTTGAAGATTTTCGAAAAACTACTAATAAATTTAAACATTTAATCATGCTAGACTTCGTTTAGATATATTTGTACATACTATTTATTAGTATAAAAAGCAATGTGAAGTTTAGGAGATTAGTAAATTGCAATAAATTACAAAGAACAATTTCTAATATTTCTATCTATCTATTTTTTATTTATGGCAATCTGTCGACACAGGACAATTTAAAAATATTACTGTCAAATTCAAAATAGCAGACTACCGAAACATTTCAGTCATTGAATTGCAATTGTGAAGCAGTTGTGTACGAGACTAGCAATTTATGTCACTTTGACAATTGTAAGACAATGATGAAGTCGTTATGACGACACATTAATAGTAGACTACCAAAAACTTTACTATTGCACCATAATGGTACAATAATGGTACAGTTGTGACACCGTTGAAATACCCGACTCAGGGCCCTGTGGGATTATAAAGTCTCGCGTTCGCCAAATTGTAAAAAAAATTACTTAGGTTTACCTGAAGTTTCCACCAGCGTTGTGAGTGAGTATTGCCAATCTTGCGCGGGCGTCGTAGCTGCCTGTAAAAAAATATTAAACATATGTATCAATATTTTGTTTAAAAATAACCCAAGTACATATATAGCACAGGTATCATTCTTTAAGAATACAACCATGTTTGTCATGTTACGTTATGAATCTAGTAACAAACATTCCCACGTTTAGTCCATCAATGCTTTGACTATCGGAGTCGGAACATAACCGACTGCCTAATTTTATATATCAGACTTTTCCACCACGGACAATCAGGGTGCAGGGGGCGTCTTGGATTTTTGCTTAGATTATTAATAAGTAGTATTTATTACCCTTTGTTATTACCTGTGACAGTAAGCCAAGGCACGGTCAGTGTCATGCCGAAACTAAGGCGTACTGGGTTGACAGTGATGCGGTTAGCCAAGAACCAACGGAGTCCCTCCATTCTTAAGTTATTGATAGTGGCCTCAGCAGACACTCTACAACATATTTGCAATATTTTAATCCCACGTACATATTTATTACACTTTATATAGCAAACTCATTTAGGTATTCTTAATCTGATTTATTTAAGCACAGCGAAAGAAGTTTCATCGGAATTTTTATTCTCAAGGATAATACTTACCCAGGCTCACGGTATTGAAAAGGACCTAGCGTTGGGACGACTAAGGGATCCAGGGGAGGAATTTCATCATTTCCGTTAATAACAATATCTCTGAAGTCTTCAAGTAGCTGTTCAATACCATCAGTAATCACACGAGGTTCTGGCAATGCAGCAACATCGTTTATATCTGGTTCGGGCAAATGTTCATATTTGTCGGAGGCAAGCTGTAAGTCATATTGCTGCTGTCCGAGGTCTTTTGTGACACTGTCGATATCTTTAATTTAGAAATAATTTTAATTAATTACATATGGTCTTATTCATAATGATTTATCGGAGATTTAAACATCTTATTATATGTTTTTGTATGTATATTTTTATTTATGTAGATTTGGATGTATGTATTGGATGTATTTATTGTATTGTATGTAAGTATATTATTCATCAGTATTATTAGAAAATATATCTTATACTAGCTGTCCCGGCAAACGTTGTTTTGCCATACTAAAAAAAAAAAAAATTTGAAAAATAGATGTTAGCCGATTCTCAGACCTACTGAATGTGCATACAAAATTTCATAAGAATCGATCTAGCCGTTTCGGAGGAGTACGGTAACTAACACTGTGACACGTGAATTTTATATATTAGATATAAAATTCACGTGTCACAGTGTTAGTTACCGTACTCCTCCCAAACGGCTTGACCGATTTTTATGAAATTTTACATGCATATTCAGTAGGTCTGAGAATCGGCTAACATCTATTTTTCAAAAGTTTCTTTTTTTTGGTATGGCAAAACAACGTTTGCCGGGACAGCTAGTATAAGATATAATCAACTCCTAAGAAAATTAAATGACAAATTCGTCTTACTGAGACGTCATACTACCTATATCGGTTAGGTCCTTAGAAAATTACTAAGCTTGGCTTGATTCTCTAAAGGTAGGTTACGTTGACAGCTATCACAGCAGTTATTTAAAATGTGTACTAACCTGCAATTAGCGCTTCATTAGGCACATTCGCTCCATAAGCAAACGCACATAACAGTGTTAACACAAACAGACAGGGTAACCTCATATTCTGAAAAAGAAATTAGCAATCAATCACACTAAAAAATGAAATATATTAATTATTTAAGTAAGTAAATGTACTGACACTGAATCTATTTTGCTATTACTATTATATTAGCACGTGCATATTTATATCGATTTAAAATTTCATTATCTTCCAATCGATCATCATTAACGCACAATCTCGGTCTGGAGGATTAAAAATATTCATTAATTACTGATTGCGGTTTTTCATCTATACCAATAACCAATGATGTTATTATATCCTTAATGTACTTAATGAGGATATCGTGTGAACTCTTTATCTATTAAAAACACACTTGGAAGATTACATTTAGATTGTCATAAATACATATTTGAATTAATTTCTTACACACTCTCACACTTAGAGACAATCTAAATGTAATCTTCCAAGTGTGTTTTTAATAGATAAAGAGTAATGTTGCATGATTAGGTCTAGTGAGATTTTCCTTGACACCTTACGAGTTGCATACAACCGATGTTCCAATTCGAAGGGTGAAAATTGTATTAATTAGTTACAGTAGACTATATTATCATTCCCCATAGGGGACTTCCTTCACTTAAATATGTATTCTAGATCTTAGGTTCTTCGTGCTGCAGCCATGTGCTGTGTGCCATGCCCTTAGTCTTTTGGAGGTGTCGTGTGGTAGAGCCATTTTGGAGGTTTAAACTTAGGGAATTAAAAGAAAAAACAGTTTTCCTTAGTTCCAAAATTTCAAATTCTATCAATGTTTTCAATTTTAGTTTCAAGACAAAGAAATGAAATAAATAAGTTATAATTAAATCTTGAAAACGCCTCTGAGGAGCAGTAATTAGAACCAATACACGGCACGGTGCTGGGTAGAGCGCTATTTCTAGTTTGTCGCTAGTAGGTAGTCACTACTTACTGCCCTTTCAAGGAATGATAAAGAAGAAATTTCGCATCTTTGAAATGTGCTTATTTCTATTTCTGCAATATCTGAATATAGATCTAAGTACTTGTTTTATCCACAGCTGAAAATATTACTGATAGAGGGCTACATAATTTATTAAGTAAGATAACATTTTGTTTTCAAATTACAACGCAATTCTTTTAACACTTGAAATCTTCAGAAGCACTCTACGAGTTTTATGGCTAAATCTTTTACTGTACAAGCTGTTTGCTTATGGAACAAATTACCACTCCCCATAAAACAAGCTAAAACAATAAGCGCCTTTAAAAAACATTTAAATAAACATTATCTTAATCAAAGTAATAATCAACCACTCTAGTAAATTAATAATTTTGGTACATATTATTTGAAGATAAGTCTAGATTTTAAAGTAATATGTATGTATATATTATGTTGTATGTATGTATGTAGGTATATTATTATATATTATTATTTTTAAGTATTTATGTATGTATAATTTGTCTTATGTATATTTTATTATCATTTATTTTAAAACTAATTAGTTCTTTTATCTGTACAGAGCAATCTACCCTACCGGTAAACGTTTTTTATCAGTTCTTTCCATCCCGTGGTTACCTGGAAGAAATCGCTTTACGCGATAAGGTCGCCAATTGTACATAATTTTAAGTAGTTCAAGGTTGTATCATTTAAATCGTACAATAAAGAATTATCTAGCTATCTATCTATCTTTGGTTACCTCATCTTGTAAGTAACATACACATGACGTGGCTTTTCATATTATATCATTTCTAAATTCTTAAGCTCTATTTTTAGGGTTTCCTGCAAACCTTTCTAGTCTCACTATGGTGTTCGTCTGTCTGTCTGTCCGTCCGTCAAACTTTTTTTACTCAGCAACGGCTGAAGGTATCAACTTGAAACTCATACCAAATGTAGATCTATGCTGCAAAAAATACAATAAAAGTTCAATAAATACATAATAAATACAATAAAATAAATAAAATACAATTCAGAAGCCGAATTACGACTTTTTGAGTATTTTCGACTTACGCCTATGCTAGGGAATAAAAATCTACAGATTACTTCCCATTGCCCTAGAGACTTGAAATTTGGCATGGACCAAGCCTACATAGTGCTGATATTGGGAAAAATACAAAAACTTGTAATTTTTTATCACATCACACAGAAGAATGGTTTAAAGTAATACCAACTATGAAGTAGCTAAAATGTAAACAATTCCCTATATTGCAACTACAAAGTTAAGTTTGTGAGTTGCTTTAAGCTGAACTGTTTATTTGTATGTACATATTTAGTTATTTATGTTTTTCGGTTGAATAGGTACGGAACCCTAAGTGTGCGTGTTTACCTTGCTCTTGACAGGTTTTTTTATTTTTTGTTACGTACGTATTGTAAGGTTTGACTTTGAGAGAACACGAAGGATCCATCAACAGCGGCAACTGACCATTGTATGAACTTGCTTATGTACTTATCTAATATTAAAGGCAAATAAAACACAGCAAAGTATTTAAGTAAAATGTAATACCAATTTGTCCTTAGATCTTTCAATCTAAATTCGTTGTTTTTTAAATGTATTCAGTGCATTTACATAATATTAACGTCATTACAGCTACCAATGAACGTGCTTATAAGTTGCTTAGGAGTCACAAATGCAAGATATTTATCAAATATAGATTTTAGTGTATCGCTAGCAAGTTTAGCTATTTCATAGCGGTAACTCATCATGATGTCTAATCCTTGTGCGTTCAGTATTCTGTTTATAGGCCATGAACTATTTGCTAAGTCAACCTGAAAAAGAACAATTCAATACAACTTTACTAAATTAATTTTTATTTTTAATTCATCACGCTACAAAAAAATAAAAAAACACGGTTTTTGTGTAGTGTAGACTTTGTAATATGTAATTTTATTTTTGTTATGTTACGTATAGGTCTGATATAGTCTCAATTTTTTGCCCGGCAAAGGATTGCAACTTAGAACATTGGTCCATATTTCAATAAGATATATACCACTAAGAAGTTAAATTAGAAAAGAGGTACTTATTTATGAATCATGCTTACCCTCACGTCATCAACTGTAAAGTCTAAATTCAAGTCCTCAATGTGTGAGCCTTCATTCTTCGGACCTAAACTTACGTTGAACGGTACAAGGACATTATCAAACGTGATTCTGCAAAAAATTACATTGTAACTTTACTACATAGGTAACTACATAATCACATCGGAAAATATGTAATAGATTGGAATAACATATTATTTATCCATATTATGTGGACTGTTAGTGGCATGATAATGGTAGCAAACACTCCATTTTCGACCGTGTTTTCTTAATTTTTCTTGAGATACTAACCGCATAGATCCTGCTCCTTTTAGGGCATAGAGACCAAACGCTCGACCTTTAATACTATAACGATCTGTAAATAAATATAATTGAATTATTTACAATATAGCCGCAAAGCGACCTAGCCCTTAAATAAAAAAAATTGTGCTCTCATATTTTTATTAGACATATTACTATTTTAGGCTGATTTAAGATATTTCATAGCCAATAATTTATAATATTGTGGCGCTCAGCAAAGAACTCCAACATAAAGAAAGGTTTCAAAACAGGGCACTCAAGATGATAACAAATGCCTATCTCAAATCTATTCAGAAGAACTAGCGAAATACCATGAACACAAAAAACCCTAAAAATGAGAACTATGATCGAGGAAATGGAACACAGAACGAAAGAATACAATACACGTATAAAAGCTGACGCTACTCTCGTAAGTAAACATGTTAATTTAAATGGAATGTATTAAGTATGTAGTTAGTTTTTAGCAAAAGGGTGACGAGGATGGTGCCGCCGTGTCTACAGATTATTAAACAAACTCAGTTACATACCTACTATAGACTGGCTTACTTTTGGTAAGCATACCTATACTTCATTTAGTAATATATCCCGACAACTACAGGTATAGTGATTCTGATCAATCGCTTATTTGAGGACCATTGTTCATTGTGTGTGTATGTATAAAATGCCAAATATTACTAATATCACATTCTAGCAAATAAAAAAATCTGATGCGAACCTGAAGTAAGAGAGAGCAGTGGAAACCGAACAAGTCCAGATCCACTTAAAACAACTTGGCTGGTTGTCACGCTCAATGCTTCGATAGTAAAACCATCGGCTCCTATTAATTTCATATCACCAGTAATAAACGATATCCTGCAAAAATAAACAATAATTAAAACCGAAAAATTTTATTGTGCGTTGAGAATGAAAATTACGTATATAGGAAAATGCACGAAGCCCTTTATTGTATCATCTTAACGCGCAAATCTCAGGAACCAGCAGGCAGCGGTCTGATTTGAAAAATTCTTTCAGTGTTGGATAGTACATTTATCGAGTAAAGCTATATAACATAACGCTGTGACTAATAGAAGCTAAGCATTAGTGAAAAATGTTGCAAAAACCGGGAAAACTTAGTAAATTCCACGCGTACGAAGTCGCTGGCAACAGCTAGTGTTATACATTTTTGTGCCGATTGGATATGATTGAAAGTTGCTTTCCTAGTTTTACTAAAGTTTTTTATAGCCGTGCGAAAGGATATTATAATTATTATACAATATAGCAGGAGCGGCCAACAAGTCGATCACTCGAAGTTCCATGAGGGGACGCATTAAATGCCAAATGTTTCTAGTACAGGAATGAACATGTACTGTACACAGCACATGCTTCGAGTAGAGAGACGTTCAGCGTGACCACTTTTAGTAGTTTTCTACTATTTTCAAGAGTGCACGACGGTATAAAAGCACATTGCAAAAACCTCCCCCTTCTTACCTGAGAAATAGGTCGATCGCGACTCACTTTTAAAATAAAAAGTAGATCTTATGTCCACAAAAGTTGGCCATACCTGCAATATAGTATAATATACAGTATACTAGTTATGTAGATACTTACGCTAATCCATATCCGGCGTATTCACCTTCGTATGATGGTACTGATATTAATTTCAGTGGAGGCAGAGGAATAGAACTATCTTCACCTTGGCGCCACTTTGTCAATAATACCAGTAATTGTTCTTCTACGCATTTGTTAGCTATTAATTTAGAAAATAATGAAACTTTATTAGTGATTCAGATGCAGTTAGGTAATTATGTAAGGTAGCTCGTAGCTCTCATAGCTCTGCTGTCAGTAATATCAATAAATTGATTAAGTCTTGGTAAGTTCTTTTAATACCGAATAAAGAATTAAAGGAGCCGCGTTACAATAACAAATGAAAGAGGTGGGCCCATAAGTAGATTGTTATACTCGTAGTAATACTTAAAATTATATGACATTGATACCATCTCCTCCGTGTGGTGACGGATTCAGAATACAAGTGTCACCACCCGATCTCCTCCCAAGGGTGCTGTAAAAGCCGGCTAAGGGATATTGCACACAGATAAAATCCTCTGTGAGAGACGGAAACTCGAAAATAAACCCTGTGCCAACACGTCTGGTCAGCACGGCACAGTAGACCATAATTCCTCCAAAGTGGAGGAGGCCCGTGCCCAACAGTAGGACGTAAATGGGCTGGAGAGAGATAAAATGAAATACGTCCGGACTTGAATGGCGTTTATTTGCGACTCAATATATTTGATATAGTAATAGCTTATATAGGTAAGGAGAACAATCGTTTCTATATATTCCTAATACTGCTGACACGCATAGTGTTGCATACAATTCAGAACATTTCACACAACGTCCTCTGGTCCCAAAGTAAGCTATATTTCTATGCTTGTATTATGGGTACCAGATACGGATAGACTACTTAAACTACTTTTCTTTTGTAAATACATACATAAAATACATAGTAAACACCCAGACGCAGTACAAACATTTGTATGACATTTATGGATATCACACAAATGATTGTCCCAAGCGGGAATCGAACCCGCGACCTCGTGATCGGCAGTCCATTACATAAACCACTCCACCACGAAGCCCGTCAGTACAATGAATCCATACATAATGTATTTGTATATAATAAATTAGCCGGCGAGCAAACAATAGGCCCATACATACTGTAATAAATATATTTGTATATAATAACTTAGGTGGCTAGCACAATGGTCTTTATGCATTCTATTGCAGTCTTTATGTATATGTTTTTTCAATATATAATCTAGGATCGCATAAACTCAGAAACGCGATTGCAAAAAGTTTTCTCGATAGAAAATCTTAGCGAAACAACCTCTCTCATTTTTTATTTTTTCATTTATCGGTCAAATATCGCGTATTAACTTATGGAATAACTTTAAAAACATAAGTAACTATTATATATAGAAACACGTAAATCAGAATTAAAATATATTTAGTAGATTTTGAGTAAATAGGAAAAGTATCCCTAATTCTTCATTTTCTGTGCCTACTGGCTGTGTTAATATGTACGTGTCGGCGATGATATACGATAATATTGATGTAGGCCCTTAAAAATTAGAGCTCTAGCCATTCAATCTAAAGAAACAATGAAAACTTCGTACATAGAAAAATGCACGAAGCTATTTTGGTATCCTCTTAAGTTTAATGTTTAAGTATATGCTTCATTATGTAATTAAGTACATTACATATAAAAAAAATCTTCGAGTATAATACTTAGAATTCTTTAACTAATATCTTTTATGAAAAAGTGTTATGAAAACAAGAAACTACATAACTACTTATCGATGATAACATTGTTACTGTACATACCTAATATAAGTGTACACTGTTATTACAATAATGATTAGATTATTTGGATTGTTTGCATTGTTACGTATTTACATCAGGGTGAAAATCAGAACAACGCGCGATTTTAGCGAACTTTTAAACCTCCGATAAGTCATTATGAATAAGACCGTAAGTACCTTGGCATGTCTAACTTTGCATGCTCCTCTAAAAATTTTTTTTTTGAATTTCCATTTCTAAACTCAGTGGCGCGGCGCAAGATATTAACGCAACAACACACCTTTGCGCTGCGCAGTCGGGTAACAATGGTATTTTTAAATTTTCTGTCATTAATTTGTTCGTATGGTGTTCTCAATTTAGGAGCCTACTTTTATTTGACATCGACGAGCCTCGTGGTTGAGTGGTTCATGTAACGGACTACCGATCAAGAGGTCGCGGGTTCGATTCCCGATCGGGACAATCATTTGTGTGATTTTTCTAATTGTCATGCAAATTTTTGTACTGCCTCTGGGTGTTTCTATGTATAATATGTATGTATTTACAAAAGAAAAGAAGTAGGTACCTATATGTATTCTATCCGTATTCTGATAGCCACAACACAAGCGTATAAGCTTAGCTTGGGACCAGAAGACGTTGTGTAAAATGTCCATGAATATATTTTATATCAATTTCAGATCTATAATTAAGTATAGGCAAATCTACATCATATGTGCATATAAGAATAATTTTATTTGTTCCCGGTACACACGTATTATTGAATTAAGAAACTATTTAGTTAGTTTAAATTAAGAGACTTCTTTGTGATTGGTCAAATTTACATGAAAATACAGCACTAAGTAGCTAAAAACTTTAGTAGAAGTTCACAAAATAACAAATATTTTACTTACAAGATGTTTTTGAGGCATATATGTCCACACACAGGGACCCAAAAAAAATAACAAATGTAGAAAATTTACGTAAGCAAATCATATTTCAATGTAATAAATTAGTATACTGAAACTAAACAACCACTGAAATGTATATTTATATACAAATATGTCGATGTTGACTTAGTGAGCAAGCCTTGCCCATCATTTACAATTTGTTGATAACGCAAGCTAAAGGTTCACTGCTAGGTTTTATTATTTTCTTATTTATTTGTACCAAGGTATACAGATCCGAGGTTAAAATTTAAATTCAATGATTCTCTACTTCGCGTGACAGTAAATATCAACTGCTAAGAAAATTACAATAATTATTATTAAGCGGCTCTGACCGGGCCGCACTAATTAATGTAATAAGTAACAATACTTAGGTATGATAGGTTCGAAACAATGTTGGAAAAATCTTTCTATCTTAAAACTAGGTATATACACGGCATTGGCGATTGTTCGAAAAATAAAATAAATAATCGAATCAAAATCTACCAAATTTGACTGGAGTACAAAAACCTGCAGACGATAATAATATGAATATAGATAATCATGATTATGATTTATTCCATTTTCAGTTGTGGTTTACCACAAAAATAAACATTATTAGCGTGATATCAAGAAAGCTATCAATCCTTTCTCTGTTCTTTGATCGTAATCACCACTCTTTCAAAAATCTCATGATCCTAAGCCGCTTGCATTCAAATACCTGCTACGATCTTATTAATTTATCGTCGTTGCACACCCAGATTACACATAAGATTTTTGTATTCTATCGGCGCGGCAGTACGTAGAGCAAAATTCTTAACCCAGTTCTTCTGTGGTTCACCGTATTGGAATCCTCAATTGTTTTATGTGTCACGCTGTTTTTGGGGTTTCTCACGAGGATGATAATCAATAAGTATAATAAATTCAAGTACGGTAAACATGAAAACCAATTTATACCTATTCCTCAAGAGATAGTAGCGTAGGCTATACAATTTATGCTCTACATAAGATAACTTTTTTCTAAGCTGAAATCATTACCTTCGCTTGAATATGTGATAACTTTGGAAGAAGTTTGTACCAGTGTCGGTTGTCAGCTTGGTCAAATTTGCTTTAATCATCGCATTTCAAGATCTTTTATCTTAGGTGACCTGTTCATAGACTCTATCTGACTCTATCATTCAAAACTCTTAGACGTACCTATAAATGCAATAAAATATCTTTGCAACGCTTTTGATGATAATGATATGATATCTACTGTTTCAAATACATTGGAATCCCATGACCGAAGCAAAAACAACCATAAATCTATGCCCATGACATATTTAATTGTTATGTTTGTCGAAGTGATAAGAAAAGAATTCATGAAAATATTTCTTATCTCAAAAACATTTCAAAAGTTTAAGGGCAGTGCAACTTTGAAGGGTATCTTTATTTATAGAAACTTTTTATTAGATAGGTAGTTAAATAGATTACACAGTATCAACTGTGATTACGGATTACCCAAACCTCCTAGGAGACGCGCAACTTATTATAGTTCTCTCTTTCATTTGATTTAAAGTTGTTTTACCTACCAATTGTTCAGTAAAGTAAGCACGAAATATGTGATTCTGCGAAATATTCCCCGATTTCCAATTATGCTCAGCGTTGAGTGTTCCAACTACAGCAACGCTTCACACAATCGAGCACTCTCAAAAGTGATGCGTGCAATCGATACCAACTTCAGCGACAGAAAATTAACAAGTATTTTTTCTTTAAATTGGCATTGATTGAAATTTTATTTGTATATTATCGTTAGTAATATTATTTATTGTTAAAAAAATTTTTAAGGCTTTCGTTTCGTCGGAGTTTTCTGGAAATAATCAAAGTTAATTCAAGCTGTGTTAAAAAAAAATATATAAGTATGGATGAAGGTACAAACAATGACTTTTTTAAATTCCACACTTTTAATGTGAATACAATTTTATTTTAGTATTTTTTTTTCAACACTGTACTTAGCGCACTCTGCTGGTGCATTTGAAAACTAATTCACGTTCCAATTAAGCTTCAGCATAGTTCAGCATTGTGCGGCACTGAGTCGCATTATGCTCTGCAACTGGAAAACTAGCTATAAGAGCACATAACTTATAATCCAGCTCGGCTTCGCACAGGTACCTTTAAATTTACTAAAAAACCATCTAAAAATATAGACCGAGTAGAACCGGGCTTAGTTTAACTGATGTGCAAATGATGTAAAAATATTTATAATAAAGAAACCCAGTACTTTCAGAGTTTATTCAATGCAAACTAAACGTCTATCCTGGCTGTTGCCATAACATGTAGGTTCTGTGTATTTAATTCTCTCTCCAGCCCATTTGCGTCCCTCTGTTGGACACGGGCCTCCTCTACTTTGGGAGGGATTATGATCTACTGTGCCACGCTGACCAGGCGTGTTGGCACAGGGTTTAGTTTCGAGATTTCCATCTCTCACAGAGGATGTTATCTGTGTGCAATATCCCTTTGCTGACTTTTACAGCACTCTTGGGAGGAGATGGGGTGGTGACACTTGTATTCTTAATCCGTCACCACACGGACATGTATTAATTAACTTCCGTTAAATCAAACATGAAAGACAGGTAGCAACTAGCTAGCATACAAAACACTCATAAATATACCTACTAATCGTAACTACAGTAATCTGACCGTTATTAAATGCATTATTTCTAGGTTTGGGTCTGAATGCATGAATTATATCAAAGTAGAATTGATTACTTTCTATTTAAAATTTATATGTTTTAATAAATATCAACATTTAACTATGAATATAATATGATCCGTGAGGTGACGTAATAGGAATAGAAGTGTCTTCACATCATTTCTTCGAGGGTTGTGCCGAGGGTGTTGAAACATGTCAATTATGCTAACAGCTTTAGACGGCTTGACTACCATGGGGCATATCTATTGGAAGTCAGAGGCTCATGAGTCATGACTCAAGACGGGCCCTTTGGTCTAGTGGTTCAAATAACGGACTGCCATTCACGAGGGCTCGGGTTCGATTCCCGGTCAGGACAATCATTTGTGTGATATTTTTAACTGTCATACAAAATAATGTTTGTACTGCGTCTGGGTGTTTACTATGTATTTTATGTATGTATTTACAAAAGAAAAGTAGTATATATGTATTCTATTCGTATTCTGGTACCATGTATGTCCCAGCAGTGAAGACATTATTGGAGTGTTAAAAGAAGCTTTTATACATTAAAACTTAGAGCATAGAACAGAAAATTTAGAGCTGGAAGAACAAAGTATAGACCTGCTGTCGAACAATCAGATCTCTTATCGGCCTCTTATTAGAATTTTTGCTTTAAATAAAATACATATTTGACTTACTGTTTTTTAGGGTTCCGTACCCAAAGGGTAAAAACGGGACCCTATTACTGAGACTTCGCTGTCCGTCCGTCCGTCCGTCCGTCCGTCCGTCTGTCACCAGGCTGTATCTCAAGAACGGTGATAGCTAGAGAGTTGAAATTTTCACAGATGATGTATTTCTATTGCCGCTATAACAACAAATACTAAAAATAAAATAAAATAAATATTTAAGGGGGGCTCCCATACAACAAACATGATTTTTAGGGTTCCGTACCCAGTATCTCAAGAACGGTGATAGCTAGACAGTTGAAATTTTCACAGATGATGTATTTCTATTGCCGCTATAACAACAAATACTAAAAATAAAATAAAATAATTATTTAAGGGGCGCTCCCATACAACAAACATGATTTTTCAACCGTTTCTTGCTCGATACTAATAACGTTGCCTTATGTTGCATAGATAATGGTACGGAACCCTTCGTGCGCGAGTCCGACTCGCACTTGACCAATTATTACCTTTATGACTTTAGGTTATACAGTATAACATTAATAGGGGGTTCGACCAAAAAAGAATTAAAAAAAAAAAAACATTAATAGGCCAAAATAGAATGAATATAATAGTCTAAGAGTGATGTCAGTGGTAGTAAAACTAATAAATGAGAAGCTGCCTTTATATGGTCATGTAATCAAATGAAAGAACGGTAATATTATTATTAGCGTTTTGCAAATAACTTTGGAAGTAATCAGGAATCAGGAGTGGACGATGACCAAAAGAAATATTAGTTAACATATGGAAGAGAAAATGAATGAAAAAGAAGTAAATACCGATATGACGTCATACGAAAAAGCAGGGAAAAAAGCACCTGTTTTGCTAAGTTTGAAGAGTGCGATGAAGGCAGGAAAATTATGAAATTCTATGGACAATATCCTCGTACTAGTTTAGTAATTAAAAAGTGTGACTATTTTAGTAATAACATAGTTGAATACTGAAAAAACAAACATTCATAATTTTTGGTACTTTTTTGAAGAGGATTCAGTATAATTCTCTTTTTGTACAAATAAATAAATATAATTAAATTATTTCTAGTTAGTACATATTTTATTATTTATATTAGTGTAGTTTAATAACAGATATTTTTTTCAATATATAAATATGTATATCTAAACCTATAGCCAGATAAAAAGCATGCTTGCATTTCACGCATGATTATCTTTTCCGTACAACTAAATAAGATTATCTTTCTAGGGAAAAAAACTTGATAAAATTCGCTATTAAGCAATCAACAAATGCAATAACTTATTGCAAAATGGCGAATTTTATCAAGTTTGGTAGTCTACTGTAATTTTTTTGCCATTATGGCGCCATAATGGTGTCATTGAACTATCATTGTAACAACTTTGAATTTTATTGCAGACTTGGCCCCCCTGGTATCTTGTACATACCTTTCCATACTTTTTGATATGATTACTCTATGCTTAGACTGATCTATTTAGTCACGAAGTATAGATACAAGGAGTCCGAACGGTATAGGCTTTTCCATAATATTTCGTGTACACAATAATAAACCCAGATCATAGTTCTATTTTCTGCCACTGGCTGCGCAAGTATTCAGGACGTACCGATGCTATTATAGAATATCAGAATATCTCTTGACCTTCTCTGTATTGTTGGGTTTAAAGCACTCGACAAATTTCTAAAAATTTCCTAAAACTTATATTTAACTCCACGTTTCTCAGAATTTTTTTTTTCCACAGGTGTAAATAGTTCAAACGACTACTTCTTGAAAAATGGCGCGCTCTACCGGCAAAAAATCTGTCCCTTAAATTGAGACCATTCGTTCAACATTACGTTCGGACTCCTTGTATCTATACTTTTGTATTGTTTTGTAAGTGTATCTATACTTCGTGTATTTTTTTTTTTTTTTTTTGCGTCGGTGTTAACTTTTGCCATATTACAAAAAAATTAGGGTAAGTGGTTTATCTAAAAAAAACGGTAATTTGGAATAAGGAACGGATCAGGAGAGGTTAATTAAATGTTTATAATATGGTTGAATAAATTATGTATAAGTTTAGTAATATTTACAATAAACATATTTCTATTTACAAAAAAATATTATTATCTACAATAAAAGATGCAAGACAGTTATATATAGATGGATTTAAAGATGAAAGAAGGATATTAATATTTGTAGGAAAAGGAATTTTTAGACTTATAAGGTTGTTTAAAAGAGAAAAGTTATCATAAAGGACACAAGAGAAGAAGATATGATTTAATTTCGTGTATTTAGTATTTGACAATGTTATTCTATGATGTCACTTGTGTCATTCTGTCAAAAACAGCTGTTCAAATGCTTTGCGTTTGCTGATAAAAACTTAATTATAACAAAGGTACGCCGGCCGGGGTTTCGACTGGCGCGATGACCTAATCTTAAAATAGAAGTAATATCCACTATCTGTCGCACCATTTCTATCTTTACGTGTCATCATAGATTCTTTTTATTTGGTTACCACTTGCAGAGTGGGTTCACGAAATAAGTTGCAATATTTGAACCGAGAAATTAGTAAAATGCTTACGTGGTCTTATATGAAAGACTTGGTGGTTAATCCTGCACGAACAACGTTTGCGGGTCTACTTATTCTCGTGATTGAATCTATCATAAACGTTTTAGTTGTGGAACGAGTGCCCTATACTGAAATTGATTGGAAAGCATACATGCAGGAATGTGAAGGATTCTTGAATGGAACCCTCGACTACAGTCAGCTTCGCGGTGACACAGGACCTCTCGTGTATCCAGCTGGATTTGTATACATATATTCTCTCTTCTATTTCATAACAAACTATGGAGAGAACATCAGACTTGCTCAGTATATATTTATTGGTATTTATTTATTACAATTGTGTTTAGTTCTTAGAATCTACATTAAAACTAAAAAAGTTCCACCCTATGTCCTTGTCATAACAATATTAACCTCATACAGAATACATTCTATTTATGTTTTAAGGTTATTTAATGATCCAATTGCTGTCCTCTTTCTCTATGTTGCTTTGAATCTATTTATGGAGTCTAAATGGCACTTGGGTAGTATCTTTTATAGTCTTGGTGTATCTATTAAGATGAACATACTTTTGTACGCTCCAGCATTATTTTTCTTTTATCTTGTAAATTTAGGCTTCAAGGGAACTTTAATTCAACTATTAATTTGTGGAGTTATTCAACTATTGTTAGGTTTGCCATTTTTGTTAGGCAGTCCTGTAGCATACTTGAAAGGAAGCTTTGATTTGGGCCGAATTTTCAATCACACCTGGACAGTTAACTATAGATTTTTGGACAAAGAGATATTTGAAAACAAATGTTTTCATTTATCACTGCTAGCGATACATGTTCTTCTGCTTATAATATTTATTCCTATGTGTGTAAAATACTTTAAAAGTTTTTGTCGGCTTAAATATATACAGTATCAAGTTCAACCACAGATTGATGCCAAAAACCTTGAAACTAAAAGGAAAATTAAGTTAAAGAAAGAGATTAAACAAAAGTTAAGTAAAAAGAGTGAAGAACAGGAAAAGCTCAGTAAAGAACAAGAACAGTTTTTGAACACATTTGAAAATATGTTGAAAAAATCTCAAAAAGATAAGAGTGTATCAAAAAAGCCTGTTGAAGTGAGTGAAGATGCTCATTATAGTATTGATTTTGGAATAACAGCTAAGTTATTCATTTTACCAATGTTTTTGGTTAACTTTATAGGTGTGGTGTGTGCCAGAAGCCTTCATTATCAGTTCTATTCTTGGTACTTCCACAGTTTACCTTACTTGTTGTGGTCCAACAATTATTCTGTAATAGTCAGATTCCTCATTTTAGCTCTCATTGAAATGTCCTGGAACACATATCCGAGTACTGTTGTATCTAGTATTTTATTACATGTTTGTCATATTGCTGTACTTTTTGGTGTTTATAGAAAACTATCTGCTGAAATGAAAGTTGTATCTAAAGTAGAATAAAATATTTTCAATGTATTTTGTAAGCAACTAGTTAGGTGCTATATGATATTAAAACTTATTGTTAATATATTATAAAAACGCCATGCTAAATCATCTCTAAGACTCTATAGTCATATCTTATTGCACCGAACTAAATCTCCATTGTGTTCACGTTGTACAATTAATAAAATTTATATTTCGAATAAAGTCTTTGTACTTAGAATGACTTTTATTTTTCTAAATACATGCAATTTACAGGAGATTAAATACAGGAGCAGCCTTTACAAATTACAGGCACACCTGATTAGAGTCGGTTTGTTGCATATAATTATGCTAATGTATAGGTTCCGCACGCATGGCGATAGACAAGACAAAACGCATTATTCCATTACCCCGAAACCCTCGCATTTCACTACCTAACGTTCGTTGGTGCATTTATATAGTCGCAGTGTACGGACGGGAGCTAAAATCGGAATTTTTTTGTACATGAAGATGTAAAAGGCGAGAGTAGAACACCCAGATGCCAATTCCGTCTAGTTTTGGTGCTATGCGGTACCAAATTTCGCCGTTTTTCTGCGACTTAATTACGAAAAAGTTATATTTCTTTCAAATTATCTGTTTAACAATTTAATCTTGTATTGTATCACATTATTTACTTAGTAAGCTATATTTTAGGCTTTTTTGCTAAGCTGTTACGTCAGTATTTAGTCTTATAACGTTTTTTTTTCTCCGAAGGTACAAAATTTTGGCAACTAGTCTTCATTTAGAATCAAAGATCTAGCTTTATACTAAGCCTATAAAAAAAATTACGTGCAGGAAGAGTGGAACTTTTGAGATGTACTATTTTGAAAATTTGTACTAGGGTTGACACTACGCGCGATGTGTGAGCCCCTGCCCACTAAGTAGTAAAAATAAAAAAATCGTATTTAATTGTTCTTATCTTTATTAGAAACGATGAGGAAAGTGTAAATGTGATGAAAAATTCTCAATCACCTTAGATGCCCACATTCACCAGGCTAGTAGCTATGATTTTTTTATTTATTTTTAATACATACTAAGTACATTGTTACCATAACTTAAAATTACATTATCAGTAGTTAGTCGTTCTTCTAGGACAAGGCATAACAGGCCATTATCGTCAAAACTTTTTTCGCATTTTTCTTTTCGATAGCCCTGTTGACACTTAAGTTTATAAAATGCGTTATCTCAATTTTCTCAAAAGTTCCATGGATTTGGCATCTAGTTTTTTTTGTGTGCATAGAATGATTGTTTACCTTAATTTTAAAGTAAAAACTAGATGCCAAAACTGTGTAACATTAAAGAAAAAAATAAAATTTGATAAACTAAAATTAACTTTTTATAGCCCTAATATTGACATTATTGCATAGGAAAAAGTCATCAAATATACATGATTAAATAATAATTTTAAAAAAAATATCATTTTTTCGTTTTCGGACCGCAAAAAAACAGCAAACTTTGGTATCACATAGCACCAAAACTAGACAGAATTGGCATCTGGGTGTTCTACTCTCGCCTTTTACATCTTTATGCCCGTCCATAATTGAGCAGAATAAAAAATTTCCGTTTTTAGCACCCGTACAATCCAGATTCTTAGGATGAAATAAAAAACAAATATAAGCGTTTTGAGATTGTTTATTATGAACCGTATTAATACAACTAATCAAAGGAAATCTAATATCTTAAATTTAGAGATTGAGGCGCAAATCACTTCCTCTGATATCACAATACAACTACTGCTTGGGGCGGTGACGCCTCTCATCCCAAGCTTACCCAATGTATTATTAGCAGTATACCCATCGTACTGTATAATATATCTTATATAATTTTAACTATTTAACAAAGCTATATAAACAAATGAAATATTCTTAAATATTTTCCTCATGCTGCCTTTGCTTGCCATCAAGCATAGTTGTAATCAATATTATAAGAAATATATATAGGAGAGCAAACAAATGCATGTAAATTAGGCCATTACAAAATAACACCAGGGTAGTAAGGTACAAAATAATCAGAAAATTGTTAGAAAACATGTTGATTTTCGATTTACATCAACCTCTATTCAATGTTGTATATATAGTAGTAGCGATTTACATAGTTCTTTTAAATAACAGTTAAATACTTATGGTCTATCAGCTTAAAAGTTTAACGGTTACTATGTACTTGTGCGGACCATAGTTGGGCCTTCTAACAAAAATTACTGCATATTGAATATTACTATTCAGTCAAAACACCCAGTCATCTAAAGTCAATATATACAGACATACATAAGTATAGTCCATATCAAATTACTACAAGTACTTTAAATGAATCGTTCCATTAGTGTAAAAAGACAAATAATTTCCCTAACTTGTAACAAATTGGGGTTAGAACGCAAGAGGCAGTGATACATGACTGGGTTAAAACTTAATAATATAGATAACAGATAATATTGGCTGGGGGGTGGTTGTAGTCTAAACGAAGCCAAAGTTTTTAGTTTTGATGGCAAGCAGTAACTTGTGTTTGAGCACGTGTCGCGACGAGTAGAGCGGTATGTATAGGCGCGATATGCACGTGTTGGCGGTGGGCAGGTGCGCGTCATCCGCGGGACGGATCGTCACCGAAGGCATGGGCTGGAAGCCTTCCTCGGAGGCGGGCAGTGCCGGGGACCCCGTCCAGAAGTATACCTGCAAGTTGACAACGTCTCGTCAACTATAGATCTTTTAACTAAGAGTGGTTTGTGATAAATTACCAATACACTATTGTACAGAGTACAGACACTTCCTCACAAATTTTTATGATTGCACTTTTACTTAAACTTAGCCAAAAAAGGTTACAGCAAATAACGTACAATGTTAATATTTGGCAATAACACAAGCATAAAACATTTTCTATGTAAGAAAAAGTTTTGAAACAACAACACGTCCGGTCAGCATCATAATATATTACGCTAAGTACTCTTCCGTGCTCAGTAGTGGCATGTTTATGGTCTATAATATAGTAAGAATGCAACATATCAATTTGCTGCAGATAGAAATGAAATGCTTGATCAACAAAATATAATATTAGAATTTTATGGAATGGATAGTTTACTTACGAGATCTTGTCGCTCCAGATGCGTCATCTTATCAACAATAGCCCAGAGCCAACGTTTGAATCGGGCAAGTCTTTCAGGACGTTCCCCACTCTCATCATTGAAGCTTGTGTAGGAGACAAGAGCGGCCACGTTGATGTCTCCCACGCCATTCAACAGGAGCCTGAGATCTTCGGCGGTTAAACCTTCTAGTGTTGACTCCGGCAACACGTCGAGCACGCCCACTCGCATAGCCTGCACGTAAACCATTTGTTTTAACTAATCTAAGTAACCTAATTTATTGACTGGCATCTTATATGTATATTAAAATCAATTGCTGTTCGTTAGTCTCGCTAAAACTCGAGAAAGACTGGGCCAATCTTTGTGATTTTAGTCTTGAAATATTCGTGAAAGTCCAGGGAAGGTTTAAACGTTGACAAAAAATATGGGGATCAAAAATTCCACGCGTACGGAGTAACGGGCATCAGCTAGATTGTAATAAATATTTGAAAAGGTAACTCCATAAAAATAAATATACAATACTGTTAAATTGTGTAAAATCTTTTTCTAAAGTGTGCAGTATACATCTAATATATAAAATTCACGTGTCACAATGTTAGTTACCGTACTCCTCCGAAACGGCTTAACCGATTCTTCCCAAATTTTGCATACGTATTCAGTAGGTATGAGAATCGGCCAACATCTATTTTTCAAACTTTTTTTTTTAGTATGGCAAAACAACGTTTGCCGGGTCAGCTAGTATACATATAAAACCCATGTTGGTTGTAATAACCTCGAGTGCCTTCTCCTGTGAGAGCAACATTCTGTGTTGTGCATATTTCCTCACGTAGTCGTACACGTTGAGCGCGGTCACCTCTATATCGCGACCGCCCGGCACCAGCTCCACACAACCACCGCCTTCTTCTTCACACATTTCCAAACTAAACAAATAATAAACAAGAATAAATATATACTCACATATATTTCTCACAATAACCCCCTGTTTTTAAATTATGTGATGATAGATTAAGTATAAACCAAGTAATAAACCATCTTATTTGTATTTAACCACTTCTTTAATTACATACATAGAATTAGTAGGAATCACATAAGTAAAGTATAAACATCTGTATTCATCAATAAATAATCATTTCTAGTGTGGGGATTGCATTCGCTACAGAACGGATGTCAGTTACACTAGCGATACGCCACGAGGCACAAGTTCAATAATATCAATGAAGTAAAATGATTGTGTATAAATTACCTAAAGTTGAGATCCAAAGCAGCAAACAATGAATGAGAGTCGCCAGTTTCAGCGTCCACCACCAATTGTCGAAGACTCTCGTAAACTACGGGGTCGAAAAATGCAAGGTCATGGAACCTTACTGGTCGACCCAAAATATATTTTAGTACGTGTCTATTCAAAAACATTGGACAAAGTTCATTTTGTAGGAGACATAGCCCAATTATCCTGAAACAAAAAAAAGTTTTTGCTATTTATGAACAGTTTTCACCTTAAACTAACATGAAAGTTTGGTTTTATTTCGTACTAGCTGTTGCCCGCGACTCCGTCCGCGTGGATTTTGGAAATTTTTTTTCGCAATAGAAAGTAGCCTATGTCCTTTCTCAGGGTCTAAAGATTGTCTGTGCCAAATTTCATCAAAATCGGTTGAGAGGTTTAAGCGGGAAAGCGTAACAGACAGACAGAGTTACTTTCGCATTTATAATATTAGCAGGGATATATGTCATTCAGTGTGGTAGTCTGTGTTATTATTACCTTCCAACGTTTCTAAATGCGTTGATCCTCTCGGCGGTGGCCCGTCCCTGCCTGGGAGAGTAGTACCCTCGCTTGCCGGGCGAGTAGAAGAGCGGTGCTGCGTCATCAGTAGCAGGAGGGGTGGACGTGGAGGTGCCCGCCGCGCCTGCCGCCGCGCCCGCGCCCGCACCTGCACCACGCTCCGACAGAGAGAATACGTCGAGGTCTGCTCCGCCCACTACGTCTAGGGCATACAATGCGCACGTTAACAAAGCTCAAACACACTTCTAACATAATTATACATAAATATTCATGTTGAAAAACATTTATTCATCTAAAAACATATATAATTCCTTTTCATGTTTCGCTATTTAGTTAATATTATGCACATACTATAAATGTATAAAACCGAATGGGATTGCAAACTCAATTGTAATCGCACAATCCTATATAACTACGGAGTGGGCACTGGTGACCTGTAATACAGGCTTTTAAATAAACCCATAATAGGCACCAGCTCTCACAATGTTGATTCCTTTTGTGAATTTTTTTCTTCTTTTGCTTAATTTTTATGTTACTGTGTCTAATTGTGAGAAAATAAATCATTTATTTATTATTATTATATACACGAAAAAAAATAGTGCTAAACGTTAAGTGTCAAATGGAAAAGAATTATAAGAAGAACATAATGTACAGAACAGAAAGAAGTACATAATGGTGGTATAAGCACCAATAATAAGATAATATTGTACCTAACATAGCTTCGGAGGGATGCAAAACAATGATGTCCATGGCCTCTCGCACTTTCTGACGCAGCGCGTCTTCACTAGCGAGTAGTACTAACAGCTGCGCCGCGGTCAATTCTAGTAGCATGCCTGTTATCTTGCCGGCAAACGTTGGGTGTAGAGCGTGCACCTACAGGAATAATCGTAGTAAAATACATAAACATTTCTAAATATAAAAAAATTAAAGTAACAGTGGAAAATTAAAGTAGATTACAGTAGAAGTTTCTCTGAAGATCTTACAGCCGTATTCACAAACGTTACTGTGAGGTCTCATAGTAGGCATGGACGCACAGGGGTAGCAAAATCATTTCATAAACAATACTTAAGTGGTGAAGCGCACTATGCGTTTGTTAAACTGAGCACATAGCTAAGTTTTGTCTATGAATACAAAGGCTCGATGAACGGAACGCACTGAAAAGTGTTACCCTTTGCACAGTGCATCAACACTTAAGTACTTACTTAAGTAAATATTGTTTGTGAATACAGGTGTTTGTCTGTCTAATAAGATAGAGCTGTAGGTATCTGTCTGGTGTAGTACCGTATGACAAGGGTGTTGTTTTATGTTTTTAGTTTGTTTTCATTTATTATGATTCTATTAACCACGTTATTCCTTTGTTTAAAAATTACAATAATCTTTTATCCAGAATATATCAAATATGTTAAAATGTGTCTGCTTAATTTTTTTACTAACTATATTAAATCAGTAGGTAGGTATTCAATATAATAGCAAAGAAGTGTATATACATTATAATTATGTACACTTACCCTTGGATACAATCGTTCACCTAATTGCGCCTGATGAATAGTGAGATGATCATTGTGACCGCCTGGCCGGTCTCCGCTATAACCGGCGCCTTCAGTTCCTGGTGCCGCCTTTGAAATATATACAAGAGTAATTAAGTAACGTTCGTAATTATTTTTTTAAGATTTTGCCTATCTGAGACAGTAAATTATTATTCAAATATCTATTTTTAATTAAGTCAATGACCGCTGCAACTATTTATTGTAGGAAAAAGTAGTGTACGAGTATTTAAGTACATAATATAATATACCTGTGGTGAGTAAGGTCTGGCATCAAAGCTCAAAACTCTTCGCGGCTCCCTCGGTGCGGGTGGACGAGGCGCGGGTCTGCCGGGAGTTCGTCGTGTAGTGTCCTTAGATCGGGCTCGACCAGCTCCACTACTAAAATTCAATAACATTAAAGAGATTTCCATGATGATGATTGAGTTATAATTACCATAATAATAATTACAATGATTTCTTAAAAAAACAAAACCTAGGTATCCATCGCACAACTTAATTGCACAGGAATACAAACTAGACACTACATTTGAGTTGATATGTGTAAATGTTATTTTACAATATTTTTATGATTGGTAGGATATAAACAAAAATACATTAACCCTTACCGAGCACCACTGTTACTTGTAGTTCCACTGGGATTTGCGCTAGCTGAACCTGATGTACCATTAGTACTACTGTTGTTTTGTCCACTACCTGTAGTTGGTTCCAATGGCGGTAGCTTTTCATTTGCTAATAAAGCCTGTGAAAGATATAACTTGTGGTAGGGTGAAATTTATTGATTGATAACATATTCTTGATATAACTTAAAAAAATACACTATCTTGAATTTTAAGTATCAAAATAAACTAAATAAGTATTGAGTAAGTAATATGTTCGTACTTCAGCGACGCTTGTATAGAATGATCTAGCAACACCGCTGCCCTCCCCAGGTTCATCTCGGAAGGTAACCTTCACTCTGTTCACCACTAGGGGTGGTTGTGCGCTATGTGCACGTCTATTTTGTCCCGCAAATGCGCTGTTCAATTCATTGAAAGTTTGTTGCAGAAGTTTGGCTCGATCGCGTTCCATCTAAAACATTCAACAAATTATTAGCAAACAGGAATAATACAAGTACATATATTAATTTAGATAAAGAATATTTAAACAATAATCTTACTTTGTGTAGTTGCAAATCTCTTTGCTGCGAATTTCTAAGCTTTTCCATATCTCGTCGGAATTTCGCCTCCCTAAGAGGAAACCCTCCCAGTTCAGCAACTACAGAGCCAGGTTCTAAGCCAACATCCTCCGTAAATACTCGTCCAAATAAATCTAATGATAGTCTCCATCTGCCCAGTAGCAGATCGTGTGATACAGATGCGCCGAGTGAGGGACACGCACGTCTGGAAATTAATCAAAACATTGGATATAAAAATATAGGTCTCACACATAGAAATACACAAGTACAACTATTAACGTAAATTATGTTGTATATAATGTTCATAACGAGTGGTTTAAAAAAAATTATCAATATTTTACACGACATTCAAATACATATTTAACTTCCCTTCAAAGAATAGTTACGTTTTTTTAAGTTTTTTATTTTTGCTAACTTTCGCCTACTGTATAAGTAATTCGATGCAATAATAATGTGACAAAATACTAACGGTTGTGCAGGTGCATTAAGCGTTGGCAACAATGGAGGCGGCGGCAATCCTGTTGTCTCTACCGTCACGTGCGCAGATATCTCTTGTGTTTCAAGAGGGTCAGCAGCGCTTAGGAGTTCCCCCTAAAACAACAACATTATTTAATTTAAGCCACTTGTATCTTACTAATATCTCATAATTACCATTTCATACCATTATGGGTACCAGATACGGATAGACTACATATACTACTTTTCTTTTGTAAATACATACTTATAATACATAGTAAACACCCAGACGCAGTACAAACATTTGTATACAGTTGTAAGTTTTACACATTAAAACCTATACGAAATTCAAGAAATTAATAATATTAATTAAGGATATACAGGTTCAGTTTAGTTCAAGTTGCAGGGTAATTTTGATAAAGAAAAAGTCCCCCAAATAAGTGGAGTGACTTACAGCACGTACAATAACAGTCTTGGCCGGGCTTCGTGATGAAGATGCGCGACTCTCGGTGTGCACTGAGCTCGATCCACTTGGACCTATAACATTAGTTGAAAGCAAGTTTTAGTATTAGCTATTATCATTGTAACTATACAAAAACTTACTTTTTACCTGTAATTTACAATTAATTAACATCGTATACATACATCGCACGCTCCGTTTGTTTCGCCTTATTCTGTCAAATTTTCTAACTGGGGGGTGCATACGGCAATACTTCTGATCAGTCTTGCTGACATTATTTATTCACTACATATCTTGTATTCGTGTATGTGTGTGCGGCGGTATAGCATGCGATCGGAGTTGCAAATATCGTGCAGAAATTAAATCCACCCTCGTACTACAGTACTAATATGACAGGAGCCGATATTATAAGGTTACACCCGTAGAGAGCCCATACGAGAGCAATGCTCATACTCATTGTATACGGACACAGTCGTCTCTTGGACAGCGTGAAGCGAATTTTTGCGGGGCGTGCGTAGTGACCAATAACATTACGTTATCGTGTTTGTGTTATCTCTGCACCCCATTGATCTGGCAGTATATTTGTCAAAGAAAACAGATCCTGTTGGTTTAATACTCTCAGATCGCCAATGACCGACAGTGTTTACGTTGAAGTGAGAATAGGAAGTTAAATTAAGAAGTGTTAATTTTGCAATATAATATAATATGTAATATCACCTGGCGTGGGCGAGGTTGCCAGAGTTTGTTGATGCGGTGCTTCCATGATGGAGCATGCAGTATCCACTAACGTGTGGAACTCTGAAGGTTGGGACACAGAATCGTGCATGGAGCTGCTGCCCGCCGATAGATTCATTGAATGAGGGTGTCTGAAATATACACGTAATTATTAGTATTAATAACGTATTATGAATTTTATGATAAATTGCAATAAACTTATTATTACATAATGTGAAAATAACTGTGATATTACGTAGAAAAAACATAAATTGTTTTATTTTAATCGAAATTAAATATATAACATAACACGTCCTACCTGTGATGCTTTTTCCTTGGTATCTGTCTAGCCTCATTAGAGTCTGAATCAGATAGATACTCCCCATCAGTGTCGATCTCCATTTTAGCTATTGCATCTTTTGTACACGACAAGTCCTATAAATAAAATAAAATTGAATAATACGAAGTAACATTGTGGCAGTATAAAATTGTGAGATATGAAGAGAGATGTTTGAGTATCCACACATTCTAGTATACTAGCTCACGAGAATATATTTAACTGATTTGTTTTGCATTGCTCATCCTTAATATACAGACTATCAAAGGAAAAAAATGCGTAGACGTAAAAGATTAATTGTATTTTTTGCAGCAAGGGACCGCATAGATCTACATATCGTATGAGTTTCAAGTTGATACCTTCAGCCGTTGCTGAGTAAAAAAAAGTTTGACGGACAGACAGACAGACAGACGGACACCGAAGTGAGACTATAAGGGTTTGTACGAAACCCTAAAAAGTAAGACAATATTACCTGCGGCTCGTCCCTGGCGAGCGAGTGCGTGGGCGGCGCTGAGGCGGGCCTAGCGGGCGGGGACCAGCCGCGCTCAGTGCCGCGCGTCGACAGGCCAAGACGTCGCGGGACCACTGTACCATAAATATACTTTACTAAGTACTATACTTCATGATATATTTATTAATCTACGGTTTCTTACTCCAACTATTGATATTCAATCATCCTTTTAATTCCTACGTCAGGGTTAGCAGCTATAATAAAAATTGAAAACCTAGACTTAGGCATATCATTAATATTTAAACTCGTATGTTAATTATTCCATCCAATCACTTGAAGCCACACATTCATCTTAACACTCACAGATAATCTAGTAGGTAATATTACCTTCTAATGGGTTATTAACTCCAGGCGGTGCGTCTCCTGAAGCAGGCACAGTGACAAGTTGTCGCGGCATACCGAACAACTCCTCGCGACGTGCGTTCGGTTGAAGTAGTTGAGGCTGGTCAGCCAGCGGTAGTGCGTCTTGCATTGTCACTGTACAGAAATGGGTAGTAATTTCGTGACACAAATTCAAATTTTTTAAAAGAAATTAGTTTATAATAACAAGAAATGTGTTTGTTAGAGGTTTTGAAAAATATGAAATTATTAGTGCAAAACAATAATGTATGTCTAATGTTAATGTAACAAAAAAAAATCATACTATTGAATGGGTCGGGTGGTGGACATCCAAGGCACAGCGTCGAGTCAGAACGTTGGAAGAAGCCGTGTGTACGTCCACGTGCACTGTCACCCTCGCCGTCAGACTCCGCCGCAGTGCCCACCCCTACTTGCATCTCCTCATCACCTTCTTCGTTTTCGTTCTCATCCTGACAATTCAACTTATTTAAATAAAATCTTAACTTAGTATTCATAAGCTGTATGAATAAAATATGAAGCAGAAGACTGGGCCTACTAATATTACATAGAAAATACCTATATGCAGAACAAATGTAACACGAATATGTGTAAATGCAACCCGCGGCGTCGTGTATTGCTGGTGTTATAAGAGCTTACCGGTGTCCACAGATGGTGATGATGGTGTGGCTGTGGTTGTGCTGCCCTCATGTAGTAGACGAGCGCGTCCAGCACGTAGGCCACGTGCTTGAGCGCGGCCACGTCCAGCACGGGCAGCTGCTCAGCGTGCTCGCCGCTGTGTGCGCGCAGTAGCGACAGGCAGTACGCGAGGAACTCACGACGAGCACCACCCGACTCCGCGCCTGAACCACTGCTGCCGCTCCCTGATACACCTAAACATAACAACCGGTTACTTCCAATTTTTATCACCAGTAACTGTAAATCAATATACACAAGGATATTACAGCAAAAACGCTGCTCAAGCTGTTTAAAATTAATAAAACTATGTAAATTAGTAAAACTATGATTAAAAACGTCCATTGTAAACATCTATTTTGGAAATCTTTTAATTATTCTAATAATTATCAGTACAACATTAAATAGTTGCAACAATAAAGGTACCTTGTTCTCTATCCCTAACGCGCGGTCCCTCCGAGAACCCAATGATCCTGGTGGTGGCGGGCGAGGCGAGAGTGGTGCGACGTGTGGTCGCGGCACGTCCCGCCTCACTGTGAGATGTGCTCGCGTTGTTTGATGTTAACGATGCACCGAATCTGTCCAAATTCATATATATTTATTGTTACCTACTAAGATATAAAATTTTACACTAACAGCTATTAATCAGGTCAACATTATATGTCAAAATGAGAACGCAAAGTTTATCTTAAACCAAAATTTTATACCCACTAACTACAGTAAGTTAAGTTTTATACAAATTAATCAAGACATAACTGTGTACGTACCATCTGAAATTACATAATATATATTTACACTAAAATTGTATAATGTACAAAGAAAATAACATGAAAGTGATGTTTCTAATATGTGAAAATACTGTAAAACTGTTTCTATTTATTTAACTAATGATACTGACCGCAGTTGCGCTTCAGTGGCATCCATAACAGTGACGAGCCAGTCCCATGTTTGTTTGAGCTGCCTCTCAAGGTAACATTGTAGACGCAACGCTTCTCTATACGCAAGTGGCATCATACGTGGTAATGGCATTGTTACACGTTCATACTCCCACAGTAGATCGGCTATTTGACGAATCACTATACCTACAAAACGATTTTTAAATTTATATTATACACAAATATTTTAGACCCAGATTGCTTGAGTAAATATTGCATAATATATTCTGTACAACTTAAAAATCAGGCACGCACGTTGGTAGTAATCAATGTGTGTAAATTGCGATAAAATAAAATGCCTCCTTAGTCAACATCCCACTATTTAGGACAGTCCTCCTCTACATCTGAAGAGTATTTGGTCTACTACGCCGGGCTGACCAAACATGTCGGTAAAGGTTTGTTTCAAGTGCTCCTTCTCTTACAGTGCATGTTCTCCGCTTATATTCCCTTAGCTGGCTCTTTCAGCACCCTGGGGAGAAAACCGTGTGGTCAAACTTATATTCTTGATCCCTCGCCACATGAAGTGTCTATCTGACAATATTAAACAACTGAACCAAACTGGAGCTAAGATAATACAGAATTAGGCGTATGTTATTATTTAGTTATATTTACCGAACGCCCTGGCGAGACACGAGGCGGTAGTGGCGGTTGAATGCGGGTCGTGTGCGGCGGCGGAGCGGCGTAGCGACGTGGGGTCTATGAAGACGAGCGACGAGCTGCCTGTCAGACGCACACCGCCCGTGCTTCCACCGCTCGTACCGCGGTTTGTTTCACGGGACCTATACATAACAACATTGTTACTTACATACATAAATTACTATAACAATATATTATTTGATTAGTATCGAGAGAAGCAAAAGCGACTAGACTCTTACTGTACATCGCTAATACATTATGTTTTAAACCACTTAAATAAAAATTCGAGTTCGATTGGCAATAATTGCAAAATAAATAATGGCAATATAAAGAAAAAAAACGAAAATTTCAGGGTAAGATTTCACGCTCCTAATGTCATTATATAGTACAAGTATAACCCTTCAAAAACTATCCGGTTACATCTGAGTTGCTACTATAACATGATAAGTAATTATAATGTAAAACGCACCGTATAGCCCACTGCATAGAATGCGGCGCCAAGTTGGGTCTAGCGGGCGGCACGGCTCTTCTCTCCAGCGCGTCCCCATCGTGCTGCTGCTGCTCAGGCTCTCCATCCTGTTCGTCTGTCTCTCCCGCCTCAGAGTCCTCGTCCTCCGGCTGAGTAGAGTCTCCACTCTCGTCCTCTGGGTACAGCAGTAGTGAGGCTATGCCTGTCACCATGTATGCGATAATTCAAATAATATACGATATCGCCTACAATCTAACTAACCTCTTTTAAATAACAGTTTTTAATATATTGAATTAAAATTATTATTGGCTGGCTATGTGCACATGAGTTATTGAAATATTTGCAGCAACTTATTATGTTATTAATTTTATAGCAAAAATTAAGAAGAAAATGAAACAAACAAACATTAGTATTATATTTGTTTCACATAATGCCAGTACCTGGATCAGATCCTTGTGTGGCACCAGTTTGCACACTACGTTGCGCCGACTCGGCGTTGTCTTGATCATCTGAATCACTCTCTGTCTCAACTTCCGCAAGCAAATCAAGTTCACTCTCACTCTCTCCTCCTTCAACTCGTTCAGTGCCGTTCTCTACAACTACATGTTGCTCTTGTCCCCTACAAAATGTAACAATATTATTCATAAAATCTAAAAAAGGCAGGGGTTGTAAATAAGAATAGAATGAATTATATTAGTGAGAACCACTCTATTAAAAAAAAAGCTTTGATGATATAAGCTCACATAGTGACATACATACAAACGACTTTTGTATAAGTAAAGATAATAAGTAAAGATTATAATAACCTGTCGGGCATGGGATCGTCATGTTGTACGTCTCGCGGGTCCTGTGTGGGTGCGGGCGCGGGCGCTGGCTCGTCACTCTCGGAGGCGTCGTCGTCAGGTCCGAGCGCCTCGCCCGCCACATCGTCCGCGTACTCTGTTGCTACGGGCGTGGACGAACGGTCCGGTACTAACGTGGAGCTGCCCATAGACGTGCCGCCTGACGCAGCACCGCGACCACCACCCGCACTAGACTCTCTATTAGTAGGTACATTTCACTTTGTACATTTCATATAAGCTCATTATCAAATAAAAAAAAATTGTGAGTGGAAATGGAACCTACGATCTTGTGCACTGAAGTCAGTCACTGCAGATTAAACGGCAAGTAATAATATTTTAATAAAAAACATTGTTTAATCTACTAATATGTCTTTGAGAACTTTTTTTTGTCTAAGGAAATTATCCATTTTAGTCTATGTATTCATATCATACCTGCGAGTATGTGTAGGTCTTGAATGTCCCGTAGAAAGTGGTTCCACTCCAAAGAGGTCCTCACTACCGTTGACGAGGTCCACATACGTGGTGGCCAGCGGGAAGGGAGCAGTGGGTCGCACCACTCCGAGACGTACTGGAGCTAGGAGTGCATCCGCCGCCTCCACCAGCTCCTCTACTGCCAGAGCCACCAGTGCGGCGAACACTCGCCGACAACGCACCAGTGATGATGTTATTGATAGTGGGCTAAATTAAATACATATTGTTATGACCACAATCCACCAAATAATAAAACACACAACAGTCTTAGTTTTAATCACATTGCTAATAATGTTTAAACTCACCCTTTCTTTTTAGCAGCACCGGGTGCCATCTCCACACTAAATATGACGAATATTCTAGCGACGGAGCGCACGAAACGTCTGGCCACTTCCCGAGCCCGCTCCGCTCGTCCCGCTATTGTATCGTTTTGTTGTTCACGGATTAACGTGTGCAGCAAAGTGTCCAACATCTGTTAAAACACATTTTTAATACATATTTATATTGGTTATAAACGATCGTATACCGGAATTTTAAAAAGAAAAAAGTTTTGTTTGACATACTCAAAGTAAGGGTTTTTTATTATCAAAGCAAAAATGCACATATTTTTTATGTTGCCTTAGTAGAAGGATGATGGTTGTTATACTCACTTCATTGGTGCACTTGACAATAAGTGCATGTGTAAATTTGTCCAATAGAGTAGTACCAGATTGATGCGGCGCGGGGCTAGAGGCCCGAGTTTCATTGTCTCCAGTAGTAGTGGCCCCGCACATGACTGCTGCCTCTACCGCGGGCCAGTCCGCTAGTAAATGTAACAGAGCTCGTCTCGCAAACTTGGGCGGTTCAAGGTCGTGATCGGGTGCGTCCACTTCAGCGTCGGAGCCGGGCTGTTTGCGAGGACCGCGCCCTCGACCACCTCCTGCGCGGAACTGACGCTGTTCCACCGCTTGTCGACCCACAGTTTGCACTAGGAACAGCAAGATTGATTCGCCTCTGTGAAAATAAAACATTATTTAATAAATAACCCAAACAAATGTTTTGATTTCAAGTTAAAAATCAGCAGTGTCAAATGACTTGTGTTTAGAGACGTCTAAGGTCAACTAAGTACAGGTAAACATTTTACACAACAACTAAACATTTTTGGCCAAAACTATACCAGTTTTAGCCAAAACTGTTTTGTACTCTTGTATAATATGTATATAGCCGCGTAGTTACAAAACTTATAAAATTTAGGAAAGATTTAACAAAAATTAATTCCTGTAAATAAATTGAAACAAACCTTGAATTAAAGTGTGTCGCTAAAGAAGTATCTCTAGCAAGTCGCGCCAGTAGATCACATCGTGCATTCCAGTTACCTCCGACGAGTGCCTTACAGCGACACTTCTCCCAACAGTCGCAGTACGCGGTCGGTGACGTGCGCTTCAATTTACAATCGTGTCCTTTATGACATACCTACAACAAAGATACAAGTATACAACATGTAACATATTTAACACACACCCTCAAACACCCCAATTAGACTTTATTAATATAAACGCTATGCATACACCAAATATTATTTATATGTGCGTTAACATTGATTATTTGTGAAATTAGTTATTCCCATTTCATGCAAATAAAATGGTCACCGATTGACACTGAGCTGCGCACGCACACACAGACACATGTAGCTACTCGCCGCGCCCGCTCCCCGCTCTCCGAGTGCCACCCGACTTACGTTCCATTTTCGTTTCTATGAACTGTTTAGCTAGCTGTGTAAGGTGACTGTAATTTACTTAGTTTTAACTAAATTTTAGAAAAAAAATACATAAAAAACAATCAAAATCGATCCAGATTCCGATTCTGAACTAATTACTTTCAGGGTGTGCGTTAATTATGTTACATTTTGTATATACGAATCCTTATAATTTGAGAAAAGGCATAAATGTAGTGATAACTAATATTATTATAAGAACTTTACCTTAGCACATTCTGTGCAGCAGCATAAGGATCCAGTCAAACCACAGGTTTTGCACTCAAATATGTCCTAAAACCATAAAAATTTATAATATTTATTGCACGTTGAGGATGTTATGTGAAATGTCAGTATATTTATGTGATGTAATAGTTGTATATTGTACCTGGTTAATATGTTCCTGTCCTGTCCAAGTGAAGCTACAAGTATCATTACAACAGAGCACTAGTAGCGGCGAGTGGTCGGGGTGTGCGTTGGGCGGGAAGATGGCGGCCGAACGTTGCGTCTCGTCCGCGTCACCACACGCACGAATAGCGTCCAGCAGTACTAGCGCCGCGCGATATGCTCGCTCAGCTACCGCGGCCATTAGCGGGGTTTGGCCCATACCATCCCTGGTTACAAATTAACAATCTTAGCATTCATCATTTATTAACCTAAAGTTCTATACATGGTCAAATTACAAACACCCATTCTCGTTACGCACTAGCCAGTTAGAGTAAAATGATATTTTGTATACTTTTGAGTTAGGCCACTGTTATGTTAAACGTGCAAAACGTGTAAATAAACATACTTAGCGGTGAGCAGCTGCATAAGGTATGGTTGTAAGGCGACACTATCACAGAGCGCCCGTAGTGCGGCCAGTGCGTTCCCTCGTCTCTCCGCCGGGTCCGCGCTCACCGGCCCGCCGCCACTGTTACTACCACCCGATAGTTTACTGAAATTTGGCATAACTATTAATTGATAGCTTTTACAGTACATCATCTTTTCAGATAGATTAGATCAGTGCTAGTGCACATCTGAGTTTTCGTAACATCATTAGTCTGTTTATTTAAGGTAAGCAAAGATTATAGAGGAACTACACATACATATTATTGCGAACATACCCGTTGTTAGAGAGCCCCATCAAGCTGTCCTCGTCCCCGGAGGTCTCGAACGTCTCTGGGGGCCACGAGAGCGCCGGCACGGGATCCTCAGCACCAGCACCGCTACCTCCCGTACCACCCGCTAAATTGGGCATCGAAGCGTTTTCCACTGATCATAAATACATTTAAATTAAAACTTATGCTCGAATACATGAGTATTCGTATTTAATATGAATTAACGCCAGCAATTGCTAATATTACATTTATATAATAGACACATGATATATTAATATAGCGAGAAAGAGGCAGATATTACACCGAGATGTACCTATACTTATGACGTCACCGACAGATATAACTGTCTCTTTCTCACCTCGTCTCGTTTCTATATGCATCTGTCCTTTCTCATTATATTAATATGACGTTTGTGACGCCCTTTATGCCGAAGTAAACATATGTTAGACATCGAAGAAAATAAAATGATGTACATATATACATTATTTAAAGGTTTAAATAAGGTTATAATAGCTAGCATTGCCATGGCATAACGTAATAAAATGGTATCTAAATAAAACAAAGTAACATTAATTTATTTTGTTTACTGCAATGTAACGTTATTGATATACAAACCAAAATATATTCAATATTTCAACAAACATATTGATATTTAATTAACTTACCTATATCAGGTTCTTTGTTAGACGTAGGCGCACACATATGGACACAAGCATGCAGTATATTCCTGTTTCCGTCGCACCGCTCTTGGAGAATAGATAATATCTGTTGCTCTGTGGAAAAATATTACACATTAAATTTAAAAAAAATCTATTTCAATATTATCTTAGGCACTTAAGATTTGGCAAAGACACCTTAGCCTGTATCAAGATGCCGATAGTTTCAAATTCTTCTTCTATTACAAAGGAAGTTGTTTACGGATATTCCGTTAGCTGGCTCTTACTGCGAGGCAGAGGAAATGGGTTGGAGATATTTGTATGAATATTCTGTCACCACATAGAGAAAGAATAGGGATGTTGACTCATGTAACAAATTCATGTAAAATTATGTTTTATAGATTGAAGACAGTATTTAGATACCTAAAATATTGTTTTGAGAGTTTAATATCTTGTTAAAATTAAATAAAAATGAATTTAAATTGCATATTTTGGACACATTATCACGTGACTGCGAACACCAATCGGGTGCAGTGACGTAGATATCGAGGAAAAGTATCGATATGTGGATATATCGGTCAAACTTTCAATTAAATTGTAACCAACTTAAGAAAAAGCTGGAATTTCTCGAAACGCCGAAACCTTTTGTTTTTTATGTATGTTCCCTGATTTCTTGAACACCCTTAGACCAATATGGGAAATTTATCAAATTTCTGTCTATTTTATAATAATTTATCAGTGGAAATTAGATTATATTTTACACAACGCCCTTGGTCCCAAATTAAGCTATACTTCCTTGCTTTTGTTATGTGTAGGTACCAGAATACGGTTATATTACGTTCGAAAGTATATGTATACGTTTTTGAAGACAGTGGAAATATTTTTAAAACAATTATTATTGAATACTGATTATAAAAGAAGTTAGATCTATTATTTTATAAAAGAATACAATCTAAATTAATCGATAAAAACATCGATCTTTTTTCTAAGTGGACACCCCTACTATCAGGCCTCTGACGTCATCGCCGTCACTTGACAGCTTGGAGCGTTTTAGCGCGAATTTTTAAAATAATTTTTATTTTCGCTTTTTTATGCTGAAATGTATTTTTTTTTTAAATTATATTTTCATGGTGTTCAAGTAAGAGCTATCTACAAAATAAAAGCAATTCCAAAAAATAATCTCTATGTTTTTACATGAAATCGTAAGAAACAAACATATTATTACATTTATATTAGTAAATGACTTAAACTTACTATTAGAATCGGACTCAAGTTGGTGTAGTAATTGTCGTACACCGTCAAGATCACATCGTAGTACACGCGGCATCATTAGTTGTGGTTCTGGTACTATTATGATGAGAGCAACCTAAAAAATAATACAACACTGATAACTCTATTTCAGATCCTATCTAGGAGCAAGATGAATACCGGATAATTATTTAGCTGTAACATCATCTTATATGAGAACTATGTTCTATTATGCTAAAATAAAAAATATGAAATTCGATGATATGATAATATTGCAGACTAGTTAATTCCGGTGGTTTAACAGCGGTTGTATATATGTATTAATCTCAATAATAAGCTATACAAATCATAACACAAACAATTCAAATCATCTTTCAATCAGCGTTACTCAACAGAGTTCCTTCCTAACGCTATAAATATTTATAATAATACACTCAAATTGTTTGAAGTGTGCAATTTGATTTCAAGTAGTCAAGTATCTACATTATGAAATGCCAACAAATGATTGGAAGTATGTATTAGTGTAAGTAATTATATTTAGAGTCGAATTAGTTAAAATAATTCTTTGTAGTACTTTATGTCTAAAGTGGCGAGTGTTGGCATCTGCGGATAAAATTCTCACAATTAGTACAGATGCTAATGTTCTCATTCTTTATTGTACACATAAAATACACTTACAAAATTTGAAATTAAGTTAATCTAAAGTACATAGGCGAGCTTAATGTAATCTAAAGTTCATTAAATCGGTTGTATTTGTTAAATAAAAAAAAATTGCTATACATACCTGTGATTTGAGCGCGTGATGATGATGCGCGTGTGCGTGCGGCTGCAGTGGCAGTGCGTGTGCGGCGAGTGCACGCGCCGGCGGCAGCGAGAGAGGGGGCGGGGCGCGCACCATGCCCACACAGTCACGTGACACCGGGTACAGTGCACCGTTACCGTCCACCATCACCACCACCGGCTCACTGCCCTGTATACAACATTAATACTATCAAAACAGATAAAGCACAAGTTGAACTTGCACAGGAAGGTTGCGTACCGTCATACTGTCATAATCATTTCAAGGTATGTCATAAGAGCATCAAGCTACACTGAAAACATTTGTAATTATTTGAAAATTATATAGGTAAAATATATAAGGTGGCTCCCGTATAAGCCAATGCTAACAATTACTAAAAACCAGAATGATAAACATACGTTGGCATGATTATGGTACTAAAAACCAGAATGGGTTTAGCATCAACTTATATACATAATCTCTGAAGATTTCAACTCAGTAGATATCGTTAGTATAGTGTAGTAGTAATAATTCATAAGACATTTTTATATGTATTTTATTTTTGTCTCAATAAAAATATTAGTTCTCTCTTTCGTATTTGTTCAATTGAAATATAATATGTCCATAAATAATGTAGGCTGTATACATATAAACAGTAGCGTTCAACAATATAATAAAAATACTGGACATAGTCTATCTAGTAGTCTTATAAAAAAGTGTTAGGGTACAACTAGTTAGCTTTATATATTAGATGTAGTAACCTCAGCTGCCGTGGCTAGTTGTATGGCCGCACCGTTGGAGTATCCCAACAGAGCGTTGTTGTCAGTAGGGAACACGCTGTCAGTGAGAGCGCGCGTCGCTCCTACCGCGTACACTGCGTACGAGAGCGCGCCGCCTGCACGACGGACTACTGCGTGCACGCCGCGACTGTCCACCTGAACAAACCACCTCTCACAGGATAATATTTATCATAATAATACACGTTTTAAGATATTCGAATTACCAAGTAAGATTATTTAGTATTTCTTTAAAGTTAAGTTCCAACAATACAGGTTTCTTTCATAAGTCTACAAATAACTTACAGCAATAGTGATGACTTGTACATCGGTCGGCAAGGCAATCTTTCTGGGTGAACGTTGCAAGCAATCAGGGCCGCGAGGTCCAGCCGCCCCGCCTACACCCCACTTGACAGCCACTAGATCATCCTTGCGCACAAGCCTGCAATCTTGCAATAACGTTGATATATCGTCGGGCGTAGTGGGCACCACCTCTTTACCGTCCTTGCCAACTGTTGGGAATCGTACTGCGGCATACGCTCCATCTACTTTCAGCACTCGGCCTAGAGGTACACTCTTCACATCCTCTAGGAAAACTACCTCTTTGAGTGGCCACTCTTCCTCGTCACGTTTGGAGCCGTCATTGGATGATCCCTCCTCGCCTCTTACTGTAACGCGTTTTGCACGTTCTGGACAAAAAATTCGCAATCTAAATATTGCTTATGATAAAAATATTTTTAACAATAAAGCCTTACACCAAATCAATTTTTTAAGTTGGTGATGTAAGAATTCTTTATGCCACTATGCAATTTACTGAAGGAGCTATATTTTAACTATTTATAAGATAACACTATCACCCGTATTCACAAACAATATTTACTTAAGTAATTACTTAAGTGTTGATGCACTGTGCAAAGGGTAACACTTCTCAGTGCGTTCCGTTCATCGAGCCTTTGTATTCATAGACAAAACTTAGCTATGCGTTCAGTTTAACAAACGCATAGTGCGCTTCACCACTTAAGTATTGTTTTTGAAATGATTTGCTACCCCTGTGCGTCCATGCCTACTATGAGACCTCACAGTAACGTTTGTGAATACGGCTGTAAGATCTGTTGACAAAATCATGTATGTAAAACAGTTATTGAAAGACTTGAGTGTGAACATTTATTGAACTTCATAAAACAATTCAATCTAATAGTCATAATGCTTACTGTGTGAAGTGCTGGTATCACTACAAGTGGATGATGCAGGACTAGGAGGCGGTGGCATGTCGAGACGGTCTGCCATATCTTTGTTACTATCCTTAGCACCATCCTTGCTATTACCACTCGACGACGAAGCTTTCACAGACGATACCGTAAGTGGCGATTGATTCTGCAATAAAAACTCTTTTACAATTTCTTGGCAACACAAGAGTATCTATGAAATATTTGGGCACTCATTTTATCCCATAGGGGTAGACAAATCATATAGCGTAATCTGCCACGATCCATTTGTTCTGACGCCATATCTAAGTAATGGAATTGCAATAGATTTTCCATAAAAATGTATCATATTGGCAAATCTCACCTGTAAATCTCTCTTGTCTTTATCAGAGACCGAGCGGTCTGGTTGTGGTGGTGGTAGCAACTTAAATCTACACATATCAGAAAGGTTCCACGCCGCATTCTGTAGAATGCCCACTTTTGGTACTCCAGTAGACATATTAAAACCTGTTAAGAAAACGGTAAACTATTTATTTATTTAATACAGAATGATATTTGAATAATGTGGAAACAAAAATGAAGTACTTTTAAGAAAGTATACCTATGCTATGAGACCACTAAAATATCTTATATTCCAATGAGACTTATAAGATAAATTTTATTACTAATTTAAATATGGGTAAATAGCACAAGCATTAGCTTAATTTGGATTGAGACATTGCTCGACTTGAATATAAAAAAGTTAAAAGAAAGTAAACCCTGGTTAATAATGTAAGCAATCACTAATTCTTACCAACAGCTCCAGGTTGATACATAGGAGCATTCTTCATAGTAACACTTTGTCCAGCCTGTAAGTCTTGAGGCGTGGTCGATGAATGACCGCGCTGTTGTTTGCGGGAACGTGCGCGATGCTTCTCCCACAGACGGGCACGCTGCCCTAATGGAAGCACTCCCCTAAAATAAAGGTTTTATGCATATTCTTTACAAAGAGTTTATTAGTAATACTTAAAGACTTAAGATGGCTCTTGTTAACAAACTTAAGGAACATTTTGGAAAAAAACTAATAAAAAAAATTGTTTTAAAGAATTATTACAATTCTAACAACACAATATTCAGTACTTACCACAGAGTTAAATTATCAACCAATTTTCATCACTTACCACCAGTATAGAGCGCCAGAGTCTAACCTCGCTACAGTATACAATGAGCATACATGCAACGAGATAGCTTTATCAGATCCAAATTCCACGAAAGTCTGTAAAGGATGTTCTAACCGGCATGCGCCTGGTGCATGAGCTGAAAGCAGAAATGGATTATTATATACTTTCTCAAAGACCACATGAATTTTTTTTTGCTATCACGGGTGTAGCCAGAATTGTTTAGAGGGGATTATTTGTTTTGTTTGAGTCAAAAAATTTATGTATTTAAACAAATACCCTCTCGAAAGGCAGAGGGCCCATACCCAGTAATGGGACTGGGAGTGGGCTGAGAAGGGAATTATTTACGTCATTTCTTCTGACTACGCCCATATTACAAATAAAAAAAAACTATTTACCTATAGATTCATCCAGGAAAGTCGCAATTCTACCAGCATCAGTGAGCACTGATATACGTATTCCTGCTGCACTTATGTTGATTATTCTCTCACCAAGGGTCATACCAAGCCAAATAGAGCGAGGATGAAAGGAGCTTGTCAATCCAGAAGCCTAAACAAATCATACAAATTTTGTTAAGAAAATAAACATATTGTAGTGGACATAAAAAGTCAAATTTATATTGTGTAGACAAAATTGGATAAATAACTGAATGAATGGGATATTTTACCATTGTGTAAAGTGAAAAATCATGTGAGCATTTACAAAAACGTATAATGTTATTGAAGAAGATGTAATCGACAAATTCGCTAAGCTTATGCCAAAAGGCACGCCGAATTGCGACATATATTTTAGAACAAGGAACTTTATAAAATCATTTGCATAATGTATTAGCACTTCGAAATACAAAGGGCTTATAATAATTGACAAATACACTAAATATATCTTACATCATTCCGCTGATATGGGTGTGCATCAGCCCAACGCCACTGATGTAGTTGTCCTTGAGTGGATATAGCCACTAGTTCACTGTAAGTGGCAGCTATATGTGTGAAGCGAATGTTACTGTCCCAGTACTCGAGCTCTTCAGACACCCAAAGAGGTGAAGCTGTCATTGAAGAATCTTTTTTCTTGCTCTCTCCTAAAACAAGTTTGATTTATTAAAATGATTGCTTTTTGTTGATGTTGCATGTCATATTAAATATCTATCAGATTTTGAAATACAGTATAAGTAGGGGTCGTTCAACAAATAGCTCTTGTATGTAAACGAAAATACCAGATGCATCAAACCGTCTGATTAAGAGGATACCAAAATAGCTTCGTGCATTTTTCTATGTACGAAGTTTTCATTGTTTCTTTAGATTGAATGGCTAGAGCTCTAATTTTTAAGTATATGTTTTTTCAATATATGATCTAGGATCGCATAAACTCAGAAACGCGATTGAAATAAGTTTTCTCGATAGAAAATCTAGGCGAAACAACCTCTCTAATTTTTTATTTTTTTCATTTGTCGATCTATTATCGCGTATTAACTAATGAAATAACTTTAAAAACATAGGTAAATATTATGTATAGAAACACGTAAATCAGAATTAAAATATATTTAGTAGATTTTGAGTAAATAGGAAAAGTATCCCTAATTCTTCATTTTCTGTGCCTACTGGCTGTGTTAATATGTACGTGTCGGCGATGATATACGACAATATTGATGTAGGCCCTTAAGGGTTTTTATTGTGATGTAGAACTTTGGTGTCTGCAACTATTTGTTAAAAGCCATATTCTACATAAGAAATGCCAAATAAATTGAGGACTACAAAAGAATTGACAACCTCCTCTGAAGTCAGTTAAAATACAAATTATTGCTAATTATTATGTCATAGAATTAATGAAAACGTAATATATTTACCTCCATCGTTGTTACCTCCTTCCTTATCCCAGGAGGTATCGCGTAGGGCAGACTCCAGCCATCTGCGCGGTCCAAAGTACTGACGTTCCCTCCACCGGCTGAACTCCGAAGGACGTTCCTGAGCCGAGCTGCTTCCTTCGCGACTGGCTCCTCCGCGTCCACTGCTGCTACTCCCGCCGCCACCACTGCGACTATTGTTGAATCATATTATTATTACCTTTCATATCACTGTCAGCTACGATACTACGTACGCCTTTCAATATACCAAAAATATAATGGACGCGGACTTTTAATGTTATTAATTATGGTTAGACTAGTAACACTATAAATTAATTGAAATTCCGCTATTAGTTATCTAGGTTTACATACAGCAACCATTCTTTATCTACTTTTAGAAAAAAACGTCACAACATGGCGAAAATAGTCTCATTTAATTTTGGTATGTTGAACAGCTTGAAATAATGACTACAATATGTATACACAAACATACACTACATATATTACTATATATATTACTATATATATACTACATATATATATATTCAGTGTAATATAGAATGATGCTTTGTGACACAATAGCATGCTAACAATTCATATATATAATTCCTAATATACAGAAACAAACATATCAAAATCACAACAGATACGGAAACTGCGTAAGCTGTTCAGCGTGCTAAGTTGGGTTGAGGACTGTGCTCAATTATAATTAAGGATTGTGTAGAGAGGCATAGGAGCATAGCATGACAGGTATACCTTCTAATAGCCGCGTACCCGAAGATGTCGTCTGAGAACATGGTGTCCGCGTCGATGATAACAGAGTGGTCCTGTTGTGCGGCGTGGAATCCACCATCTAACAGCGAGATCAGATCCTCCGGGACGTAACCGTCGCCTCCTTCCCCACCTTCCGGCTCCTCTCCCTCCTCGTCATCGCGCGACAGCAAGTTGTTTACAGCCAGATTCACATCTAGATTTGTTCTCTAAATAATTATGCAAAAAGGTTAGTCCATAATTTTGACAATAGAAGTCAATGTATGTACCAATTGTTTTTTATTATAAAAAATCTCACCTGCAATTCCCTAATAATGAGACTCCTGCTCTTTCCTTGAAGAACCACCTGAGCCTGAGTTACGAGATCTTCAGGCACAAATGGCGCAGGTACTGATACCACGCGACCTGAACCAGACGCTCCAATTATAACACCAGTCGCACGACTCGTTGAACCTGCAAATGATAAACGAAATTATAAAAATATTTGGCATTTCCGAAAAATAAATTAATTGTGCATTATATTGGTTTGCTTTATCTAGTTACGTTACACACTTTTTGTAAACAAAAAGTTGCTTTCAGTTACCTTGCGAACTGGGCGTAGCCCGAATCGTATTCCTCATAATACGTGCCCTGGTACGCGGTTGTTGACGTGAACCACAACCACCACCGCTGCCTCCCTGCTTACCACCGCTCGTACCTCCACCGCCGCTTCCACCCCCACCATTACCCCCATTTTTACTAGCATCAGTTTTACTCAAGTCCAATCTATCGGGAATAATAGAAAAGGCAGCACGACATATGGTGCCATCTTCAAGTAGACACGCGATATGCGCTGGACCCGCAGCCACTGCTCGCACACCACGCAGTGAGCTGAGCGCCGAAGATCCAGCACCTGTCCCATATCTATTCCAACGATCGGCAACTTCTTTAAGCCTGCAACAAAATACATCCTAGGGTAAAACTTTTTTATAAGTTCACATTAGAATAAGCTACTATACAAAATCAAAATACCGAATCTAGAAATTGAAATATTTAAAATAAGTTTAGTGGAGTTGAATATAGGATTTTAAAGCAGAAAATGTTTGTTTTTTAATCTTTTCAAACATTAAGTAAAAACATAAGATAATCCTACCATTTTCATTGGACTAATTTATATGAAACCAAAATTATTTAGTGGAATGTTCTAGGTTATCTCAAACAGATAATAATATACAAATTGGAATGGTGAATCATCTTTGACTTAGAATGTTGCTAATAAATAAAAAATAAAATACTAATATTATAAAGCGAAAGAGTTTGTTTGTTTAAACGCGGTAATCTCAGGATCCGCGGGTCCGATTTGAAAAATTCTTTCAGTGTTGGATAGTACATTTATCGAGGAAGACTTTAGGCTATATAACATCACGCTGCAACGAATAGAAGCGAAGCATCAGTGTAAAATGTTGCAAGAAACGGGGAAAATAGTCACGCGCGCGAGCTTTAAATGAAAACGCTGCCTTATCCATGTGAGTTACAACAAAGGAAAGTATCGAGAAATTGTTTGTTACATAAAGATCATTAAAAAAGTCTGCGAGGCCATACGTCTATCTTTTAAGGAAAACCTGCTGTACCCATAAGAACGTCAAAAAAATTATCAAATTCAATAGGGTGTTTTCAAAAGCTATTTATGTGTATTTGGTAACATTTTTTATAAAATTTAATTCCTCAGTCAGCTTACGCATTTGATATAGATTATAATTGCTTTTTACAGTATACAATTTAAATGCATATCTTAGGAGATATGACGAAAAAAGAATTACGCGCGGCAAAATAAAATACTTAAAAGTTGGCTGAACAACGCGAACGTTTCTTCGGTCTTCTATCCATACTCGAATGTTTTGATGTTTGGTTAATGTTGGATGTATGAATGTAAGGATGTTCGTGGTTCTTTCACGTAAAGGTAAAGACTGCTGGATGGATTTTCATGAAAATTTCCAATAATATAGCTTACAGGTCGTTACGCTGCTCAATCCCCGACGTATCGGTGTTGAGTTGGTTTTTATAGGCGTCGTCGTCGGCGTATGGTCGTTACCCTGTTCAAATCCCGACGTACGTATCGGTGCTGAGTGGGTGTTTATAGGCGTCGGCATCGGCGTCGGTGTCGGCGTATGGTCGTTACGCTGCTAAAATCCCGACGTATCGATGCTGAGTTGGTTTTTATAGGCGTCGTCGTCGGCGTATGGTCGTTACGCTGTTCAAATCCCGACGTACGTATCGGTGCTGAGTGGGTGTTTATAGGCGTCGGCATCGGCGTCGGTGTCGGCGTATGGTCGTTACGCTGCTTAAATCCCGACGTATCGATGCTGAGTTGGTTTTTATAGGCGTTGAAGTCGGCGTATGGTCGTTACTCTCTTCAAATCCCGACGTACGTATCGGTGCTGAGTGGGTGTTTATAGGCGTCAGCATCGGCGTCGACATCGGCATCGGCATCGGCGTCGGCGTATGGTCGTTACGCTACTCAAATCCCAACGTATCAGTGCTGAGCTGGTGTTTATAGGCGTCGGCGTCGCTATCGGCATCGGTGACGGCGTCGGCGTCGGCGTATGGTCGTTACGCTGCTCAAATCCGGACGTATCGGTGCTGAGTTGCTTTTTATAGGCGTCGGCGTCGGCGTATGGTCGTTACGCTTTTCTAATCCCGACGTCCGTATCGGTGCTGAGTGGGTGTTTATAGACGTCGCCGTCGGCATCGGCATCGGGGTCGGCGTCGGTGTATGGTCGTTACGCTGCTCAAATCCCGACGTATCGGTGCTGGGTTGGATTTTATAGGCGTCGGCGTATGGTCATTACGCTGCTTAAATCCCGACGTATCGAAGCTGAGTTGGTTTCTATAGGCGTCGGTGTCGGCGTATGGTCGTTACGCTGCTCAAATCCCGACGTAGGTATCGGTGCTAAGTTGGTTTTTATAGGCGTCGGCGTCGGCATCGGCGTCGGCGTCGCCATTGGCATCGGCGTCGGCGTCGCCATTGGCATCGGCGTCGGCGTCGCCATTGACATCGGCGTCGGCGTCGCCATTGGCATCGGCGTCGGCGTCGCCATTGGCATCGGCGTCGGCGTCGAAGTCGCCATTGGCATCGGCGTCGGCGTTAGTTTTTAGCAAATCTTTCATGTGATTTGGTAATAAATTACAAGTTTTTTTGATTTTTATCAGCACTATGTAGGCTTGATCATGCCAAATTTCAAGTCTCTGGGATAGCGGGAAGTAACCTGTAAATTTTGATTCCCTAGCGAAAGTTGTAAATACTCAAAAATGGCTGTAATTCGGTTATATCTTCTGAATGTGTAGATCTAAATTATTGATTGTATCTTTTGCAGCAAGGGACCGCATATATCTACATTTGGTATAAGTTTCATATTAATACCTTCAGCCGTTGCCGAGTAAAAAAAGGTTAACGGGCGGATAGACAGACAGACGAACACCGTAGTGAGACTATAAGGGTTTGTACGATGCCCTAAAAAGGTAAAACTCTAAGATATCATTTACTAAAATGACATTGGGGCCATGTGTGTTACTTCTTTAGAATTGTGCAAATAAAGAAAACCAAACGGACGATTTATTAATTAGCTGTAAAATGGCGTTATTGTTAGTTCATTTATTTATTTTTTATTTATTTAAACACTTAATGTACATAGTAGGTACAAAGGCGGCATTCCAGAGAAGGACAGTCTGTATTCGAAAAGAGGAATGAACAAAACCCGATGAATGTGAGGGACAAAGAAGTAGAAGATTTCTGTTGTAACTTGCTGTAGCAAGCTCTAGCTGTATGAAAATTGAAAAAGGTTGATAAATAATGCGGGGTATTTGGGGAGTTGAGGATCGAGTACAGCATGGTTAGTGTATGTAAGCTACGACGCTGACGGATAGGCAGCCATCTGAGCTGCTGGCGATAATGGGACACATGATCATATTTTCGGAGGTTATTAACGAATCGAATGCAATTATTGAGAAGGCGGTCAAGTTTGTTGAGCAGATCTGCATTCAGGTCTAAATAGCACACTTCACCGTAGTCGAATATTGGAAAGACTAACGATTGTACCAACATTTTCTTCTTTTCCGATGGGAGGAAATACCTAAGCCGATTAAGCGCACGAAGTGTCCCAGTAACTTTTCTACAGACATTAGTGATCTGCGCACGCCAATCTAACACCGCGTCAATATGTAGCCCGAGATCTTTCACTCTTGACGTCAATGGTATAGCAGCACCATCAAACATGACAAGTAGAAGAGACGACTCATCCATCCTGGCCATTAAGCGAGAACTACCTATCACGATGGCTTGACATTTAGATGGATTAATACGTAGCCCATACTGATGAGAACACTGATTTAATGAAGCCAAGTCTCGGTTCATAGCATTGACAGCCATAGATAAGTCACCGATACCAGCCTGTGTATACAACTGAAGATTATCAGCATAAACATGATACAAGCATTGAAGATGTTGAGCAACAAGATTGATGAATAAAGAAAATAGAAGTGGAGAGAGAATCCCACCCTGAGGGACACCAGTGTCAAGAGTGCGCCATTTAGAAAAGGACTCTTCACTGCGAACCGACTGCTGGCGACCTCGAAGGTAAGAGGAAAACCATAGCAATGCGTCAGGTGACATCAAGAGATAAGATAGAATGCTTAGCGGGATGTCGTGATCAACAGTATTAAACGCGTTTGAGAATTCAAATAAGACAAGCAAAGTAACTTTGGTATCCTCCATGCCCGACCTAATATCATCCAACACTTTAACCAAGGCTGAAATAGTACTATGTCCGGGCCTATTTGATATGTCGTTTCTAAATACCACGCGTACGAAGTCGCGGGCACTGCTAGTTATTAATATAGAGATGTGTTGCAGATAGCAGAGCACGCAAGTGATATGGACAAATAGCATAATTAGCTTGGTAACAACCAATTCTATGTACAGGAATATTTAAATTTTGTTTCATTATCTGTGTGTCATTAACAAAACAAACTAAGTATTGAATACAGCTATTAGTAAACTGTAAACAATTTAGTTCAACAAATAAAAAAATAGCATCATAATATTATAAAATTGGTCAAGTGCGAGTCGGTCTCGCGCACGAAGGGTTCCGTACCATTATCTATGCAACATAAGGCAACGTTATTAGTATCGAGCAAGAAACGGTAAAAAAATCATGTTTGTTGTATGGGAGCCCCCCTTAAATATTTATTTTATTTTATTTTTAGTATTTGTTGTTATAGCGGCAATAGAAATACATCATCTGTGAAAATTTCAACTCTCTAGCTATCACCGTTCTTGAGATACAGCCTGGTGACAGACGGACGGACGGACGGACGGACAGCGAAGTCTCAGTAATAGGGTCCCGTTTTTATCCTTTGGGTACGGAACCCTAAAAAGGTGTCCGATTGTTTGACCAAAAGTCATTTGGCAAAACTACACTTGACAAAAAACGTTTGGCAAAACAATGAATTTGCCTATTGATCATTTTACTACTGATCATTTTACAAATGCTTCATTTTGCCAAATGATAAAAACTTACTTTAAACTATAAACACTTAAATTGACATTTTATAAATGATTACTTTACAAAACTAACATTTGGCAACCGAGTTATCAGATAAATCTACTATTGGTCTAAAAATTTGGTATTCTTGTTAAATTTGCACATTTTGCACATTTTTTTGCAAAGCTACTGCACTGGATTTTCCTAAAAGAAAACATTATAAGTATTAATTGATATATTTTATTAAATATAGATAGATTGAATAAAAAAAAAAGATATTTTACATTATTGGCAAAATAATTACTTATTTACCCGTTCGTCTTTGGAGATATATCTGTTTTATTAGATTGGGTTAGGTTAGAACTTTAACCCCAAACGTGCTAGGAGTGACTTTAGGGCATTTCAGCCTTTAATAATGATTCATGATGATAATGATACATTTAAAATAACGAAATTATTACATTAAATAATTTAAAATACGAAACATATCATTTGGTGAAATGACAAAAAGGTCAATTGATATTTGAATACTTGACACATTTGTCAAGTGTAGTGTTTGCTAATGGATCATTTGCTAAGTAAGTTTTTGTAAAATGATACTTTTGTCAAGTGTATTGTTTGCCAAATGATCATTTGGTGAAACGTTGTTTGTCAAATGATCATTTCTCAAAAATTTTTTGGTCAATCATTAGGGAACCATTATAAAAAAATGCATATATTTTTTAATATGCTTCTTCTTACTTTTTATAAAATAAAATTGTGCGTTCTTTATGTGTTAGGATAAGTATAAATCTTTAAAACTACTAACAGAATGTGGTTTTTTAATAGAACATGTGGTTCAAGAGAAATTTTCTGTTTAATTTCTAAAGATTTGGTCTCTAAATCCTTTATGCACAAAGATGCAGGCAAAAGCTAGTTTTATGTATAAAACCACCAGCAATGTTAGAAAAAAAAAATCTAATCACCATGTCATAAATGTAAATTTTACTATTAAACAGTTTCCTGTTTCTTGTGCCTTTCTTTGTCCTGTGCTGAACATAGGTATAGAAATTCATTACCTACATAGTTTAGTCATTTTCAATTAGTAAAAATCACTATTTCTAGTACACACAACTATTTCACATATAATCTGTTACATTCACATTGACTTGATGAAAATAATTGCAAATAACCTCCAAAGCTATTTAAAGATTACTACAGAACTAGCTCTTTTCAGATTGTTTCTTGTGATTTTATCAATCATGACATATTCAGTAACTAAAACATGTTATCAGCTATTTTTGTATATTCTTTAATGATCAAGACTCATGTTACATAACACAGTCCTATTAATAAAATATTTTAATACCTAATGCTCATAATCTGATATATAAAATTCTCGTGTCACAATGTTCATTCCCATACTCCCCTGAAATAGCTTGACTTGAAATTTTATATGCATATTGAGTAGGTCTGAGAATCGGCTACTATCTATATTTTATACCCCTAAGTGACAAGTGTTGTCATTGTTCTTGACATTTTTATGGCAAAACAATGTTTGCCGGGTCAGCTAGTAAAATATAAACTTAACAATGTTTACACAAAAATATATGAAATAATTATAGTTTCTTTTAAAGAGTAATTTTAAACAATTTAAAAAGTATTGATAATAATTAATGTAATTGGTATTACAGCTTGATGTACATTACAAATAATTAATGGATACCTGCTACAGTACATACTTAAAGATCTACCATGTAATTGCATAGCCTCAAAAATTAGCTTAGCTTGGGACCAGAAGGCATTGTGTGAAATGTTCACAGATACATTTATTAATATAATTTCTTTTCCTATTAAGAAAATTATTATAAAATACATTATTACAGAATTATTTTTAGTTTGACCTTTGGAATATTAAAACCAATATAAAATTTGAAATTAAAAAAAAAAAAGTTTACTTAATTTTTTTTATTTCTATAATTAAATATTGCACGGAAACTACTTCATATACCTACATATTAAGCATGAAAAAATTTGAAAGTCATAATAGAACAGGAGCAACAAAACATGCTGTGTTCTTTGAAATATACTTACAGGATGACAAGAGTTTACTCTCATACCAACGGGAATTGGCTTACAATATCAACATCTGTTAGATAGTAAGTTGGAAAAGGAAGTATGTCAAACATGCTTGCAAAACTTGAATACATACAATCATTGGGACAAGTGAAACTCTAGCTATGTAAAAACATAACCTATATTACAATTTCTTTTCAGCTGATCATCTAGCCTATAAGTTAAATAGGTATGTTAGTAATAATTGTTAGCTGTAGCTTTTAAAAAAAAATCAGTCGTTAGAGGAAGATAGTCTAAATCACAACAAACATGGTTGGTTATATTTAATGAATTTTTAATCAGAAAGCTCCCAGTCTATTGAAACAGTTCTGATTTTGTTAAGATTGCTGTCCTACTGTCATACCTGACAATCATTCACATTTTAGTATGATGGGTTTCTGCACCAGAAACATACTATTGGAAGTATTTTCATCCAATAAATAAAGTTCAGATATTGCAGGATAATAAAAAAATCATATTGATAGTATAATAATAAAAAAATTGCAAAATTAATAAAAACCTACTTATCTATTAACTTTTTCTGAACATTTTACACATTTTGTTGTTCTGGGGCTAAATTTTCATAAAATAGGCTTGAATGTCAAATAAAGATTTATATTTCCAAGGACATGGCTTTTTCCAATGAATTTACAAATAAAGATACAGCATTGGAAAAATATGTCATTAGACGAAAATTAGCAGCACCAGATATCATAATAGCAAAATAGGTTTGCTGATAAACAATTTTCAGTTTGAGCAGATTATGCCATTCAACGCAAATTTTCATTTAATAGATTTGTCATATCGTTGCAGCCCTACAAAGGAATTTCAAGCAAAGATAAATTTCCCATGAACGTAAAATGATACGGGAAACGTGGCCTTAAATGCTATATCATCAGACCTACTCCATACTATTGCATACCCGTAGAATCTAGAACTAGATTTTAGCAACGAAATGGAGTCCATAAAATCATAAAATATGTTTACCTGTCTATCAATTGATCCTCCGTCCCAGGCAAGGGATGGACCACAAAATGCATCGAAGTCATTTTGATGCCCTTATCCTGTGTTCTGAAGAATTTTAAATAGCACACGTAAACATTTGATTAAAATCCACCACTTTATTATAAGAACAAAAGAACACCATCTAAAACCTTCCTCAAACCACCATATTTCTCGTAGTTTCCTTCGTGTTAGTATGAGAAACTCAATTACATGTGAGTCGGTACATGACGAAAAAAGAGAGAAAATATCAACATGGCTTCTTCGCTTATTATGTTGGTAGCACTGACAAACGTACCATCGAAGTAGTATTACATTTCCTATATGAGTAAAGACTGTGTAAAGAGTAAAAGAGATAGAGTAAAATGAGCAAATGTTTCGTATGGATTTTATGGTTATTAGTATTTTTACTGATTTATTTAAAGGTTTTTATTACAACGACAAAATGCCAGTACCATTGTAACGTTTCCAAGTATGATTTCAAAAATTTTTGGAATTTTTAAATAATACAATCAATCTATAATATTATAAACAAGAAGAGCCTCCCCAACAAATGAATTTGTTAAAATAGACTGAAAGGATCCCGCATTTGCTTGGGACCAGAGGACGTTGTGTGAAATGTTCATGAATATTTATTTATATTTATTTATTTATTTATCTGTTAAGTTTTAACTTTTGTTGCTTAATCTCATTCATAATGCACTTTTTTGTTGCGTGCTAGTATTTGAATATTATTTATATTTTTTCATTTCAGTATTATTTTGCCCATTGTACATTCTGTTTCTTTAGAATTGTTTCATTAATATTGTTATGTATTGGTGTACAATAAAGAGTTTATAAATAAATAATATTATATTTTTTTTTGTTTTATTTGAATATTAATATATTCCACCATCGCCTTTTGCGCCAATTTTTTAATGACTATGGACGTACAACACTTCTGTAATACTTGCAAGCAGTATATAAATAAATAGCCGCAGCCGTGATTACTTCCACGTCCATCGCAAGTGCCTCGCCAGACAGCAATGAGCTATGCGCCAATTGCGCCATTGTGTAAACACCAAGTGATCGTGGCCTACAGTTGTGCATTGCAAAGCATGGCCCATCAATGGCCATTGTGTACTCGCCCCTTTACAATTTCCATTGGTCTTTAGAGATTGGCTAATCGTGAAGATAACATGAATATTTTTTTAAAAAGCCATCTAAATAAAATTATTTTAAGGAAATCAATCGATTTTAAGACAATTTTTATTTCGGGAAGTATCGATTAATACCGATTTTTCATCTACAACTACCCCACCTATTAATTCTTGTTCGCGCACCCGGAACGAGATCGCCGTTGAATAATATCTCCATAATAATGCATTAACGCCGGGTACACTACAAAAAGCCGAAAATCTTTATTCCGAAAGTCACAAATACGAATTTCATAATACCGATTTTCATAATTCCGAATGGTTCAAAATTCCGAATATAACAACTCTGATGTATCGCTACTCCGATTTTCATAATTTCAAAACTTCAATATTCCTAACGATTATTATTACTATTCTCAAAATTCCGAACTTCAAAAGGCCGAATAATAAAAAATCCGAATTATTTATAATTCGAAATGGGTACACTACAAAAACACTTTTTCGGTATTATGAAATTCGGACTTTTGAAAATCGGCATTTCGAAATTCGGAATAGTTTTTCGGAGTTTTGGGGTGTTCCCATTAACGCCATCTGTGCATAATTCTCTCTGCGCTTTTAAAATAAAATTAGAAATTTAGCTAGATTGTGAATTTCTTTTAGATCATTTAATCAAACTCACATGCCGATTTTCAAAAGTCCGAATTTCATAATACCGAAAAATTGTAATGTCTATTATTCAAAATCATGAAAAACATTTTACCGAATATCATAAATCCGATTTGTTACTTTTACGATTTTCATATGTCCAAAGAGTCAAATGCTCGAAGGGTTATTAGTCCGAAAAACGAAATTCCGATTTTTAATACTTCGAATAAACTAAAAATAGCTACATAATTTTGTGACTAAACGAATCGCTGCAAAGCCGATTTTACGTAGACTTGTTTGCCCTACCCTAGAGTGAAATTTAAGCCTGCGTAGGCGCGGAGGGGTGTGACGGCCCGCGAGCTGAGGAGCAATTGATTTGAAGGCTCGCCATAGTGGTTGAGGCTGGCCGGCTCTGCCGGCCAGTAAGCCTAAACAGCACCGGTGACCCTTCAAGTCATTAGCGACGATAAGCTTGCGTGGGGCCGCCTATACCCCGCAGCGTCGGAGCCGTGACATAATAATGCTTGCTGCATGTTGCATGGCGTCTTGCATGCTGCATGGCTGCTTGCATGCTGCATGGCTACTTGTATGCTGCATGCTTGTATACTGCCGGTCTGCATTTTGCATACTGCCTGTATGCGTGTTTCGTGCTTGCCTGCTTGTTTACATGCTGCAAATCCCCCTATGCTATCGATGCATCGCTTAGGTTATGTTAGGACTGTGACTAATAAAATTTCATAAGGCGTTATTAGTTCGGAATTGTGTTAACGGTATTTTAATAATCAGAATTCATATTATATATAACGTATTTCGAATTATCAATAATTCGGATTTTTTATTATTCGGCCTTTTGAAGTTCGGAATTTTGAGAATAGTAATTATAATCGTTAGGAATATTGAAGTTTCGGAATTATGAAAATCGGAGAAGCGATACGTCGGAGTTGTTATATTCGGAATTTTGAACCATTTGGAATTATGAAAATCGGTATTATGAAATTCGTATTTGTGACTTTCGGAATAAAGTATTTCGGCTTTTTGTAGTGTAGTTTTTACAAATTATGTCATTCATTATATTATTCCTTGGTGAAACATATAGATTTACTATAGTAGAAACTAAGGTAAAACAATGGTGAAATACAGAAACATCATGTTTTATATGACGATTCGGAAGTTTTTCGTGACAAAAAGTTTTTAGTGTTATCACAAGTCGAAAAAATATTTAAGGCAAATGTAATAATCGTTGTCAAATATTTAAGGCGTTTGATTAGAAATCAAATAGCAAATTATAAAAAAATCGATTTTTTAAAAAAATTCTTTTAATTTTAAGGAAAATCGATTATTTATTGGGCCCGATTAATTATGAATCGACTTTTTATGTAAAAAAAATTATCGATTATTTAAACATCGATTTTTCATGTACAATTTCACATCCCTACGAAATAGATTAGGTTGGCACCCCGATATCTGAATATGAAACTCACGGAAATAGTAGGTACTTCGTAATGGCTATGGAGGGTAGTAATGGCTTCATAAATCCAAGAATTGTCAGGCATAGAGTAATTTGACAATCTCAGACTAATATCTTTTGCCTCACAACTGATTGGTGAAAAAAAAGAAAAAATCAATGAAAAATGGCGGCCAAGTCAAAGAAGCGGCTGTCTAAAATTGAAAATAAATTACTAAAACTAGATAAATTAGAACTTAAAGATGTGTTTTGTTCAATTTGCCAATCTATTTTGATAGAACCTGTTACCCTTCCGTGTTTCCATGATTTTTGTCAACGTTGCTTTAATGGTAGCATAGAAAATAATGCTTTGTGTTGTCCTCTATGTCGATTGCGAATTGGATCCTGGCTAAGAACCGCAACAAAACAAAAGAATTTGGTAAATATTGAACTTTGGAACTTTATTCAATCAAAGTTTTCACAACAAATTGATATTAAATCTAGAGGAGAGGAAATACCATCGCAGGAAGGTAAGTGTAGGATTGCTGAGCAATCGATAATATTTTATTGTTTGTTTTGACAAATTATCAAAGCTTTTGCACAGGGCATATCTAATTCTCACAGCTGTTGGATAAAAGAAACATAAGTTTTTATTTTTAACTGTGATCCAATTGATTGAAATCTACTTAACAGTACCATTGTATATTTGTTTGGTGTTCATAATGGTCGCCTGTCAGAGAAATCAAAATAAGTTAGTAAATTAAATAAATGGATTATTTTTCTCCCAGTAACATAAACTGTATATGTGGTTATATCTATAATAATTTTATCTTGGTTACCTGTTTCTGTAACCAGCTGAACCCAGCTCATTATGTTGTACAGATAGTATGTGTCTTAATTTTCAGAAATACCAAGACTAAGGTTAAGTGCACCTGGTGAAATTAGATCGGAATATGAGGCTGAATTAAAAAGATTGAGAGGAGAACGTCTGAGACTTGAAGAAAAACATATAGCAGAGACAGAGCTACTAATTAAGTATGTCATTTTCTAGTCGTATCCTAAAAATGCCATAGCTCAAGTTTGTATAAATAACTGTTTTACAGTCTTTTTTACATGTAATTTAAAAGAATATTATGTTTGCCAGAATTTAAATAATTTAAACTCAACAAAAACACAACATTCATGATAATAAACACTTTTATCGCTAAATAACTACTCTACATTCTTCTTCTCCAGCCCATTTACGTCCCACTGTTGGACACGGGCCTCCTCCACTTTGGGAGGGATTATGGTCTACTGTGTCACGCTGACCAGGCGTGTTGACACAGGGCTTATTTTCGAGGTTTCCGTCTCTCACAGAAGATGTTATCTGTGTGCAATATTCCTTAGCTGACTTTTACAGCACCCTTGGGAGGAGATGGGGTGGTGACACTTGTATTCTTAATCCGTTACCACACGGAGAACTCTAAATTATACTATGTAAAATAAAAAAAAATTATGTAATTTTTAGAAAAATTCAATCTGAAGAGGAAGAGGCACATAAAATATATTTAGAAACTTTGAAACAAGATGAAATTCTAGCTCATCAGATGATACAAGAACATATAAATGAGACTGCTCCACCTCACAATACTCTTAGGAGGCCAAGTCCGAAAGCTACAAATAAAAAATCTAAGCTAAAACCAACAAAAATTGATAATTACCTTTCAAAGGTGAAGGCACAGGCAGCAAAAGAGTAAGTTTCTACTATGTAAATTTATTATTTTATCTAATAAAAATTGGTCAAGTGCGAGTCGGACTCGCGCACGAAGGGTTCCGTACCATTATCTATGCAACATAAGGCAACGTTATTAGTATCGAGCAAGAAACGGTAAAAAAATCATGTTTGTTGTATGGGAGCCCCCCTTAAATATTTATTTTATTTTATTTTTAGTATTTGTTGTTATAGCGGCAATAGAAATACATCATCTGTGAAAATTTCAACTGTCTAGCTATCACCGTTCTTGAGATACTGGGTACGGAACCCTAAAAATCATGTTTGTTGTATGGGAGCCCCCCTTAAATATTTATTTTATTTTATTTTTAGTATTTGTTGTTATAGTGGCAATAGAAATACATCATCTGTGAAAATTTCAACTCTCTAGCTATCGCCGTTCTTGAGATACAGCCTGGTGACAGACGGACGGACGGACGGACGGACGGACGGACGGACAGCGAAGTCTCAGTAATAGGGTTCCGTTTTTACCCTTTGGGTACGGAACCCTAAAAACAATGGTTAGATAGATCTTATACTACTTAAGCCTTACAAATTCAAATAATGGGCAATATTGTCTAAGATAAGTGTTGTTCAAGCAACTATAACTACACTATACCTATATTTTAATCAAGTGGATATGACACTGGTCACATACCAGCATGTCAATGTAAATAGAATCCAAAATACTGCTGAATGTCCTAAAGAGGGAGACAATAATAGGAAAAAAAGGCAACTACACCAAGCTATTCAGTCATGATTAAATCTTTCTGTGTATTGCATTTACTAACAAAATAAAATTTATTTTATTTTGTTAATATCACATAACTGAACTTTGTATATTGTTGAACCATAGTTCAGTACAATATCAGGGAGGGAGTGCAACATTCAACATGCGCTGCGAGGATCTGAACAGGACTTTAAAACTAAGTTATAATGGGTACTACAACCAGTCTAAGCATAAAGTATGTCTTTATCTTTTCTTAGATAGAGATATTTTGTTAAATGCTTACATTATTTTAACCTTACTCTTACCATACCCATACTGCCCCATACCTAAAAAAAGATTATGATGTGTACCAATTAATTCCTCAATCAGAATAACAAATGGTTGTGTGGATATTGGCCATTCTGAAATTATATTTAATTATTTTTTTATAATAGGTAGTAACTGTATTACTGTATGTATTCTTTGCAGTAGTCCACTATTAACAGATGATAATACCAGTACTGATAGCTCTACTCCTAGGCAAGCTGTTAATGGTGCGTCACCTGAAATGGTTCCCAGTTATGGTAAATTAATCAAGAGCTTAATAGACAAAAAAGCGAAAAATGCACCTCATTTATGGAATAAAGAAAATGGGAATGCAGTGAAAGTCGATGTAAGAACATTTTTATTTAACATCCTGTGGTCTCAAGCTAAGCTTATTTGCTTGTGTTATGGATACCAGAATACAGATATAATATATTGATAGATATTGAGATATTGTTTTTGTAAATACATAGAACACACCCAATAAAAATACATGTTTGTGTGGCAAATATAAATATCACACATAAATCATACAGCCATGCTGTGCGTGAATAGAACTCGCGACCTTGTAAACGGCAGTCCTTTACATTAACCATTAGATCACACATCACACACTAGAAGACACTAGCTACCACTATGAATGTAAGCATTACTCTGGGGTTTTTAATCTGGATCGCCTTTTTAGGCGATTGATTGATTTAGAAAGACATAGAATATTAACCCAACAGAGAGTTGGCATTTCCTCTCCATGTGGTGTCAGATTAAGAATACAAGTGTCACCACCCCATCTCCTCCCAAGGGTGCTGTAAAAGTCAGCTAAGGGATATTGCACACAGATAACACCCTCTGTGAGAGACGGAAAACTCGAAAATAAACCCTGTGCCACACATCTGGTCAGCATGGCACAGTAGACCATGATCGCTTCAAAGTGAAGCAGGCCTGTGGCCAACAGTGGGACGTAAATGGGCTGGAGAGAGAGAGAGTTGGCATTTCATTAATTTATTGTATAAAATTATTTCAGAAAGATGTTCCTAAATTAATTGAAAAACAACCTAGTTTAGATGATAAAGTCAAAGCGAAGGTTCCTTCATTACTTGTGTCTCTACCGCTGCCATGCACGGGAATACTTCAGCATAAAATAAATGCAGCTGAAACTAGAAATATTGAAACTGGCAGTGTAGACTCAATGCGTCAAGAACTATGTTATTTTAAGCCTATTGAAACAACAAGTCCTACTGAGTAAGTGAAATAATATTAATAATTAACACGCTTTTATTAGCTTGGTACGTATCTATCAATGTAGATTGATTAGTGTAATCGATGTAACCATGTAATGGAATCTTTGAAAGAAATATTCACCCACTTGCAGTGGCCGGAATGATCTGAAATTTTGCACACATATTAAGGATTGATGAAAAAAGATTGGGGTTCCTTGAAATAATTGAGTTTTTTAGTTTTTCAACTAAGCAAATTATAAATACGTTAAATCTACCGAATAGAAAAGCACGAAATTTGATAAAGAGATAATTTATTAACCGTGTGATAACATATTATAATCACAGACTATATAATTATTATCTCGCTAAAAACTCTATGAGACAATAAACACGAACGTTTGTTAAATATAGTAAGCTTATTAAGCTCCGCCATATTTGTTTATGAAGAAGTTAGAAAAAAATACCTATTATTTTTTCTTTATTTTGGCCAAGAAAGTTTTAAAACCACACTTTGACACATATGACAACAAGGCGATATTGGTAAAACAATAAGCATAATCAAGATCTATAGAATTGAAATAAATGTATTTTAGGTTCCTAACAAACAAGACGTTGCCAGTACGCGTGCCAGCACTAAGAATGGACAAACAACCTTCACCTTGTAAACTAGAAGAGCCAACACGCGCCCAATATTTAGAAGCACTGTGTCGATTACGCAGTTTGTCGCTGAAGAAGAAATTGAGATCTGCTTTTGTTATTGCAGTTGACATACTAAAAGTTGGCAAGGTATAATATTTTAGTTTATTGTATGACTAGCTGTTGACCAAGACTTCGTACTGCGTACTGGTGGAATTAAAAAACATCCCCGTTCTTGCCACCTTTGTCACTGATGCTCCTCTCCTATTAGTCGCAGTGTGATGTTATACAGCCTATATATAGCCTTCCTCGATAAATGTACTATCCAACACTGAAAGAATTTTTCAAATCGGACCAGTAGTTCCTGAGATTAGCGTGTTCAAACAACAGTCAGCTTTAGAATATTAAGTATAGAGAGAATTCAGTTTATGAAAACAGAGTAATTACAGTTGTTTGTGACGAAAAGTTCCAGATTTGAATCATGTTCAAACCACAAATTGTAGTGTCTTTTTTAAAAGCTGTCTTTAGTTCTTAATTAGAAGTAATATTAGTAGGTGGTGAAGGTAAGTTTATAGTAAACTAGCTGCTGCCCGCGACTCCGTACGCGTGGAATTTACAAAACTTTTCCCCGTTTTTGCAACATTTTTCACTTCTGCTTCGCTCCTATTGATCGCAGCGTGATGGTTTATAGCCTAAAGGCTTCCCCTATAAATGGACCATCCAACAAAAAAATAATTTTTCAAATCGGACCAGTGGTTCCTGAGATTAGTGCGTTTAAACAAAAAACCTCTTCAGCTTTATAATATTACTAGCTGCCCCGGCAAACGTTGTTTTGCCATACAATTCTGTATAAAATAAAATTTCATCAAAATCGGTCCAGCCAATTTGTAGCCTATGTGTTATTCTGATGTATAAGCTATATTGTGGTAAAGTTTCATTCAAATCCATTCAGTAGTTTTTACGTGAAAGAGTAACAAACATCCATACATACAAACTTTCGCCTTTATAATATTAGTAGGATTATAGAATTATAGATATTAGTGCACATTGCTGAACATATTATGTTGGCGTAAAAATTCTGATGACTATAAATTGTAATTTTTAGGAGACTGCAGCAAATTGCGAAACTGGTCGTTCTGAGATGAAGAAAATTGCAACTAGTCCTTGTGTAGGTAACAAACGAAATTACAATAGAAATAAACATGCAAATAATTTAGGCGTCGCAAAATTTAATAATAAAAGAAATCTGAGACGCACTCGGTCCATGGGAAGCTTATCAAAAGATGAAAATGAAACAACACCGAAAAAGACTAAATTGAAACAAAGAAAAGTGTCGTCAGAACGAAAGCCATACTTGAGAAGTGACTCGAAGAAATCAAGTAGTCAAAAGGAAGCTTGCAGTCCGCCATTGATAACAGAAACACTAAATAACAATAAGGTAAATTTAGCTGTAAAGAATTTGTCTAGTCCGTTAAAAAATTGTGATGTTACTAAAATTTTGCAAGAGCAGCTTAGGATTGAAAAATTGATTGAACAAGAGAAGAAAGATTATGAATTGGCGCAGAAAATGGAAGCGGAGTGGAATGGTCGAAGGAATACCAGACGATCCACTATCAAGAGACAAGTTACCCTCAACTATGCACTGAGGCCAGCCAAAAAACTTAAGGTGTCAACTAACTGTTAGTGTTTACTGACAACATTTTTTTTGTTGTTTGTAGTAAATTACTGTTTATTTAATAATTTTTTACTTAACGCTGCGTGTTTCAAATCAAATACATTATTACCCTATATAAGATACGAAAAAATCTAATGTAGTAAACACACTAAATATAGTCCAGTGACTGAAAACTTTTTTATATAAAAAAAAATTATATAATTTTTTTTTATTAATTTATCATAAAATTTTTGACATCCAATCCAGTAGTAGATTGTAAATTTTCAAATAGTGACCTACTTTGACACAAATAAGACATATTTAATTTAAACTCTACTACTTAAAAATATCTATTATAATTTTGTATGTATTGGTCTTCTTAAAGATGAAACTTTAATTAAGTCCATGCGTTTTGCACACTACGTTGCGCATAATAATAATCTTTACTTGTTAAAAAAACAAAGTCGTTCTTTTTGTATGTATGTCCCTATGTGATATAATATCTTCAAAACTATGCAACAGATTTTGATGTGATTTTTTTAACAGATAGAATTGAGTTGGAGGGCAGATGAGAATCCTTCCTGAATGGCTTGTTTGTATAATTTACTAAGGTTTGGTTTCTAAATTCCACACATACAAAATTGCGGGTAACAACTAGTGTTATGATAAATTGAAATCCATCAAAATGTAATCTTGTAAATCATATAAATCGATAACATGAAACGATTTTATAAGTTATCTTAGGCGTGTTTATATGCATATAGGTAGGCATATATGATACGATACTATTTGATGTAATTAATATTATTATATATTTTTATTGTGATAGTACTATGTCTATATCATCTATATGTTATATTTAACAATATTATCACAACTAAATGTAAAATAATATAAAATAGTGTTATTTGTAAATAACACAACAAAATATGAGATATGTAAGGAGTTTAAACACAATATATGTCATGAAATATATAATATCAATAATTATATAAAATATTATACATAAATTACTTAGACTTCTTATAATTTAGATAGGTACATTAAATTTTTTCGTATCTGGGATTAGGTATGATTAAAAATAAAATATCAGTTCTGTAACGGTGTCACAAGGCGCTTAGTGTATACACTTAATAATATACCTACGAGTCAAACTTGACGCTTATTATTCGTGATAGGTTAAAATCTCAAATACGCTAAGTGCTGTCAAATGCGCCATATTATTCAATAGTTTGATTTTCTGTAAACAATTAACCTTATGATATCTCCTTGTAAGAATAGCGCAGACAGGATGCGTATGCGATACGTAAACGTGTGGAAATGTAAGTACGACATGTTTTGTCGTAAACATAGATTTATTGATTAACAAACTTAAATTATATAATTATACTAGCTGACCCGACAAACGTTGTTATGCCATACTAAAAAAAAGGTTTGAAAAATAGATGTTGGCCGATTCTCAGATCTACTGACTATGCATGTAAAATTTCATAAAAATCGGTCAAGCCGTTTCGGAGGAGTACGGTAACTAACACTGTGGCACGTGAATTTTATATATAAGATATTAGTATATATCTATGAAACGGAATATTTGAAAGTGATTTTCACTCACTTACAGATACAGTCAGTTACAGTAGTCGGATTGATCTGCACACATATTAAGTACTGATGACAAGGCAATAATTTAAAAAAAAGTGTTTTTTTTATTTAAAAACTCAGCACAATGTTGTACATTAGGCGGACTTAATGCTAAAAACATTATCTAGCAGCCAACCTAGGGTGAAGTAGAGATATTAGTGGTAATAGATTTAGCTGAACAGATAATCGTAACTACTACTTAATCTAATTTAAGTTCAGAAAGAGTTGCTTTCCTCAGTTGATATTGTCATCATTGCTACAAGAAACTACTTAATTGTTTTATAAGAAAAAGTGTTTGTAATGTATATAATTTAAATATGTACAGAACAAGGCTGTAAAACGAATAGAAATGATAATTTAATGTCACATTTGTTGAAATAATTAATACACAACGACTTGTTTTAGGTTATTTTATATTTAAGAACATCACAAAAGTAAAAACTAAACTATGCATTCGCCATCTTGATCAAAAAGGGAAGTTCCAAGCAGCGTTGCCAATATACACAATATATCAACAACATTAAATCCTCATGTAGTTTTATAATTTACACACCCTGACCTGTCTATTATTCTAAAGTCTATGTGTTTATTTATTCAAAGTATGTGCACGAATAATACACATAGATAAAAAAATCGGTTCGAGAAAATCTTACGATTCCACACATGACACGTTCGTTACGTACTCCACACGCTTTCAGTTTGCGCTAACTTATATGAAACTGGCAGCTTACGAATTCTCACCGATTAATTACTATAAATGTAAGTAAATTTTGTGTAAATGTATAAGTAGATAGACGTTACATCACCTACCGAATATTGTAAAAATAATATAAATGTGTCAATTTATATAACATTCTTTTGAAACTCTTGTTGAATGCTACCAATTTATCTGTTCATTTGTCAGTTTTAGAAATCGCTATTCATGTGAAGGCAAAGTATAAAATAATGAAATGGATTTTGTTGAAAGAGTTACCGATTAGTCTGGTTACCTATTTAGCAAAATTAATCTTTAGAGTGCCAGCTGAGAGGATAACTGGAAGGGTTAGGCAGAACATGTCAAGTGATGTCTCACCAGCTCCATTGGATTTCACGTACTAAAATTTATTGAACTAGTAGTCGCAATCCGTACATGATGCGTATTGATTGCACATTTTAAGCAGTTACTGATTAATATAATGAATATTTCCATTATAAATAATCATTAAAATGTATTAAAAGCAAAATTTTTTTCAGAGGTTCATTAAATTACTAAAAAATTCTTAATGAAGATGAGATGGTAGCATTATTTAATCGACTAAAATATCTTCGAAAGCAATTTATGTATTATTCTAAATAGTCTTGTGTAAACTTGTTATGCCTAGCGTCATCAGCCGCAATTGTAAGTCATACTACACATACTACTGTTCAACTATCGTATTAAAACTATGCACCTGAGCTTTAGATAAGTTTTCCACATAACGGTGTTTTGTTTTTAAATCAATGATGATGTCGGTTGATTCAATTCAATTTTGTCATTACAGTTAAACGTATTATCATTTTTCTTTTATTTCTTTTGGAATTTGTTAAGTTTATAAGAAAAAATATTCTTCTTTGCAATAAAACTTGCAATTATCAATACCCTTCAAGGTGCATGTGACTTTTGTACCAAGCTAGTCATCAAGAAATCTCAGATATACTCAAGCTTCATATCATTTAAGCTTTAAAAATTGTTTTCCTACCCACTAGTTTGGTATAGTGAGTTGACTTGTATTTTGTGGTATTGTCTGGCTCAGGTGCACAGTTACATACTATGGCATCTATCGCCCAATCGTAAATCGAAATCGTAGTCATATTTGATATAACTCTCTCATGGTTAGCTCGTAAACGACTTGCCATGGATCTCAAGACATGTGATTAACTTGTGATTTAAGAATTTTAAGTTTAAAAGTAAAATGTATAGACGTGTACGTATTTATATTGTGGTGCTCTTGGATCCGATTATAATAGAAGCTTCCACGCATTAACATTACAATATACGTATATAAAATAAACAGCGTCCACTTATTTATGCCTTTCAGTTCTTATTTTCAATCCAAAACTTGACGAAACTAAATCAATTGAATTAATGTATCTTATTGAGAAAATTCCATCTAAACATCAAACGTTCTATATCGCTTATTGTGTGAACCTGGTTATTTACAATACGCTGAATAATTTGAAGATTTTTTTTTGCATGCACCACGAATTTTATATTCAGTCCATTATTGTATAAATATTCGGCAGGATTTTTAGATTTATTGCAACCTTCAAAGTTATTATGTACGCTTTATACCTATGTACATCACATAGGTATAAAGCATACTGTGTTACAGTTGGTTTCAAATTGTTTTTGGTAGGTAAATGAAATTCTCGACGTCAGTCCGTTAACTTTTTAGTGTTGGGCACTTACTAGCTCCACTTTGGGAGGGATTATGATCTACTCGCTGACCAGGGCGTTGGCACAGAATTTATTTTCGAGTTTTCTGTCTCTTCATGATGTTATCTGATAACAATTACCTGGCTCTTACGCCAACCTCGGGAGGAAAAGGTGTGGTGACACTTGTATCTTAATCCGTCACCACGTGTTATAAAATGCCTGTAATTCACACTATTTTATACCTCTAAAGATACTTACTGTGTAGGGTAGGGTAGTGTGCGAACTAAACGTTAAACCTCCAAACTAAGCACATGTTGAAAAGGAGAACTATCAGTGACTTCCACCTCTGATTGATGCTTAAAGGGAAAAGGATGGGCAGTATTTTACAGAACAAAAAATATTTTTTGTTAAAAACATTTATTTCAAACATTATGAAATAAATACAGTCATAAGTAAATCAACTTATGATCGGTTTTTGTTTGACACTTCTTCGATAATACGCTGGATGATGCGTCGCCCGATCACCACAGTATATTCTTAATTCAGAAATTGAAATATGGCGTTGGTTGGCACGTCAGGTAATGACATAACTAATTTAAAATCTTTCACTTGGGACAGGGATGGTGGAAATCTTTATTATAAACGGTAGGCTGGGTACCACCGTGACGGTACCGAGGCCGCGTCAGTGCTTGGCAGGCTTTCAGCACTTGTAAACGGCCTGCTTTTAAAATGGACGGGATGATTAAAAAATACATTTAACACAATATTCTTTCTTTAAAATAATACTAGCTGACCAGGCAAACGTTGTTTTGCCGTATTAAAAAAAAAGGTTTGAAAAATAGATGTTGGCCGAATCTCAGACCTACTGAATATCAGTGGCGTGCACAGGAATATGACACTGGGTATGCGTCGTAGTACTCAGTCACAAAAACTTTTATAGATTTTTAGCATAGCCACGCGACGGATCTCTAAGTCGGAAACCATGCCAACAGAACAAATTTAAATCTGAATATCCCGAATCAGTCCACACTGTACTAGAATTACTAAACAATAACTACGTACGTACATACATACGTACATGTACGTATGTACATACGTTTCATAACTTTTAACATGAAATTTTCGAGTTACATTACCTACCGTTTTGCTGTCTTAGTTGTTCTCTCACAATTTGAATCTTTTCACTGAATGACAATTGTGAGAACTTTTTATTTTTAATTTTTAACAAACACACACTATCAACACACATTTCACAATCAAATAACATTTTAAAATCAACAAACGAAAATCCATACAATTATTAAAATATAGAAACTCAATATTAAACAGTTCAATGAATCACATGAAAAAAAAAATGGCCTCCGTCGAACCAAAATATTTCTGCTATATAAATAGATAAAACTAAAAATGCATAGTCTGCATACGTGATTTATTAGACTTCCGACTATTATATTTATTCGGATTATAGGTAACGAACGAACGCCGAATACTCGCGAAAACATCCGATCGCCAAAGCATGCCGCAGGAGTTACGGTACACGGCGTCTTCAATATGCAAGCCTGTGTGCGTTTGTAAACTGTGCACGGACACCAAAATTTCTACACACATATGAACTCATGGTGTCGAGCTTACTTTCGTCCGTCTGACCAATATTATTCCTTCGCCAAACGCCTGGCAAAAAGCACCAATTTGCAAGCACATATTGGTGCTATTTATGAATTATTAGGCGTTTTTAAGTTATAATATTTTGTTTAATTAATAGTAAATAAATGAGTAGTCATCTAAAACATACGAACGTTTTATTAAAATATCTGTGAATGGCAAGTAAAGCAATGCTTTTCTGCCTTTATGGAGCGCACGCCCCTGCTGAATATGCATATAAAATTTCATAAAAATCTGTCTAGCCGTTTCGAAAGAGTACGGTAACTAACACTGTGACACGTGAATTTTATATATTAGATAAACAACTGATGAGTCCCTTTTATTTCTTCAACCTCGGGGCATTGTTCCAGAGGCGTGGACCAGGAGAGTGGTAAAAGCGGCTTTTATCACCCTATCTCGCTCTTGAGCCACGTCTTTAAGTTGTTTTTGGGAGTCATTACAAATCGACTCTCGCGCAGGTTCGACGACTTCCCGAACAAGCCAGTTTCCGAAAAGGCTTTAGTACCATAGACCACAGACACGCTGCGCCAGATTATACAGAAAGCTGAGGAGTATAATCGGCCTCTGTGTCTATCATATCATCATATTATACTATCATATTGTCATACAAATGTTTGTACTGCGTCTGGGTGTTTCTATATATTATAAGTATGTATTTACAAAAAAAAAAAGTAGTATATGTATTCTATCCGTATTCTGGTACCCATAACACAAGCATATAAGCTTAGCTTGGGACCAGAGGACGTTGTGTGAAATGTCCATTAATATTTATTTATTATTTATTTATTTATTTATCGTACGTGGACTATGAGAAGGCCTTCGATTCGGTCGAGAGTTGGGCGGTGCTGCAGTCCCTCCAGCGGCGCCAAATTGACTACGGGTACATCGAAGCATTGAAGTGTTTGTAATTGTGCGTTTCTAACGCCTCCATGTCAGTCCGAATCCAGGATGGGAGCACAAGACCAATTCTACTGCAGAATGGTGTCAGGCAGGGGGACGTAATTTCCTGGAAACTGTTGAATGCAGCATTGGAAGACGTCTTCAAGCTCCTCAATTGGGCCGGACTTGGCATCAACATCAACGGCGAATACATCACTCATCTTCGATTTGTAGACGATATTGTGGTCATGGCAGAATCTCTGGAGGACCTTGGCACAATGCTCAATGACCTCAGCAGTGTCTCCCAACGGGTTGGCTTGAGGATGAACATGGATAAAACCTAGGTCATGTTTAATGTCCATGTCACTCCGGCACCAGTATGTGTTGAGAATGCGATTCTCAAAGTTGTCGATCATTAAAGTCGTAAACTCAGAGTCGCGCAGCGTGTTATGGAGAGGGCTATGCTCGGTGTTTCCCTACGTGATAAGATCCGAAAAGCGGAGATCCGTAGAAATACCGGTGTTTACGACATAGCCCGAAAAGTTAGCACGTTGAAGTGGCAATAGGCAGCCCACATCGCACGTTCATACACATACATAAAGAAAAAGTTAATTTTTCTTGCTTTTATGTTGGCAACGATTTTAATTAAATCATTTATTTTTATATCAATTTTGGATTCTATACCTACTTAGTTTGTCATCTCTGTCTTGGGTCATGGTTAAACGAAGATAATTTTTTTTTAATTTTTAACAGGATTTTTCACCTTGTGCTACTGTAACAGGCAGTGCTATATATATATACGCAGAGCTGTTGAGATATTGGGAAATAAGGAAATTAAATTATTGGAATATATATAGCTTAAAATATCAGTGGGAGTACTAGTTGATGCATTGCATTGCCGAAAGCGTTATAAAGTAAAAAATAATATATTTGTAGTGACTATTTTTTTTATTGCGCATACATATTTGTCGTAAGAAACAAGTTTATGAAACTGTGCAATGGCGTTAAGTTCAATGAAATATCCAAAAATTTTGTACCCCTTGCACCCCCAGGTGGTCAAGTCTACTATTTTGGAACAATTGTCATACCGGCACGATGCAACTGCAATACCGTTGCAATTGAAGTCAAATGTCCGTAGTCTGCTATATGAGTTCATAATGGTCGTTCAATGGTAATGGAATTGTCGGTCTCTTTTATCTATGCAATGAATTTTCGGTCTCTTTTATCTATGCAATGAATTTTCGGTCTCTTTTAACTATGAATTGTGTTAGAATGGCATGTATGTGTTGCCGTTTTTAAAAAATGCGTTAGTCGAAGTGATTTTCGAAAAACTACTAATAAATTTAAACATTTAATCATGCTAGACTTCGTTTAGATATATTTGTACATACTATTTATTAGTATAAAAAGCAATGTGAAGTTTAGGAGATCCGAAATTGCAATAAATTACAAAGAACAATTTCTAATATTTCTATCTATCTATTTTTTATTTATGGCAATCTGTCGACACAGGACAATTTCAAAATATTACTGTCAAATTCAAAATAGCAGACTACCGAATACCGAAACATTTCAGTCATTGAATTGCGATTGTGTACGAGACTAGCAATTTATGTCACTTTGACAATTGTAATGCAAGTCAATGATGAAGTCGTAATGGCACCACTATGACAAGACATTAATAGTAGAGTACCAAAAACTTTACAATTGCACCATAATGGTATCATTGTGGTACAATTGTGACACCATTGAAACACCCGACTCGGGGCCCTGGTAAAGACGGCCCTGCTTGTGTCGATAATTTGATATTTTGGTCCCATGTGGCCAAAATATCTGCACATTATTTCACTATAATTCTCAATGATAGAAAGATTATAGAGTAGTAACTAGTATGTGTTTGTTGTCTCATAGAACAACAATTTTGTGTATGATATATTGTATATACTTACTTTTGTCATCAAGATCTAGTAATACTTACCAGGAATGTTGCATCATACAAAGTAAATATCTGTTCTATAGTCCTTTAATCCTGCAATGTTAAGCTTTGCTCAGTACTTTTTATAATTAATTCTATATAGTCTGTTTTATTAAACAAAATAATAATTACCACCAACTTTAACAGTCAAACTCACATTGTATAGCATTCTTGACAAGTCATTTATCCAATATAGCTACTGCACAGAAAAAACCAAATACATATTGCATACAGAATGTGACCATACCATTAATGACACACACATCACTTACCACTGTTCCTGAGGTTGTGAATACAGATCAGCACATGCCAACAGCCAGACTGTAGATCAATGCTTACATGTATCTCTCATAGCTGTACATACCCAATGACTTCTTGACATCCTTTTCTTTGTTCCATACATCCAATCAGATGTACTTTCATACCCAATTTAGCTGGGATAAAGTATAACTTACACTTACTTACTTATGTATTAAATGCACTTAAACAGTACATACATAAAGGTGACAAACTTACCCACACTTAACTACAATTAAACATCCATCTCAGAATAACATACACCTTTATTGAACTAAAATTCCTCATCACACCCATCACAATAGTTACACACAATACTCTAGTCACCTTACAACTAATACATCATCATTTGGATCTTAGTTCGTCCATAAAATCATTCTGTGATAGTCCTATCACTTCATAACTTTACAAAGAAACATAAATTTATTCAAAAGTTCAGTTATTAAAAATAGTTGTTATTGTTACCATACACACACTCAGTTCATCTCTGTAACAATGGTTTGGTGGGGTGCTCACCTCATGTCTGGGTCTTGTTATTCCATCCACCGCCTGAGCCAGAACTAGACCCACCCCCACTGCCGCCACTACCACCATTATTCCAATTACCTTGCCCACTTGGCCAATTTCCTTGATTCCAGTTTCCTTTTCCTGAGTTCCACCCTTGGCCACCTCCATTTCCACCCCCTTGATTCCATGATTGTGGTGGACCATTTTGTCCCCAGTTCTGGTTACTGTTCCAGTTGCCTTTGCCTTGTGGTGGACCTCCTTGCCAATTATTTGGTCCAGAATTTCCTGGACCTCCTCCCAGAAATCCCCCCCAACCAGCTTGATTAAGCGCAGCTGCTACAAGACTGATAGGTAAGTTAAAGTTAGAAGGTGGACCACCATTAGGATTAATACCTAAGTTCTGCATGTTTAATGAATCAATATTACTATTGTTGCTTGGACCACCACCTGATCCAGATCGGCTACTTCCTTCCCAATTATTTGGGCCATATGACTCTTCTTTCCAATTTTGATTGCCTTTTGCTTTAATCTTTGGTGCAGCACTAGACACAGATACAGATGCTCCTTTGATGACATGGTCTTCACCACACAGACTTTGTGCTACTTCTGGATCTAAAAATGTAACAAACCCAAAAGCTCTGAATGGCCGTGGCACAAACACGTCAGTAACTTCACCAAACTTAGAGAAATATTCACGTAGATCATCAGCACTCATATCTTCTGTACACCTTCCTACAAATACTTTGCATGGCATCTGTGGAACTACACCTTCTTTTGAGTTAGGAATACGAACATCTACCCAACGACCGTCTATATTGTGCCTTTGAGCTAATGCTCTCATCTGGGAGGCGTAAGTTGCAAAGCGAATAAATCCAAAACCTTTGAAAGCCCCACCTTTGTCTTTCTTAAGCTGCACCATGACAACTTCACCAAACTGTTCAAAATATTGTTTTACAGATTCCTCTGTTGACTTCCATGGTAAACCAAGACATATTAAATCTGAACATGTTAATTTTTTTTCCAAACGCTTGGTTTTAGCAGCTGAATTGTCGGAGGATACATCTTCCATTTTACGTTTGTTTTCTTTGGGAAATACGCATATGTAAAGATGTTTACCCCACCCTACTTCAGTAGGTGGATGTAGTTTACCATCATTAAGGCGTATACCTCGTATAGACTTGCTTTCTGGGTGTCGATATTTTAGTCCGCAAGCACCAGGGAACTGTGCCACCAGAGTAGATAGCAGAAGGGTGCCATCAAGTTCATATGGAATTTCCACAGCATTGGATTCGTCTTCATCTTCACTAACCTTTATGTATTCAAAATAATCCTCACCATTATAGTTTTCTTCTTTAGAACACATATTTACCGTGAAATTCAGAAATATTAACACTAATAACGTGGTATAAATCAAATCTGAATTATAAAAATTAATACGGGAACAAAATGGCTACCCCAAACGAAATGAACTTATTGAAGTGACATGACAATGTCATTTTGAAATGACAAGACATTGACAAATCACAAAAAGAAAGAGAGACAACAAACATTCGTTTCGAAACCATAAATTAAAAAGATAACCTCCGAACCATTTCCGAACGTCTCAGTTAAAAATCTTATATCATTGGTTTTATGTACCTATGTTATTACATATTACTCTTTGGCTCATAGCATGTTAACATTACCAATTTTCTTGAAATAACCAAACTAAATACTCGTAGCCTATTTTGAACTGTTATTTTAATTACCTACTCGTAGATCCTATGCCATCCAACCACTGCCAATCCGACAGTCCATCGCTCAACAAACAAAATAGGTTATTCTCGCATAGATAGAGAACAAAGAGTAAAATAATATAGATATAACATAGAGAACTTCGCGTGTGATTTTGCGGATTTTGCTACGACCAATGACAACATAATGACAATGCGTTATTCTATATCCCGCGACTCACATTTTCGTCCATTATTATAGTCGTTAGCTAAAATCTCGCTCAAAGAGTATAATAATATAGATATAACGCTCGCTCGCTCAAAGAGTAATATAATAATGATCTCGCTATTGGGGGTGATTTGTGACTTATTTATATAAACAAAGTCGTTATTTAATAAATATTAATCAATATATATTCAAAGACATTTCACACAACGTCCTCTGGTCCCAAGCTAAGCTTATATGCTTTTGTTATGGGTACCAGAATACGGATATAATACATAAACTACATTTCTTTTGTAAATACATACATATAATAGATAGTAAACACCCAGACGCAGTACAAACATTTGTATGACAATTAAAAACATCACACAAATGATTGTCCTGACCGGGAATCGAACCCGAGACCTCGTGAAAGGCAGTCCGTTATATGAACCACTAGACCACGGGGCCCGTCATTTTGTATCTATGTATGTCCCTATGTGAGCTTAATGCTTATGAGAGGAACTATCCTCATAATAATAGCCTCTAAATATCAAATGTTAATAATATTTGTCGGCAAGGTGAGTGTGGTTAGTGCTCTGACAACATACTAGCTGTCTTCACGTCTGAATTGCACATTCACTGTGGTGTGGAATCCAGGCGTGAGTCCACAGGTGGAGTGTAGCCGTTTGCGAAGCATAAAGAATATTATGAAGAATAAGATATTTAAAAAAAAATATTTCTCACATTGATTTATTTCTCTATATCAAAAAGACATAAATAGGGTAATCACATAATTTGTTAATATTACCGGGATTTTAAGCACGTTAATAACTGTTAAAAAGGCACAATACCTCTGCTCCCGACGTGTCCCGACGTTTCGAAACGTATAGTCCCGGTAATATTAACAAATTATGAGTTCAAATCGCGTAAGTTTGAAGTCAATAATCATAATTACCATTAAATAATAACGTTTAACCTTACAAAATAAATTATCGACGAAACGTTATTAAACACTTTTTCTTATGTAAACAATAGACGCTTGTGGACCCGCTCACAGTTTCTCTTCCAACATTCGTTGGTCAAAAGAGGCTTCCTATTGGCTCATTGTTTTATATTCGCAAACGTCTAGTTTCTTCTATACCTAGTTCTTGATATTGATAATCGTGTTGATGACTAGATTTTTTGCTGTGACACGGCTTGTGTATCCTGCAGTTCATAATCTTTATTGAGAAAAGCTTCTTCGAACCCCATATAGGCAGGTATTACCTTCCTTAATGGGGTACCCCGTCTTACCTTGCTACCCCACCATACCCCCTTTCCCTTATCCCACTGAACTTAATTCTAGCTCATGATTTTAGCATTCATGATCGATCCTGGACTTGATTTCTTTTCGCTTCGAAGAAGCTTTTGTCAATAAAGATTATGTACTGCAGGATACACAAGCCGTGTCACAGCAAAAAATCTAGTCATCAACACGATTATCAATATCAAGGAGATTTATTCAAAAATACAAATATATTTTAATGTCAATTGAATTAAAATTAATATTATTATGACATTAAGACGTGAACGTGTAGTCAACTTATACCTTCCTGCCAACTAGTTTACCTTGAATGTTGACTTTTACATTCGCTGAATTTAAACCTAAAAATTCCTTTATTATTTGATTAGAACACGGATGTAGGTATACCAATTTCAAATACCTAATCTGTGTATTTATGTTATGAGCCAAAATAAGTTGCGACATGCTTTTATCCTTATTTTTACCTCGTTTCTACAGTGAGGCTTCTTGGTCTTGTACTTGATTTGATCTCAAATGTCTTAACAATAAAAAGAGGTAACTACGTCTGCGAATAGACAGTACTGGTATATAATTCATTCAGGGTACTGTATTTAGATAGGCACGTATACACCTCTAAAATTAAACGATACCTAACAGCAGGTATTGCCTTTTACTCTTTTAATCCTTAGCTGGCACTTACCTACAGCAACCTGAAATAAGACTTAGTTTATTGAGTACTAGCTGGTGCCTGCAACTACGTAGGTGCGCGTGGAATTTGAAAACAAACCTTAATAAATTTTGTAAAAAATGCCATACTCTAGAACTATTCTATCTATTAAAAAAAACCTTTTGAAAGTATAAGCTCACATAGGAACATACATACAAAAATAACGACTTTGTTAGGGTTCCGTACCCAAAGGGTAAAAACGGGACCCTATTACTGAGACTTCGCTGTCCGTCCGTCCGTCCGTCCGTCCGTCCGTCCGTCTGTCACCAGGCTGTATCTCAAGAACGGTGATAGCTAGACAGTTGAAATTTTCACAGATGATGTATTTCTATTGCCGCTATAACAATAAATACTAAAAATAAAATAAATAAATATTTAAGGGGGGCTCCCATACAACAAACATGATTTTTTTACCGTTTCTTGCTCGATACTAATAACGTTGCCTTATGTTGCATAGATAATGGTACGGAACCCTTCGTGCGCGAGTCCAACTCGCACTTGACCAATTTTTTTTTATTAGGTAAAGATTAATAGGCATGAGATATGTCAATAAGAAATTTAAAAAAACTAATCACTACTTTTAACATTTAATTTAAAACTTGATTAATATAAAATGTCTCAAATGTATTATTGTCTTCTAAATCTGCAGGTATATGAAATACCAAACAAGATTATGAACTTTCAATCTCGATTGGTAACGCCAAAACCGGTTGGTTGGGATCATCAAACGACACGACATGACATTTACAACACAAATTTATGTTTGATATTTACGTAATTATTTTAATACTTGGTTCATAATACGACAACGCGAAGTCCATGTGGTGACGGACTAAGAATACAAGTTAGTGTCACCACCCCTTTTCCCTACTAAAGTGAAGGAGGCCCGTGCCCAACATTGGAACCATATTGGACTGGAGAGAGAAAGAGAGAATACAACGCGAAGGCTTGCTATTATATTGTGTGAATGTTCGATCAAAAATGTCATAAACTACTACAGCCAGGGCTCTTTTTTACATGAGTAAATGTCGATTGTTATTTTGTAATGTATCTATGTATTTACAAAAGAAAAATAGTTTATGTAGTCTATCCGTAGTCTGGCATCCATGCCCTTAACACAAGCATAAAACCTTAGCTTGGGACCAGAGGATGTCGTGTGAAATGTCCATAAAAAATGCACATAATAGAGACTTTATAGTCGCGAGGCCCTGGTAATGTGATCAGTGGATAAAATGACAGGCCCTGCTTCTCGACTCCTAATGATGTCGCATTATTTCGGACAGATAGATCACCTTCGTGCCGTCCTACCTATAAAAAACATTGAGTTATATTTGGTACCTACACATAAACATATAGCCATGTTAAAAAGGTTTTAGTCATTGTTTATTAACGCGCTTCGTGGTGGAGTGGTTCATGTAACGTACTGCCGATCACGAGGTCGTGGGTTTGATTCCCGCTTGGGAAAATCATTTGTATGATATTTATAAATGTCATACAAATGTTTGTACTGCGTCTGGGTGTTTACTATGTATTATATGTATGTATTTACAAAAGAAAAGTAGTATATGTATTCTATCCGTATTCTGATACCCATAACACAAGCATATTATAAGCTTAGCTTGGGACCAGAGGACGTTGTCTGAAATGTCCATGAAGATTTATTAATATTTATTTATTATATAATGTTACCAGAAAATAAAACTTTGTCTCTTTCGGTCTCAGTTTTACGGAAGAAGACACTAGTCCCTTAAACACAGGTCACTGCTTCCCTACCTCTGGAGTCAAGGTGCCATGGGTACCAATTCTAAATGCAACTTTGTAAAGTTAGCAAAAAATGAAAATCGATTAGTTATGTTAATTATTTACACCATTCGGCAATGTTAACAGAACTTTGCACAACATTCTAAGTAAATAAATAATGGAGAAAAATACTTACACCTACTCTACTTTTTTATGGCATATGATTTAGCCATGAAGGTATAGATAAAAATGGAGTTCAGACTCTGAATACCTACTTGAAGCAAAAATGATGTATGGCTATCTCGCTCACTGTGGTCAAACCCTTTCTTTCTAAGTAGGGTAACCTTTATTGTATTTCTTCCAGGACAAAACTTCAAGTAGTTGTGTTCCATATAGTGTCAACAAAATGTTCACTTCTAAGACCTAGCCCGTATAGATTTTATATGTCGAGATACTTTATGTACTGTGCGTAAAAAAAATACTCAAAAAACAAACTTATTTATTTATTTATTTATTTATTTATTTATTTAATATTATTACATGCAAATAGTATAAAGCAAGAACATATTGTTAAATAGTTTACAAGAGTTATACGGCAACTATACTAAATTGGCTTTGGTACCCATGGTAAGATTTAACTTGTGTTATGGGTACCAGTACCTCAAACGTAACAATTTAAAAGGTAATATAATATGTATTGTATACTAGTTAAACAGATACAACATTAAAATATGTCCTGTGTATGTTTACAATAATATTATTTTAGTCAAATTATAGACAAATGTTATAAACCTGGGTGTATTTGATATGAATGAGTGGGGTGTGTGTGTGTGTGTATGTGTGTGTGTGTATGTTTACTGTAATTTATGAATTTAGTTTTATATAGGAGTGATTTTTAATAAAGTTTCTGTTTGTTATCGCGTGAAAGTTTGGATAATTCTAGTTTTTTAACAGTAACTGGAGGTTCGGTTGTTAAATTTATTATTCTTTTTACATTTTTAAACACGTAAAATTTCCTAGTTCGTATGTACGATGTACCTATAGAATATTGGTGGGAAATAGATAATTACTAGAACAAAGGTGTAGTTCCTACGGCAATACGAAATTAATGAATGATTGTGAGATCTGCTTGAGATAAAATAATAATAATTTACCTTTATTTCAGACCTAAATACATGTTACAAAGATACAGAAAAATGATTCCAACGAATTGAGAACCTCCTTTTTTGAAGCCGGTTAAAAATAACAAGGTGTTAGTAATTTCTTAGTAAACAAAACAAGTTACACAATAAAATCTATTTGGCATACCTAAGTGGAAACATAACTTTTTGTGTAGGTAGCGTAAAAACGAAAAAGGGTTATTGTACTCATATTTTTAAACATGTACTGTTATTATGGGACCAACCATGAAATCGCAAAAGATATATGTTTCATTAATTTTGCAGATTAATTAAACATTATGAATACATACTGGACAATAGTTTTTCCTAGATTTCTGGGTTAGCCAATGTATTTTTAATTATTAATGTCAGTTAAAGGGCAAATTCGGTCAATAATACTTCTGAAAAAAAAAAATACGTTACGTTGATTAAAATTAGTTTGTCGGAAAATTTGTAGTTAATAGTCATTTTAACTGACAATATGAATGTGGTTAAAAGTGGCTGACGGAAGAACGGAGAATCAGTCAAAATCAATTTTTACGTATATTTCTGTCTACAGCGTTTAAAGGAACCTATCATGAATGGCATGACGGGAGCTAAAAACCTAACCCACCCTTGTCGGGTTGCCCTTGGCTCCCTGTGCCTTGTGTTCCACTACTTGGCGCTAGGCAAGTCAGTTAAAATTACATTTAAACAGCTATATTGGGTAAAATTAGTTTTGAATAATTTCAGTCAAAAGTACTACTGTCGAGAGCTTACAGTCTATTGAGTGGTTATAAGTTTTGACTGTGACATATATCATAGGGGGCTATAATAGGAACGATAATAAAGTTACAAAAAAAGGGCAAAAAAGAAACAACAGCACTTTCCAAATTAAAATCATTTAATAACTTTTCTTTTATACATGACTAAATATTATTGTTTTGTGTAATTTCTGTATGACTCTTTAAGTGTTAAAAAATGAATTTGCAATTTTCTTAATTAATACGCTTTCATGCAAATCATTGCAATAAATTGAGTCCATGATGGGATGCTTAAACATTTCTTGCAACAGAGGAGTAAAATGTTGTGATACAACATTAATTAATTTGTTTTCTATATTGTTTTCTCTGAGTTGGCCCATCAGGAAGGATTACTTTCATAAATGCCAGAGCTAGGATTTGGTACACCCAGAGTAGCTACTTGCCCCATAGACTCTTCCTGTAATGAACTGTCTATCTGAAAATTATAATATATTTTACAAAATATAGCCTTTTGCCATATATTCGAACTACTACATTTCTGAAACATAATAATAATGTAAGGCTCTCATTAGGCAGTCGGATCGGGGGGGGGCTGGTTCAGAAAGCAGCAATTATCTCTGGAGCCTTGAGCGCCGGTAGTTTGGAAAATGTTCCTGATACTGGTGGGGTATTTTTTTTCATATTAGTTTTTATATTCCATATACATTCAAATATTTAACATTGTATAACATGTGAGACAATTAAAGGAGTTTGTAAATAGATACTTGAAATTTTACCTTGCAAGGTGATACTGCTTCTTGATTTGTAATTATAGTAGGAACTGCTGTTTGTTTTAAAAAATCCTTGCACTTTCATAAAATTTCATTTTCAATGGTACAATGGATAACCATAATTTCCTCTGGGTACTATTTTTAGGAAATCTAAAAAAATAATATTGTAGGTAAGTATATTAATGTTGTAAATAATGTGAAATAAAAATTAAATGACCAAGCAAACATGTATAATTTAGTTCAGGTCCCACAGAAAGTCCTAGATATGTCCTCAGTATGGTCATACTATTTCAAAATTACTTCTTGTAAACAAGAAAGATAAAATTGCACTAAGTCCATGAAATTCAATGTAAGACTATTAGATCTTTACATCGTTATCAGTATAGTTAGTTAGAAGTATGCTGAAAACATTGTTTAATCATTTTATGAAGTATTTAATTGAAAATACAAAGAAATATGTTTGCAGTTATTCAATGCCAGAAATCACGATCTAAACACTTACGCGTGAAATTGTATATCACCTCCTGGACACCACGTACTACCGCAACCACGCACTACACAAGTTTGCACCATTTCTTTAATTATAAAAATAATTAGAGTCGAAAATTTGAAACGAAGCTGTGAACCGTAAAGTAAACAACCGACATATTGGCACAATTTTGTCGACAACTTGACATATGGTGACCAATGTTGCCAAATTACGAAATCCTTAGGAAATGGGGAAAATAATTCACTGATTCGTCAACCATGAAAAGCATCCGTGATCTACTATTTTATTATTTTTAATTTCATTCATCGTATTTCAACTAGTTATTTATAGTTACGATTAAACACTATCAAATGACAGTGTTTAACTTGTGATTTGATATGTGTGGTGACTCTTTTTAAGAATTTACTAGGAGATTTTAATAAGGAGATAGCAGTACTAAGGCCACACTAAAAAGAGAGGTCAGACCACAGAGAGTGAGATAGAGATACGTAGGTATTAGCCTCAAACCGATGTTCCAAGTATGGCCTCCTTTTTTTTATCTATACCTTCATGGATTTAGCGTCGTAATTAAACAAAACATTACTTTAATGCTGAGGCGGAAACTCTGATGTTCTAGGCGTTCGAATTTTTGTTTATTGAAGGCCAGTCACACTTCCTTCCTTTCTTGCAATTTCAATACTAAGTAATTTATGTAACGAACGCGCATGCAATTACAAAATTAAAATAATTTTAACAATTTTGTATTAATAACTGAAATCTATTCTTTAAGTTGAATTTTATTTAATATTATATAATCTTTATAGATAGAAGGCTGAAAAATAGTTATTAATATTCCCAAAACTACCACGATACTAAATGATAGATATTGGTACTTAACTAAAATAATCTACTTAGTTTAAAAACTAAAAAACACGCTTAATATTATCCTGAATATTTTTTTAATGATTGCATTGTCATCAATACTCAATTCTATGCTACCTACTTACAAAACGTGGACAGTTTATGTTGTCAGAGACTTATGTTTCTGTTGTCACATGTTGTCACAATCGTAGTAAACACAAGTAAACAATTATGATATTTTTACCTAATTCTATAAACAAAGCGTTTTTATGTGAAATTATCTGATTGTATATGAAAGGCATACGTAGAAACACAATAATCTTGGTGAGTCTACTCATATACAATTAAACTATTACGTGTATATCTAATTAAAAATACAAGCGTGGTCATAGGGATACTTCAACATTTCAACATGCTATTCTAGTAATTCTGATCAAGGAATTAGGATTATTCTTTTAAATTATTGCATTGTCATCGGTCCTTGTTAGGTGTGAAAAATTTCAGATCAATCCGTCTACTGCAAGTGGCTGAAAATCGCTTTCAAAGATTCCGTTACACAGATTAATACATTGATAGATACATACCAAACTTATAAAAGCGTGTTAAAATGAAAACAACTATGGCGTATTTTTATTATTGGCTATTTCGTTGTGCACATTTTTATTAATTGAAATCGTTAGTCTATAATATACAGATTTTCTAATAAAATAGTTCTTTTAACATTGCTGACTTGTGTCATTGACACTATTAATTTTCATTTTTTAATTAAGTTAAGCTTAGTTATGTACGTGGAATCGGTACCAATATTCTTAAACATTTCATTACACCTTCACATAAATGACATAGTAACCTACGCCTACTCTCTCTCTCTCCAACCCATTTACGACGTCCCACTGTTGGGTAAGGCCTTCTCCACTTTAGGAGGGATTATGGTCTACTGTGCCGCGCTGACCAGGCGTATTGGCACATGGTTTATTTTCGAGCTTTCCGTCTCTCACAGAGATTTTATCTGTGTGCAATATCTCTTGGCTGACTTTTACGGCAACCTTGGGAAGAAATGGGGTGGTGACACTTGTATTCTTAATCCGTCACCACAAGGAGAATACTACGCCTACTGAAAGCTGAATACTCTTTTAACTTTTAATGGACGCCAACTTCTTACTTACATTACCGGCAAAATTATTATTTGCCTGTAAGTAAGCACAGTTAATGATCCATCTCCCTTTTCGTCTGGGTTAAAATTATTTACGCCTACGATACGCGTAAGATTTTGTGGCGTAAGCTAGCCCTAAGACTCATACGTGCCTAGTTTATTGTTTTGTAACCAAATATAAGAGGGCGCAATAATTTCAATACAAGTTTTACAACATTTCTCTGTTAGGAACAAAGAGAGGCAGGCGGGTCGTCGGGTCCCCTTCACCGATTGCAGGAAGCCAGTCCAAGGTGAACGATCACTATAGCAGCATTCCCTTAATAAATAAAAGTCATATTCAATACGTCAATATCTTCCTATTTGTTTGCTTCCGAATGTGTGACCTTATACAAATTATAATTATTGCTAGTCGTTGGAAAGTTGTATTGCAAAAATATAGAAAAAATACTCACCAATACAATGTGTAGTTCTATTACATTACAAACTTATTTATAACGTAGCTAAACTAAGAACCAAAGAAAATTAAAAAAGAAATGATAAGTGGGTGACGATGGAAGTCCAATAACTGCGATGTGGATGAATTTTTCATTCCTATTGTTAGAATATTTTTTAACTAAATAAGTAATTCTTAAAAATATATTAGGTACGTATGCGAAGTTGAAGGTTTAGAAGGCATTACAAAACATCGAAACATTTATGTTCCTACTTACGTAATTTTATTGCTTTACTGAAGCAATTACTAAACTCGTAGTTTAAAACTATTCGTATGTAGCCACTTATCACTAGATTTAATTTAAAATCTTTTATAACTGTTCCACGTCAATCAGCTATATAAATAAATGAAATTTTGTCGTAATAGTAGTTTTTATTGACAAAAAAAAGAAATGAAATAAAATAAGTATAAACTCTGTCCAGTTCCTAAAAATCAAACTGCCGAAAGATTAAATTTTGGGCGAGCCTACCCAGAATTTTTGAATATTTTGAAGTTTTTCACCGAGTGCCCATACATTTGAGGTAGACATAGGTAGCTGTGTGTTTATTATTCCGAGTGCGTCAGATGGACCGTGGAATTTCGCCGCCATTACCGTGGCGGTCGCGGTCAACCAGCGGCCACTGACACCAACTTGCATTGCTTTTTTAACACAAAACCCCACAAGAACAAACTTAATGTCTTAAACAAAGAAAGTCGAAGAAAATGTTTCAAAATTGATTTTTTCCTACAAGGTGTAACTATTTATCGGTGATTGTGATTCTAGAGGATGCTGTAAGTAGTAGATACATATTTGGCAGTATTAAGATTTGGACTGTTGGGAGTTATGTAATTCAGCCCAGTGTATTCTGTTGTACAAATATGCAGGAATGCAAACCACAGTACAAGAAAATAGAAAATCTCAATATGGTTTCTTAGTTTTACCATCACCAATACATTAATAGTAAATTTTGGTTCAGGTTTATGGTAGGTGTAGGTTTTGATGCTGGTTTTGTTATCGGCGCTAATAGTTTATTTATGGAACAAAATAGAATAGGCTGACGCAAAGTAGAATATGTATCCTTAATCAAAGACGAAACCAGCAATATAATGCAATATATGGATTATTTTTGACGTGATACAGATCTACTTTATTTGCCGTTTTAGGGCATGAGAGTAAATTTTTATTGTGCGCTTATTGCTTTATGGCGCTTACACATCGCCACTGAAGTCGTTACAGACGTAGAATAAAGGATAAACAAAGAAGTATAACTTCTTACGTTTATACATACTTAATTAGGTCCTGTATAGGTACACTTATTTTTTTAATTGAACTGTGTATATGAAATAGTTATATGTCTTGCTAAAACACTTACCTACCTATTAGTAGGAATAGTAGGTGTCTATCTATCTATAGGTATATTATAAGTGATTTCACGGCAACTTCATGCACTCTGTACTGAGGCCCATTACGATATGAATAAATTCAATCTATTGCATCCAAAGCGAGGTGAAAATCATTGGTCTGGATTACGTAAAAAAGAAATCTAAATCTTGATAATAAAACTAACAATCTCGCAAAGCGTCTACATACATTTTTTATATTTTCCCGTTTCATAGCTTTCAACACGCGGCGCGGGCGGCGTGCTCTCTTGTTTATCAATTAGTCCGGATTCACCATTCAAAGTCATCGCCCATAATATAGGTGTTACGTGAGCAGAATATCTATACCTAATTTTCACCTGTATTGCCCCGATATTCATTTAATAACCGGATCAATTGGATGATGTTTTCATACAGGACAACAGTAATAGTTACGAGTATTAGACTACGGAAACTGTTATGTGATAACATATTCCCTAGAAAATAAACTAGTAATTGTTTGTATAAGTTATTTTATTAAACGACGAGGACTTTAATTTCTTTTTTTAACATTTTCACCAGGTGCTTTTTACAGAGAACTACTTCTAAGTATGTACCAATCCATACTTTTTGCTACACGTACTTATTTGCAGATCAACTATCAATATGGAATCTGACTACAGCAAAATGAAGCTTTTCATATTTTTTTATAACACGCTGGGATTAAATTCTGTATTAACGGCTGTACTAAATAGTTTTATCGTATTGTATAAAGTCCTATTATTTGTTATTTTATTACATCTATTTATCTCGATGTCAAAGTCTAACTAGGTTCCTACCTAACCCGGTGTGCTACGTGCCGCCACATTTTTAATGGAAAGACTTTTCCTTTTAATTTTCTTCTATCAAACATTTATCAACCATGGTCTGGCAATAACCAATACCACAAAAAAAACCCATATTACATATACATATATATTATATACATATATTTCAGCAGCGAATACTTACAAAGTAATAATTAATATTTCACACATAATTATTGTGAATAACTAAACACAAGATATTTTGTCATTATTGTCTTGAACAAGACCATTTCAGTTTCTCTCTCCATACTAACGCAATAATACGTATTTTGTCATTCATTAGCATATAGATGCTGCAATAGTTTGCATAAAATAGTTAAAAGTTACTTAAGTACTTGTAAATAGTTTTTACCAAAGACAGATTGCTTCTTTGTACCTATAAAACGAGAAACACACTAAACAAAATTATACTTATTTAGATAGGTATGACTTTTCTAGCAAAAAAATAACCGCATAACTAATTAATAATATTATTGCCTGTTACGATAACTGTGATAAAAATACAGAGGTTACCACTCTGTTACATAACACGTATTTGTACATATTACGTAGCTTTAAATTTATACTCACAAAAACTGGATAGCGGACACTAACTCAATTATAAATATTTTTTTATGCCATTTCTGCCCAGCGTCAGGCGTACCTACCCTCTGGGCAATGAGCAATAGGAGCTAGAGACCCACGAAGCCTATCTCACTTATAGTTCGCAGCTACCACCTCTCTGCTCTGGCAAAAATATCCAAAATTCAAATTCAAATTTATATATATATTCTCCAAAATGTAACGAAAAAAATGTCACGACTTTCTTTTTGTTTTAATGAAATAGGTATATATAAAATATTATATAACGCAGATATGAGTATAATATGCTGTACAAATATTATTGAAATAAAAATAACTAAGTAATCATACTTATTTTGTGGTAGATATTAGTCTCCAGTTATTTTACATTCTGTCTGCTTTTAATATCTACGTGCTTATTAAGCTTTCAATCTTACATTATGTTCTTTTGTTATACATTCATATAGGGGTGTACTGGTACCAATATAAAAGTCAATGATACATTTTGTAATAACCAACTGGTATTAATTTTGAAAGTTATAATTTCGCAAGCTCAGCGTGTCTATCATATTGAAGGATAGCTGTAAACGTTGCACAAGTCCAAAGTTTCAATGTTTTGGCGCGTGGTATGTGCGTATTGCCTGGTGGGTTGTGTGTTGGTGGTGGCTGTGACGGAGTGGTGGTAGATGTGGTAACGTGTGTCAAGTGGGTCGTGTTGTGAAACTGCCACAGAAAGACGTTGCTCGGTGGGCAACACGCTCGCCGAACAAACGTTTCTCTTAAACACACGCAAATGTTAGCGGGAACTAAAATACTAAAGACGCAAAGTATACGTGCATGGGCGTCTTTAGCCAGCCGCCAGCTGTTCTTGTTGTTGGGGGGACAGTGGTGGTTAGGTTGATTTATGACATATTTATTTATTTATTTATTTATTATACACTTTATTGTACACCTTATGAATAAAATTTACAATAAATTATAATTATAAATAGAGTACAATGGGCGGCCTTATCGCTAAAAGCAATTTCTGCCAGGCAACCTTTGGATGGAGTTCTTGAGAAGAGAGAAGGGCAATAGTTGTAGGTGCACTAATTATCATAATAGAAATGTTATATAGACATACACTTAAATACTAAATACAAATAAACGTATACAAAACTTTACACATAATACATACATAAACGTACAAAGACAATTCTGACCGGGAATTGTTACAACTGCATGTTCAGATAGTGGTTCTTAACTTTAATTTTGAATGTGGCTAGACTTTTGGCTCGTCGAATGTCCTCTGGAAGTGCGTTCCACAAGCGTATGGCTGTGACGGTAAAGGATGTGTCAACGAAATTCGTAGAATGCATTGGCATTTTTAATTTCAGACTCTCTGATGACCTTAAATACCGGTTATAGGTATCGTGAACGTATGTGAAACAAGATTTAAGATAAGAAGGAGTAGAAGGATGAAACAATACGTTTTAAAGTAAGGAAAGAATATGAGCATTCCGGCGAAATCTTATGGGTAACCATTTGAGCTGTTTTCGAAATTGTGAAACGTGATCATACTTGCGCAAACCAAATATGAATCTTATGCAAACATTCTGGAGACGCTCAAGTTTATCTAATTGGTATTCAGCGAGATCTAGATAGCTGACATCTGCATAATCGAGTATAGATAAGAGTACAGAGTTTGCGAGCGCAATTTTGGTAGCAATAGGTAGAAAATTCTGCAGTCTTCTGATAGAACCGACAACAGCGAAGAGTTTACGGCTCACCTGCTGTAGCTGCGGGCCCCAGGACAAGTTATTGTCAATCAATAAACCCAGATTTTTGACCTCCACACTTATCGGAATTGTAATGTGGTTTTGATTTGGTTCAGCGTTGGCTGTCGTCTCACTATCTTACCCTTAATATTCCAAAAACAAAATTTATTAATTTCTCCATCTCATCTGTGTCCCAGCCTAGATCACCCTTGAGTATCAAAGTTAGATCTTGTTTTTCTCCAACCTGTTCCTCTGGTGTCTCACCTTCTGATTCCTCTTGTTATGATTAATCTATTTCATCAGTCGACAGTATTAAATATCTGGGTATTAATATTGATAAATATCTTAATTTCAAGGACCACATTAATCTTCTGACAGACAGAGTCAGAAAACTTATTTATATTTTCAAGAATCTTCGGTACGTGGTCAACTTCTCCATTATAAAAATGGTTTATCTTGCTCTTTGCAAATCTATCATAGCGTATTGTATTTCGAGTTGGGGTGGTGTCACCAAATCTGCGTTGAAGCCGCTAGAAATAGCACACCGAGCTATCTTAAAAGTTTACATTTAGACCTATCCAATTCCGAACTGCTCAGTTATACCGTAGCTGGAATGTTCTTAATGTGAGACAACTTTATATTATTAATGTTATGGTCGCCCAGCACCAAAAAACACCTTTTCAGATGATTGATAAGCGTCGCGCTGACAAAGTATGTGAGGTTCTACAGTACGCTTCAGCTTTACGAGGAAGTTTGCTATCTTCCTTGGTCCGTTTCTTTACAATAAGACTAACTACAGTCTACCTATATACGAACTGCCCTTGTCGAAATTTAAATCGATTGTCAAATCTTTCTTTCTAAATAAAACATATGATGAGACCGAGTCATATATTACATGTTCTTTTTCATAATACCGAATTCTTGCTTAGCTTGTTCGTGCAACTTTAATGCAGACACACACACATACACACACACACACACACTCACACACACACACACACACGCACACACTACACAGACACACTTACAACATAATTTTATTGGTAATCTTATTGACCCATTTTCCTTTATTGGTAATTAAGTATGTACACCCATTAAGGGGGCAGCACTGTATCTCCTTAACACAGGTTGCTTGCAACCTAGCTAGGAGAACAGAAAGCCTACAAATATGTTGTATACTTTATATTGAAGCCAAACCATTTATGTATAATGTTTTTATATAATCAAATACCAATAAATAATGCCTTCAAAAACAATTGGTGGCAATTGTGAAGCGTTAATTCTTGATGTGAACCATGTACTACCTACTATAATTATTTGTGTTTTCAAGGGGTTAATGGCGAGTCCGAGATTGACTCCAGGTACTGTTCTTGTTTAAATCGCTGTTAATATTATTGATAGTATCCGAAAGCTGTGCCAGTGGGGCTTGCAAGTAGATTTGAAGATCGTCTGCGTAAAGGTGGTAGGAAGAAAGATTATTAGAGATGGAGTTAATAAAAACCGCGAATAGTAAGGGAGATAAAACGCCACCCTGGGGCACACCAACTGTCGTATCACACCAGGAGGAGCAATTATTTTCGATACGAATACGTTGTCGGCGACCACACAGGTAACTGCGAAACCATTCAGTTACCGCTGGAGATATGTTAAGAGAACGAAGTATGCAAATCAATATGTCGAAATCTACAGTGTTGAATGCGTTGCTGAAATCTAAAAGAGCAAGAACAGTTAATTTCCCATTTTCCATGCCAGATCTGATATCATCCGTAATATTGACAAGAGCAGTAGTGGTACTATGGCCAGGACGGAAACCGGATTGGAGAGGATTAAGGATTCTATTACAACAAAGAAAATCACTAATTTACATACCTACCTTGTTAATTAATTCTGGTAGGTAAAGTAAGAATTATACTTTATAGGTTGACTATTTTTCTCATTAGAGTAGCGTTCAGCGTTAACAGCTGTCTCTATCTAGAAAATGTTCATACGTAACTAATAAAGGAGCAGTCTTTGGCGACATATTTGTCCTTTATAATGCTTTAGCGGCTTTAGCATTGATCTTATAGAAATGGAAGAAATTTGAAACATTCAAATTTCAAGTTTTTATAACAATAACCACGCAGGTACAGTTTCCAGCTAAAAAAATATAACATGTCTGTAAAGATTGTCTGAGAACACGGTTGAAATTGAAAATATTCTTGCTAAAAGCCTTTACCGTTTGTCAGAACCAAAATATCACAGTGATAAGACCATAGTGACCATTTCGCTATATCAGCTGTTGAAAAGAAAAACTAAATGGTCACGTCAATACTGAAAAAAAATAACTAAAACGAATTATCACTGATAAGATCACTTTAAGCACAATAAAAACATAAGCTTGAATTATGTCCGGTAAATTCCCTATAACACATAAATAAATAACTCGATAAAGAAGTACCTACATAACTAATAACGCTGAAATATGGTCGTAAAACTATTTAGTTTTGTTTAAAATTTTCTATGCGATTAGCGCCAATAGAAATGTTATGTTTAAATGTAATTGGTTAAGATGTTTAATTGTGGTTGTGTAATTGGTTTAAATGTAATTGGATAAATGGGAGTGTTTAAATGTAATTGGTTAAGATTTTGTGTAATTTTCTTGTGAAGTGACGATCCGATGGCTAGTAAGTACACAAATTGCTTTACAGTGAAAACTTGTCCTAAAAGACTAATCTGTAATTCGTTATTCGTCAAATACATGTATAGTTTCTGTCGCTGCAACTTCCTTTCTTCATGTTTTCCTATCTTTATAAAAATAAAATAATCTTATCATTTATCGAGTTATAAGAAATATATCAATACAATTTGTCGACAATGTAGGTACATTCAGACCGTCGTCGCCGCCTGATACAGAGAACTGCTTTGATCTAAGATAATCGTACTAGATTATATCATAAGATTTATAAGATAACGTCTTGATTCTAGTGACGGATTGGATTTCAACAGGTTTTGTAGGAGGGGGATTCCCTACATAATTTTAATAAACATAACCTTAATTTCGAGAGGTTTAATACTAATTGGCGACAGGCAATGTTGGCAACATATAAATTGAATAAAAATATATTTTCATATGATTTTGGGCATTGAATCTGTCTGGCTTTTCAAAAGGACTACGAGTAGATACCTAGCTCGTGAGCTAGCCTGTGTGTAGGAACACATTGTATGAATACATTGTTTGCAAGTAGACGTAATGTCAACAGGTCTACGAATGCATAGAGACCATTGTGCTAGCCACCCAAGTTAATATAAACAAATATATTTATTACAGTATGTATGGTCCTATTGTTTGCTCGACGCCTAATTTATTGTATACAAATATATTATGTATGAATTCATTGTATGCAACACTCAGCGTATCAGCAGTTTTAGGAATATATAGAAACGATTGTTCTCCTTACCTATATAAGCTAATATTATATTAAATATTTAAATATATTGAGTCGCAAATAAACGCCATGCAAGTCCGGACGTATTTCATTTTATCCTCTAACCCACGACATGACATATAACACTAAACTGTGCTTTATAAACAAATTAAGTTGAAGATCAGTGCCTCAAGTCCCGTATTCCAATGGTCTCTTGTGGCACTGATGTACCTGCTGTGATCTGCTACCACATTGGGAGAATAGGTTCAAATTGAGCAATATTTTATTAGTCGTCTACTGCATTAGGTACTAGTGTACTACCGTACACGTGCTTATATTTCTTTGGGTCATACCGAGACGTTATGATGTGTTCATACATACACCATATAATATGTATTCAATATATTTTTAGGTGCATCTTACCCAAGATTAGTTATGTACCTAGTGTTCGACTGGCCGTCAGCAATGACGTCGACGCTCGTGGGCGGCATTATTAAAGAAAGCGTTAATGGTTTTACTGAAGATTTACTAGTGCATGTAATACTTACTGATGTTTTTACACTTAAATATAATATACTGTAATTTCTTTAACGAAATGTTCATGTAAGTGGAAATGATTTCTATAAAATCTGTTACGATTGGTCGTCGCGACGACGACGCGGTGGGCTTCTAAAAGCGAATTGGTCAAATCAAGATTGGTGGTATATGCCAAATTTTGTTTAAGGCAAATACTAAACATGACCTTTACAACAACCTGTGGTTCATGGTGTCATGGCCTTCCTTTAGTGTAATCTTCTTAGGTTCTAAGAATTAACTAATGTTGGGATATTGCTTGTAAATATTGTAGTCTGGAGCCATCAGGCTTCATCAGGATTTTGTTTCCTTAAATCTTGTTTTTTTTGGCCAAATCTGCACCGTATATGCAGGAATGAACGATCGTCACATTTTTGTACCATGCTCCTGCTCTCTTTTCCCGTAATAGGAAATTTTGATAAATTGAAGTAAAGTCTTTTTGGCTTGTTGCTATCCATCTTTAATACGTTAAAAAAAAGTTATTAATAGGTATAGGAAGTATTCCTATTACTTATTCTGTAGTATAGTTAAGTAAATAAAATACCAAACTGCAGACATTTGTTTAACATTATTTAGCTTCAAGGTCAAAAATGAGGCAACTGGTAGCCAGCTGTATCAACGTAATAAATTAATAAGAAGAAAACGAAAACTATTTCAAATGTGTAACAACATTACCTCTGAGGATTCCTGATGAAGCTTACAACTTACTTATTTTATTGCTTTGCGTTCTTGGATTCCCTTGTCATTAGGGTTTAAGTGTTAGGTGCAGTTTGTAACCAAGCATTCGTTGGTGGACCGATCTAAAGTGATCGGTGTAAGTTTTCTTAACTAATACGGAACCCTAAAGTTATGTTGATAAGTATTTGTGTACGTATTAGTAATACTACGAATTCATTTGTATGATACGAACAAAATTATCTGATATACAAAAATATATTGTTGTTATATTCACTCTCTTTATCTGATTTATAAATTTTATATCTATCCGATTTCCTAACATGCTTCAACCTAATACTTAGATATGCTTCTACCGGAATTGATATGCTGTTCCGGTCGGTTTAAGAATGCTAAACGATACAAAGAATTGTGGATTGGGGCATATCCTCTATCAATAACGTAATTTTTAAAAATTTTCAAAGGCTTACCATTTTCTCGTTATCTTTAAAAAATAAATTACATTTAAAGATAGGTAGAATAATAAAGAAGATAGATATTGTATAACTATAAGCATTAATTATGTATGGTTTCTGTGTGTTAACAAAGGTTTGATACTTTGAATGACAGAGGAACAAACTTGATCTTTTACCACGTAAGAACCCACCACAGAACCCATGTTACGCTGAATTCAGAACGTAAACCAAAGAAAATGTTAGTCATCCACTGGCTCTTAGACTATAAGACATTCTTTCAAGTCTAAAACATTTAAATATCGAGATTATAAACGCAAAAACAAGTTTATTAGTCTGAAGGTCAACGAGGCGACAAATGACATTCTCATAAGGCTAAAATAACTTGTGTTCCGTCCGTAACTAATTCTATCAGCTCTTATGTACCTGTTTATTGTATAATGTGACTATTTTATAACATTAGTGATTCCTCGCAGTTGTAGCCACAATTGTTTTCTAATTTCCATTACATCCCCAATTTATTTTTTATAATGTAGATATTATTTTACTATCGCGGTACGAAAATTCACTTTATTTATTACACACACTATATTGTAGACCAGTGCCGATAATTTTTAAAACAAAAAAAATTATAGTAGGATGAAACCCATTACAAAAGGAGGAGAATATTATAAAAATGAAAGGAAAAATAATTTACGGGCGATCTGAGGTCGGGAAAATCTCTGAGAATCTTTTAAAAGTAAAAAATGGTTTTTCTCGATTTCCGGCAAAACTAATAGTCCTATGGAAAAAAGTCAAAAGGCAATGTTGTAGGTAATAAAAAGATCTAAAACTTTTGTATTCACACTTTATTCACATAAGCTCAAAATTTAAACATTATTTTAACATTAAAACTTACCTTTTTATGTCCATAATACGCTGTAATTTATTTGATTAGAAATATTTATTTTTTCACCTTATTTTGAATTAATATCGAAAAAGCACCTAATTTTACCCTAATTTTCACTGTTTCCAGTTGTCTTATAATTTGAAATTACTTACACCTAGTACCTACCGATGATAGTGGAATATTTACAAAATATCTGAAATATGTATTCAAACGTGTTTTTCAGTTTTAAAGTAAGTACAAATAATTGGAAATTCGGCAGTATCGTATATCGTACTCAACCCATGACCACGATCGATGCAGCTCGATCGAAACGTCGGGAATGAAGGTATTGTGATTATGATCTAGATTTATTTAATAATCTCGTTTAAATATCTACACACTACCTATATATTTACGAACTACTACTACCTATATTTGTTACGAAAATAGCGTAAAAACATCTCGTAAATATATTAGACTAGTGCAGATAGCTTTAAAAATAATAAAAAAATTAAAAAAAAATATAGTAGGATCAAACCCATTAGAAAAGGAGAATATTATAAAAATAAGAGGAAAAATAATTTACGGGCGATCTGAGGTCGGGAAGGGGATGGGGGGATTGACGATTTATGGGTAAAAAATGGTTTTTCTCGATTTCCGGCAAAACTAATAGTCCTATGGAAAAAAACCAAAAGGCAAAGTTGTAGGTAATAAAAAGATCTAAAACTTTTGTAAATCGAAGGAAACGAAAGCGTGTAAAAATATAAATATAACTTTGATATTCTGAGCTTTGGTGTTTAGATTAGCTTACGTATTTGATTAAGTCTCCCAATTAAATACAAAATTAATAAGGAAGAATTTGTATAGTTACTAACACATTCAGATATGCAGTTACATTACATTAAGAGGATACCAAAATAGCTTCGTGCATTTTTCTACGTACGAAGTTTTCATTGTTTCTTTAGATTGAATGGCTAGAGCTCTAATTTTTAAGTATATGTTTTTTCAATATATGATCTAGGATCGCATAAACTCAGAAACGCGATTGAAAAAAGTTTTCTCGATAGAAAATCTTAGCGAAACAACCTCTAAAATTTTATATATTTTTCATTTGTCGGTCTATTATCGCGTATTAACTAATGAAATAACTTTAAAAACTTATGTAACTATTTTATATAGAAACACGTAAATCAGAATTAAAATATATTTAGTAGATTTTGAGTAAATAGGAAAAGTATCCCTAATTCTTCATTTTCTGTGCCTACTGGCTGTGTTAATATGTACGTGTCGGCGATGATATACGATAATATTGATGTAGGCCCTTAAAAATCTAACTATTTACTATTTCGCAATAATGGATTAAAATGCATATACACCCGTGCTTTGGTATCTACCTGCATATATGTGTATGCTGTTATGGATGGGACCAGAGGCGTATTTTGAAAATAAGCGCCCCGGGCCAGTTCATTTGACGCCCTGAGCCAATTTAGTTAGCCGCCCTATAAATTAATAGAGATAGAGCAAAATTTTCAACTTGAAGGCTTTCCCTATATATCTATATTATATTACCTTAATTGATCAGTATTTTGGGGCATATAATTATGATATTTAATTGTAAATGAAATATCGCCCACAACAGACAGCAACATAGTATCGTGATTTTCGCATCCAATTAAATAGTTATCGTGCTTGTGCTGGCTGGCGTTATTAAAAAATTCGGTCCACTAAAATAACTGGGCAATAGCCTTTGTTGGCAATGACAATGAAACCATAAACCTTATGTTGTCAGTAGATAAGATAAATTGTACAATTCTAAACTTCCGCACAGCGATTTTTTTATATTTTAGCATGTTTATGGAAGTAGATATGCGCAAGTTTTGTACCTATGCAAAATAGGTAACTCATTTAAAATTTACAGAAAGATGGTAGGTACTTATCTTTAGAATGTGACTATTTGTACGGGTACTGGACGAATAAATTATATTTATTCGTACATTATATTCAATTTTTTTTCAAATTAAGAATGAAATTGGACGATTAGTTGGACGGAGTATATTCATACGGATATTATTATTTTTTTATTATTAAATTTATTACTAAGAATTTTTTTTAATAATAAATTTATTCTAAAATAACGTGAGTATGATTATTGTTTGCCTATGGAATTATCATGTGATTGGTGGAATGTGTATTGTGATTGGTGAACAAAAGGAGGTAATTATAATTTAAATACTCAATTTTTATTTTAACAATAGATATTGTAAAATATGTTAAAATAAATCAATGAAATAAATTTCAATGGAAAAGGTAAGCTATTAAATCTTTTTATTTCTTTTTTAATTAAAAATATTTATTTTTCTTAAAAAGTTTCATTTGTTTATATTTCTGTCATTCTGTCATAAAGTATTTATAATAAAATAATTCAATTTGAATTCATTTAGCTTGTATAAAATATCTTACAAAATGGGTAATTATTCAATTAATAAAAAATATATATTTATTTCTTAACATTTTTAATTTTAATACTTATGGTAATATATTCTTCAGATTCCGAAGAATATTATGAAAACGAAGAAGGCAAAGAGAAAGACCAAAACGGAGAAGACGCGAATGAAGTTGTTGATTCAGATGAAGCTGCTGATGAGAATGACAAAGTCATGGATGAAAATTTATTGAAGAAAGGTGACAAATTTGATTCTTTTGAAAAGTTGGAGAAAAAAGTAAAAGATTTCGAAGAAAAAGAGTACGCATTTTTTTATCATCGTGATGCTATGACAATTGAACGATGTCGCACAAAAGGAATCAAGAGGCATGTTGAAGCGTCCCTGATATATTACAGCATCCAATACTATTGTATATACTATTCCAATTAAACTATTACGTGTATAATTAAAAATACAAGTGTGGTCATAGTGATACTTCAACATGCTATTCTAGTAATTCTGATCAAGGAATTGGGATTATTCTTTTAAATTATTGCATTGTATATATATAATATATGACGGGCCTCGTGGTCTAGTGGTTCATATAATGGACTGCCGTTCACGAGGTCTCGGGTTCGATCCCCGGTCAGGACAATCATTTGTGTGATGCTTTCAATTGTCATACAAATGTTTGTACTGCGTTTGGGTGTTTACTATGTATTATAAGTATGTATTTACAAAAGAAAAGTAGTTTATGTATTCTATCCGTATTCTGGTACCCATAACACAAGCATATAAAGCTTAGCTTGGGACCAGAGGACGTAGGGTGAAATGTCCATAAATATTATTATATTATTAGCTATTATATTGTCATCCGTCCTTGTTAGGTGTGCAAAATTTCAGATCAATCCATCTACTGCAAGTGGCTGAAAATCGCTTTCAAAGATTCCGTTACACAGATTAATACATTGATAGATGATAGATAGATGCATACCAAACTTATAAAAGCGTGTTAAAAATACTTTCTTGGGTTTTCTTTTGACAAGGATAACTCACGAACGAATCAATCGATTTCGAACGAGCTGGTGGTGATCGAAGTCAATTTTTGATGTTAAGAGCTTAGTTTCTAAAATCGATCGGTAGAGCCGTTTAAAAGTTAGTAAAAAAAACACATTTCAAAAATTTTTTTTTTGTCTTTTTGTTGAGATTTCTCAAAATCTACTGGCTCGAATCGGTGCAAAGTATATTCAAAATCTATATAAATAATAATAAAATAATAATAATCTAATATAATCTGTATAAATGATAGTGAAAATATAATTAGATACTTATACATATATTTAATACCTATAAATTTAATTTATAAAAGAGAATTTATTATATTTAATAATAAAAAATAAATTCAATATTTGACGGTATTAAAATCGGCAAAAATTTACCATTTTTTGGTTTAAATTAAAAACAAATAGAAACGCAAAGTTATTTTTTTTTAAATTTGCACTCTAATTGATAAAATAAAATTATTCGTCCGACTTCTGTACGAATAATAATAAATTGTTTGTCCAGTACCCGTATTAATAATTATAAATTGTTCGTACGGTAACCGTATTAATAATTATAAATTGTTCGTACAGTACCCGTATTAATAGACTCAGCCTTATCTTTATAGTTATTACCTACATAAATGAAATTTTTTAACTCTACATACACAATTATAGGTACTGGATAAGTGGGTAAGTAATAAAATGTATTTTTCGGTATTTACGTAACATGTTAGTATCAACTAATTCATGTAATATAATTTACAAGGATGGGTGGTATACAACCTCGATACTAGCGTACCGAAATACTTTTTTTTCCTTCTTTCTTCAAGAGGGTTGGCTTCGCTTTGCGATTAATGTGCAATAAAGTAGTTTACCAAATAAAAGTTTATGAAAATACATTAGTTAACTACATTTAGGTTAACTGCAATATAAAATGACAGGGTAAGTACCTAAATAAATATGCATAATTTTTTCTAGAGATATTTAATATCAAAAATATTAATCTAAATTTTGACTAGCAATTAAATTTTGAAAAATATTACAAAACGAAAGCGAAAAAGTACACTTTCCTATAAAATAGCTATATGTACGACGTTCGCATTAACAAACAGTGCGTAGGAATTTAATAATAATCACATTATTTTTATGTAACACCGCTATAGTACCTTAGTACATTGTGCACTTCGGTTTTGTTATCAGACATTACAATAATCAGTGATAATTATGTTCCCAAGATAAAAGTCAAAAAAACACTTATACCTACTTAAGATTCGACAACATTCAATTAAAATGTGATTATCTGCCATTTAACAAAAAATGAATTATGAAGTATTATGCCTCGAAAAAAATACATAATAAGTATTCGTTTATCATCAAATTCGCTATGTATGTATTTGCCCTTATCACTAGTTTCCTCGTTTTGCAAACATTATCATTAAGCTATATTTATAATAATTATTAACTAGACATTACGGAATAACTATCAAAATATATATAGTGAATTTTCGACAGTTTGCTATTATACATTTGAGTAAGGGCTAATATACATTTCGTTATCACAGACCTTGTGATGAGGTCCATATGTAGGTACTTGTTGGTACTTATATTGAAATTCTAATAGTACATAGTAACCATACACATGAATCTTTATAAAATAGTAATTCTTCACAGTATTCTAGTACAAACGACACAAATATAACATCTAGATATAAAGTAGGTACTTACAACTCTTATTACATAAAATATATACAATAACTCCCAATCTCAAAATGTGATGTCTCTAAAGAATAATACCTATCTTTTGTAAATATAATAACTTTGAACCTTTAGATCACTATCTAATATTAAATCTTCAAAAAAAAAGTAGAAAATTAAAATAATAATTGCAGTCTAATCTAACAACATTAATTTAAATACAAAATATTACATGTTACAAAATAACTTGTATATGTTGGACATTATATTCAAAAAATATAAATGAGCAAGAATGGTCCAAAAAAATTTAAAGTTTAACAATGTGTAATATATTAAATATTTGTTTATGAAATTATTGCACTGTAATGACCTTCTAGCCTTCTAGTAATCAAATCAAAGACAGAATATTATTTCTTAACATAAAACTAAGGGACTGGTATATAACTAACATTTAAGTTATAGCTGTTCTTGGAAGAAATGCCTAAATGAGATTATTTTAACCTTAATAACTATCATAGTTGATACTATTAAAGAAAACAAATAACTGGAAAGTTATGGAATGTCAAGGACTTCTTTAGTACAATACTTAATATGATTTCTTATAGGAATGTATATACAAATAATGTTGCAAAGCAAATATTTTGATGTTGTCCTATTTGAGTATTTCCTTGTGCTAAACACTGTTATGTAGAAATATTTCACATAAATTGTTAACACTAAAATTTACTGTCTTGTTTCTTAGTCCAATACTTATTTAATATTAGACACTTTATACTTTATGTAAAAGCTAACACCTAAATTTTACTCCACAGTTACCGATTTAGCGAGATTACGAGGACAGTCCACATTGCAGTCACGCAAAACAGCAATATGGTATGCAAGAAGCTGCATTGGTATAACAGTGAGGATTCCCTGTAGACAATCCACAGTCTTTGGGATTTGTAATGATTGAGAAGCAAGAGATATAGTTTCAGTATCACCTTCTTCACAAATGACAATAGGACGACCCTGACGTGCTGTGACTTGTTGTAGAGCATTCATGCACTTTGTGTAAACAGGATCACGCATCACAATCATCATAACAGGCATGGAGTCGTCAACAAGGGCAAGTGGGCCATGTTTCAATTCACCTGCCATAATACCTTCACTGTGCATGTAAGTCAACTCTTTCACTTTCAGGGCTCCTTCAAGGCAAGTGGCGAAATTATATCCACGACCCATTATGAGTAGAGATCTCTGACGGTATAGATCTTCAGCTAATGCCTTAACCTCCTTGTCTAAAGCTAGTACTTGACGAATCTTGGTGTCTAATTCATGAAGTCCCTCAATGATATCGGCACGTCTTTTTTGTAGAGAAATACGGTCTTCACTGACAACAAGAGCAAACATCACTAAAGAAACAAATTGTGATGTGTATGCTTTTGTAGAGGCCACACCAATTTCAGGTCCAGCATTAATGTGGACACCACAATGTGATTCACGACAGATGGAGCTGCCTACAGTGTTGGTGACTCCTACAATTAAAGCACCATGACGTTTGCAATAACGGAGAGCCATCAAAGTGTCTGCAGTCTCTCCAGATTGTGAAATAAAGAAGCAAACGTCATCACGGAACACTGGTGTATTTCTATCCAAAAAGTCAGATGCTAACTCTACCATCACTGGTAACTCTGTCAATTCCTCAAGAAGTTGACGAGTAGCTACTGCACTGTGGTAGCTTGTACCACATGCTATTAGCATCAGTCTTCTACAGCGCTTTATTTCAGGAATGTAATCTTTAATACCTCCCAAGGTTACAGTGCCATTAGCAAAATTCAAACGACCTCTCATTGTGTTCACTATAGATTCAGGCTGCTCAAATATTTCTTTTTGCATAAAGTAATCATAGTTTCCTTTCATGATTTGTTGCAATTCTAATTTGAGAGTTAAGATTTCACGTTGATGTGGATCATCTTTACTTCCAGAGAGACGATGGATGCTGAGTACACCATCTTTGATATGTGCAACATCATCATCTTCAAAGTAAAGCACCCTGTTGGTATGTTCAATGACAGCAGAAGCATCAGATGCAAAGAAGTATTCCACATCTTTTTCTTCTTCAGGCTGAAACTGGGAGTGACTGTTGACTCTAGGAACAGAGCGCACAACTCCACGTGTAGCCTTGTTGTTAGTGTACATAATAGGTACATGGTCGCTAGACAGCCGCCTGCGGGTCTTGATAGCCACAAGTAGAGGACTACCACGACGAGTAGCCACACATTCATTTGGGAAATAACGAGATTTGAAGCATAAAGCAAAAGCACCTTCAAGTTGTTGAATTACCTGCTCAGCTAACTCTTGGAAGTTGTAATCCTTATGTTGATGGTAGATATGGTGAATCAACTTGGCAATAGCTTCAGTATCAGTTTGTGACTCGAAAACATATCCTTTGTTTTCTAGGAATGTTTTAACTTCTTTGTAGTTGGTGATGATCCCATTATGAACAACAACAAACGAGTTGTCATCTCCAGATCTCTGTGGGTGAGAGTTGATTGGGCTTGGTTCTCCATGAGTGGCCCATCGAGTGTGGGCGATGCCGCAATGGGACTCCACACTATCCTCTAGTGAGAGTTCGGCATATCGCTGCTGCAAGAGCTCTTCCAGTGCCGCCACTTTACCGCTTTGTTTTACGACGGAAATGTCCTTCTGATCAGCGGCATCAATCGCAACACCAGCCGAGTCATAGCCACGGTATTCCATGCGTTTTATACCATTAACTAATAATTCCAATATCTCTCGCCGAGTCTTAGGCGTGAGATGGTTAATATATGCAAAAATTCCACACATCGTAACTGATCAAAGCGAATTATGCGACCCGACTAAACAAATGCACGGCTCGCGGTAGACTGCAGGCGTTACAATACACAACAGATATTGAAGGCCTACGCTTGTTGCTCCTACCACTAATAACTTACTTTCACTTACGGCGAAGCACACGTCATCATGTTTCGTTATCAACAACTAGCTTGCCTCGCTAGAGTATCGGTAGAAGAGAAGCGCGGCGCATACAAAATCTCATTACAACTCAAGCCAAGTAAAATAGGTATATTTATAATAATAGGTATATTTATTACCTACTCAAGCCACAAATCTAAACAATTGTCAAATACAGCTGCCAGAAGCTACACTGACAGATGAAAATGAATTACTATATTTTTCAATGTTATTTTCCCAGTTTTCCACGCAATTCTCCTCAAATATATAAATAGTTTTTTGGCAATAATATACCCCTGGAATTTTATTGAATATTATTTCAATGGTATGTACCAATTCTACGTGCACAACTAAACTTAACTAGGAAATAAAAACAACTATGGTGTATTTTGATAAATTGGCTACTTCGTTGTGCACATTTATATTAATTTAAATCGTTAGTCTATAGAACATTTAAATAATACATAGATTTTCTATTAATAAAGCTCAGCTAACATTGCCGAATAATTGTAATTTTGTAAATAATACGGGGGCTACTAAACTTTAGAAAAGGATCTTTAGAAAAGATTATGCCACACCCGAACCAACAAATAGCATTATTTACAAAGTCAAATTATGGTGGAAAAAGTGACTGCCGCAAGCGGGACTTGAACCCACGACCTCGGAATACCGTTCCGAAGCTCTTCCAAACTGAGCTTATTGCGGTCGTGCCTGCAACATTCAAATTAACCACCACATTTGTCATTGGTTTACTAAGTAAAAGCATAGCATGTCAATTGCAAAATTAATAAATTACTTTAGTTAATAGCATTATTTTTAAAACATACCCTTAACATTGGGGAAATTATCACTACCGGTCACCCGCTTGCGGATTTCCTCGACAGCTACAGAAATAGCTTGACAATAACTGTCACTGTCAATCATCTGACAAAATTTTTATAGGGATGGGCAAATGGTATGACCAGTGTATCCCCGTTTTCCAATGGCAGAGTATAATGCGACTCAGTGCCGCACAATGCTGACGCTTAATTGGAACGTGAATTAGTTTTAAAATGCGCCAACAGAGTGCGCTAAGTTCAGTGTTGAAAAAAAAAATTATAAAATAAACATTGTATTCACAATATATGTGTGGAATATAAAAAAGTCATTGTTTATACCTTCATCCATACTTATATTTATTTATTTTTTAACACAGCTTGAATTAACTTTGAATATTTCCAGAAAACTCCGACGAAAAGAAAGCCTTAATTTTTTTTTTAACAATAAATAATATTACTAACGATAATATATAAATAAAATTTCAATCAATGCCAATTTAAAGAAAAAATACTTGTTAATTTTCTGTCGCTGATGTTGATATGGATTGCACGCATCACTTTTGAGAGTGCTCGATTGTGCGATGCGATGCTGTAATTGGAACACTCAACGTTGAGCCTTGTGCCGCATAATGCGATATTGTGCGCTGATTGAAAAACGGGGAGTGATTCACATTCCCCGTTTTCCTGAAAACACAGTTTGAATTAACTTTTAATATTTCCAGAAAACTCCGACGAAAAGAAAGCCTTAGACCCATAGCACACGGCGTATTTTAAACGCGCAGACGACGCGCGTATACGTGGTTTAAACGAGATTTGATCGCAACCTTGTAACCTAAGCACACGGGGCGATTGTAAAACGCGCCTCTACTGCGCGTATACGCGCAGGTACAGCTGTACAGACGCGCTGTAGTCACGCGTAGCTTTTGCGTTTGAAGAGAGTAGGGTAGGTAAAAGTGAATAAAACGACCATTTATGTAATATAAATGGTCGTGTCGGCCTAAAAGTAGTAGACAGCAGACAAACAATAAACTTAAAAAAAAATACCATTAGCAAACAAAAAAATCTATGAATTTTGCTACTTTCAGAGTCATCATCAATTTATTTAAATTATTCAATTTTTATTATCATTTTCAATGTAGCTTTTTTTTTTTAGTAAGAGTCACATTCTGCTCTTCCTCACTGTCACTGCTTATTTCCATAATTGAATTTAATTAAATTGAGCAGGAAGTTGAAAAATATCGAAATTAAACAACTCCTTCGAAGTCTTAGTTTGAAATATTTTTTTTAGGTTAAGAGGATACCAAAATGGCTGGAAATCATAAAACATTATCTCACGGGTATTACTGTTAAGACGATACCAAAATAGCTTCGTGCATTTTTCTATGTACGAAGTTTTCATTGTTTCTTTAGATTGAATGGCTAGAGCTCTAATTTTTAAGTATATGTTTTTTCAATATATGATCTAGGATCGCATGAACTCAGAAACGCGATTGAAAAAAGTTTTCTCGATAGAAAATCTTGGCGAAACAACCTCTCTAATTTTTTATTTTTTTCATTTGTCGATCTATTATCGCGTATTAACTAATGAAATAACTTTAAAAACATAGGTAACTATTATTTATAGAAACACGTAGATCAGAATTAAAATATATTTAGTAGATTTTGAGTAAATAGGAAAAGTATCCCTAATTCTTCATTTTCTGTGCCTACTGGCTGTGTAATATGTACGTGTCGGCGATGATATTGATGTAGGCCCTTAAGATTCACTTTTACGGCAAGACGTTTCATTTTACACAGTCACATGACTCATGTGACATGAGTCACAGTTCTATAGAATGGACACTTTGTTTTTAAAATGAATGGCGCGACGTGTTGAGTGGCGAGGCGAGTGTGTGTTAGTATGAAACGGAACATTTATTAACTTTTTTTAGCGAAAGTAAAGGAAATTATGCCCATTCAGTCTATTTTGCAAATTTGAACAATTTTGATAGAAAATACGTAGATTCTGGGACTAAAGTTCGTAGGTTTGCAGGAAAGGCTTAAAATACGTAGATCTACGTAAAAAGACGTAGAGTTGGCAACCCTGATCCCAGCCCCCCTCTGCCCGTACCCCGCTCCTTTCTACGCGCGTTTGTTTCGCTTCAAATGCGCGTATACGCGCTTCATGCGCGCGTTTCTATTATCAATGCAAACGCAACAATCAGCGTTTACGGCGCCGAAGAAGCGCGTTCCTGAAACGCGCGTTTAAAATACGCCGTGTGCTATGGGCCTTAATTTTTTTTTTTAAATAAATAATATTACTAACGATAATATATAAATAAAATTTCAATCAATGCCAATTTAAAGAAAAAATAGTTGTTAGTTTTCTGTCGCTGAAGTTGGTATGGATTGCACGCATCACTTTTGAGAGTGCTCGATTGTGCGATGCGATGCTGTAATTGGAACACTCAACGTTGAGCATTGTGCCGCATAATGCGCTATTGTACGCTGATTGTAAAACGGGGTGTATTCAAATTATACGTGTGGAATATAAAAAAAGTCATTGTTTATACCTTCATCCATACTTATATTTATTTATTTTTTAACACAGCTTGAATTAACTTTGAATATTTCGAGAAAACTCCGACGAAAAGAAAGCCTTAAAATTTTTTTTAACAATAAATAATATTACTAACTATAATATATAAATAAAATTTCAATCAATGCCAATTTAAAGAAAAAATACTTGTTAATTTTCTGTCGCTGAAGTTGGTATGGATTGCACGCATCACTTTTGAGAGTGCTCGATTGTGCGATGCGATGCTTTAATTGGAACACTCAACGTTGAGCATTGTGCCGCATAATGCGCTATTGTGCGCTGATTGGAAAACGGGGTGTGTTACCAGCGATGACATACGGAACACAAACGTGGTCTTTGAATGTCGGCCTCGTAACTATACTCAAGGTTGCACAGCGTGCTATGGAGAGGGCTATGCTCGGTATTTCCCTACGGGATAATATCCGAAATACGGAGATCCGTACGAGAACGGGTGTATCCGTATCCGATATAGCCCGAAAGGCTAGCACACACGCTGAAGTGGCAATGGGCCGGAACTGGCGAATCATGTCATTCGTTTAGCTTGGCACACATAAGCCAAATGATGAAGCCAAGTCAAATGATATAATTATTTTTAGTTTTATAGGTATTGATTTATGGAGTAGAAAAGTACTACTCCTTTTCTTTTTTCCTTTTCTACTCCATTTACCTATATTTATCTAAATCTGAATGTGAATCACACATTGTATTAGAGTAAATTGCATCTGAAATCTGGTCTGTGATCCCATCCCTAGTTCAATAAAAGACGAAGAAAGAAATATCAATGACCTAAAGGTCCTCGTAACCAGGGCGCTGAGTCGGGTATTTCAACGGTGTCACAACTGTACCATTATTGTACCATTATGGTGCAATAGTAAAGTTTTTGGTAGTCTACTATTAATGTGTCGTCATAACGACTTCATCATTGTCTTACAATTGTCAAAGTGACATAAATTGCTAGTCTCGTACACAACTGCTTCACAATTGCAATTCAATGACTGAAATCACGAAGTATAGATAGAAGGAGTCCGAACGTAATGTTGAACGAATGGTCTCAATTTAAGGGACAGATTTTTTGCCGGTAGAGCGCGTCATTTTTCAAGGAGTACTCGTTTGAATTCTATTATATTTATAAATAATATTATTATTTATTTATAAATAATATTATGTATTTAATTAAATGTATTTAATTAAATTAAATTCAACATTCACGAGCCAGCGCGTGTTTACATGTAATAATAATAATAGCATCGGTACGCCCTGAACACTTGCGCAGCCAGTGGCAGAAAATAGAACTATGATCTGGGTTTATTATTGTGTACACGAAATATTATGGAAAAGCCTATACCGTTCGGACTCCTTCTATCTATACTTCGTGACTGAAATGTTTCGGTAGTCTGGGCCCTGAGTCGGGTATTTCAACGGTGTCACAACTGTACCATTATTGTACCATTATGGTGCAATAGTAAAGTTTTTGGTAGTCTACTATTAATGTGTCGTCATAACGACTTCATCATTGTCTTACAATATGTCAAAGTGACATAAATTGCTAGTCTCGTACACAACTGCTTCACAATTGCAATTCAATGACTGAAATGTTTCGGTAGTCTGCTATTTTGAATTTGACAGTAATATTTTTAAATTGTCCTGTGTCGACAGATTGCCATAAATAAAAAATAGATAGATAGAAATATTAGAAATTGTTCTTTGTAATTTATTGCAATTTACTAATCTCCTAAACTTCACATTGCTTTTTATACTAATAAATAGTATGTACAAATATATTTAAACGAAGTCTAGCATGATTAAATGTTTAAATTTATTAGTAGTTTTTCGAAAATCACTTCAACTAACGCATTTTTTAAAAACGGCAACACATACATACCATTCTAACACAATCCATAGATAAAAGAGACCGAAAATTCAATGCATAGATAAAAGAGATCGACAATTCTATTACCATTGAAAGACCGTTATGACGGCATATAGCAGACTACGGATATTTGACTTCAATTGCAACGGTATCGTGCCGGTATTGTGCCGGTATGACAATTGTTCCAAAATAGTGGACTTGAGCACCTGCTATTTTGAATTTGACAGTAATATTTTTAAATTGTCCTGTGTCGACAGATTGCCATAAATAAAAAATAGATAGATAGAAATATTAGAAATTGTTCTTTGTAATTTATTGCAATTTACTAATCTCCTAAACTTCACATTGCTTTTTATACTAATAAATAGTATGTACAAATATATTTAAACGAAGTCTAGCATGATTAAATGTTTAAATTTATTAGTAGTTTTTCGAAAATCACTTCAACTAACGCATTTTTTAAAAACGGCAACACATACATACCATTCTAACACAATCCATAGATAAAAGAGACCGAAAATTCAATACATAGATAAAAGAGATCGACAATTCTATTACCATTGAAAGACCGTTATGACGGCATATAGCAGACTACGGATATTTGACTTCAATTGCAACGGTATCGTGCCGGTATTGTGCCGTTATGACAATTGTTCCAAAATAGTGGACTTGAGCACCAGGTCATTGAATCCCAAAAAAAAAAGAAATATCTGAGGTCAAGTCTGCTAATACAATGTTGTCACAATGACAGTTTAATGACATAATCATGGCGCCATAGTGGCATCATTTGTGACAAAAAATCAAGTTCGGTGTCATAATGACGCCCATAGACATACAAGACAGTGCGTCTACGGCTAAATCAATGACTCGGCTTGAGGTCAAAAAAATATTTATGTGTGTGTGAAGTACAACGTGAAGTTGCCCGGTTGCCAGGGGCAACATTATTGACGTCCGTCAAATCATGATTGTCATTAAATTAATAAATTGTATTTATATGTGAAAATGAATTATTTGAGTTAAAATTTCTTATGAAATCCTATGTTGTGACATTTTTTAATTATTCTGATACACTAGAACACCCAAACACTGCGCATTTCGTTATTTTAATTTTATTGTTCGTGGCGGCTTTCACACTACAAACTGACAATGGTGTCAATTAAATATGGTGTATTAAAACAGGTCTTGATTTTAAAAGCCACACTTGTATCAGTGTGTTCAGAAGTGACGTTTGCAGATTGCAAAATTAGGCAAAAGTTACTGTCATCACAGTATGTCACTTATATTATAGTTCCATATAATTTTAGACCATGAATTCAAGTTAGCCCAGGTTAACTTGACTTGTCCTCAATTTTAAACGCCAACCCACCTTCTGTGATGACGCCATAATGGTGTCATAATGGCGAAATTTTATCTAATTTGGTATAGCTTGCCCCGGAATTCGACATGTTATTTGACGTTTACTGTGTTGCTAGGTAATTACACTTTTAAAATAGTTGTCCTCGTCCTCCAACCGATAATAAACAAAAAATTATACGTATTTCTTTAGCAGATTTATATAATTTTGTAAATTAATTAAATTTAACTATTTTTACGGATTCATACGACCAGTGCAACCCTGTGTAGGTATTACTTTATTTCTGAGATATACGCGTACAAACTCACTCATGCGAACAAATAACTAATAACCTTACTAGAGTTCAGCATGGTGCTATGCTCGCCAGAATCATAAAACAGTGCAACGAGAATCAAATAATGACTAACCGTAAAATGGCGAATTTTTAACCTTGTGTTTCTGAAGACATGTTTATCTAGTACGCCATTTCTGGTCATTTCGAATAATCGGTAATACTAATAACCGGGATAAAAATATTACGGTTGGACAACACTATTGCCAAAAATGTGGCAGCATTATTTTCAAGTTTGACATTTTGTTGTACTACTACCTACTATTTCCCTAATTTTTACTTGAAAATGGCAAAAGTAAAACCGATGCCAAAAAAAAAAAAATAAAAAAAAAAAAAAAAAGTTTGACATTAGCAACTGTCAAATTCAAACATTTCGAATTTTAGGACAGTTAATACATAGTCTACTATTAATTTTTTGTCATAATGACGCCATTATGACGCCATAATGGCGTTAGTGACTGACCATTATAACAACATTGTAATAGCAGAATTAGCAGACTTGTCCCCCAGGTAAGAATCAAAAATTGCTATAAGCCACACAAATTGGTAATGCGCCTGGCGGCCATGTTGGTGACGTCAGTACCGTTAGCAACGTTGCCCGACGCGTAGGCGTATCGAGTTGTGAGCTTTAATACCTACCACGATCGTATTTTATTGTCGTTCTTTTTGTTATATAAATATAGATTGGTCGACGAGTTATTTGTTATTAACACGGGAAATGATACTGATTCCGACGAGACATCAGACTCGGATACCAATTCTGAGTCTGATGTAGATTATATGAGTGGTGTTAAAGAGTTAAGATTTTCAAAAATGTGATGAATGATGATGATGATGATTAAAAGTTAAACATTATTCAAACATTTAGTTTTAATTAAAAAAACATCAAATTACCTTTATAAACTTTTATTAATAGATGAGAATATTACATTTTGTTAGCTGTACTTTTTCTTTGCTGATGACGTCACAAGGGCGTTAATTTGACAAGGCTCCAGCGCATTACCAATTTGGGTAGCTTATATTACGAGAAACTGTGGGTTGCCATAATCGATAATTTAAAGAATTAAAAGGTTTCACACCGACGAGGTTAACAATCTCTTCCTGCATCTACTTCGCGTTACTGTCGCTGTATATTCTGCCAGAACAACCGATAATATGACCGATGATAGACATACCTTTTAGGTTAAGAGCGGGGCTGACATCAATCTACAGTGCTGATATTTAGAAGAGACCTACAAAAATTATGTATGCCAGTGTACAGAGGCATGTGCTCCATATTTGGTAAAGTTGTGTAGGTCTGTAAGATGAGTATCATTACAGTAGGCTCATGATGCAGAGCACCAGCTTGGGCTGTTATGGGTTATGGGTGTTACGGATGTAAAAACAAAACAAAATTTTAATCAGTAGCTTCTTTATTGGTTTTATCAGGATCAAAGTCTTTACAAAATTATTGAAAACATTAAAAAGTTACATTTAGCTTACAATGAGTTACAAGTTTGCGTTCCATTAAGTGAGTGCAGAGCTTCCATATATTCATGGCTAACTATCAATGGGTTCATTGGTATTGAACATTTAAACTCCCTCCCACACAGAAATATAACGTAATTCATTTATTTAAATACTAGGAACATAACATTTTACCTACAGCTTAAAACTTTATTTTTCACATTTCTACACGTTTAAAACGTATTTGCCATACTGCTAACTATAGGGAAATGATTCACAATCAAATCCTATTCAACTCTACGATGTAATTTCTTTCGTATTAACAAATGGATAAATTAAGCATATCTTATACCTACGCCTAGGTATAATGAGTTTTGTAATTAACAATACGAACTAACGACATGTCACAAAGAAAACATTTAAGTAATTACACATTCACTAAATTGACAATAATTTAGAATAAATATTTATTTGCTTAATTATTAGAAACTGATAAGTACATATTAATTATTTCTTATCTACACTCTTTATGTCAACGTGAGCAGCCAACAGTAAAGCAGATGGACTAACGTTAACTAGCATACATAATTAATATACCTACTATTGCTTTCTCACACCATTCATAGACTTCTGTGCACGGTAATAGTTTAAAAATTCAACAACCACTCCATTGCTTTCCTCCGAAACTCTTTGCGATGGAAAATTAGAACATAACGAGCTTTCAGATACGGCAACTCAAACATGGATAGAATCTTACGACTAAAATAATCACAAATATAACTTAACACGTAACTAAAACGAACTAACTTTATAATAATATGGTGACGATGATGGTGGTGTGTGACGTCACCACTCAAGAAGCTCCGAGTGCGGGGAGACGCTAGGGGCGGGGCGCGGTGGAGCGAGCTCCGCAACGACCGCGGAACATTGGTACAGGTGCCCCCTAGTTATTTTTTCTTCTGGGCCTTTTCAGCCGCCTTGGTGACTTTACCAGTCGTCACCTCCTTGAAGTTCACACTCTGCAACGAACACAAGTACCAATTAGATATATCCAGTTGAAAGTTATAAAATCATGAAAATAACATTATTATTCAATAGTATCTACTAATACTATATATGTAGGTACTTAAATCGTTATTAGTATCCAAGTAAAGTAAGGAACAACCGCGCGATTTTTTATTCTGCTCAATTATGGACTGGCATAAAGATGTAAAAGGCGAGAGTAGAACACCCAGATGCCAATTCCGTCTAGTTTTGGTGCTATGTGATACCAAAGTTTGCTGTTTTTTGCGGTTCAAAAACGAAAAAATGATATTTCTTTTAAATTATTTATCTATTAACTAAATATTTGATGGTATCTGATAGCATATTTAATAATGTATACTTGATGATTTTTTCCTATGCAATAATGTCAATATTAGGGCTAAAAAAGTTAATTTTAGTTTATCAAATTTTATTTTTTTCTTTAATGTTACACAGTTTTGGCATCTAGTTTTTACTTTAAAATTAAGGTAAACAATCATTCTATGCACACAAAAAAAACTAGATGCCAAATCCGTGGAACTTTTGAGAAAATTGAGATAACGCAATTTACAAACTTAAGTGTCAACTATCGAAATGAAAAATGCGAAAAAAGTTTTGACGATAATGGCCTGTTATGCCTTGTCCTAGAAGAACTAGACTAACTACTGATATGTAACTTTAAACTTATGGTAACAATGTACTTAGTATGTATTAAAAATAAATTAAAAAATCATAGCTACTAGCCTGGTGAATGTGGGCATCTAAGCTGATTGAGAATTTTTCATCACATTTATACTTTCCTCATCGTTTCTAATAAAGATAAGAACAATTAAATACCATTTTTTTACTACTTAGTGGGCAGGTGCTCACACATCGCGCGTAGTGACAACCATAGTACAAATTTTCAAAATTGTATATCTGAAAAGTTCCACTCTTCCTGCACGTAATTTTTTTCCTGGGCTTAGTATAAAACTAGATCTTTGATTCTAAATGAAGACTAGTTGCCAAAATTTTGTACCTTTGGGGAAAAAACATCTGAAACGTATAAAATGCCTGTTTTAAGACTAAATACTGACGTAACAGCTTAGCAAAAAAGCCTAATATATAGCTTATTAAGTAAGTAATGTGATACAATACATGATTAAATTGTTAAACACATAATTTCAAAGAAATATAACTTTTTCGTAATTAAGTCGCAGAAAAACGGCGAACTTTGATACCGCATAGCACCAAAACTAGACGGAATTGGCATCTGGTGTTCTACTCTCGCCTTTTACATCTTTATGCCAGTCCATAATTAAGCAGAACAAATAAGGAACTTCGTTCCAAAAATTTCCGATTTTAGCACCCGTCCGTACACTGTGCAGCGTTTAATACCTTAATGACTCCCACGGCGACAGTCTGACGCATGTCACGCACGGCAAAACGTCCCAAGGGAGGAAACTCCTGGAACGACTCCACGCAGAGCGCCTTGGTTGGGACTAATGTCACGATGGCCGCGTCACCGGACTTTATTGACTTTGGGTCCACTTCAGTTGTCTTGCCTGACAGATAAATACTCAATTAATTAAAGACCCTTTGCCCCGAAGCGAACGAAGCCCCAGGTATACACCATCATTTAATTTCGAATTCCAGATTTGTCAGCAGCCTAAGTCACTGGTTTACTTAGCACAAAAGCAAATGCCATTTTCTTTGAGCCTCTAAATACATTAAATATTAACACACGTGGGCGCTCGAAAACAAGCTACACCATTGTTTATAGAATAAAAAGAAAGAAAAGAAATGTATTAGCGAATAAGACAATACACACAAAAAGAGTAAAAAAAAAAAATTATATATTATCAGAAAAAAACATAATAGAAATAAATACATGCAGAAATAATAATATAAATTTAAGTGTATTGCTTCATCACTAAACGGCCACAGCTCAGCTTAATGGTGGTTAGAACCAGCGCTGGTCTTCCGCTGGGCCGCTTAGTGACGTCACAGGCTACAAGGAAGGCATAAGTTTACTACACACATAAAAATAAAATAAAAGAACACGAAACAAAATAAAAACAAAGCATTAGTAAATGGGAGAATGAAAGTATACAAAATAATTATTATATGAATAGTGCGCTAAACAAGGAAATAAAACCAAAACATAACAATAGATAAAAAACAACAAGCAATAAAATAGGCAAAAATGAAAATTAAACAAAAAAAGAAATGAAAATTAAACTGGTAATCTATCATTTTTGTGAGAAAATAATTGACTTGAGATAATTAAATGAGATAATTTAATGAATAGGTACTGTTATAGATACTGTAACACTGTTGCATATAAGTATAGTTTAATTATTATTTAATGCATCACTCGAGCCAATTACATAATTGATAGTGCATTGTTTCTGAAAATATTGTAAATAACTCGTATTTACCTTTAAAAGTTATAATTATTTATCTTAATCAATAAGTACACTACATAAAATCTCTTTTACATCTATAATCAGGTTTACATCTATTATCAAGGTTATGCCATCAAACGTAAAAATCAGAATACATAAATAAACGTTGAATTGAATATGAAGATTGCTGTGGGATACGTAACAACCAATAAGTAATAACTAACCGGTACGACGGTCGCACTTTTCTTTAATCTCAGCGAACTTGCAGGCGATGTGCGCCGTGTGACAATCCAGCACGGGCGTGTACCCGTTACTGATCTGACCGGGGTGGTTCAGGACGATTACCTACAGAACAAAACAAAAAGATTGCTGCATAACTGCCAAAAAAAATTGAAAATAGGTTAGACTCCCTATTCCATATAAGTATATATAATTAGAAAAAATTAATATTTCGAGGCAAAACCGAAATCGCTTTTACCGATATTTAGATAGAGACTATAATAGATTTTCTAAACAGAAGAATGTTATGACCATGTCGATGGTTAATTTAAATCCCACAATAAAATCACAATAAAAGTAACCAAGTATTTACGAATTTGTTTTCAAAGGCCTGAAACAGGAACCTATTTTATTTATTACAGTCATTAATTGGTTTAATTACCGAGCATTAGCAAGTAATTTGATTCGAATCTAAGAGTTTTGGAAGACCGAAATCATGATTATCTACTGCAATTAAATAAAATTAAAGGTTTTAATAAAAGCAATTAATTTATTACACAAGCTCTCATTTTGTACATAACCAGGTAATCATCTAGTGATCAGAAACATACAATTATTACGTGCTGTGGACTATGTACTCGTAGGTACTCAAACTTATGTAAGATATGTAAAGAAATGGTGATTGTTTTTATTCAATTAATTGGATAGTTATTAACATTAACTTAATTGGATAGTTCAGCTAATGAGACATTTGACATCGGAGAAGGGTAGGTATGTACTAAGATTACGTGCACGACAAAACTTAACTAAAAATGAAAATCGATAGTGTCATTATGTCTACTAATTGCTATTTCGTTGCACATATTTATATTAATTAAAATTGTTAGTCTTAATAAAAAAATTCAGTTAACATTATGGAGTTGTGATATTTCCACTATAAATTAAAATTTTTAAGTTTAGTTGCGTATGTAGATTTGGTACAACTAGCTGATCGACTACAATATTATATTAGGATTCGGAATATTTATGATATTTTAAAAGATTAATAAAGGGTACACACATAAGGTGGGCTTGACCAAAGGTAGCATGAATTGATGAATTTCGTCATACATACAAGTGTATAGATACATTGCAAAACGCCCCGAGTCGAGCCAGGCCGCAATCATTTTAGCATTTTTCTTATTAGACTGCTCAAATCATACGCTCAAGTAAAATAATCAGAAAGTAACAAGAAATTAGAATGGCAACTACATTATTTGTATTAGTATATGTACCTACTTAGCGCCAAAGTATGTGTGTCAATGTCATTACTCCATTTCATTATAATTGAGCATGCACTCAAAGTAGCAAATTATAAAATGTTTAATATCAAACCTGTCATTAATATGTAATGCAAAAGTGGTAATGTTCATTACAAAATATTATGTTAGTTTTTAAACTTTTATAAACTAGAACTCTAAGGTTTAGAACGGGCGCGTATATCCTATATTTCGGCCATATAACTACAGTCAGTTTGTACTTTAATGGTACCAATTATACGCGGACAACTAACCTAAACTAAAAAATTAAAATTGGTTATGTCAATATATAATTATTATCTATTACTTGCTAGTTCGTTGTACACATATTAACCTAATTAAAATCATTAGTATTGCCGAATTGTCATACTGGCACTATCAATTTAATTTTTTTTAGTTCAGTACGGTTGCGCGTGCAGAATCAACACCAATATCAGGTTTAGAAATTAACAAATAATATTAAGTTGAAATCACAAATCAATCTAAATACTATGTGCGTATTGCGTATACAAGTTACCTGCGCGGTAAAGTCAGCAGCACCCTTGGGCGGTGCGTTCTTGGAGTCACCAGCGACATAGCCGCGACGCAGCTCCTTCACCGACACGTTCTATAATAGTTTTACTATATATTAATATAAGATTTAGAAGTTACAATGGAAACAATTCATATTTATCTACGAAAGAAGTCTTTCCAAGCTCATCTAGATAGAAATAATAAATCGATCCTAGAAATTATAGAGCAAAAATTGGCGGCCCTTTTCTATTTTTAAAAAAGGTCCAATGCTTTAAATGCTTAAAGGTATGAAGTTAAAACTCGGACCTAAAATACATGCAGTTTCTCAAACCCATACGTAATACGTGACAAATGAAAATTTACGAAGAAAACACGAAATCGGCTGTAACTAAAGAGTAATAAATATATTATGACAAACTTTGACGTTGAATCCAACGTTATCACCGGGCACAGCCTCCTGGAGAGCCTCGTGGTGCATCTCCACAGACTTCACCTCGGTGGTGATGGCTGCCGGAGCGAACACTACTACCATACCTGTATGACAAAGACAATCATTAATATAGCTCCAGTTTTCAAAGCAGATGGAAAGAATCACAACTCTCTTTAATAGACAAGTTAACAAAGACGTGACAATTCTATAAAGTTTCATAAAATATAAATTTGCCTCATTAGGTTATCATAAGGTGTCGCTCACTAAAACCATATCATTTCACATTACTTACCAGGTTTGAGGACGCCAGTCTCAACTCGTCCTACGGGCACCGTTCCTATGCCTCCTATCTTGTATACATCCTGAAGAGGCAAGCGCAGAGGCTTCTCCGTGGGCCGAGATGGGGGCTGGATGGCGTCTAGAGCCTAGTTCAACATTAAACAAGTCAAGATGGCGTGTGTGAGTTGTTTTGAATGGGTGTAGCCATATATTGATTACATAACTATAAATGTACAAAACCTCTGTACCTCTATTTTGTTGCCCTTTTTAAGGAGATAATCTTGTGAACATCAATAAGGTGAAGGATTATAGAAAGGCATGACTAGACAAAGATGTTTACTTTTAGTTTCGATTTCGTATTTCCAGTAAAAGTCAAGTAAACGATGTCGAAGAATCGTTGACTATTTTCAATCTGTGAATAGTATCTATTTCAATTTAGTCAAAAAATATATTATTAATTATGTATTTATCTTTTAGTGGATATTAACTGAATTATTTTTTAATTACACGTGTCTAGATTAGGGTCTTACCTCAATAAGGCACTTGCCCTCGACCTTGCCGTCCTTACGGTCGATGGTCCATCCCTTGAACCAGGGCATCTTGTCAGAGGGCTCCAGCATGTTGTCTCCGTGCCAGCCAGAGATAGGCACGAACGCCACCGTCGCCGGGTTGTAGCCTGGCGCACAACGACCAACATTACCATAACCGAACACAACTCATTTACATTAAATAAGTATTTTCGGAACTGATAGTATTATTTAAAAGCGTTCAACGTTCAGTAAAAATACATTCTTATAGATAAAATCTTCCAAAAAGTTTACGTGAATTTGAGTAATGGTGATCATTACGTGAACGTCTCAAATATAAAATACCTATATATAATAAGTCATTACTCAATTGCTCTATACAGTTACTGACCATACTACTAATATATAAAATTCTCCTGTCACGGTGTTTGTAATTATACTCCTCCGAAACGGCTCAACCGATTTTCGTGAAATTCATCTAGTTAACAATAAAATTGATTGATGAATCAAGTGTATCATTATGTTGTATTCGTGACGTTTGTCTCAATAATAAGTGATATTAACAGTAAACTCGATTTTAGAACAGATTTTGGAAGGTTTAATTAACAGAGAGCCAGAGGTGCTCTCTGTTAATTAAAACTTTTCTATAAAACCTACTTCGAGATAAGTCTCAAAATTAAATACACCAATGATATACTAACAAAATACTTATGCAGATAGTTTTGTCAATTTGTTCAGCTAGATTCCATGTTACCATTCCATTTCTTGCCCAGGGCGCGTGAAGAGCCAGCTTAGGAATATTATAGTCAGATCAGAGAACTTGGATAACATATGAGAGAGAAGGACTATTCGGATCTTAACATTATGCCAACACGCCTGACCAGGCAGCGGGGCAAATATTGATAACTATAGGCCTATGAGACAAAATCAAGAATTCATGGGCTGAGGAAAAAAATGTAAAAGAAGGTGTCACATAATTTAACCATGTATAGTTTTTCATGGGTACGTTTACCTTAAATGTATAGATATTATTATTTAACTCTTTGGATACATGTACCTGTCTATACCAACCTGTCGTAAAAATAGAAAGACAAAAACTGGTCTGTGTTTTTTGTAAACTTGCTGTGACATTTAGCACTAATGGCCTTTGAATTCAACTATGTATGTACATTAAGTGACTTAGTGACCCAACATCCCGTTCATCTAGTTTAACATGGCTTAACACTTGATAACACAAACAAACACGATATTTGTTATTTTGAAACTAGTTATTTGTATAGTCAATTCTTTATCTACATAATTTATTTCAACGGATTTTACTAAAGATTACACATCTTATTGCGGCCGATGGAAATACTATGCTATTATATATTAGGTAAGTATCTAATATATTTCAAGGCCTATATGTGTTGTGATGGATTAAGATTTACCCCATCATCCTGCCAAGAGAACACAAATCTCTATGAATTAGCTATGCTCGGGTTTAATAGACGAAAGACCTTCCATCCACAAGTAAAAATCTAATTAAACTAGGTGAGTACCTATTTGGAAGCGAAATTTCCGGAAAATAGAGCACGATAATATATTTACAGGCTTAATATTTTTTAAAGCATTGATTGTCAGTTTGTCTGTTTTCAATTGACAAGGCAAAAAGAAGAGTAACTTACCAATTTTTTTAATGTAAGAAGAGACTTCTTTTTTAATTTCCTCATAACGTGCTTCGTGGTAAGGCGGCTCTGTAGAGTCCATCTTATTTACACCGACGACCAGTTGCTTCACACCCAATGTAAACGCGAGGAGGGCATGCTCCCGAGTTTGACCATTCTTACTGATTCCGGCTTCAAATTCGCCCGTACCAGCCGCCACGATCAGAACAGCACAGTCCGCCTGTCACAAATATAGATCTTTTAATAAAACTTTAGTTTCTTTACGTGGATTTCCTGCTTGAGGTAGATTTAGGTAAGAGTGGTTAAGATACAAATAAATTATTATTGCCATTTGTTAATGTAACATCTGATCTTGTTGTATATAAGTACCTATGCCTACGAAATGCTAAATAACATCACAATAAAAACGATTCTCTCATCTCTATAAACACAAGAATACCTATTGTTATAAGCAAAACGTTCATGCCTAAATCTTTGGTTGTGTTCAATAAGGTGAAATAGGGGTCACGTTGACCTATTTTCTCCAAAAATAAAATGCTACCTGTGATGTGCCAGTGATCATGTTCTTGATGAAATCCCTGTGCCCTGGCGCGTCGATAATCGTCACGTAATATTTTCCAGTCTCAAACTTCCACAACGCAATATCGATCGTGATACCGCGTTCACGCTCCGCTTTCAATTTGTCCAACACCTATTAAAATTGTTTCAAGTTATTATTGAAATCTCATTAACTCCTATGTTTTATAAGGATGCTAAGTTTAAAAACGGATAATAAAAGCTTTATTATCCGCTTTTAAACTTTAAGCCTTTGTGTTAAGAATAGAAATTAAGGCTAGTAGTCTTCTAATGCTGGGCATAAGAGGTATCGTATTTGAATCGCGAAAGGACCGGATAGTTAAAATATTGTATAATCATACAAACCCATGCATATTTGAAAGAACCCTTGCCCATTTCCTGGGCTTCTTTTTCAAACTTCTCGATAGTTCTCTTGTCAATGCCACCACATTTGTATATAAGATGGCCGGTGGTAGTCGACTTGCCAGAGTCTACATGGCCAATGACGACAATGTTGATGTGAGTCTTCTCCTTGCCCATTCTGCTAACTTCAGTACACTTAAATGAGGGATATCAACAAAAAGACCTGCAGAAAAGAAAAAATCTGGATACTGAAAGTGACAGACATAAACATATCTAAGTAGATACTAGTTTTGGAAAAACTAATCTTCTATCGCTCAAATACTTCTTTCTCGCTTTAAATAGCTCATGTACAATTTCTTGAACCGGATTATCAATAAACCTACACAGAAACTGACGAAAGGTCATAAAGTGTTTTAATTGGGAATTGACGTATCTTCCGCCGAGTTATGGTAAAAATTTGCATTTGATAATGATAAAAGAAATGTTTATAATCAAGCAATAGAAGTTTTTGAAGTAAAATTTTAGATTTCCTGTTAATTGTATCGCCAATTTAATGTCAATTCGATAACATCACAGAGGTAATAGTGATAATATAAAATCGATGATTCCCCTATCTGCCGTATTTGATGTTTACTAGATTTGATCTAGGTACAGTGAGTGATTATCTTTTTATCAGCTACACGTTTTGATTTAGGTTCGTGTCGAAATGTCAAAAAAATAAACATTATTCACAGTTCCGCTACAGATTTTATTTAAAAGCAAAATTTTATTGCAATTACGTACACCATACCTTCCTGGCGAATGTTTACAACTTTTCAGTTAAAGCACTTTAAATAGATGTACAAAAATAGATTTTGCGAAAAAGTTACTGCACTGGAAGCGCACTCAATGACTTGCCTTCTGAATGTAAGATCTTATTCGTTAGTTACAGACATCGCTTCTCCGAGCGTGCGCATGACGACCAGTAGAACATCGATACAGCGAAGCTGCCTCCCAAATATAGACTCTACCTGTGCCTATAACCTAACCCAAATCACATCAATTACTCATCATAACATTTAGTATTTTAGCCAATTTTGAAGCCACACTACTTACATGGAACCTTTTTCATTTTACAAAACTTTTGATCCCATATTATATTTATGAATAGAAAGTATTTACTTTGGATCCGTACAATTAAGACATGAGAAACTATATTCCAATATTGAGAAAAGGGTTTAATAAAACAATATCTAGGCAGTTTTATACAAATGCTTAACCAATTAACATTCATAATCATTAAGGATATTTTCAGAAATTGGCAAATACACGGTTTAGGAATTTAGGCTATATAAGTGTAGCCAAACAGATTTAAATTAGATGAAAGATCGTGTGATTCACTAATAAGTAATAAGACAATACATTCCTTCTCAAATCAAATCAAATCTTTATTTTGCATAATACAGGTATGTACATTGTGTTTTACAGATAATTAATATAACATTAGATCAAAAATAAATAATTGTAAGTATAACATTAGATCAAAAATACAATCATGTCGCACTGCGTAACATACACCGGTAAATGCACATGGGCTTCCTAATCCGTCCATTTTGTGCAGTTGCAATGTATTTGTTTCCACACATTAAAATATCAGATGTGTAATAGTTAGATAGAAGAAAATTCTGAATTAGAAAGGCCTTTTTTAAGAACCATATTACATGAATCAGAAAATGAAAATAGCTCGAAATATGAATGTAAATTTATCCCACAAAGTAGGTAAAAGCAGCGTGACTGAATTTTTTAATTTGTGAATAGCTAAATATACACTGACGTGGAGATATTGCATTGTTTTAACATAAAAATTGCGTAATTTTTTTTATCACGTACCGGTTCAATCATGTGAATTTATATAATTTCAACCCAGATGAAAATATTATGGATACCTTCACATGTTTTTCGCACTTGATGAGAAGAGTACTAAAACCATTTTTTTTACTAAATATGTAAAAAATTAAAGAAAATACAGAGAAAAGCTCACCTGTGCAGCCGTAGACACACGAATTTTACAAGCAATTTTCGAGCATGCGCTGTAAAGAAATTCTCCCGGAAAATGGAATCAATAAAATCAAGTAAGAATCTTATTACTCAAGTAGACCCCACAAGAAGTTATTTAAAATAAATTATTTGGATTATGTAAGATTTTTATTTATTTCGAGCCTTATGAATTAAATAATAAAAGATAATGCGCATCAACATTAATGGAATCCTCAAGAAAAACGGAAAATTCAGATTTTCTTTTTGGATTCTTTGCTTTACTTTTTATTTCTTTATGGCTGTGACCATAAGTTGTGAATGAAAACTTTTTAGTTAATCATTCAATAATCTAAAAAAATTTTGCACACATTTAATAATTTTAAAATAAAATCATTGTTTATTTGATATTTCATGGTAACGTACTTTTGCAGGGAAAAGTTAACTAACAAACCAACTCTCCTATTTAAAAATAACAAAAAGTGAGTTTTTATTTAGAAAAATATCAATAATAGGTACAAGATGAAAATAATTAATCTGCCTGCTAAAAATTGGGAGCAGAAAGTTTTAACCTAGGAAAAGTTTGGAAATTTTTAGGCATACATGATTAAACCAAGCGTACGTAGGTACGCTTGGTTAAGAAAGTTGGTTGGTAAAGAACTCTTAAAATACGTAGGTATTTTAAGAGTTCTTTACCAAAAAGTAAGACCCTATTACTGAGACTCTCCTGAGACCTCGCTGTCCATCCATCCATCTGTCACCAGACTGTACTGTACTTATCTCTGGAACAGTAATAGTGAGAGTGCTGAAAATTAAAATACACTACGCGAGGCATCGGCTCGTCTGGCCGAGGTCAGGACTGAGCTCGTCATTGATAGGATCGAAATATTGGGTTTGAGGGTCTCTGTACACAAAACAGAGGCCCTCTTATTCCATGGAGCGCGATGCGGAGTTCAGCGAGGTGCAAAACTCCACGTCAAGGAAGTGGAGGTGCCAGTGCGAGCGCAGTTGTCCGATCTATGGCCCTGTACGGGGCCCCGATCTGGGTCGACGCCTTTAACGCGCGTAACAAGGCTCTGCTCAGAGGGTCATCGCGTCATGGGCAATCAGGGGGTACCGTACTGTGTCATGAACAGCTGCTACTGTCCTGGCAAGTGATCCTCCTTGGGAGCTCGAGGCGGAGGTGTTGGCAGAAGTCTTCAAACACCGCGTGGACGCAAGGTCAAGGGGCAAGCTACCATCTGCTGCCCAGGTACGAATAGAAGTACAGGCCACACTCGCGCGACGGTGGAGAGCGGAGCTGGCATCTCCCGCCGCCGGGGTTGAAATCGTTGAGGCCGTTAGGCCAATACTTAAAAAGTGGCTAAAGCGAAGGCACGGCCAACTAACGTACAGGCGTACGCAGGTACTTATCGGACACGGCTGTTTCGGTAAGTACCTGCACAAGATTGCAAGGAGGGAGTCCTCGCCCGCCTGCAAATCGTGTGGTGCGCACGAGGATACAGCGCGCCACACCTTGGAGAGTTGCGCTGCCTACGGCCCTCACCCAGGCGATAGGCGGGGACCTGTCGCTGAAAGCAGTAGTCAGCGCTATGCTTAACAGCAACAGGTGCTGGCAAGCGGTCGCCGACTTCAGCGAAGCCGTCATCACCGCCCCATCTCCTCCCAAGGGTACTGCAAAGGTTAGCTAAGGAATATTGCACACAGATAACATCCTCTGTGAGAGACGGAAAACTCGAGACAAAACCCTGTGCCAACACGCCCGGTCAGCGCGGCACAGTAGACCATAATCCCTCCAAAGTGGAGGAGGCCCGTGCCCAACAGTGGGACGTAAATGGGCTGAAGAGGAGAGGGAGAGGTACTTGTTGGTCTCGCTTTTAGATATTGCTCAAAAAGTACTGGACGGATTTCAATATTTCTTTCCCCATTAAAATGCTACATTATCCCTGAGTAACCTAGGCTATATTATACTATAGTGATTTCAAATTTCACGCGTATAAAGCGCGAACAACAGCTAGTAAAGTAAATAAAAATACAAAATTCCTATTTTTCAAATTTATTTAAATTAAATTTTTCTTAATAAGTAAATTCGAAAATTCTTATTGCCTCTAATAAAATATAATACAAAATTTAATATAAAATATACATTTCAATAAGTAGGCGAACATATTTTAATAGAATATAATAATTAAAGGTAAACCTTTAGATATCAGATAAATAAGCCAGACACTCTACGTATTGTCGTATTAGCTATGGAAAAATTCTACAAACGATTAATTATTTCATTACAATATTGTACATTTTAACAAAGGATTTTTTTGTTTGAATTTTAAATGTAATTGATTATTTTTTGAGCTGTCAGCTGTTCCTGATTGTACATAAAGATATAAAAATAATCTTGATACTTGTTAGGTTAGTTTAGCTAACATGAAAAAGTGTTAATAAAAGATTTTCAAAGAAAGTCCAAACAATCCTTTGCAACTATAAAAGGAATTATTTTGAACATCATCATTTTTTTATTTTATATATTACCCAATTTGAGATATTCAGATTATTTTGGAAGACACTTTTTCGTGACCAAACTATTGAATATATTTATAAAAAACTTTAAAACTTTATAATATCTTATGTATCAGAATATATATATAAAAGTTAAACAAAAAAGCGAAAAACGAGACGGTACCTATAAAACGCGAGTGAAACTGTGGACCTTAGCTGGTTTCACATAATTAAATGCACATTTCACATGAATGAATAACGACAATACGAGAATAAGAACGCAAATATTCGTCTTTCCACAAAAGTAAAGACAAGTATTTTGTTAATCAGATATCTAAATAACATTATGTAATTACATAAAAACCTATTATCAATCATTAATAACAGTAATAGTATCTTTCTTAAACCATAATAAGAGGTGAATTGGGATGCAAGGAGGAATTTAGAGGATGTTAGCAACTTTAGCAATAAATTTACGATTTTAAAAACTGCTTGTGAGAAAACCCGCACGTTGTGGCGTTATACGGCAAGGCCCATGTCCAAAACTGAACGAAAAAACCCGGATGGATGACTTAAGTACAGTTATTAAAATTTTTGTCTATCATACTACAATGATAAAAATTATTATGCGTAGATTTTTTTATGAAAAATAAAACACAATTTAATGTTTACTTTTATTTAAGTTGCAAAAAGTAGTTTCGTTCCATCCTTGCGTTCTTTTTTACCCAATTTTAGCATGTTCATTCATTTCTAATCATTTAAAATTACCATTCCTAAAAACTATAAGAAAACATCATAAATTACAATATAAAGATAAAAAAATACGCATAAATATATAAAATTCTATTAAAGGAATTTGTTAAATCTAAAAATATTATACTGCACAATGATGTATGTGACCGCAACGAGGACTGCGTATGTTTCAAATCTATACAAATATTATAAATCTGAAGAGTTTGTTTGTTTGTTTGAACGCACTAATCTCATGAACTGGTTCTAATTAAAAAAATCTTTTTGCGTTGGATAGCACATTAATTGAGGAAGGTTATAGATTATATAACATCACGCTGCGATCAAAAGGAGCGAATAAGGGAAAAATGTAACAGAAACGAGGAAAATTTTCTAAATTCCACACGTACGAAGTCGCAAGGTTATGTTGATACAAAATTAATTGTATTGTGATCACTAGATACCTTCACTGTCTAAACGAACAATAGGTTTGAAATAACGCTTAACTATTATGTGACTAATGGTCTTATTCATAATGACTTATCGGAGGTTTAAAAGTTTGCTAAAATCGGTTCGCTAAAATTGTTATTCATAATAATCATATTATCATATATAAAAAGATAAAATGTTTATTATCTCTCCGATAAAGTAACATTATTTTATTGTTTAAACCTCCGATAAGTCATTATAAATAAGATACACTTTATTTCGTATAATATAATATTTTTAGACAAATCAGAATCACAGATATAATTTGTTTTTCTTTCAGCACATTTGCTTTGAGTCCCATTTGTACCCACAAATGGGACTCAAAGCATAAGTAAAGTAAAGGAATAAGTAATAATAAGGAGGCGATGTACCCACATCGCCTCCTTATTATTACTTATTCCGTATATATTTCGTAAGTATTGGCTAAATTTGATAAATTTTGTTCTCGCACGAAGACCGCGCCCGTTTTTATATAACCTATCGAGGATCCTAATTAACTAAACAAAGATTTAACCACCAACAGTAACGACCCCCAAGGCCCTAAAAAGCGCAACCCTTCCTTTCTTTATTTAAATAAGTTTAACAAAATGTATGTGTTGTTTTAAAGCATGACGTATAAAGAGCGCACTTAGCTTCTTATGTGCGCTTATTCCACTTCAAACTTCAGAGTGACGACAAGCGTTCTAATCGTAAAAGTTTAGTGTAGGTACTCACATTTAAATAAAACTACGTTTTACGGATTTAGACGCGTATATTTGATTTCGCGAAATTTTGGCCCGACGTTACGGAGACTGCAGTCACCATGGTCACAGGTGAGAAACGTCGGGCCAAAATTTCGCGAAATCAAATATACGCGTCTAAATCCGTAAAACGTAGTTTTATTTAAACAGATGAGTCGCGCAAGTGTTAGAAAATATTATGTACTGACATTTTTTTTCTGACACTAATGGAAGTATATAGCTTCAAAAAGTTATCTAAAGTACAAAACAAATATACACATTATATCATTTGCACTATCAATTTTTACTTATTATAAAACAAAGACTTTATTTTTGTATGTATATCCCTATGTGAGCTTATCTATTGGCACTGACAAAGTCAGAACAAATCGAAGAAACAAAGGAAAAGAAGAACGAGAATTAGGTGATATCATAAACCTTTTGAAGTCTTCTGAACCAGAGGATATAACAGTCTTTGTGGCCCGTGAACTGGAGAAACTACCACCAATAGTTTTTGATCATCTCGACTGTACTAAATTATTGAAAGACATACGGAAGCTGCAGAATGAGGTCAACGTAGTAAAATCCAACTATGTTACACAAGAACAGCTAAGTGAGTGCCGAAAGCTAAAAACAATCAGTTGACAGTTACTACAAAGTAAAAACAATCAGTTGACATCTCAAAATGATTCTACACAAAATGTGAACTATAAACGAGGAGCAGGGTAACTGTATGACTGTGAGTCTGTAGATTCTAGCCATAAAGTACATAACTCTACTTTATACGAGTCACTGGATATTGATCCAAATAAATCAAGTAGTCAGGATGATAAGCAAGAAGACAGTCCTATATTGCTCAATACACAAAATCTAGGTACGCAAAAACTGGTTGTGCCGAAATAAGTGAAACGTACTGGATTTGATACAATAGTTAGTAAGGATTATACAGCAGAGATTACGTCACCGCCACCACCAGTCACTGTAGCCACTGACCTGGCAGATATTAACTTGATAACACAGCAAAAGTTAAACAGTGAGCGTCACAACGGACGGAAATACGAAAAAGATGTGCATGATAATTATGACGAAGGTTGGAAAATAGTATCTAAACGGAAAAAACCTTTTCATCGTTATCATGGTAAATCTGGAGTTGCTAAAAATATAGAAGGAAACTTTAAGGCTGCTGGGAAGAAAATTCAAATTTTTATTACAAAAATACATTTGAACACTACAGACAAAAATATAACTGATTACATATATACGAAAACACTAAGGAAAGAAAAAATTTAGAAGTGTTAGTAAGTCGAGAAAAAGGTTGCAAAGCCTACAAATTTCTTGTCCCAGAACAGAAGTTGTCCACATTCCTTGATGAGAAACTTTGGCCAGAGGGAATACTTTTTAGGAGATTTGTAAATTTTAAATTCTGATGTGGCACTATTAGAAATTTTTCCAATAACAGTAGAATGGTAGTTAATGATTTGTAAAATTTTGTTTGTTTTATTGTGCAGTTGTTAAGCGTTCTGTTAATGATATACATGAGTTAAAATAATTATCAATAATATTGTATTTGTTGGCTATGGATATATATATCCGAAATAAATGATTTATTATTATTTCTGTTTATTTATTAATTTTCTTATTTTATACATTTTTAGGGTTCCGTACCCAAAGGGTAAAAACGGGACCCTATTACTTAGACTTCGCTGTCCGTCCGTCCGTCCGTCCGTCTGTCACCAGGCTGTATCTCAAGAACGGTGATAGCTAGACAGTTGAAATTTTCACAGATGATGTATTTCTATTGCCGCTATAACAACAAATACTAAAAATAAAAAAAATTAATATTTAAGGGGGGCTCCCATACAACAAACATGATTTTTTTACCGTTTCTTGCTCGTTACTAATAACGTTGCCTTATGTTGCATAGATAATGGTACGGAACCCTTCGTGCGCCTACCGACTCGCACTTGACCAATTTTTTAAAAAGATTACAAAACAATCGTACAAAATTAACATAACTAAGTAACTTAAAAGAACATAAAAATAAAACAAACTTAGTATTATTATTATTATATCTTCAAAACTACGCAACGGATTTTTATTCGGTTTTTTTAATAGGTAGAGGGGTTCCAGAGGATGGCGTTTTTGTATAATTTCTCACGGGTTTTTTTAATTTCTGAATTCTAGGCAACAGCTAGTTTGATCATATTTTATTCATATTGACTTGCGACACATAAGGTATATAGGTAAATAAGTCAGTGCAACTTTAACCCAATCAGTAAAATCATTATATACACCAATCACCTGTGCTATAAAAGAATGAACGTGCTGATTATAATTTAAATTATTAGTGATGAGACAAAATTAACAAAAAATATAATGTATTAACTAATTGTATGAGACATTATACTCGTTCAACTAAATTCAGCTAAACATTAATTAAAGGTATCAAAAATATGGTTCTTTTCTTACTTTTTGTGGACCTATATTTAAAATACGGTGGAAATTTAAGTAGAGGCTTTATTTAGTTGTAAAAGAATGTTGATAAAACAAACTAGTTGTTCTTTATCCAATGTAGGTAACGGTGTCGGTAACCGGCGCATTACCAGTTTTAAAACAATATCGCTAGCACATACATGCATACATACATAACATGCGCTCTGTGGAGGAACCATAAGGTAAGTGAATGGTTGCTAGTTGAAAATCATAATTGTGGTTAAGCGGTGGTGTCTTCGACAGTGCATAGTATCCTCTTATATATTATATCCAGATACATTATCAACTATATAAATAAATAAATATTCAGGACATTTCACACAACGACCTCTGGTCCCAAAGTAAGCTATATTTCTATGTTTGTATTATGGGTACCAGAATACGGATAGCATACATATACTACTTTTTTTGTAAATACATACTTATAATACATAGAAAACACCCTACCTAACTAATATACCATTAGTGTTCAATTTTCAATTGTGCGAATAGTAAAATAATCATTGACAGGCGACTAGAATCTTATAAAACAAATTAGTTCATTCTCTATACGCACAGACTAACATAATAGGGATGTTGACTATAAGATATTAAACTCTCAAAACAATATTTTAGGTATCTAAATTCTGTCTTCAATCTATAAAACATAATTTTACATGAATTTGTTACATGAGTCAACATCCCTATTACTATAATTTATATAAATACATTTCTATTTCTTTATATTATCGTTACTTTCCTCCAGGCCAAGGTAGATAGCTTCCCCATCCTTTGCTTGGATTAGGATCTAAACCTGAAACAAAACGCTAGATTATATGCATTTTGTAAAAATGTCAATAATGATCGAACTGTTTAGTATACCTACTTACATATTTTGACCCCTTAATTACGAAGCAAACGTTCGGTGTGTATAGGTTCTCTCTCTCCAGCCCATTCAAGTCCCACTGCTAAGCACGGGTCTTCTCCCTTTGGGTAGGATTATGATCCACTACGCCGCGCTGACCAGGCGTTTAACACGCCTGGTCATTAACACAGGGTTTATTTTCGAGTTTTCCGTCTCTTACAGAGGATTTTATCTGTTTACAATATTCTTTAGCTGACTTTTAGAGCACCCTGGGTAATATATATCATAAATGGGGTGGTGACACTTGTATTTTTAATCCGTCACCACTCAGAGAGTGCATAGGTTAGACTAGGGTTTTTTTTTAAGTCCGGGCATGGTCGCGATTTTCCCTCTACATGATCGATGACCTTATTTTAGTTTTTAATCGACTTCAAAATAGGGAGGAGATTTTCAATTCGTATGTAAGATTTTTTAAATTTTTTTTTGTATGTTTGTTACGTCACAACTTTTAACTGGACAAAGCGATTTTAATGATTCTTTTTATTCAATACATTATTCAGTTATGTTCGATAAGAATAGCGAGAAGCGTTCAAAAGCACCGTGTTTTCATTACCCAAGTTCCGTCTAGTTAACGACAAAAACATGCTTTTGATGGCCATCGTGTAGTAGTAGACATCGTTTACCTTTGGCAATAGCCTGTATCTTCTGCGTCTCGTCTTGAGTGAGTGTCAGTATCTTCTGTAGAACTGGCACCAATCGGCTGCGCTCGTCACCAGGTGGTAACGTCAGGAACTAACAAAGAAAAATACAATAGTTCATCACAACACAATTACTGTAACATAATTAGTCATTTGACGGGCTTCGTGGTGGAGTGGTTTATGTAATGGACTGCCGATCACGAAGTCTCGGGTTCGATTCCCGGTCAGGACAATCATTTGTGTGATATCCATTGATGTCATACAAATGTTTGTACTGCGTCTGGGTGTTTACTATGTATTATAAGTATGTATTTACAAAAGAAAAGTAGTATATGTATTCTATCCGTATTCTGGTACCCATAACACAAGCATATAAGCTTAGCTTGGGACCAGAGGACGTTGTGTAAAATGTCCGTGAATATTTATTTATTTATTTAATAAATTTGCTTATCTCGCAAGTAATGAGAACGGTTAAGGCTATTTAGCTGATTTTCGTTTAAAAAATGTTTGCTGTAGTTTAAGTGGATGCATTAATATAAAAATTACGAAGAACAAAATAAGAACCACACTATCCCATTTCAAATCTAAGTATGAGAGTAAAATAGGTTTGTTATTATAATAATAGGTTTCTTATCTTTCCATACTCAAACAGACAAATTTTAATAGAATTGGCATTGTTCATAATTTTTGACCTGCTGTTTTTATATTTTTTTTAGAAAATATAGACCATTTTAAGAAACTAATTTCAATATTATTGAAATATTCACTATACAGAATTTTTAAAAAATTCTTGAAGATATTACTTTAAATGTTGTGACATCATCGTTTTAGGCAATCTGTGTATAAACTTTTCTTGATAGACTTAATACAGATTGTACTTTATCTTTTCAAAGTTGACAAGTTGATATAATAGACCAATTTCAACTCCACTTCAGAGTAGTATATCCCTAAAAACGCCTTAATATTTTAAGTCCTTTATTTCAAGGGCAAATAGAGATAATTTGCTTTTTTGGAAAAATAATCATTAATATAGCAAATTTTCCGAAAAATACTAATGGATATCGTATCAGTATCATCAGTATCAGAAACTCTATTCCCCGAAATGGTTTTCGAATTAAGAGTTTTAAAAAATATGAACAATGCCCATTAGGTATTTCCATCCATCCATCCATCAGCCTCTCTCCGTCCACTGCTGTACATAGGCGCCTCATAGAACGCCACTACAGGCGGTCTTGTGCCGCTTGCATCCAATGACTCCCCGCGACCTTGACGATATCGTCGCTCCGCTGCGTCGTCCGGTACGTGGCCACTCTAGGATTTTTCTTCCCCAACGATCATCAGTCCTACGAGCGATGTGGCCAGCCCATTGCCAATTTAGCGTGCTAACCCTTCGGGCTGTATCGGATACGCCCGTTCACTTACGGATCTCCGTATTTTATCCCGTAGGGAAATACCGAGCATAGCCCTCTCCATAGCGCGCTGTGCAATCTTGAGCTTAGTTACGAGGCCGATATTCAAAGACCACGTTTCTGTTCCGTATGTCATTGCTGATAACACACAACACGCTCTATGACCAATAGCTAAATATAATACAGGTACAGCACTTTACTTTTTGTCTAAATTGACATGATGATAAATGTGTTAGACAGTCTGTTAATGGCATCATTTCCGTTTAACTTGTGTTTTTCTGTAACAAGTATGTTAGTTACCTTAAGTGTAACATTCTTCATATACTCAGTATTATGAGCGTTATGTGTAGCACCACGCACTCGTCGTAACTCTCCTTTAAGTAGTTCAGCCAACTGAGCCATACGAGCACATTCACGTTCAGACTCTGACAGCAACACTGTTACGTGCTTCACCCTGTATAACAATATAAAAAAACATAATAAATAATTATTTAGTTCAAAAACTAAAAACACTCTTGAAAATCCTGAATATTATCTTATTGCATTGTCATTTGTCCTAAATATGTATGCAAAATTTCGGATCTATCTGGCTATTGCAAGTGGATAAATTATTTTAGTTTCAATCAAATTCAATACCAATGATATAAAAGCTTGATTTCAAATCGTTTTTTTTCTAAACATTCGTTAGTTTCTTATGTAGTTAAAGATACATGATTCACGTGTAACAACAACAACAAACATTTTAGAATATATTTAATAATCCAAAAAATAATGTGGATGCAAAATTAATAAATTACTGTATATTGGAATGTTAAAACTTCATAAACTTTAATTTATTAATATTTTGCGATTGACTCGCTATGCTTTTACTAAATAAACTAAATTATAATGGAAAAAATGATAACCATAAGCGGGACTTAACGGGACATAACGGGACTGAGATGATTGTAGTGGAAAATTTGGTAAACATTTGCGTGGACCATAATAGCTCAGTTGGGAGAGCGACGGAACGGCATTCCGAGGTCGCGGGTTCAAGTCCCGCTTATGGTTATCATTTTTTCCATTATAATTTAGTTTATTTACTTCATAAACTTATCATAATATTTGATGTCATGATGAGTTTTATTTATTTGGCAATAAACCGATGAATCGATTACGATCAATGATTTTAGTATCGATTTTTTTGCGTATTTCCTATTATTAGTTTATTTGGATATTTCATTATTATTCAATTACTTCCCTAACAATTACATTTTTAAAAGACATTTACAGTCTTTAATTTTTAATTATTTTACTTACCTTTGTTGTTGAGCTTGTAACCGTCTCTTCAGATCACCAATCTCCTGTTCAGGTGTGAGCGACAATGATGACGTATCCATGGCCTCGTCATCAGGTACACCTTCCTCAAGCAGCCTCTCTAAAGGAACTGGGGAACGATTGCTACCACTTGAATACGGCTTTAATGGTGGCGGCGATGGAGCGGATTCTGATCCCTGGAAATATTACACAATTATTATGGTAAAGGTTTGTATAACCTGAGTGGTATGGACTCGGTAAATTTAGTTTTTATTCTTAGAGTATTAAACTAACAGGGATTGTTACACACAGTGTCAAGTCAACGGGGTGCGAAATAACACACACACACTCTATAATATATCGGGAATCGCCATAAACACACTAAGAGAGGGGTGTCCGTCTGGCAGTGCCAACTCCTCTTAGATTATTGCTCTAAGCTTTTATGTAATAAATTCACATATTGCATGTTATTTTTATTTGACCCTTCAAAAATATGTGTAGTCACTAAAAATGTAGGGTCCTTCCCCACATATACATATACAATTGTACGTATCTGTACACGTTTGTCTACGCAAACTTTTCAAATTACGCTTTTTCACGCCAAAACTAACCGATTTAGATAAATATTTTGTACACAGTTAGTCTCGAACCTGAGAAAGAACATAGACTTCTAATGCAAAACAAGGAGATTTAAATTTTACGCGTACCATGTCGCGAGCAACAGCTAGTGTGTAAATGATCAATGAATCAAATGAACAATGAATGATTGAGCAGTTTTAATATCGTATTTGACAACACAACAATTAAAAGGAAGTGATAAGACTAATTAACGTTCAGTGTACTGTTTTTTTTTTAAGATAACGCTATTTGCGTCCTAATTTTATAACTTTGCAATATTGACAAGGGAAATAATATTAAGTATGATTCGCGTTTTATCAAAAAAGTCGACGTAAAGGGCGTCAAAAACGGTGAATTTATAAATATTAATATAGCGAGAAAGAGACAGTATATAGAAACAAGGTGAGGCGAGAAAGAGACAAACGACGAAATACACAACTGTGTTGAAATAAGACCAACAATGGAACATTCTAGGGCTGAAAATACATAAAACACAATTATAGAACATACCTCTCCCTCTTCCCTCGGAATCATAGACACATTAATATCCATTTCACTATCACTGTGTTCATCTTTAGGTATAACTGGCAACATGTACTGGTTACGATTGATTGCGTCCAGTGACGTCACGGCTACCTTGCCACTCTTCTTTGACTCTTCAACTGCTACTAATTGTTTCTTGAAATTCTCAGTTTCCTTCTGTAGTTTTGATTCTAACTCGCTTATTTGTGTTTTGTAAGACTGTGTTAATGTGGTTACCTGAAAGACATGTACAAACGGGTGTGTAAATAAACAAGAAAATATAAAGTTTAGTAAAGAGATTGGTATTGGAAGCGGATTAATATCGATCGAGGCCAACTGCTTCCTTCCTCATAAAATATTTCACTAATGGTGGACAAAGATGACCAACATATGCCAAACAGTGCCAGCAAGGTGGCGATAACAATGCTTTATGTTACTCAAAAGAACGCAGCTGCCCGTTCTTCTCGTGAGACCCTGCGCAGGGTTTATTTTCCAGTTTTTCGTTTCTGACAGAAAATGTTATCTGTGTAATATCCCTTAGCTGGCTTTTCCAGCACCCTGGGATGAAAATGAGGTGGTGGCACTTGTATTCTTAATCCATTACCACACGGAAACGCTGTACTTACCTGTAATTTATTTTGCGTTCTTTCTGTTTCAATTTGTTGTGAGAGTCGTGTGAGATCGGTCTGCAGTCTTGTAGTTCGTTGTTGGGCGCGCGTTGCTTCATTCGTAGCCTCCGCAACCCTCCTGCGAGCACTCTCTACTTCGGCATTCTTCTCAGCTATCTGTTCTCTATGGAAAATAAAATAATCTTTAAGACACGCTATTATAAACGAAACTTATATACCATGAATATGTGTAAATGGCGGTTAGTCGCTTTCTACGATTGTAACATTTATTTGTAATAAGATAAATAATAGTTTTTTTGTATAGTTCTAATGCTTTTCTACTGCGTACTGTATAGCTAGAAAACAATCTAATGCACCAGGGAGACATGAATTTAAGTATTATAGTACCTACAGTACCTAGTATATTATAGTACGCGTCACGTAAAAAGAACGCTGGAGGAAAGTGGTGGGGGCGTCTTTGCGCATGGGTACACTCTCGCACGAAAGTTATGTGCCTATTATTTTATTTTTGAACTAGGCTTTCGCTGGCGTGTTGTGGCTTGGTACCTACATATTTGTTATTCTTAATAGGTATTACATAGAAAACCTATGCCTCTCAATCACCTATGCGAAGCTTGACCGCCAGCGTTCTTTTTACATGACGCGACCTATACCTACTATATCCATGTGGTGACGGAATAAAAATACAAGTGTTAACATCCTGTGTTCTCCCCAGGGTGCTGTAAGAGCCAGCTAAAGGATATTGTAAGCAGAGAAACTCGAAACTAAACCCTGTGGGAACACGCCTGGTCACCGCGGCACAGTAGACCATAATCCCTCCCTGAGCGGAGGAGGCCTGTGTCCAACAGTGGGACGTCAAAGGGCTTGGGAGAGAGTACCTACAGATAAACTAGATCTTAACAAAACTTAATGTAAAACTTAATGCTTTTAATATCAATCATTGACTATAACTAACGATGTATATAATAAAATGTATTTAATGATTATGTAGCTGTCACTTATATTTGCATGCTGTTTTGACGGCGAAACATGATGTTCTCTTTTAACTAAACACCAATATATTGTAACCATGTTTCAAGTAAATAAATGATTAGATTTGATTTGTAAATATTTTGAGTCATCGACATTTGAGTAGTAATGATGTAAGACACACTTTCTACTTTTTACTTTCAATAAGTCTCAGTATAATAAATAACAGTTAGTTCAATCTAATCGTATCATGACTAATATTTACAATTACGTAACATACTTACGTAACAAAAGCCACGATTTTGTTGTATGACTAACATTTGCCATTGACCAAATACAATTTTTTTAATACATAATATGCGCCAATGTTCTGAATCTATATAAATTACGATAGCCATAAACTTTGTAACTGTTTAAAAGAAAATTGCTGTCAGAGGAGTATGAAATTTCCGACACTTATAGTTCTAAGATTTCTTTTAAATAATTAAAATTAAGTTATGATAGAGGGAACCACTGGGATAATAATACTACTACACTTACTGAGCAGTTGTCAGTTTAGCAGTCAACGTTTCAATTTGTGAGCGCAGTGCTGCCGCTTCTTCCTTAAGCTGTTCTTCCTGACTGTGGTCTACTGTCTGGTTCTGTCTTAACACTGCTTGAGCTCGCACCTGACATCAACAGAAATATAAACGTATCTTCCAATGTTACGAGATCATCTATTGTCCTACGATGTTTACAGGGTTCGATTCCCGCACAGGACAAGTATTTCTGTGATATTTGGATTTGTTACATTTTTTTTCGCAATAAAAGGTAGCCTATGTCCTTTCTCAGGGTCTAAAGATTGTCTGTGCCAAATTTCATCAAAATCGGTTGAGAGGTTTAAAGCGGGAAAGAGTAACAGGCAGACAGAGTTACTTTCGCATTTATTATATTAGTAGGGATATCCGTATTGTGGTACCCATAACACAAGCATAATAAGCTTAGCTTGGGACCAGAGGACGTTGTGTGAAATGTCCATGAATATATTATTATATTTGTAATTACAACAGAAAATTATTTTAAGTTGTATGTAGGTATTGTGGTTCCCATAAAACAAGCAAATAAGCTTAGTTAGGGGCCAGGGGACATCGTATGAAACACCATTATATAATTTAAAGATCTTTTACTAAAACATCAAGTAGAATAATTACCTTATAACTAGTATACTCTGTCTTCAAATCAGCCAATTCAATGTTGATAATTCTCAATTTCTCATTCAAATCAGAACATTTGAATTCTAACTTCTTCACTTTATTATTCAGCTCTGCTTTGTCTTCACGCAAAGACATTATAGTTTTTTCTTTCTCACCAAGTAAAGAAGTCATTTCTAAATCTGACTCCTCATTCTTTCTCTTTTCATCTTCCAAGTCTTGTTCTAGTTTGTTAATAATATTGTTCTTGACTTGTATCATGTTGTCCTTGTCTTTCCCTTCTTCAATCGCATGCTGTAATTCTTCTTTAGTAACTCTATTCTGTTTCTCTTCTGTTTTAATTTGTTCTTCAAGTAACTTTATTTGTGTTTTCATTGCCGTTATTGTTCCTTCTTGAGTGCTGATTGTAGATTCCATCTGAAATTTTACTAAATATGAGCATTCTAGTACAAATTACATAATTTGTGGGAAAGACATTCTATTCCTTTCCTATTTCTCCTTGGCCACGCCCAAGTATTCTTTTTTCGAAATCAAGAGCAAAAAAATAATGTATGAGAGGTAAAACTATTATAAAGATTGTAATGGTCAGTTCAAGTAGATTAAGCACTAAAAAGTTAAATGTAGTAAAGGTGCAGACATAAAAAAATATCCGTGCAATAAAGTAAAAATATGTGTTGCATCACATGAACGGATAAAATAAGAAATAAATATGTTATAGGAAGTCTGAAGAGGGTAAATTGATAAAACATCTGACAGAAGACCCCTAGTAGTGGAATAAGGGTAGGAGTATAATGACGAAGGTAATCGGTACAAGTATAAGATAAAAGTTTCTAATATACCTGTATCATTTTCTTCTTACTTTCCTCCATTTTATTAGAGAGCTCCTTCATTGATCGTTCATAATCCTCCATCTCTAGACTCAACACGTTTTTCTTCTTGACGTCACGACGCGCTTTGTCTAAATTATCTTTTGTTACTTTGTGAGCTTCTATCTCTGTCGCAAGTTGTTGTGTTTTCAACGATAATTCCGCTGAACAAAAAATATTACGTTGAAACATTCTTACAAAAGTTTGTCTAGATAAGTTTCAAAAGTAAACTCTATAATGTCTGTTCTCATGATTCTATAGCCAATTACAATTATTTTATGGAAGTTATACCTTTTTCGGCGGAAATATAATGAGAAATAAATTTTTCACAATGCATGTTTCTAGAAAACAGGACACCATGAGATTAATTACAAGTTTTGGAAACGCGCCGACCACTAACATTTTGAAGTTGATTATAAACTTATTCTAACGCGAAAGATATTGATTTTAGTAATCGAATAGAGTAAAAAAATAGATTATAGGCATACTGGTCGCGCTGGTTAAAATGCACTGTATAAAAAGAAAATAAAGAAGAGTAAAAAAGAATATTCTACCTTTCAATTTATCCAATTCAATATTAACACTTTTCGATGCTTCCAGTGAAGCAGTTAGCGATTTAATATTTCCTTCTAGTTCACTTATTTGTGATTCTTTAGCGGTATTACTGTTATCGTTTTCAGTTTTGACCCCATCTACATCATCGCGTTCAACGGGAGCAGATTTCTGTTCGTTTAATAACTTCTCAAGCTTGCCTTTATCTTGTTCTGCTTGTTGCAGTCGACTTGTTGTCTCATTTAATTTCTTTTTGAGCTTAAGTGCAAATATTCTTAGCTTGGAGTACCTGTATAAAAATAATACAAATTTAATATTTGCAAACAAATAACATGTTTAACTATCATAGATATTATATCTAAAACAACAACTAAAAAGCGTGTAGTAGCCCATGTAATACAATGTGAAACTAAAAAAATTATACATACTTTTCTTCAAACGTTTCATCCAAATCTTTCATTCTGGCATGTTCTTCAGCTTTTGATATTGTTGATGTTGACATATCTTCATTGGGTAAGTCACCTATAATAAAAATAAATCAATATTTATCTACAGTTCATTTATTTTGAAATACTTCAAATGATTATGTGCAATATTACCTGCAGCTTGTTGTTTGATCTTTTCTATTTCATCTTTTAAAGCAGCTATTGCCATATCTTTGGCAGCCAGTTCAGAATTAATTTGTTCTACATTTTCAGTTTGTTTGTTATTATTTAGTATTGCATCATTCATAGCACTTTCTAGATTTTCTGTTTTCTTAAGTAGATCAAACTTTTCTTGATTTATTTGATTTCTATCTTTCTCTAAGGTTTCTACAAGCCTCTCCATTTCTGTAACCGCTTTTTGTAATTTAGATATTGCCTCGCCGCGCTCTTTTAATACTTGATTGATTTCTTTCATTTCATTCAATAACTCAGCATTTTCTGATTTATAATTGGCCAACTTAGACTTTGCATCTTCATATTCAGATACCAATGAATCAAATTCTTTAGATTTACTTCTTGCATCTTTAATTTCTGACAATAGTGAAGCATTCTCCTGTTTGTATGCTGATAATTTTGTTTCCAACTTAACTATGTCAGTTTGAAGAGAAACATTCAAATCAGACAAGTTTTCAGCATCATCTTTAGGTTGTTCTAAAGAAAACTTCAATGTCTCTACTTCTTCTTTCAAAAGGTTATTCATATCTTGTAAATCATCATGTTCCTTTTTAAGCAGATTGAACTGTTCTTGCTGCGTCATAATATTGCATTTTAATACATTAATCTCGGCTTCTTTGTCTGCTTTAAAATTAGATTCAAAAATTATTTTATCTTGTGCAAGCTGCTCCTTTTCAGATTTTATTGTTTGGAGTTCTGTTTTCGTTTTAGTAAGTTTCTCAGACAATATTTTATTCTGATTTTCTAATTCTACAACATTATCCCTAGCATTTAATTTTTCTTTAACTAGCATAGACTTTTCACTCTCTAAAGCTCTAATTTGTAAGTTTAATGTTTCCAGAACTTCATTGTCTTGTACTTCATGTTTTACTTTTTCATTCAATATCTGATTTTCTATTTTTAATTGTTGCATTGACTTCTCAAGAAGGCTATACTTATTCCTAACCTCGTCATACTTTTGAGTACATACATTTAGATTTTCTTTCAATAATTTATTTTCATCTTGTTGAGCTGGTAACTGAACTTCAATTGCTTTATATTTAGATCTTAATTCTTCTATATCTCCTTGAAGCTGATATTTATCTTTAATAGTGTTGTCTAATTTTTGTTGAATACTGGCAAGATCATTTGTTAGTGACGTATTTTCATTTCTTAACTCAACGAGTTGGGCCTCATTGCTATTAACATTTTTTTCTTTAGTTTCCTGAAGTTCTTTTTCCACCTGTAAAAGTTTGTCTTTCAAAACAATGTTTTCTTTGCTCAACTCACGGATTTTGTCATCAAGAATCTTTGATGCTTTAATTATATCGTTTTGCCACTTGGGTACATTCTCAGAATAATCTTTAACAGTTTTTGCAAGTATAAATCTAGAATTTTTTAGTTGGTTTATACATGCGGCGCATTTTAATATTTTGTCTTTATAACTCCTTAATTTGACATAGGCTTTTTCTTTTTTATCCCGCTCGGTCTCATGCAAATGACTTACCTCTTCATATTTTTTTTTATAATCAATATCACTCTTAACATTGTTTTCCAGTGACTTGATTTGTTGATTTAGTGCTTCAATTTCAGATTTATAGCGTTCTTCTGTGAAAAAAATGCATATTATATTATAATTTAAATTTGACAAAAATAAAATTTTAAGAAACACTAACCAAATATCAAACCTGTTTGAAGCCTTTCTTCTAAGATTTGAAGCTGTTCTCTTTGCTGCATACCAATATTATTAAACTCTGAAGTTCTAGCTTCAAATTCTGTAAGTTGGTTTAGCAGTTGCTCATTTTCTTCTAGAAGACGATTGTTTTGTCTTTTAAGTGAGGTGACTTCTGTATCTAAATCAGTAAGTTTTTTATTCAAATCAGTTATTGTATTGACTTTAATTATTAAATCACCCTTTTGATTATTGATAACTTCTTCTAGGTTAGCACATTTGTTGCTAAGTGCTTTCATTTTACTTTGAGCTGAATCTACTTCAGTTATGTAATTAAGTTTTTGTTCTGTCAGTGAATCAACAAGCTCTTGTAATGTTCTGCCATTATCTAGGCTAGCTTTTTTCTCAAGTTCACATTTCTCAAGTTGTTTTTTATAGTCATCTACAATCGCTTGCAGCTCTAAAAATGAAATGTAAAAACTTTATCATTACCAACTATTTTACAACAAATATAAAAGGTAAGAACGTAAAAAAAACAATGTTACTATCTTTAAACAGGAAAAAAAATAAGAAAAATAATATTACTGTTTTACAAAACCATAATACTGTATAGAACTTACCTGATTTAGCTGACTTGGCTTTTTGAGCTATAACTAGCAATCCTTTACACTTGGTTATTAACTCTTCTCTTCCTAACTCATCAAATGGACTCTTTTTAGGAGCACTCTCCTGAGTCTGTAATAAATTGATATTGACATGATATTTGTAATGTTGAAACAATTCTAACTAAATAATTTTTCTAATTAGTAATTTCTTAAAAGAATAACATGAAATAAAACTACTTTTACTTTTCTTTTATGGATTTAGATGCTGAAAGCCATTTTAAAATCAATTGATTCATGTAAATATTGCCTCCCCCTCATAGGAAACATTTATGACGGTACCATGATGATAGAATGAACATCTGCGACTTTACCCACATTCCTAGCCACTCACTACACCACTCATTACAGCATGAAAAATCAAGAAGTTAATTTATTCTTAGACATATTTAATAAATGAAATATCTTAGTAAGATGGTTAGATTACACTAACTTATTTAATAACATTATATTGCAAGCATATCAACTACATAAGTACGAGACCCACAGTCCTCATTATGTAAAGTAGGTACTGAAGCAGTGCTGTAAATCCTTCAGACACGAATGTATAATAAAATGTTTAATGTATGTACTAAGAGAGAAGAGAGATGAATGATATCATTGTATAATTTTATAATATTGTGGGGAAATTTATAGAATGATAACAAACCAATGATTCCGGATGTTCCATGGTTGTTCGTTTATCTCATTCTTCACAATAATATGAAGATGAGCTTAATGTTTTGAGCACCAAACTCTTTACACAAACACAGTTTTGCTGTTGAACATTAATACAATTCACAAGTAGGTTCACAAATTTCTTTATAGATAGGTAACATAAAACAGAATCACAACAAAATTCGATTCATCTTACTTCATTATAACACAGAGTAACGTAATGTATAAAAATCGTTGACGTCGATAATGTTGCCGCTGTTGCTAGATGCCCGGATTTATGCTAGATATGCATATTTACTTTAACGTATTAATCTAATATAATAAGATGTCAATATTACATATTTTCACTAATGATTATATATTATGGTCTTTTTTGATAATAAAATTAATAATATATTTACTGTTATTCTCCGTTTTCCAATCAGCGCACAATAGCGCATTATGCGGCATATTGTCTATACCTACCTTCATCCATACAATTATGTACTTATATTTATTTATTTTTTAACACAGCTTGAATTAACTTTGAATATTTCCAGAAAACTCCGACGAAAAGAAAGCCTTAAATTTTTTTTTAACAATAAATAATATAATAACGATAATATATAAATAAAATTTCAATCAATGCCAATTTAAAGAAAAAATACCTTGTTAATTTTTTTTTTTTTTTTTTTTTTTTATTTATCTTTATGCATATAAAAATATACAATGGCGGACTTAATGCCTTGGGCATTCTCTAACAGTCAACCATGGGTGATGCAGAGAGGATTTGAGGGAGGCACATTAAAAAATGCGAGACACAATTTAAAATAGGAAATAATAAATACATACCTACATATACAGAGTAAAATAAAAAAAAAAACGAGAAATAGATAAATTATACTACAATTACTACATACACATAATTTAAACATATTCGGGGCCACGCGAAAGATATACAATACATATACTCAACAAATATATACAAAAGAATACAATATTACACAATACAACCACACAAACACACACACACACAATTATAAACACACTAAATTCCAAAATATACACACTATATCATACCATATTAGGTCAGCTCATTTAATAGATGTTGTCGAACTTTTAGTTTGAAATTAGAGCGATTATTGCACAATCTGATATAGGAAGGGAGTGAGTTCCAGAGTGTTATAGACTGAATAAAGAAAGAAGAATGAATGTATCCAGAAGAGTGTGAAGGACAGAGAAGAAGTCGGTTGTCAGATGACCGAAGGTTTAGAGAGTGACTAGCGCCTAAGTATTGAAAGAAAGATTTCAGGTATTCAGGTGAAGTAGGAGACATCATAACAGAGAAAAGCAAAGTTAATGCACGCATACTACGGCGCTGACGAATGGGCAAGAATTTAAGTTGGGAACGACAAGCAGAAATGTGATCATACTTACGAAGGTTGAAAATAAATCTAATGCAGTTGTTAAGAAGACGGTCGAGTTTATTGAGGAGTTCTGCGTTTAGGTCAAAATAACACACATCACCATAGTCTATTACAGGGAAGATTAGGGTTTTAACGAGCATTATCCTGGTTTTTATTGGAAGGAAATTTTTCAGGCGATAGAGGACACGAAGAATACCTGTCACCTTCTGACTAACGTTAGCCACCTGAGTTCTCCAGTTCAAAGTGGAGTCTATATGCAGACCTAGGTCCTTGACGTTCGATGTCAAGGGAACCACGGCGCCGTTAAATATAACAGGTGGCAGTGATGCAAGGTCCAGACGCGCGACGAAATGTTGACTCCCCACGATGATAGCCTGGCACTTTGAGGGATTCACAACCAAACCAAATCTTGAGGACCAGTCCTGGATGTATTCCAGGTCGCTATTTACATTAATAATGGCTGAGGCTACTGAATCTACGCTAGCCTGTGAGTAAAGTTGTAGATCGTCGGCATACAGGTGATACGAACACTGAAGATGTTGAGTGATGAGGTTGATGAATATAGAAAAGAGCATTTTCTGTCACTGAAGTTTGTATGGATTGCACGCATCACTTTTGAGAGTGCTCGATTGTGCGATGCGATACTTTAATTGGAACACTCAACGTTGAGCATTGTGCCGCATAATGCGCTATTGTGCGCTGATTGGAAAACGGGGACAGTTTGCCGGTGAATTTAGGTCTGGGCTCTCTAGGTCTAGCAACACTAAGAACAATCGAAAACCAATCAACTACTCTATATTTCATACCTTTCATGTGTCAATGCATTGTCAATGTCAATAAGATGTCATTGACTACCATAGAGTATTGAATACTTGTTTTTTTTTGCGGCTGATTGGCGATAGGGTTGCTACTGACATCTCTATTACGATGTCGACAGAAATCGATTCCTTTGTCTAAATTTTAAATGCATTTTTATGGCACATTATTATCCATAGTACATTATCTGATATATTTTATTGCAGCTCTGTGGCTTAGGGAAACTAAATAAGGAATTTGCTCAGGATTTTACAACTCTTAGAGAATTAATCCAATAGGAATTGATATTATTGAATGACCCCCAAAGAAAGAGGTACAAGAGTAAAACTCGGCAACCCACTGATCCTGACAATGTATTTGGCTAAGAACTCTCTCAACTCTTGTTGTTGAATAGTTACTCTTAATTGAAAATACAATCCAGCTAATATTTAGGTAAGTACTTCTAACAATTTATGTACTTTTAAATACATTAAACGAGTATGTAACTCAGGTATGTGACTCTGCTTTGTACTGAACCTACTAAAACTCAAAGTAAATACACCTTTAATTCCAGCGACCAACACAATTAACTTTCAATTCCGATTCAATTAATTTTTAATTCACACCCAATTTCATTAAGTACATAGGTAATTTTCATGCGGTAAGTAACCAACCAAAGGGCTGTAAGGTTTTATTGTTTCTATTTTTTATAACAAGTTAGAAGGAATTAAATCGATTTGAAAATTAATTGTTATAAGCACCTCTCTATTATATAGTGTAATGGCGGCTCTAGTCATCACTCGTATCGTTTTCATTTTGATTAAAATTATTAGATTTTCTAGCATCATGTGTTTTTAAGTGTGTTGATTGATTGAAATGTGATAATTACCTGCGCTCTATTATTAAAGAAGTTTATAATATAACTCTATTTATCAGGTAAGCCGCTGAAATAAATAACAGTTTCAAAGCAATATCTTTTTGTCGCATTTGCAAACCTTTACGGGGCGCGTCCATGAGTTATATTGTGCCTTATTTTTGGAGTTTCCTTGTGTCGTTAAGGTAAGAGATGTCTGCAGGCACAGAGTTTTCATTTCGCCGACTTATGAGGAACTGCACTTTCATGCTTGACGTTTATTAGGCATGCTGAATGCTGCTTCCATTACGTTCCAAGACAAGGAAGCAAACTGGACAACTATATTATGAGATTATTTTTTAATAACTAATATTAATTCTTGAAGAATATTGAGTAGTTGCAGATATTAATGATCATATTTTTGGATGTATAGAACTACCATTCAAAGAAATGTCGAGTGATGAAGACAAGCCACCTGCGCCGCCGGTACGGCTGACCAGCAACCGTACTGCAGACCGAGGTGACTCTGTAGCCTCCGTGGATATGAGGCCTCTTCCAAAAGGTACTACTGAATGTTTGGCACTGTTCCATACATATTTTGTAACAATCATAATTATTATGAGTCATCTAATTGTTCAGTATATGTAGTTTGTAAACAATAACTAGACTTAAAAGTCTACTATATGTATTATATTTTAGCTAAAGACTATGTGTTTCACAAAGTGTATTATGATTTGTAACACATATTTAGCTAATAAAATGAGGCTGTAGTTCATTATACTTTGAATTTTATCTTTTTTTTTAGGATTTACAAATATGTATTCATTATATTACTTATTTTAATTTGTTTTAGAACCAGATGATGGTGGTGACAGAAAGAAGAAAACCCTAAAGGCTAAAATAAAGGGTTCCAAAAGTGCTGCACACAATGATAACAAACCTAATATTAGCTATCCAACAAATTTTGAACACACTGTACATGTAGGATTTGATGCTGTCACGGGAGAATTTACAGTAAGTTACTTTATTTTTTTAGGTTTTAATACGTTTTTTTAATCAACACCCTTGTTAGGATTTGGGAAAACCCATGACACAGCACATTCACTGCATACCTACTTTACAACCCCTTCATAGATTTGTTCACTGCACTTTGAATAATATTTTCTACATAAAAATTGTACTAAATGAACAAAACAGAGTGAATAGTATTTTTATAAATCTGTGCTATCTCTATAATAAATTACCAAAATAAGGTTTGAATATTCCCATTACAAAAAATTAAAAGATGTTTAATTCAAATTGTTTTATAAAGTTTTAAATTATCTGTGATTATAATGAAATTATATTTAATTGGATAATAATCAATTTGTATTGGCTTAGTAAAAATGTGTCAGAATAGAAAAATAAAATGTGTGAGCTTTTTGCCTAACACAATGCCTCACAGCTTTGATGCTTTGCTTTCTTGTGAAAATATATTGAGTATTTTATTATTTATGTATTTATTTACATTATATTTTGCCCTTACAAAAAGTATAAATTACAAAATTAAACACAAATTTAGTATTATTATCTTAATATCCATATAAATATGTCTTATTAAGATTGTACCATTAATTATTAGTTAAGAAAGATGTAATGCAAGCATGTTTACATTAGAGAATGTATATTTAGAACTTAATGATGTATCAAATGGGTTTACCCCCATAGAATGTTTATAGACTATCACCTGTGTAACAATGTGATGGTGTTTAGTTGGTTGTTTAATAGACCATAAAATGTAATTAAAACTAAACCTTGCAGACAAGTAATGAAGTCATGTAATTGAGTCCCATATATTACCGCTTTTGTTTCAAGCTGCCTATGACAGTAAGTAATAGCTTATATATTATCATTATGTTTCATATATTCTCACATTACACAATATTTTGTGCCAATGTGTCTTTGTTATTTTGTTTATAGATTTTTATTTACCTATAACACAATATTTAAATATCATTTGCATGCATAGATGCTCAAACCACATAAGAGTGTAGATATTTTGTTGTTGCTATTTTATATAGAAATAGTTATAACTATAGATACCTGAGTAGTTTATATGTATTGTAGCTTTCTTGATATTCCTATTTAGATTGGATTCATTTTCATAACCGATTTCATAGAGCACTGAAAGAGTCCTCAGTTCTACTGTTTTGACCTATTTTTGGACATGAGAAATCTTCAGAGCAACTTCCAATTGTTGCTCTGTTATAGAGATAAAATATGAAGACCGTGGAATGATGCATTTTAAAAGAGAGTATACTAAAAATTGAATATTTTAAAACATTTTAACAATTTTACCTTGAGGCACATTTTTATCAGTTTATAGCAAAACTGAGAAATATTGCATTTAACATTGGGACCAAAACACTAATTTAAGATTATTAGCATCCTTTATGGGTGTAAGATTATTATAGAAACTTGGAAGTTGAAATTGGTTTTTAAACATTTTGCTCATTATATTTTTAACAATATTCATATCATTGTACATAACACAGAAGATATGTATTAGTTTTAGAAAATTATAGCATAAATCATTACGGTTAAGTGTTTCAGCATGATAACTTTATTACTACTTCAAAATATCTACAAGTTATTGCGATTTTATGCTTTATAAATAGCTCTGATTAACCGGTGTGCATGATTTACAAATACGTTATGTTCCTGAATTAATCATTGTATCGTTCAGGGTATGCCCGAAGCATGGGCGAGGTTACTCATGGCTGCGAACATCAGCAAACAGGAACAGAAGAACAATCCTCAAGCCGTGTTAGATGTGCTCAAGTGGTACGATGCCTCGGCTACACAACCACCACCCTCCAAGTATATGACGTCTGCACAAATGCACACCACACATTCAGGTACAAAATAATGCTAAAATCAATTATTTTATAACAGGGAATAAATTTTCTCTTTGATATGATATGATCCTTCAAGAAATATTTAAATAATTTCGAATTTGTTGTAACTGCTCTTGAGATTTGCGCTTAGCAACCAATTTAGCGATATATGGTCTTATTCATAATGATTTATCGAAGGTTTAAACGGAAATTTTATTGGAGAGATAATAAACGTTTTATCGTAAAAAGACTAATATGACTAACAAGTTTTGACAATTTTCGCGAACTTTTATACCTCCGACAAGTCATTATGAATGACCATTAGTCTATAATATAGATAAAAAAGTTGTTATATTGTTAGAATTATTTAAATGTTTTTCAATTACATCAATTGGTCAATTTATAATTTTGCCATGTACAATTAATTTGAACAATAAAGAGATTATAATATGTTACAGCAATACTCTTCCCAATAATTTAATGTTGTTTTTGGTCATGTTATCAGGGTCGTCAGTATCCCGAGTATCGTCCAGTAGTCCATCATCATCAACACCTACTGACACTGAACATCCAGAACCACCTCCACCACCACCGTCACGACCTGATCGCACCAAGAGTATTGTATGTATTATTTATTACCTAAATATAAGCCTAGTCCTATTTAAATCTGAGCCTGCATAATAATACATTATTATGCAGTCTTAGTAGTTTGTTTCTACTATGCTGTAGATTACATCAATGAAACAAAAATATACTTGCTTTGTTAGTTTTATAAAAGTAGTCTAGATGGGGCCCCTGTCTTTATTAGACAGGGGGTGCGCGGGGAATACATAACTCAATATTTCGTTCAAATAAAACTACGTTTTACGGATTTAGACGCGTATATTTGTTAAAATTTGTTTGTTTAAATACGAAACTCGTTCAAAAGAACGTACGAAACTAAGTCCTCACTTAGGTAGAGAAACGGCAGCGGGCAGCGGATACGAAAAATAGATCCACCTACAAGAGAGTAATTAATAATTGCGCCGATATATGGCGGTCACAAGCCTCTTTGTTAGGATGGGACCATTTCTATCAGAGATTACCCCCCTACAAAACAATTGTACAGTCTTTACCTTTTGCTGTTTGCTTAGTGGTCTGACCTCAACCTGACTAATATAGATATAATCTAGTAGTAATATACATGTATCTATGTACGTCTGTTTGTGTTGCAGTACACGAAGCCCATAGAAGAGGAAGAAGCACCTCCACCCAGACCTATCCCCGCGCCTGCGTCTCCACCACACGTGCCACATCCAGCACTCACCACACATTCGGTATTGACCATACAAATTTTTAATTTCTTAAAAATGAACTAAAAACATAAATTGATTGTATCTAAGTAAGAGTTTCTTACACATAAAAAAAAAAAACTGAAGATACCAAAAATAAATACTCAATACCTCTTTTTAGGTAAATGTATTTGATTAATAACATTATATGAACTGTTGTACAGATATGTAGTAGAGCGGAGGTGGGCAGTGGTCTGGACCGCAACAAGAACCCGGCGAGTGGCGCCCCTCACACTCCGCCGCCTCTCACCACACACCCGCCACATCCACCGCCCTCTAACGGAGCACCCGCACCAACAGACACCGGGTAATACTTATATTATAGTAGCCGTCATCTTACTAGACATAACTATATACCTACTAACTAATATAAACGCCAAAGTTTCCGAGTTGCTCTTTCACGCAAAAAATACTGGATGGATTTTAATTAGTGTTTTTATTTCTAGTGGTAAGAATTTGAAAACAGCTGAAGAACCAAGTATTTTTTTACAGAAATGTTGACACCAATCTTCAGTTTACATTATTTCCATAACTTACTGTATATTAAAATTAGTCTCAGTTAATTTTTTTTATGTTGTAGAAGAGGAACTGGCCAGCAACAAAGGAAAAAGAAAATGACAGATGAAGAGATATTAGAAAAATTAAGAACTATTGTTAGTGTTGGAGATCCTAATAGAAAGTATACTAAAATGGAAAAGATTGGTCAAGGGTAAGTCTTCATAAAGACAAATTCAAATTGGTTAATTAAAAATATAGTTTGGAATTAGGTAAAGTTGTACACTTGAATCAAAATGTTGGTATTAATTTTAACGTAGCACGTAGATTGCAACTTTGGACATCGGATCTCGTTAATATAAGTTCGCCGGTGCAGTGCGTGCAATGATTTCAATCGCAACGTTATGGAATGTTTTTTTCGGACCGGGAACTGTAGCAAATGGCGATCACAATAGTTCAATCTGGTCGCAGTAATACTAGGCGTAATAAAGCATGATAGCCGCTACACAAAAAAAGCGTTATGGAACGACTCGCAAGATGTTTTTCGATTTAACATAAATCTCTGGATTTCGGCATATCCACTTTGTTCTTTCGCACCACGAAGTATAGATACAAGGAGTCCGAACGTAATGTTGAACGAATGGTCTCAATTTACGGGACAGATTTTTGCCGGTAGAGCGCGCCATTTTTCAAGAAGTACTCGTTTGAACTATTGACACTTGTGGAAAAAAATATTCTGAGAAACGTGGTTATAAATATAAGTTTTAGGAAATTTTTCGAGTGCTTTAAACCCAACAATACAGAGAAGGTCAAGAGATATTCTGATAATCTATACTAGCATCGGTACGTCCTGAACACTTGCGCAGCCAGTGGCACAAAATAGAACTATGATCTGGGTCGATTATTGTGTACACGAAATATTATGGAAAAGCCTATACCGTTCGGACTCCTTGTATCTATACTTCGTGTTTCGCACTATGAAATTAGTGTAAGTACATAGATAACCTACCTAAATACGACCTCTGGTACTTACGAATCTCTCTCTCTCTCCAGCTCCATCCTATTATCGTCCCACAGGCCTCTTTCACTCTGATAGCGATTAGGGATATCGGAAACGAAAAAAAATATCGATGTATCGATATATACCTATTATATAAAAATATCGCTATCGACTTCGATATTTTATTTGAAAAATATTGTTATATAGGCAAAATTAAAAAACTGGCTAAGTGCGAATAGGACTCAAAAGGTTTCGACTTCAAATTAAGAAGCATCAAATCGTGAGTCAACCAAAAAACATAACAAAAGACAAAAAGTAATTTGTCAAAAAATAAATGTTAATACCTATAGAAAGTAGGTACCTACTTGGTTTTCGGTCTAAAAATATCGATTTTTATACCATTTCGATACTTGAAATTTTATATCGATATATCGAAAATTTTAATATCGCCGATGTATATCGATATATTGAAAAAATAATATCGATATTTTTCAACAAGCCTAATAGCGATTATGGTCTACTATGCCGCGATGACCCGGCGTGTTTTCGAGTTTTCTGTCTTTCACAGAACAGTATTTTTTATTTATTATTTGTGTTTAATATTCCTAAGCTGGCTTTTACAGCACCCTGGGGAGGAAAACGGGTAGTGACACTTGCATTCTTAATCTGCCTAGTATTTAAAAAAATATTGTGCTAATCTAAAAAGTATATTTCTTCTATATAGTGCCTCAGGAACGGTATACACGGCAATCGAAACGTCAACGCGTATGGAGGTTGCGATCAAACAGATGAACCTTAGCCAACAACCGAAGAAAGAACTTATCATCAATGAGATCCTTGTGATGCGGGAGAACAAACACAACAATGTCGTCAACTATCTAGACAGTTATTTAGTCAATGAGGTCAGTTTCAATTAATTATCTTTTAGACACGTGAGACCTGCGCCATTTACAATTTTTGTTTGCTAAACCATTACTAAATATATACCAAAAAGAGATTTATTGCCTTGTCTCAAAGATAGGCTTGTAAAACTAGGAAGTCAAATGTTTTTTCTTGTATTGTGTAAGTCGTAGGGAATATAAATTGTTTCCTATATTGTAGGAGTTATGGGTGGTGATGGAGTATCTAGCGGGTGGTTCGTTAACAGACGTGGTGACTGAGACCTGTATGGACGAGGGACAGATAGCGGCGGTGTGTCGCGAAGTACTGCAGGCGTTGCACTTCTTACACACGAACCACGTCATACATAGAGATATCAAGTCGGACAATATATTACTTGGCCTAGATGGACAAGTCAAACTTAGTGAGTTCATATTATATTTATTACAATTTCTAGTGTACCTATATAGCCGAATGACGTCATGGACTGAGAGTGGTATGGTGTCTACTGCTTGGAGCCTATTTGTCAGGTGATGCACGGGACTTACAATAAAAAAATCAGAATGCAAAAAAGATGGAATAAAATACTATTGGTTTTTGTTTTATCGAAAATGCTAACTATTATATTTTATTTACAGCTGATTTTGGTTTCTGCGCTCAAATATCACCTGAACAAAACAAAAGAACGACAATGGTCGGTACACCGTACTGGATGGCGCCCGAGGTTGTGACGCGGAAACAGTACGGACCTAAGGTACGACGGAAACATTAATAATGAACTCCATTTATAGATAGCGTATGGTTCCGATTGTGTGTGTCACTTCCGATGTGCATCACGATTTATAAATTCAATGCTATTATGATGACCATAATTGGATAAGTTGATATTTTTTACTACTTTAGTAAAGGTTTGTTAGGATAAAATGTTACATTTAATCTTTTTCCAACAGGTGGACGTCTGGTCATTGGGTATAATGGCAATAGAAATGATTGAAGGTGAACCACCGTATTTAAACGAGAATCCTTTGCGTGCATTATATCTAATAGCGACAAACGGCAAACCTGATATAAAAGACAAGGAGAAGCTTAGTACTGTCTTTCAAGACTTCCTCGACCAGTGTCTCGAAGTGGACGTCGATGGGCGAGCCACGGCGCTTGACCTACTTAAGGTTAGTACCCAGTGTTAAATTTCGACCAATTTCAAAATTACCTGACATTTTCTGCAAACTTATTGTATGTCAATATTGTTATTTCAGCATCCGTTCCTAAAGATGGCTCGACCGTTAGCGTCGCTGACGCCCCTGATCATGGCCGCGAAGGAGGCGGCCAAGGGACATTAGCGCAGGGCGGCGGCGCCCGGAGCGCCCCCGCCCCCCTAGCCCCGCGCCCCAGTGCCTCAGTGGACTCGCGCCTCCTCACTAGTGCAACATGTGATCAAACCTTTATAGAGCAATATTTTAAATCTAAAACTGCTGCCGAGTGAATATAATAGAGGTAATATTTTTACAAGAAATCGTTAATAAAGTGCAGTCCACTATATTTAAAATCATTGTAGTATTGTGAACTAGTTAATGTTTATATTAGCGATGTGATCTCTCATTGATGCGTTTCTTTTGTACTGTAAGATCGTATAGTGTAGATAGATAATAGCTGTTTAGATATGAATTTATCAAATGTAACGAGTATCATAGCTTCAAGAGAAGACTGGGCAGATGTTTAGGCGACCTTGTAAAGTATAAATAGAGGGTAGGTTACTTACAGTAGATGAGTTACTAGTGTCAGCTTAATCACTGTGATTGTAGTTGAGAGGTTAGTTGGAAACACATCAATATACAGGGATCACACCACCGCGCGCCGCGGTAACAGCGAGCAGAGATAATCGTACGTACGTACGGACCAAACGTCCGTCAGTGGTCTAACACTTGGTATGAAAGAAAGTGCGTGATTGAATAGTTTTTTCGTATTATCCATATATAACTTATGTCTATGTAATTCGTTTTATATAATTTTGTTTTTGGAAACATTGACTTGTATACTTTATACATTAGTGTTTAATTGAACTGAATATTATTTAAAATATTATAGTGTTATTATTTAATATGACACTGACGGCTTACGCTGCTGATTTGCTTTGACTAGATAGTAATAGTTTTACGTTATAATTGTTAATTTATTTGATATCGCTTACGGCTTTTGAATTATGTTTTGAGATTATAATATTACTATTATTCGGTGGCAATTTATTCGATTTGTTTGTGTACTATATGGATTTTTATACATGATTTATTGTTAGTTATATTACGCCAAAAATATTCTCATTGTGTGAAAGACGTAATCTTCATTTCATAATTAGATAATATTTTATTGTTAGTCACGAGGAGCATTTACATAGTATTAAGTTTATAAAGTCTATTCAACTGATAAAGTAATTATCAAAAATCATATACACGAGTGATCTTTTCTATTGTGGCACAAACATTCATGGATTAAGGTACAATATAAAAAGGTCGCAAATTGTATAGAACTCTGGGCAATTTCATATTTCATTTAATTATTTTAATCTACCTGCCAGCATTTAGTTTTGGCAATTACCGACTTGTAGGTTCTTTACCATTCAGTGCGTAGACCTCCTCTATACAGAAATCTACTTTTTACAAAGTATGTGGGGAGTTATTGGTATAATCAGGGAAACAATTGCAATACGGCGGTTTTTTTTTCTAATCACTTGAAAATACGTATTTAGAACGACGATTAGACATTACGAACACAACATTCTGAATCCTCAAATATTTACTTGCATTAGCAGATAATATTATATTAAAGATATATTTCATTAACCAATACGACAATAGTAGAAGTAAATACGACGTTGAGTATATTATTATATAGTTATTCGTATTAAGTCATAAAAAGTATTTTATTTACATTTTGTGTGTTAGACTTGCAAAGTGTCTCTCTGCTTTTATTGTTTAGGTTGTGCCGACAGATGCTGTTAAAATTCGTTTATTTGATATAGGTATTCACTATTTTAAGTGTATGAGTGAAGGGTAAGTGTATGTGTGCGTATGATATGCTTAAATAATTATGTAGAGGCTGCGTTTGCAGAAGCCTTCAGATGACTGTACAGAAAAAGATGTGTAGATATACATTATTGACAATATGAAGTGACCAATTTACGCTAAAGTAGATTCCGCAGTACCGATTGGTGGTAAATATTTAACATTTTATTATGTTGTTGTACGTTTGTCTTTAAAATTATCAGTGACTTACATGGTACAGTACGTTATTACTGTCCGTGGGGTGACGGACAATAAGAATACAAGTGTAACCTCAATGTCTTCTCCGCGGGGGTCGTAAGAACTGACTGAGGGAACCACTCCGCAAGACACCTGCGTACATACCTAAGAAGGGTAGATGTCAGGCAGCCCGTTTTTTTCTTTGTTCAATATGTTTTATGAATCGGCCACTAAAATTTATATAAATGGTATATTGAGTAATTGCGTAGGTATGATCAAGTGATAAGATTATACTTAGTCGGCCTAAAAGTTGTATAAAATTATCTTTGATGATTTTATAAAAAACTAAGTGTTTTTATATGCTATGACAGCAGCCACCACTCCAATTAGTGCAATAATTTATAAAATTATAAAAATGTTAACTTACGAGAGAGCTTGAACAAAATCTACTATATAAATATTGGATTACATGATTGACTCCTGTATAGTCCTAAATTGATATTATTAAGTTGTTGATCGCCGGAAAATTTTGATTAAGCACAGAGCCCAATTCTAGCAAAAGTAATATAAAATCACGTACAGTAAACTAGTAAGTAAATCTATATCCCAAAAAAAATAATTGATAATTGATTTATTCACTTGTTTTTTAACTGCTAATAATATCAAAATATTTCTTCTCACAAGGCTCATATATCCCAAAATTCCTGCATGTTGGTTAACCTGGTATTTGAACTACTGAAGGACAGCAACATGAAACTAGTTTTAGTCCATCAGTTTACGAGATGTGTATTATCTACATAATGTGATCACGACGAAGAATTTGAGTACGCATAGAATGTTATATTGATAACTGTAATTATGTATGTAGTATATAAGATAAACAAAATGTATTAATAATTGTAATAAGTAACTGTAAATGAAAACATGAACGAAACTGTAAAATTTTTCATGTTTTTGACGGTAAGTTGTAAAACACCAGTGCCATGTATGAGCAACTTGTGCATATAAATTACATACTACTATAATAAAAGACTCACCATAATTATTTATATGTTTTTATTTATTTTAAAACGCTCGTTTAATAATGTTACTTACCCTCACGCTCCTCTTAAGACCTGCGAAGAGAACGCGGAGAAATATTGCGTTGCGAAATTATGGCATTGTCATCGGTCGGTAATAAAAAAAATGTTCCGTTATAAAAATATTTATTGCAATATTTTCATAAAAATATCTAGGTATTGTAATAAATAATCGTACACAATCATCGCCAAAATTTTGTAAAATAATATATAACAAAATAAATTTACTCGTAAAATTGACATCGATACATGTAATTGCTGAATACATTTGAAAACGAATATCTATTGAAGCGACAAAAATTTTGTTAAGCTTTAATTACTAGACTATTTGTTAAATTTTCTATTGTATTCGTTTTCAAATACCTTCATTTATGACTCGTCTAGAAGCGTTCAATCACTTTAGTTAGTATTATAATTTTGACAATCTCTAAAAATGAATATTCATTTACAAATTAAAATAACAATGACTTCGTATGGTAACTAAAGTATGATTTAATAACAAGGCTCATTTTACAAGCAATAAATAATAATATATTACGTATATCAGTAGTGATAATAGCTCTATTTTTATTTCAAGTTATTTGCCAGTAACCTCCAGTATCTTATCACAACTTCGTGCTTGTATGACAATAAATCTGTAAGGAGCGGCGATAGCCCAGTGGGTAAAACAAAAACAGCCCCATGTCAAAGGTCTAGGGAACGAGCGACGAGTTAATAACTAATTGATAATAGAGATACTAGCACCTATCGCTACGATACTTTAGGCCTGGGTTACAAAGTTATAAAATATGTTTTCTTATCTATACCAATAGAATAATTTAGTATTAACCAGCCTCTTAAATTAAAATCAAATTTCTATAAACCCTAAACTGGTTCTGTAGTTTATACAGCATTCAATAGCAAGATTGTTGTAGCTTATAGGATTAAAGCCAAAGTAGGCACAAAATAAATAGAATTACACTTATCGGTAAAATAAATACAATCTTTATAAATAGGTTTTCAGCCTAGCCCTTACTTCAACCGTTTTGTACAAAAATCTATACAAATGTTAAAATTATGTAGTTTTAGTTCATTTGCGACACACTAGTCTTTCCTGTCTTCAGCAGGTATGAAGTCCAAGGATGCAGAGTTAATGCAAAAACGTTTGCGTTTGGGCGCTGGCCCATCATCGAACACGTGTCCCAGGTGAGCGGAGCACTTGGAGCATCGTACCTCAGTTCGCACCAAACCTGGCCGTGTTAAAACCAGTAATATATTCGCACCGACTATTATCACACCAGGTCCATTCACCAAAAAGCGTATTTACATATCACATTAAACAATGGGTGAGATGAGCACATCCGAGGATTGTGTTCGCAGTTCGTCCGCAGTCAGACGTCGTCGCACGGCCGGTCGGAGATCGTCCATTGAGCAGCCATCCAAGGAAGCACAGGCGGGACGGGACATGACGGGGCGGTCCAGGTTGTGAGGACAAATGCATATTATTTATCATGCACATTCCACAGTGTTATGATGATGTCACGATGAAGGCGTGTAACAGTTAGACAGCGAATGATACAAAACACCAATGTTACGGCCACATCGTAATACAACCATGCCATCATTCGTGTATTGTTTATGAGCGCTCAGCCGGTGAATTATATTAATTGTGTAGTCGCAAATAATACATAGATATTTATTTGTATGTAAGTAACAAGTAGATTGTGTAACGTGTAAAACATATAACACACAGTGCACATTAAATAAAATTATACAAAGCGATTATGTAATTGTTTTACCAGACACAGTAGACTTACGTTTGTTGTGAAGGCAGGATTGTGTCGAGGAGTCAAGGGTACGGGGAAGACAGAAAAAAAAAGATAAACTGTATTAGCACCAGAATCCACTTTCCCATCACCAACATTGTTATGTAGGGATATAATAATACAATATAAATAATAGGGATAAAAAATTTATGTACATAGAACTTTTCTATTTTTGTACGAAAAAACTAATTTTATATACTTTAAAAAATAGATCATAAAAAGATACCAACTTAACGCATTGCGTTAAGTAAAAACTAAACCAAATTGTTCAAAATTTTTATAAATATTGTAAATCTAAGTTATGAACTATGTACCTACGTTAAAACCATGCAATATTAGTTTACATGCCAAATAAACAATATTTAAGGAATACCTACGAGTAATCGTGACTAATCAAGTCATCAATCAATTCTAATGTCGAGTAATCAGAACACAATGACATTCTACTAACACTGTACAAGTTATTTTCAAGGATGTATGGTTGTTTAGTAAGTTTAGAATTATATGTAATTAACAACAAATTAATATGCGAGTCCGATGAACTTAGAAAATTCTTTCTAATACAATATTTAGATGTTACAGAAGTTTGTGTTTTTGGGTAATTGAGGTGAAATATTACTTGAAAACGTAATTTCGTTTTTCATTTAGATTTCTTTTTTTTGCTACTTTTTACAAGACCGTGCAGACTTGATCAAAAATAATTATTTCCTGAGCATGCTTTCTTGAGTATATAATAGTTTGCTGAGATAATAACTAAATTCATAATGATCTCGTGCTCACCTGGCACACTTTCCAAGTACCTACGCCGTTTATTATCCGTAATGTATGCAACAGTTTATATTTTTAGAAACTGTTTGTACTTTTTGTTGAACGCATATTGGATAGTAACGCATAGTGATGTTAACGTATTACATAAAAAACAAAGTAATTTGTAATTTTTGTATGCATGTCCGTAAGTGAGGTTATATCTTCAAAACTACGCAACGGATTTCGATGCGATTTTTATTAATAGATAGCGTGGTCCAGTTGGATGGCATTTTTACATTATTTGTTAAGGTTTTATATTCTCTAAATTACACGCGTAGGAACAATTTAGCTGTTAGGTCGAAAGATTTTGTGGACAAACACTTTTGTCTACTTTATAATGTAATAACGAATGTTTAGTAACTAAACACTTGAGGCGAATCTGTACTAATTATATCTGTACTAATGTAAAGTAATATTCTTAATTTAAGTTTCAGATAACTGAATCACCAACTGAGTAGTCCGCGAACTAAATAATAAAATTATAACAGAATGGCCGTTGCCTCTTAAAACCAAAATTAACATAACCAAATAATCAATAATTTTATTAAAATGATATGCAACGTTTCATTCACGTTTTGCTACTTCGACATTCATAAATTCTCCTCACATACGCTCACCGGATTTGAATATAAGCCGAATTTGAATACATTATATGCAGTCTTACTTTACGACAACATGACATCTATGTGGTAATATTATGTCTACATCAGTCATCTTACGACTTTCAAGCAAAGAGAAGCGATCATCATCTATCGCCAAAACTTCATTAATTAAATCCTTAAGCATTCCACCTTTTTAGGTAAGTACCTAGTTAAAACAGGTATGTTGTGTATAGTTAGACGTACTTTATAAAATGACCTGATTTAGTCGTTGCTTTTTGCGTATTGTTGGCCTTGTTGTTTTTGTTTTCTCCGAGGTTTTCGGGCGGAAGGTACGGGATTATAAGGCGTGTCGAAGTACTAGATGACAGTTATAATTAGTTTAAAGAGTAGCACAAGTGATGGCTAAAGAATGAAAGAGATAAAATTGTATCAAACCTTTTCTTTTTTCAAACACATGGACATTTTCCCTAACAATTGTTATGCACGCAAAAATAACAACACATTCATCTTTTATATAAACGTTTTTTCATATACGGTATAAATATATACCTACACTACAAAAAGAATAATAGTATCTACTATAGACCATAATAGTATGATTCAAATGGAAGGCTAACTCTAAATGAATTCACGATCACAATACAAAGTCCGTAAACGGCGGTCAGTTTAAAGGAAACAGAATTAATTGCAAATCTATATAAGGTTTATCCAAGGCACATTTATAAAGCATGAAAGATAGAATACGTTGCACACGACATAAACAACTTGCTTAAACTAGTTTAGATAAATTATCTATATTTCATTCGAATTTATTCAATAATAATAAAATTAGGTATCTACATATTTTAAATATCATTATCGCTTTTGACTGTGGTATTTATTTAATGACGAAACCAATAAGTGACTTAAGAGTTCTAATTAGATATGACAATTACGTCACATAGGCTCACTCTATCATTACTTTAATCAAGTACCAAGTATAAATAGCGCTTGTTAAGAGGATACCAAAATAGCTTCGTGCATTTTTCTATGTACGAAGTTTTCATTGTTTCTTTAGATTGAATGGCTAGAGCTCTAATTTTTAAGTATATGTTTTTTTCAATATATGATCTAGGATCGCATAAACTCAGAAACGCGATGGAAAAAGGTTTTCTCGATAGAAAATCTTAGCGAAACAACCTCTCCAATTTTTTATTTTTTTCATTTGTCGGTCTATTATCGCGTATTAACTAATGAAATAACTTTAAAAACATAAGTAACTATTATATATAGAAACACGTAAATCAGAATTAAAATATATTTAGTAGATTTTGAGTAAATAGGAAAAGTATCCCTAATTCTTCATTTTCTGTGCCTACTGGCTGTGTTAATATGTACGTGTCGGCGATGATATACGATAATATTGATGTAGGCCCTTAACTAATTACACAAAATTTTATAAAAATTATGTTTTAAGATATTTGAGTACATAAACTGCATTATATGTATAATAGGCAAATATTTAGGGTGTTTACTATGTATTATAAGTATGTATTTACAAAAGAAAAGTAGTTTATGTATTATATCCGTATTCTGGTACCCATAACACAAGCATATAAGCTTAGCTTGGGACCAGAGGACGTTGTGTGAAATGTCCATGAATATTCATTACAGAAAACCACTGCAATTCTTTCTGCCTACCCCGTAAGGGATGTGCTATATAATTACCATAAATAATAGAACTAAATAAAAATATAAGGTATAAATATCATAAAGATACTTTTAATGTATAATTTTTGACACAAAATACATGAACTATAGTGTTTCTATATTTTCTAATAAGATAAATAACTAATAGTGTGCCTAATGAAATTAATGCGTTGGTAAGGAGTTAAAAATAGTAACATGTAGTGGCAATGACATTGGCATGAGTTGTTAGTGTCTAGTTAAGCTTGGTTACTATAATACTTGACATTGAAACATTCAAGGTTTTGTTGGTAAACAATACTGAACCAAACATACTGAACAATACATTATTGTAACAAGTTCACTCTTTCTATAAGTTCTAGTTATTTCATGCAAGTTAGAAAACTGTGCATAAAAAGAACAAGATTTCAACTTCTTTTTCTTCCATTTCCTTTTTTGGTTTTAAAAATATATTCCATGACTAAGTTTTAGCTATGCCCGTGATTTATTTGAAATACCGTATAACTATAAGAAAGTTAATAATCACTTTAATTTATAATAAATTTAAAAAATCATTTCTACACGTTATAGTTTTTGTCCACTGAAAACTGTACTATTTTTTACAGCCTTAGGTTAGTAGAAGTAAGTTTAGTAGATGTAAAAGGACAAGCATCTAACGTGCATACACCCTCTGAAAATAACTTTAAACTAAGATAACTATTTTAGACTAAAAAAAAATTATTGATCATGTTTGTTTCAATATTTATATTATTACATATCCTTATATTTTGGTTATCTAACAGTGGAAAGATTTTAACCTTGAATAGTGGTCTGGTTCAGCTGCCACAGTGGAATTTATTCTCTGTACATATCTAGCAATCTGTGTGTTAGCAGTGACATTGACAATTTGTTCCATTCATTATCAATGAAAATGTACAATGGAGATGAAAATGTATTGTGGTGATGATGCACATATTTACCCAGATGTTGATTTAAATAAGCATGTACCAATGCCAAATACTATGATTAAAAGCAAGAACAGTATAGAAAGAGTTCTAATAGGAGCTTTTTTATCATCAACATACTTTCATAATATAATATGAAGGCATGTGTAGTTACTCCTCTATCAACAAACAGGTCATAGTTTTCAAAAATTTTATTGTAATTTTTACTGCCAGATCTCCTTCTATACTAGCTATGTTATATGTTTGCAGTGAAATATATTAAGACATGAGCAATATTTCATGCTTATGTATAAATTATTTTTTAGGTAAGCCTCTGAAGAATATAGATAGCATATACACTAATACATACCTGCACTTGTATCTTGGTGTAAGGTAACTTTTTCTTTAGCGAGAACATCATTGAATGCAGGCCAGCCACACCCAGAGTCATACTTATTCTTAGAGGTAAATAGATCTTGTCTACATACTACACAAACATACATTCCTTCTTCATAAAATTTGTTATAACATCCTAAAAACACAACAATTTATTTATAATCTTTATATTTGCATATCTATTTATATACGTGGATTTAATTAAACAGTAGAGTAGAAATTTCAGAAAGCTGATGAAATAAAAATTTGAATGAAAGTTAAATTGATGTGATGCTGTAAAAGTTGCTTCTAAATAACTATCAATATAATTAGTCAAAAACTACCTGTAAATGGCCTTTCTGTTCCAGCTTCTTGTGTAACATGATACTGCAAAGGCGTCAACCGCTTTTTCAATGATTCCTTATCCTCCATGGCTCTCCACACTAGTGCTGCAACACAAATTGTAAATTATCTATAAATTTCACATATCTAATTGGCACGTTTCCAAAATCTACGCGGCCGATTTCGTGTTTCCATATTTATAAAACTCCGCATGCGTCCTACCTGTCGTGAATGGATGTCTCAACTGTATGCTTCTGTTGGATTGCAGCGCCTTCCTTGCTACCGCTATCGGTCTCAGTAATATACGCATAACTTACATAGCCTGATACGTTGTGCAATTAGCCGAGTATGGATTCTCACATTAATATCATGCGATAAGCTATCAGTATTCAATAAAACTTTAATTTAAAATTATATTCGTGCGATTCCCATTTCCCAATCCGGTGACCAAAGAATATACTACTCTCTAACGAGCCGGTGACCGATGATCCGAAATGACAGATAGAATTGATTTGACAGCAGCGTGACATGAGTCATATAGAATCAAAGGCGGCAATCTGTCGAATTTTACAAAAAGTACTTTTTGGTATGACCGTTTTGGAAATTTAAAATAACGTTACATATTTTACTCATTCTATATCAAATCCAGCAATATGGCATAGAAAATCTACTTCAAAATCAGTGTTAGTTTCAAATGCGGCATTCTTTGGTAGTTTAGATTCAATACCGGCCTTCTGGTTCCGTCAACCAATCACAGGCGTCCATGCGGTCACGTCATCTAATGGCGCCGGTTGAAGTTTTGGTGAAGGTGTATCTCTGAGTTTTTAGTGATTTTCAATGGTTTTTGTCGTGTAACTAAATACTTTTATCAATAATTCGAACAATGGATTGTCATGCTACCCCTGTTACTAACAGGTATGCGCGGAAACGGCAAAAGAATCCAGAAAAATGGAAACGAACTTTGCAAAAGAAACTCAAGTAAGTTTTAGCACAGGGTTGTCACCTATGGGAATAATATTTTTGCTTATTTTTTTATGGTGTTGGTTTCTATTGGGTTTCTTGAGCTTTCTTATATGTGTTCCAGATACTCTGCAAAATCTGCACCAGAAAGAGTTTGCAGTCATAATTCTAAATCGCTTCAGTGTGCGTCGCTAAGCATGGCTCAGCTAATGCTACTTCATAAAAAGTTTTATGCTTACACTAACAAGACTGATCAAGATAGCATGATTTTAAAATTTTGTTCAATAGTTCCTATTCAACCCAGATCCACTAACAAAGGAAAAAAACAAACCACTATAAAGTATTCCGTTATAATAGGAGGCAAGAAAGTGCCAATATGCCAAAAATTTTTCCTGAAAACTTTTGGGTTAACGAAGCATAGGGTCTCATATGTCATGCAAAGGTTCTTTTACGCAGGCGATTTGGTAATTACGGAAAAACGTGGAGGAAATCGCAAAGAAAAAAAATTTGCTCCACTAAAGGAATCTGTGCACAAATTCATACAAAAACTTACTTGTATTGAGTCACATTACTGTCGTAAAACTATAATAGCTGAAAGAAAGTATATGCCGGCCGATCTAAATATCAATAAGCTGTACAATATTTACAAGGACAGTGAATATGCCAATGCCTTGGTAAAAAAATCTTATTTTCGCCATATATTTAATAACTACTACAATATTGGTTTCGGTACCCCCCGAACAGACCTCTGCTCAAAGTGCCTAGAACTTACCGAAAAAATAAAGACTGAGACAGATCTCAACAAAAAAAATCAGCTCATGACTGAAAAACGGGTACATTCATTGAGAGCAAAAGCTTTTTTTGAAAAGTTGAGAGAATCGAGCGATGGTCTTAAAATTATATCGTTTGATTGTCAAAAAAATTTGCCCCTACCTAAGCTGCCAGATCAAATGTCGTATTACAGTCGACAAATATATTATTATAACTTCACTATGGTAGAAGGATCCTCCCGACAAGCTATAACCAAAGAACGTGTGTTTGCATATCATTGCACAGAGAATGAATTTGCTAAAGATTCTAATTTGATCGCTTCCGCAGTTTATCACCGTTTAAGTCACACCGACAAAACGGGCATCACAAATATTCGCTTGGTTGCTGATGGATGCGGGGGTCAAAATAAAAATTCTATACTCATTGGAACATGCTCCAAATGGTTGGTGGAAAATCAGAGTATCAAAAGTATTGAACTAGTTTTCCCCGTTACCGGTCACTCATACATGCCTGCGGATCGGCAATTTGGCATAATAGAAAAAAAACTTAGAAAATTAGAAGTAATAGTAGAGCCAAATGAAATAAGTAAGACAATCGGAGAAACCTCTACGTTGGTTAGATTTGGAACGGATTGTCCTGTCTACAACTGGAGAGATGCTGTAAAAAGTGTTGTAAAGCCAACGACGTCCTGGCCTATGGCTTTTATGAATTGTAAAAGGTTTATACTGAAAAGGTCAAAAACTTATGGCAACGTTCTAGTCAGAGGTGAAACTTTCTACAAAAGTGATTTAGCTAAAAGCTCTAACGTTTGCCAACGCCAAAAAGTAATAGGCATGATTAGTCCGCAACCCATGCCTAATATCGTTCCAGTCAATATAAATAAGTTAACAGACGTAAATAAACTATTGTGTAAGCACTTCGGAACAAGCTGGAAAGATATTCCTACCCTCTACTTTTATAAAGAAGTACTTTACGTACAGGAACAAATGAATATTAGTAATATTTCACAAGAAGAAGAAAACTATTGTGAAGGAGGGATGGAAGATGATTGTGACTTGCGTATTTAAAATTAAGCATCTTTTTTAATAATAATTTTAATTCAATAAATAATATTTTTATAAAAGATATTTTCTTAACCTGTGTGACACCCCTGAATAATGTAAAATTTGGTTAAATTCAAACATGGCCACCTGTCAATGAGTTGGCATCAAACATGGCGATGTGCTTAATGTTTGGTAACAAATATGGCATTCTTTGATTTTTAGCATCAAAACCGGCATTCTGGGAAATTATTATCTAATTTATGGCTACTATTCTCTAATAAATACCACATCCTATGTTATTATTTATTTAATATTACCATTCTCCTACTAATTTAACTACGATCATAAAACTATTTTCAAAACAGACTTCATAAAACGTTTTTATTGAATTGCCAAAATTCATACCAAGTACAGAATGCCAACTTTGATTCTATACGACTCACATACACTTATGTGACACTGACAGACACTATTTTTTTTAATAGCTTGGCACAAGCGGTTTAATAAATTTTTAAACAGCTGCAACTTTGCAGGCATTCAAATTAAAGACAGACGACTTCGTTCGCTTAAACGAGGATTGTCATAAGGATAGACCAATGAAAGGATAAATGGGTCATAATCATAAGTCTGATAAAACTGATCAAGAGCTGGACTCGCACACGAAGGATTACGTAGGTACTGATATAATCATAACATAATCGTCATATTCCCGACCCGACATAACGGTATAAGGGCAGGAGAATGATGAATTTAGGCATTCGTTGTTATCCCCGTTTTCCAATCAGCGCACAATAGCGCATTATGCGGCACAATGCTCAACGTTGAACACTAAATTTAGCGCACTCTGCTGGCGCATTTTAAAACTAATTCACGTTCCAATTAAGCGTCAGCATTGTGCGGCACTGAGTCTCATTAAGCTCTGCCATTGGAAAACGGGGATTCAAGTGATAAACATAGCTAGTTTTCCAATTACAGAGCATAATGCGACTCAGTGCCGCACAATGCTGACGCTTAATTGGAACATGAATTAGTTTTCAAATGCGCCAGCAGTGTGAGTTAAGTTCGGTGTTGAAAAAAAAATACTAAAATAAAATTGTATTCACATTATAAGTGTAGAATATAAAAAAAAAGTCATTGTTTGTACCTTCATCCATACTTATATTTATTTTTTTAAAAACAGCTTGAATTAATTAAAAACTCCGACGAAACGAAAGCCTTAAAAATTTTTTTAACAATATATAATATTACTAACGATAATATATAAATATGCCAATATAAAAAAAAAATACTTGTTAATTTTCTGTCGCTGAAGTTGGTATGGATTGCACGCATCACTTTTGAGAGTGCTGTGCGATGCGTTGCTGTAGTTGGAACACTCAACGTTGAGCATTGTGCCGCATAATGCGCTCTTGTGCTGTTATTGGAAAACGGGGATTGATAAACTGTGAAATTTTCAGTTCTCTACAGACAGACAGACGGAAGGACAGCAAAGTCAATAGGGTCTCGTTTCATCTTTTGCTTTGAAATCCTAAAAATAAAGATTCTACAAAATTCGCCAACGTCGTTATGATACACCCATACCCTATATCAAGATTCTTGCGTCTAGCTTTAGCGTCAGCGTAAGAACAACAGTCACCTTTTTTTTCAGGCGCTTAAATTTTGTCTCATACGAAATCTTCGGTTTTAGAATTTCTATGCAGATAGTAGGACATAGAAATGGGTAGGTACCTTAAATTTGAGAAAGCTGAAGTGTAGCCGCCTTTACTACTGTAACGATTGAATTTCCAAAAAATTCTTTCCTTAAAGACTAGTGGACATCATCATTGGTACCAATTCTATGTGCACAACTAAACTAAAAATAGGAAATGGCTAGTCTCAATAACACAATTTTGCAATGATAACTGAACTTTCTTCATATAATAAGTTAAAATAGTTTAAAAAAACTAAAAAACACGCTTTATATAGAAAATCCAACTAAAAAATAGAAAAAAGAGTTTCTCTAGAAATGCGCATGCGTAGTTCGCGTACTAGCCCTCTCTCTTACTCTCATGCAAAGGATCCGGAAAGAGATTAATGAATCCTGGCGAATCTAACCAAGATAATCGGATATTATAATCGAATTATTGCATTGTCATCGGTCTTTGACAGGTGTGCAAAATTTTAATAGAATCTGACCGTTTAAAGTGGGTCAAAATAGCGTCCAAAGGAGTCTGTTACAAACATACAAACAAACATACAAGTGAAGCTAATATAAAGCGTGTAAAAACAGCTAACGATTTATCTAAATCAATATAAATGTGTACTACAACTAATAAAAATACACAGTGTATTTTGGTTTATTGGCTATTTCGTTATTTTCATTTTAGTGAAGTTAGGTACTAGCTGGTACCAGTATATCAGTATTATCAAAAATAAATTCAATTGTAAATAGGTACTAAGTTGTCTTTATAAAAGTATATATGGAACACACTTTGTAAAATGTTTGTTGTAATAAATTCCTCTTTACAGAGCAATAACCTAATGCAGTTGTTTCAATAAATAAATAAATAACATATTACAAGTATATATTTATAAACGTTTTATGAAATACAATACATATTTAAAATATCTATCTATTTATTAACTGTCATTAATATTTTCTCGGTGAGCCGATGCCGATGTTGCTACACCTATAGTGCCACCCACGGGGTCAAGATCGATGATCTTTTTCTGACTTCTCTGTAAATGGTAAAAATTAGTTAAGATAGGTATGCACTATGTATCTACTCAAGTTACTAGTACCAACCCGTCCCAGCTTTGTACAATTTACACAAATTCTTTATTGTGTTTATTGCGAACAATCAGACAAACAGATGCACGCGACTAGGCACTTTGTTTTACATATGAATATACGAGTACGTGCAATATACATAGATCCATTTTGCCGCTGTAGAAACACTCACAGCAAGCGACTCCCTGCTCTTCTGCATCTGTGTTAAAACGTATTCAGTATCGTCCTGTTCAGAGTCCCGATATGAATCTTGAGCTAAAGAGTTACGAATTGGACTCTTTAAAAGTGGCTGCATCTGTAAATCATAATAAGCCATTCACATTCACAATTTATTTACACCTTAGAAACAAAATTTACACTTTAGAAACTATATTATGTAGCTTTAGAGCGTGATTATCTTACAAAATCGCTTTTAAGTGCCGTGTGTGCGGTCAGAGATTTAGTCCATAGTTCCGCAGATAGATCCTGTGCCTGGGGGGTCATCCATCTACGCAGACCCTCACGACGCCGCTGTGACCGTGCCACCACTCCCTATAAACAGTCAGGAATTGCACTTTTTTCACAAACTTATTGATAATATTTACGTATGATAATAATAAGTTAAAGCTACAATGAATCAACAAACAGTTACCAGAAATCGATCTGTTTTGCATACTTACAAGTGCAATTCCTAACTGTCTGTATGAATGTTCTCTAATAACCACTTTACCTGCATATCGTGTGTGCTAAAACATTTCTTGGAATGCAAGTTTACGCGTGGGGAGCCATAGTCATCGCAAGTTTTCTTATTTTGGAAACTAGAAGTCATCTGCTTAATAATTTCATAAAAAAATATGCAAGGCACGCAGACGAAGAATATCGTGTTAAGGAAAAATTCTATAGGCCTGAAATAAATAAAACCTTTGAAAAGAGAACCTAAAAGCTGAAACTTGAAATTGTATCTATTTTTAATGATACAGATAATTATTGAATAACTAAACCTGTGTGGTCCGAAAATGTGGAACGACATTTTCCCATTTTATCTTAAAATAGTTTAAAATTTAGAAGATATATTAATACTTACCACTTTAATTACTAAGTTAAGATTATAAATTAGCTTACAAGCTCACAAGATGGACATCCCTCCTGCCTGTGTCTGGGTGTACCGGCCAACCCTCCGCGTCATATCTAACATTGCGGTTACGTAGAGTACTTTCGTAGTAGTGATCCAGTTTACGTGGCGTTTGTAGCAATTGGTGTAGGCCATAGGTACCAACACATCGGAATACGAGGCCTAAGATAGCCTTGATCAAACCTAGAATTTTATTATAGGCGGAAATATTAAATCACATCTGCTTACACATTTGGGAATACATTGTTTTAGCCATTTACCTGCAACCAATATTTGGATAAATAATTTCTCATATACAATGATGGTCTTAAGTCAAGGTCCTATCATCAAGACTGAGCTCCAAGTGATGTTTAGTTGATATCTATCGTACGTTGCACTTGTCCCTCAAGCGCTAGCTATATAAACTAAACATGGTTTTGTTTTGATCGATAACTGAATATTTACAGCATTAAAATAAATTCAAACGATGATGTATAAATATACAAATAACTGACCACATATCAAGAGTGTTATGAGCACACCAGTGAATACTACGAACATATTGAGTGGAACCATGTCCTGGTAGGTTATGGAGCGAACATGGCGCGTTCTCTCGTGGGGAGACAGCCCTGCCGCCTTCTGCTGCGTCTCGTCCATGTCGTGGCACATTAGTTTAGGATCGGTGCCTACATACAAATAGAATAGTCCTTAAATATCGGATGAAGTAGAAAAATTGTTAATAAGAAACCGAACAAGTATTTCGATACAAAACTTGTTAGGATTTGACCTTGTAAAATTGGAAGTAACAGATACTAGATAAGTTTAGTTGATGACTGAATTGGTCTGGTTCAAAACGCTTCCATCTTAATTGAATACAAGATCTATAACATCTTTTTATATTCACCTAAACACACGCAGTCACAACGCCACACACAGAAACAACGGTCCTGTTTCTTTATCAATACATGTCTCACAGCTACGGCCTCGTCGTTGTCGTTTAGTAATGCAACTGAAAACAACAAGCTCATCATACGTTAGATTGATGGTGTCTGCATATAAATTAGGTATTCAAATATCATTGCAGACGACACGTTTTCCTCGCCAAGAAAGCATGAATTAGTAGAAAGCTACAAATGATTGGCAAACTGATAGGCTTGTGCATCCTCTCCTCTCCTCTCCAGCGCATTTACGTCCCACTGTTGGGCACGGGCCCCCTCCACTTTAGGAGGGATTATGGTCTACTGTGCCGCGATGACCAGGCGTGTTGGCCTGTGCATAGTAAGAATTAAATTACCAGAACAGTGTGCCACGTTATCTATAGGCATTTCAAGTGGCAACTCGAGACGAACGCTTCTTGTATGCCTGGGGGGAATAAGAATAGCATCACTTGTAATCTCTTTGTTCTTCAACAAATCCAATAAAATAGGGTCGTAATCCCGTGCTTCAATCCTGTAAACGATGTCATTGCAAGTATATAGAACTAGTAAATCTATTCTTGTCTATTTTACAGTTACATTGCATAAATTAGGTATGTATTATTTAATAAATACCTAAAACGTGCGGCAGCCAACCCTGTGTTTCCAACTTGTAAATTTAGCATAGTACGCGTTTTACGAGTACTATCTGTAGCAGCAATAGAGATACGACCTGACGAACTGCCAATTAAACAAAAAGCCAAAAGTTAACATTTTGCTAATGTTACTAAGGACTGAGTAATATAAGTACTTACCCAATACGGACCAGTTCATTCCCATCAGCACGAACTTCTAGATCAATTTGTACATGATGAGGCATTCTATGTTTCAACGTAAGAAACTTTTCAGTACCTTGTGAGGCAATGCTCATCGCGTCCTGGACCCCGTTTAATATTGCCCTGGTCGTACGAACCATTACCTTGCGAGGTTTCTAAAAATCGATAGATTACTTTGTAAGTTTGAAATTGTGCTTTAAGTTAGAATTGTGCTATCAAGGGAATGGAATGCTAAGCAGCTACAGCCACCCGCAGGTAAAATAAAACTCCATCAAAGACGTAAAATGGCTGGAGAAATATGTATTAAAATGTTCCAATGGCCGTTAGATCCATGACGGCTATTAGCAAGTTGGGTAAAAAGATCCAGTGGGGTCCAGATCTACCGCAGGCGGTAGTTAAGCACGTTAATCTGTGGGTACTTACTTGTAATTACTTGAACTTAATAAGTAGAAAACCAATAGATGCTACCTGCTCAGGCGCTTCGCTTGAAAGTCCAACGCGTTCCGTATCATTAGCTTTACTAACGTCTTCAGTTACACTTATTATGTCTTCTTCGGGCAGTATAACGAAATCCGAATATCTGTAGCCTTTGAATATTAGAAATAATTTTAATGAATTTGTGTGGCATACATATTTCGTGAATCACAATAACGGCACTTCAATGTTAAAGTTTAAGCATGTTTTATTTTATCGTTTATATTAAAAACTTAAAATGTGCGTTACATATATAGGAAGCTGTGGGATGTGCAGTGTACACATAGATTGAGACTTCGACGAATCTATCTTTGGTCATGTCTTAATAAAAGGTTCTCAAATGCTTACTTTTAAATTTTGTGCCATTATCATTTATATAAATATCTGGCTGCACATCGTTAGGCACAAGAAGACACAACTGAAGCGGAGGCAGAAAGAACTCGTCTCTTGGGATCCACTTAGTTGATCGATATCGGATAGCTATATCCGGACCCATCCAATCAGGAGATGTTGAACTAACACTAAAAGTTAAGTGATGGAATTAGAAACACTAGCAATTATAAATATGTTGGTTTAAACCGAATAGAATGAAAAAAAATGGATATAATATGACACCCATACACACGCCACTAAAAAGAGAATTTAAAAATAAGATGTAAGTAGGTACGTACGGCAATTTGAAAAAAAATTTTCGTCTGAAAATGATGTTACGTACTGTGGTTACGTTTTGATTATTTAAAACATACCTAGGTGTTTTGCCTTTAGTCAAATCATTCCATACCGACTTTCCTTCGGATATGCTTAGCTTCTCAAACAGTTGCACGTGAACGGAATACCACAGCTCTGGAGAACCAACCTCGTACATTGTATAATCTCTCCCCTGTACACTCTCATGACCTGAATACCTTTGTTTATTTTTATTTTGTTTGTTCCTGCTGAGAATGGTGTTACGATCTTTAGAGGCGCCTGCTATTTCACTTGTACTATGTGGAGCTCTGTAAGTTACTTCATCTTCTGAATTTAAAGTTTTATTTTTCAGTAAATTTTTCGTCTTATCATTTGAGCGCTGATTCTTTCTGCCACCATTTTTGAAAGGCAACTTAATATTTTCTTTCTTCTGTTTTGATTTTATGAAGTTATAAATATTATTTCGAATTGGTTCCTGGTTATAATCCATTACCTGATTGCTTTTAATGTCCTTTGAATTTCTGTAGACATAACTGTCAGACATCCATTTATTATCGTCGTCAGTAACAGTTTCAACAACAATATTGTGCTCATTACGTTTGCAACGTTTGTTTAATGTATTATTTAGAATTGGACAGACATTATTTTTCTCTGCAAATACACAAAAGATGTTTAAAACCAACAACCTCATCAAATCTCACGCATAGAAGTGGGTACATAGTTTTCATAGAATTGACTGCACCACGAGAATCTACCATTTATACGAGATTACTAATACCACAACTTTTGTGAGCCAGGTCACTGGTCTAATTCTTATACAATGAAAGACTCATCATCCTACACTTTGTTACATTTTTATCATAATTTCTTTTGTATTATTCTTTTCTATTAAAGCGTTTTTGGGCTCGTACTAAAGGGTAAAACGTGACACTATTACAGAGGTTCCGCTGTCTGTCTATCCCATAATACAATAAGTAAATATATATGGGAGGGTACCAACATGCAAAGTATCTATCCTCATTGGTAGCAAATGCTAGTCCTAAGACGCCATGGCCGTAGTTCCCCACTCAATAATACGCAAATCTAAACCCTTCCTGCATAAGCTCTACTCGTACTTGGCCAGTATTTTTAGTTTCTTAAACTTTCATTTGTTTGCAGCCAATTTTCAACAACATGAATTATAGGAAATTCAAACTAATCGTTACTTATTATAAAACAAAGTCGTGACTTCTGTATGTATGTCCCTATGTGAGCTTATATCTTCATAACTACGCAACGGATTTTGATGCGGTTTTTTTAATACATGGAGTGGTTCATTATGATGGCTTTTTTTGTGTATATTAAGGGGAGGGGTGTCAATAACTACAAACGTGGGTGAAACCGCGAGCATTTGCTAGTACTTTATAAACAAGCTATCTCTAACGAAGGAAAAAGAATAGCAGTATTCCAATCTTGATTCGAAAACTCAGGATACGACACCATTTTTATATACTCTCCACGATATGCGACTTTAATCTATCTATAAAATTAAATTAAAGATCAGAATATACAAAAGTCTCGATAGTCTATGTGCCCGGCATTAGTAATAATACTGTGAAAGCGTTATAAAACTGGTTTTACAATAGTGCCGGCTAGCGTTCAACACGTAAACCGGTTTGATTGTAAAGGGAGGGCTCGTCTGGCCGTGGCGAGGCATGCAGTGTTCGAGTGTCTGTAAAACGGAGCGCATACATCTTACACATTATTATTAGTTATTATATGCAATGGAGAAGTTTATAGAAACAGTAAGAACGCATCCTTGCCTTTGGAATCCGGACCATCCTGATTATCCAGAGTTACATGCAAGAGGCCAGGCCTGGCAAAGTGTTATTAAACAAATAAATGACAGTTCTATACCAAACAGTAAGTACCACGCAATGCAACTCTTGTTTTAAATGTGCATAATTAAAGTCGGGTGACATCAATGTTAACAATAAATTTTGTAGTAGCATTTGGTCATAATATGTCAGTTTGTATGGATGTTTGTTTATGAATGGATTTTAGTGAAACCTCACAGTTGTATAGATTATATCCCGGCAAAACACGTAGGATATATCATCACGCTAAGAGTCAAGAAACGGGGCAGGATCTATCCATAAAATCGAGTGAAACTGTGGGCATAGCTAATCCGACTTAGGTGTTGAGTTTCTAGGTATCTATCCCGTTTCCTACATAAATATACCCTAACTACATTTAAAATTATTCTGTTATTGCTTACAGTTAAAGTTGCAAGAACAGAATGGAGAAAACTTCGCGACAATCACAGAGAAGCATTGAAGAGAGCAAAACTTGGACAAAATAAATTATTACCAGCTCAAGTGACAACGTGGAAGTACGCAAAAGCTATGCAATTTCTAGAGCCTCATATGAAATATCGCATAACAGAAAATATTGAGATGGATCCACCTGTATCCGTTCGAAGTAAAAACTCAGATCATGATGTTTCCACGACTAACGCTATTGACACTAAAATAGAACCTCTGACTAAACGTCGCTGTACTGAATACAATGCAATCATTACAGAAGAAGTTTCGCCTAAACCTCAACAAATCAAGGAACCAGACGCCTTAGAATCATTCTTTAATTGTATACTAAAAAGTACTAGAGATATGCCTCCCTGGATGCAAACTCAAGTAAAGAAGAAAATATTTGCGGTGATAATAGACGCAGAAGAACGATTATCCTTACAAGCACAAAACAACGCGGAAGACTACAATCAACATAATTTTGTAATCGAAAATAAAATTAAAACAGAAATTTTCGAAGACAGTTAAAATTATTTTTGTTATAAACATGAAATGTTTGCTTGTTATAAAAACACTATTTACGATAAACTGGGGCTTCATTTTCTCATCCCAATAACGTCCCATTGCGCCAGGACGGGACCTTCTAAATCACGGGAGTGTATTTGGTCCTGGATGACGAATGTGGACATTAATATTAATTTATGGACATTACACACATAACGTCCTCTATTCCCAAAGCAAGCTATATTTTTATGCTTATATTATGGGGACCAGATACAGATATTCTACATATTACGTAGGTAGGTACTTATTACATTTAATATGTTGATAGGAGGTTAAGAACGAGCTTTGCGTCTCACACAGAAAATATTATCGGATATAATAATTCCTTGGCTGACTCTTACAGTTCACAGCACCCTTAGGAAAAGATGAGAAAGATGGTGTTATACATGTTATAGACCGTAAATCAAGTATTTGAAAATATTAATTAAACGGCGGCAAATTGATATCAAATAGATAACGTAAATTACCGCAATTCTTCTTTGAATCTTTAACATATTCTGTAGTGTAAATGGAATCAGGTTGCAGAGACCGTTCAAACACTGACTGTGCTGAAGTGCTCTGCATGCTCAGCATCACAGAACTGACGGTAGTGACGTTAACATTCACTTCAGGCGAATCTAAACTGGCATGACGTTGGACACGACCCTGTTGTATTAGCGTGTATACAAATAACGTAAATAAATTAAATAATGTGATCCTAACCATATTCTTCTGATTCTAAAGAACCACGAATAAACGAACCTCCGAGAAACACTCAATATATCAAGTTGCTACACATTATAAATTTTTTGTCCGACCGGTAATTGGAGCTCTAACCCCAGAAACTTCAGTTATTGCAGATTTTGCTTAAATTTATTGCTTGAATTGAAGATTAAATATTTATTTAAACGTACCCTTGGTTCTCCGAAAAGTTTTTCATTATATTTTTTATCTGCTGAATTAATCAAAACTCCAGTCACAGTCTGAAAAACAGTTTTACGAATGAAAATAATCTGAGTAACGCTTTAACGATTACAACGCAACCAGTAATTAATTGTGACTATGATTTAGGATCTGTTATGAATATTTATACCTCGAGTTTTCGCAACTTGTATGCTTGGAGTGGTGTATCCCGTTGTAATCGTAATATGTAGGGATCGAGTAATCGAACGCGCTTCTTGACAGGTCCCTCGAAAACATGCTCGATAGGTAGATATTCATCACCTGAATTCTGTGAGGATGTGCAGACAATACATATATAGTCGACGGGCCTCGTGGTGTAGTGGTTCATATAACGGACTACCGATCATGAGGTCTCGGGTTCGATTCCCGGTCAGGACAATCATTTGTGTGATGTTTTTAATTGTCATACAAATGTTTGTACTGCGTCTGGGTGTTTACTATGTATTATAAGTATGTATTTACAAAAGAAAAGTAGTTTATGTATTATATCCGTATTCTGGTATCCATAACACAAGCATATAAGCTTAGCTTGGGACCAGAGGACGTTGTGTGAAATGTCCATGAATATTTATATTTATAGTGTAAATAGATATTTTATAACTTTTAAGTATAATTCGATTCAGCTGTTTGAGCGTTAGGAACTAATACTATACTTACTACATGGTCATAAACTTTAACATACTACAAATGAAAATAACTTACATCCACTTCACTAGTTATTTTAAGTGTCAAAGCAAGTTTTTTGACACAGTCTTTTAAAGCATTGTGTTTGTACAATTCCTCTCTTTCGAACCTACCTCCATCCATCCTATCTCCATTCGACGATGAATCCTATAAATAGGAAAGTTACCTTATTATTTCGCAATACTTAACAATTAAATAACTATCACAATTTGCGTGTCTACGCGGACAGCTGCCTGGGAACGTAGTGTGTAAGGATCGCACTACGCGCCTAAATTATAACTTATACGGGCTGAAGAAGTATTTTCCCTAGAGCAGGCTTGGTATAAACAAAATCACTAACTTCACAATTCAAGAAGACAGCTCGAACTTGCACTTGGGGCTTCTCCTCGTCGCTTTGTATCTCCAAGTCGTCATCTTTTTCGTATGCAGAAATTGCTAGTAACTGACTTAAAATTACGAAATAGAATAAACTTCTTCTGAAAACAAAAAAAGTAAAAATACGCACGTATTTACCTTCAAACAATTTAAGTGATATTAAGGGACGTTATTTTTATAGGCGCAAACCCATATTCATGTCGCTCACATGCACATGCTCGACTTAAATTTTTCACGTGGATAACCACACAAACTGCCATCCAAGGACGATGCGCGACGGCGTAATTGAAAAACAATTTTATGGTAATCTATGAAGAATACCTATGACACACCTCAGCAGCATAACCGGAGTTCGTTACGAGTACCCAATGATATCATAAAGAGTACCCATTTCTACTAGGGCCAATATGGGACCACTGTTAGGTTCACACAGTATTGGTGGTAATAATATGTAACAAAAGCAACTGTGTATACCAATCGTTTTGATATAAATACTTACCTTATATGGACCATCTTATAGTTGTTATTTACTTATTATGTATATCGATAAATTAATATTCAAAACTGCAAATATTATGTGATTGCAACATGACAGAAAGCGATTGATCGATTGATATTCTTTTTAACGGTGCATGTCAAATCAAAAGTATAGCATAGTATAAAAAAAAATTATACAACATTCGAGGACTTTTTTAAATTTTTGCCCGACTGTTTTAAAAGGTGTATAAAGCAAGCCCTAATGTTTTCACAAAAAATAATCACATATTAAATTTTTATGAGGTCTCAAAATAAACCTCTTATTCATTTGAATTTTTATGCAATCAGAAAAATAGCCGACTGATTCAGCTTTATAGCCTCTCGCATTAAAGTTATACGCGATTTGAACTAATACCTGTTTATATGTTCAAGTGTAGATGATACGTTATGATTTAATTAACCACAGCACAAGAAGGAAATCCTTACTAATGAAAAACAAGTCGTTATTTCTGTATGTGTCCCTATGTGAGCTTATACCTTCAAAACCACGAAATGCATTTTAATGCGGTTTTTTTAATAGAATAGTTCAAGAGGATGGCTTTTTTGTATAATTTGGTTAGGTTTTTAAACTCCACGCGCATGAAGTTGCGGGCAGCAGCTACTTATGAAATATATCAAACAAAAATAATATTCAAAATCAAACAAAAATTATTGGTTGACTCATTTATTTGTAACTTGATTCATAACATAATTGCTTGCATTATAAAATTCGTATTTAAATGAGAAAAGTACATAATTTTCATCATAATTAGCTGAACAACTATAATTCAATATTTATTTTCAATAACACAATCACTATAAATGTATATCACAATCGATCCTTTTCTCATTTAAAATAAATTAAAATATTAATAATGTTTATAAATAGCGATTTGTTGTTTTAATTATACCACCTGGATATAACGGAATCTGTATAAATTGTAGCAAAATATTCACATTACAGATCATACAAAAAATCAATGACACATATCAGGTGTTAGCCTTTAACTGTTCTAAGCGTTTTGTTCACAATAATTTATTGAACTCTTGGCGCTAATATATTTGATACAGCTATAAGAATTTTCTAAATAGTTTTTTATAAGCACACATTTGTCTCCATAGGTGCTTAGGAGATGCATAAAGCATACATTCCGTCAGCTCCTAACCAAGACCCAATAACAATTTTGTTGTTAAATACTTTTCTGTGAATTCGAGAAACGAAAACGTGTGATACTATCACCTTATACGCGGGAAAACAAACTTATTGTCACAGGCTTCCAATATAAAGAAAATTTTATTTGTATTCTTATTGAACCAATTATTTAAAATATTTTAACATTATTGAGGTAATGTGTTTTTAAGAGATTCTGTGAAATCCGGGTAGTCCAGCGAAATTAGTTTGACTATGTTTTTCATGGACTATCCATATCCCTGTAAATAATCATGAGTTCTAAAATCAGCATCGGTCAGTACAATCCAATAGCTAAACAATTTTATTTTTTATGTTTAATACTGGGCCATAGCTTGAAATACTTAGCTTTAGGAATAGCAGGAGAAGAGAAAGAAGTTATGTAGCGTTGTATAGGATACAGATGTAAAGGAAAGGACACACTATCAAAATGAGTCATCGTGAAACCAGCACGCAGAGCTTTTGCTTTCTTCGGTAACAATAAATTTTATAAAACCGATATCAATATTTATAATATTGTAAGTTCACATGTTTGCGCGAGAATTCTCACGAATCACGCCCATTCACTAGCTATCAAATTATGTATATATTTTGGTTGAAACATAAAGAAAAGATTAACTGTTAATAATAATGTTGTGTGTAACTACCTATAGTTTGAAAATAATTGAATGAACAAATAAACAACAACATAAATTATCATTTAGATTGCTGCAAAAGTCGTAACTCAATTTACATAGAAAGTCATCTTTATCGAAGTACTGACCGCATGCAGTGACATTATTTGTTAATATGTAATAAAAAAAAATTCACAATTAAAATAACAAAAAAACAGCGTTGTTCGACTCGCAAATAAAACTAAAAATTATTTATAATTCAGTACATGAATCAAGTATGTCACGTTTAATATGAAGCTACGACTGACTTGATAATTCTAAAATAACAGTCCGTACATCAATCGTAACTCCACTAACTAATGTATAAAAAGACCTAACCAATTTAGGAACATTATTATTTCTATTCAAAACATTACATTATACTCATCAAACATAGTGATCATTTTAAAAATGTCAACAAGTGTTGGTTAGATCTCTTTTTAAGCACTTTTTTATAATACACTATTTATAGATGATTTTTAAATTGCGCATTATTTAATCAAGATTAGATGTTTAAATTTTTTTAAATGTCTTTACATAATCAGATTAATCAGCTATATATCTATAGAAAATAATAATCTCAATGTGCTAATAATGAGTAGAAGTCGTCAGTCACTGACATGTCTTATATTCAGAAAAACTGATTATATGATTTTTAACCAACCGTAATAATATTAATTTAATAAGCGCATGATTATAAAATCTTCTATAAGAAATTATTATAAAAATAATAAATAAACTTATGTTAATCATTTAATTTTGATTGTAACGGATTACGGTAAATTACGACACATTTTTAGAATCTATTCGAAGTTGTTAGATAATTGGAATAATCTTAGTGTTAATGTTATATTCTTTAGACAACTACACAAGGACACAAATATTCCTCTATTATTACTTTTTCATTAAGAATGTATCAACTAAAGACTGACGCAAATTGAATGTCTATTGCGTGTACAATTGCATATATACGTACGCCATACTCATAATGTATCTAATTGTAGGATTATGCAACACTACTTGGGTGACCTGCACGTATAGAAATAATTGGGATTGTTCATAATTTTTAAACTACTGTTTTTATTATTCTTTTCAGAAAATATATACTATTTTAAGCAACTAATTTCAATATTATTGAAATATTCACTATACAGAATTTTTTAAAAATTCTTGAAGATATTACTTTAAATGTTGTGACGTCATCGTTTTACGCAATCTGTGTATAGACTTTTCTTGATAGACTTAATACAGATTGCACTTTTTTTTTGTTTTTTTTTTTTGTCTTTACTTTATCTTTTCAAAGTTGACAAGTTGATATAGTAGACCAATTTCAACTCCACTTCAGAGTAGTATATCCCTAAAAACGCCATTATTTTAAGTCCTTCATTTCAAGGGCAAATAGAGATCATTTGCTTTTTTGGAAAAATAATCGTTAATATAGCAAATTTTCCGAAAAAAACTAATGGATCATGATCAGAAACTCTATTCCCCGAAATGGTTTTCGAATTAAGAGTTTTAAAAAAATATGAACAATGCCCATTGTAACACATATCATACACTACTATAGATTACAGCATTTACAACGTACGCGTAACGTATACGTGCTGACTTTTAACGGATAAAATTTTCACTCTAATGGTCTTATTCATAATGACTTATCGGAGGTTTAAACGGAGATTTTATCGGAGAGATAATAAACGTTTTAGCGTAAAAAGACTTATGAATAACATGTTTTGACGATTTTCGCGAACTTTTAAACCTCCGATAAGTCATTATGAATAAGACCATTAGAGTATAAGTGTCTCGAGAGCGCGCCTATCATACCGATCGTCTGATACAAAATGTAAGGAAAACTAGCTCATTGGTTTGGTGTTTAATTTCTTTGTTTTATCAGGAAGGACATGTTGAGCAATTCAGGAAGTTATACCCTTTAAAATACTCTGCTATTTTAATTGTATTTCCGTTGTGTAAAAAATAATGCGGTACTCTAGTTTTACTTTAGGTACTTTAGTACTTTAGGTTCTCACTTGGTCTCGGCAAAACACGCGTTCTATAGTTACTTAAATACCCCAAGTTCAATCTTCTTAGATTATACCAATTATATTATAGATTTATCTATTCATAACACAGTTTTACATAATTATGTTCGTACAATGATTGACAAAAAAGATTATAGTCTTTATGAGATCTAGATAGTTTTAAAACAGGTAACAAGTTGGATTTTTAACAAAAAACGTACATTTTTAGTCGTTTTGACTTAGAATAATTAAACGAAACTAAATATATTGAAAACACCGATCTACACACTTATAAACTAATTAAAATAAAGTCTTTATTCTACAAATGAAATTAAAATACTTATTTAGGCGTTACAATTATTTTAAGATTCTGTTTCCGTTGACGAGTAGGTGGCAGCTTTGCTTGTCTGGAAAAATATTGATAGTCTTAAATCAGCCCCCAGTTATAAATTGAGAGTATCTTTACATCGGAATAATTTAGATTGTTTTGACCAGGTCATTATCTTTCTAACAAAATGGTATATCTGATTAAATTCTTTATTAAAGTTTAGTTACTTACCTCACAACTATCATAGAACTGCATGGCGCTATCACTGTCATAGAAATTGATGGTAACTGTCTTGTCTTGGTTGGTGAAGTCTTTACCTGACCACGTGCAACTATCGCCTGATATCTGTAACAATATGTACGTATATTATAATCAGGCATATTAAGTAATCATTACATCACCCACTCGGGTAGTTGGGGATTACAGAATGGCATGCCAAGGTAGTGAGTTCAAATTCCATTTGTGGAATAGCCTCAAAATATAAAATGGTTATGTTAACACCTATTGAGAGCCACCTCTTGTAAATAAATGATTTTATCAACAAACAACCAACTAAAATTCTATTCATACCTGGAACTCGGTATCCGTATATATGAGCATGTCAGCAAGTATCTCTCCTGTGGCATCGTCGGTGACCACGATCTTAGGCGAGTATATCTCCTGGTCGAACAACACTTGGATATGAGCGTGCTCGCACCGCGTCTCACCGTCCACCTGAGAGATTACCGCCTCGCCTTCGCAAGTGTAATATGCCGCATTCTCTTCTTCTTCCTATATGCGATTAAATCTTATTAACACGTATTTTAAAAAGGATCAAAACTTCTAAATCATTAAAAGTTAATCAACAACATGTTAACAGTTCATTACATTACAAATTATTTCCTATGTTAGGCAGTAGTAAGTGCAGTGATATTGTTATCTATCGTTTGAATCTTGACTAAAGGTGCATATTATGGTGAAGATATGAATGTGTAATGAAGTCTATAGCACCAAGTACCAACCTCATTATAATATCCTTCATAGTCTTGTTCATAGTCCTCCTCGTCTTCATCTTCGTCGTCATCATCGTGTTCCTCGTGCACCTCCTCAGCATGTTGGAAGTTAACTTGTTTGAACACTTCAGTCACAGTCTTGGTGTCATCATTGCCTCTTGTTGTATTGTTGGCAGGAGTGGCCGCAAATAAAGTGCGTTGTGCACCAGATATCTGGTTGTCAGCGCGCGCGCTCTCTTCTAAATGTTTAGGCAGACGGAGAGGTTGAACATCTTTTGTTTCTTTTTCTTGTCTCACCGCAGACGCGGCTGCTGCTTGTAATTTCTATAAAATATTTTCTTAACATTAGTATACCTTGGTTATTATGTTGGTGAACTTGTACTATTGGTTCTGCTTGCTATAGGTACCCGCAGTTCCCGTCGCTAAACCATTTTAAAAACAACATCGCACAAAATTACGCCACTTTTCCTAAAGCAGCGATTATTGCAAGTTTAGTAAGCGACAATCGCACTTGACCATTAATGTATATGTGTGAGTTACAGCCGATTATATGTTACTTGGACTATGGACTTTATTTATTTACGTATTTAGTGAGACAGCAGAGGAAAACACCAATTTTAAAATTTAGTTAATAAACATGTCGACTCACCCGGACACACTCAGTTACTTTTTCTTGGAATGTAGTTGCTAAGGCGACAGATTTGAATCTAACAGCTAAAGTCTCTTGTTCTCCGGCGGGATTTTCGGCGAAGTTACGTCCCGCCCACGTCCACGCGCGGTCGGAGTTTTTCATTTGTAATAGTTCCAGATCCATGTGTAGCAGCATGTTCAATACCGCCTTGTGTACCTTTAATATAGCAGTTACATAAGATATTATGTCCCCAACTAAACAGAAACCATTTATCGACGTAACGTGTCTGAGGAATAGTAATTAAGTAAACTAAGTACTAATATTTTTATTCACCTGTTCACGTCTCAGCAGTAATCTATAAGTCTTTCTTTCAGGATGATACAATATTTTCATTTCACCAATACCGCGCTCTTTCCATTCACGAAGTTTCTCATCATATCGATATAATTTGCATCGATCCCCAAATAGCTTTTCCTAAAATAAATTACTCCTTGTTTAATTATATGCGTTAAGAGCTTGAATATAAAAATATTATAAAATATTATATGTAAAATATTCTTAATACAAGTGACCAAAATACCTCATCTTCCTCCCCAGTAGTGACTACTATCTTATCAGGCAATGGGACAATGGGCTCATAATGTGGGTCATATTCCTCGTCCACACCACCCGCGACGCCCGCGTCTCCGTCACCACTTTCGTTGTGGGACTTATCATTATCTTTGGCATTGCCTTTGTTAGCTACAAATAATTGTTGACCTGCACCTTCCCATGTGAAGTTTTCTGACTCTGTAAATAATCACCAAATGTGTTTCAATTAATAACATTGGTATTTTCTATAAATTACAAAGTTTAATCAATAACTACTTGCGCTTACTTTGAACAGTAAATCCCCCAGCAGGGCTAGATGATAATGCCGCAAATGATAGATTATTGTCTACACTGAATGGCGTTTTGGCATTTTCAGCTACACTATCACCTTTCTTATCGTCTTCTTTCTTGTCATTAGCAGCTTTCGGAATAACTGTCTCTGGCTTTTTCTGTTCTGTATTTGCTAACTGACCGAAACTTGGTAACTGACTTGATAAACCATATATTGATTTTCCAGTATCATTTTGTGGTTTTTGTGCTATGGTATCAAATGTTGGGATACCAGTACTAAATGAAGATCCAAAGATGCTGCCACTAAGCTTTTGTTGGTTATTTGTTAGTGCACCAGGTCCAAAAATACTTCCTTGATTGATACTTGTAAATATGTTATCAGATTTATTATCATCACCAAATATAGACTTCACTTCTGTAGTTTCTGTCGTATTGTCTTTTTGAACGTCAAATATGGATTTATTACTAGATACGCCTATTTGATTAGATGCAAGTTTGCTGTCACTTAGTATAGATTTAGGTTGGGCAGTACCAAAGGTGAAACTTTTAGTAGTTGATTCTACTTGGTTTTCTTTTGATGCAGGTGCTGTACTTAATTTAGGTGGAGCCAAAATAAAGGACTTATTATTTGTTTCATCTTTGTTGAAAATGGAGGAATTGTTGTGTGACGTTTGATTCTCAGTATCTGACCTCTCAAACCCAGAAAAGAGAGCAGGCTTTGTAATTTGAGTAAATGGTGTTTCTTTATTTATTTTATTACTGTCTAAAGTATTCTGAGCTGGAACTTGTTGAGGTTTTGAATTAGAACCTAGAGGTCCTAATGGAGTTCGGAATATTGATGTATCGAGAGTTCTATCTAAGTTAGTTGGAGTGCCGTAAATGGAGTTTGTGGGACTTTGGAATAAAGGTGAGATCCCTTTAACTGGTGTGCTATTGTTGATAGTTGATATTAAAGGAGTCTTCAAAATTACTGTTGATGCAGTAGTAGCCGGCGCACTAGAAGTTGAACTTGTTGACTTGACGCTGTCATTGTCACATCCGCGGCATCCCTGACACGGATCTTTGCTTTTGTAAGTGAAAAAGTTTTCTGGCAACATGAGTTCTTTAGCTTTTTCCTTTTCTTCTGTAGTTGCTTGTGTTTCACTCACAAAAATCACATCATCATTATCAGTCTTTACATCTTTTTGGGGCGTATTATTAGATACTCCTTGAAGTGCTATATCAATTGCGTTTTTAAACTCTAACGCTATTTCCTTATTTTTAAACCTTAGACAGAAATGATCTAAGTTTAATTCTCCTTCACTGTAATCATTAACAGCAAATAGCCAAGTCTTGTCATCTTTTTGACTATAGTTAATACCTGGAGTTAACGAATGGTTTAAGCATATCTTTAATACCTGCTCTCTTCGCATAACAACCCTGGGAACAATGAAATACCAAATAGAAACAAAACACATAAAAAATTGTTAATAAAAATTGATGCCATGTTATTAAATGTTTTTGTGCCCTTACCTTAGTTTTCCAGTATCCTTATGCTTCAATATTTTAACTATTCCTTTCCCACGCTCCTTCCACTCACCTGAAGTAAACCTGTATAATTTTGCTATATGCCCATAAAGTTCGGATTCATTTTCTTCACCAGTGACCACTTCGACCTACAATTAGGAATAAGTTTACCAATATTGGTCAATACAATGCCTTCTGGCTTCAAATTAAGCAAAGTTATCAAAAATGCAATGATGATAATGTCACATTTCACAGTTCATAAAATATAAATAACAGACATTTTCATTGAAAATTTTGTACTGGGTGTGAATCGACTTGTAACGCAATTTAAAGACGTAATTGGAAATGTAAATTCTGTGAAGGACATTAACGAATCATTTAAGATAAAAGTAATTACCTTGTCGGGCAATGGTATAACAGGCGTAAACGAATGGTGGCATTCATCCTCTTCGTATTCGTTACCATCACTGCCATCATCGCCGTCCTTTTGTGGTGACTTTATAGGGCTTTTAATCGGTGTTTTAGGTTTAAAAACAAATCCAAATTTACTACCCTCGGCAAGACCAAAAGAAGATGTGTTTTCAGTTTTTGGTGTAGGCAGTAAGGCTGGCTTCGGCGCAGCAATTTGTTGAACAGTTTTCTTCAAGTCGAGTGGTTCAATAACACCAGTATTTTGTGCATCAAATATATTTGTAAGTTTTTCGTTGAAAGTTGTTTGCGTTTGATTTGGTACACCGAAACTAAATTTATGTGTACCAGTACCATCGAATATAGAGGATTCTTGGCTTTGTTTATCATCAATAATTTTTGGAGGAATCCCAAAACGAAATTGCGTAGTACCCGCACCAGAAGTGTTGAATATTGAGTTTTTCGACGCTTCCAAATTAGTTATGGTCTGATTGAACAGCTCTCCAGGAATAGTAACAGTTTCTGTTTTAAATGGTAAAGTAGCTGTAGTAGATACTATAGCTTTAGGTATTCCAAAATTGAATTTTGGAACAGTATCAGGTTGTTTTGTAGTGTTTTTCGGTTTCGAGGGATCTTTAGGACTATTACAGGCGCTACAATCCTCAAGTGTGCCTTCGTTACGAACAAAACATATTTGGCATTCCCAACTACCAGCTTTTGGTTTAAATTTATCTCCCCAGCCCACAGTTATTGTTACATTTGAAGGTACAGTGCTGACTGGCTTAGCTTGAGCTGAACTGTTCGATTTAGGAGTTTCACAGCAAGCACACTTAGCGAAACTTTCTAAATTATTAGTATAACATGTATCACAAAGCCATGATCCAGGCTTAGGTTTAAATTTATCTCCAAATCCAGTTGGATTAGACTGTTTCGCAGCATTCTCTTCTTCCTTCAAAGATTTTGCTTCATCTTTCATATTCATTTGTGCATTCTTAACAGCTTTTATAAAATCGTCGCACAATTGAGCAGTTTTAAATCGCAAACAGAACGTCTCTGCTATAAGTTCACCCTCCGTAAAATCTTTGGCACACCAAGTAACAGCTTTATCAACATTAGGCATTTTCTGGAAGACCATATCCTTAGTAACTGCATGATTACAGCATATTTTCATGACCTGTTCACGTCTCATTAACAATCTCACCTTTTGAGTGTTGTCTTTATTTACAAGGAGTTTAATATTGCCTAAGCCTCGCTCTTTCCATTCCTTGAGAGCCGAATCGTACCTCAATAATTTAGCGCGATGTTCAAAAATAGCAGTTTCGTCTTCTTCGCCAGTCTTTCGGTCAATTAGAGCGGGCAGTGGAACGACGGGTTTAAAAGTAACATTTGGTTCAAATTCTTCAACAGTGTCAGAAGAATTCAAGTTATTTGTTCCTGATGTATTTGTCACACCACTGTTGGTTATGCTAGTATGTGTGCTTGTATCAGTAGCAGAAGTGGTATTCAATATGTTGCTGAATGGAGAAACAGTATTAGTTTTAAAGTTTAATCCACTGAAAACATTTACTTTGCTAGTAATTACTTCTTGTGTTTTCTTTGTGTCAGGCACTTCTTCTGTCACAGCCTTAAATGTAGGTGTACTGCTAAATGTAAATCCACCGATTACAGCCTTTGCTGGTGTTTTTGCCGAATTATCTTTCACGGGAGTTCTTTGTTCTCCAAATACAATTTTATTTTCTTCTAATTTTGTATTATCTGATTTTGGTGACAATGAGATTGCAGAATTATTAGCCAAAGCTTCTTGTCTAGCTTTCTCAAATGCGTTATAGAAATCAAGAGCAATATCAGCCGTTTTAAATCTAATACAAAACTTTTCTAGGACTACTGCCTCATCAGCAAAATCATTTGCTACCCAGAAATATGCTTTAGTTTCATTTTTCATAGGTTTGATTTCAGTTTCTGCTGTAATAATATGGTTTGCACAGATTTTGTGCACTTGTTCACGTCTCATTAGTACCCTCACCTTATCTGTCGTTTTGTGTCTGAGGAGCTTCATATCCCCAATGCCTCTCTCTTTCCATTGCTTGTCAACAAACCTAAATAGCTTCGCTCGTGAACTAAATATCACGATTTCGTCTTCTTCACCAGTTGTTACCTTAACTTCAGCTGGTAATGGTACAATTGGTTTGAAGTCTGGACATGGGTCATAATTTTCTACAGAAGTATTGCTCTTTTCAGATATAGTACGTGATTTATTTAGGCTAGTATTGGGCGAATTTGTTATTCCGAACAAACCATCAATTATAGTTCGTGAGGTATCTAGCGTATCTGTAGAGATTTTCGGAGCAGTCGCTGGTTTTTGTAGCAATGCTTGAAGTGTACTGCTGGTATTTTCAGGTGTAGTTTTAAATACAGAAAGTTGACTCCAGTTTGAAATGCTATTAGCAGATATAGCTGTGGCTTTGTTGCTCTGCGGAAATACGAATACTGGTGGCGATGCCACATTAGTATCATTTGTTGACGGCATTTGAATCTGGTAATTATGCGGTGTTCCTTTAATGTGTTTTGATGGAATAGTTACACTAAGCACAGGCGCTGGAGCTGTAGTGCAAGTTGGCAATGGGTCAGAAGATGTAATTACCACATTTACAGGTAATGGTCGAGAAACATCTTTAGGCGGCTGAGTTGTTTTAGAGGTAGTGGAAGAAGTGACATGCGGTACATTTACAACTGGCATAGTTGGTATAGTAGGTGCGACCGGCACTGGAGGCACCGTGGGTACTGTAGGTATGGCTGGTGGAACCAAATGGGCTACATCCAAATACATTTGGTCGGGAGTAGGATAAACACCAGGATAGCTAGCTTGTGGCCGTGTAGGATCAAACATTGATTGTGTTCCTGGCACAGAAGAAGGCTGAGCAAATTGTGAATACTGATTATATAAGTTGTATAAGCTCTGGTTATAAAGTTGGTAGGGATTAGGTGGAACCGGAAATGGGGGAACTAGTCTTGGATTAAATTGAGGCAAAACTTGAGGATTTGAAAATGGTAATCGGCTAGCAAAGGTAGACGAGCCGTCATTGGTTCTGTATTCTTCTTCCAAATTATAAATATCACTTTCATCTATAGCTTGATCAGATGAAGTTTTCTTCAACTTATTTACTTCTCTCTTGAGTTCTGCAATTTGTTTCTTTAATTCCCCAACCTCCTTACATTCATTTCTACAATCATCTATTTGATCCTTTACTTGGTCTACTGATATCTTCAGCAATTTAAATTGGTCTGTAGTGTTTTGCATGTTAGAAGTAATTGTGCTAATAATCTGATTTCCTAATTTACGATTCTCTTCAAACCAATTCTTTGTTTGGTCCATGAAATCAGTAATTTGGGAATCCTTTCTCTGTAATTTTCTTATTTCTGTCTCTATCTTTTCTAAATACATTTGATCAGTTCTTGTATTTTCAAGTACTTGAAAATCTACAGCTGTACCATAATTAGTTGTATTGGCATTAGCATTTCTAAGAGCTTTGGGTGTAGAGCTGACTTTACGAAAGTTGCGGGAATTCATTCTAAGGGATAAATGGCCACCTCCACTAGATCCATCGTCTGATAAATACTTTTCGTCGCCATCATTTAAGGTAGTGAACAAATCTGGTTCTATTTTGCTAAGATGAGTTTCTATTTCTTCAATCAGTTCCTGAGTATCTGAGTATAAAGCATTATTTTTATTTATTTCACTTCCTTTAAGCTTATCCAAGGCTTTAAAGGCATAGGATTTAGCTTTAGACAATAGAACAGCAAATTTAGATTTCGCTTCCATATCTCTTGACAAATTATTCTCTTCTAAAGCAATTTTCTTATAGGTTTGCCCCAGATGAAAATAAGCTTGTGGAGATTTAAAATTACCAATAATTTCGATAACTTTTTCATATTCACCATTATTGAAATGATTTACTGCTACATATAATTTGCACTCTTCAAGTAAAGTGTTAATTTCTTTGGTACCAAGTTCCTTGTGAATATAGTTAAACATTCTAGTACGAAATAATTTTTCAACCATTTTACTTTTCAATTTTTCTAGCAATGGTATAGCAGATGCATAATACAAAGTTGCTCTTTCTTCAAGCTGACTTTTTTCATCGACATTAGTAGATAACTTAGCTTTCTCGCTAAATATACGCCCAAGAGCACAGAGGAGTTCTGGATCAAGACCATGATGATCCATACACCTAATGACCTCTATACCGCGACTTAAAGTTGAGCGAATATCTGTTAACTCGGTACCTAGTTCATTTTGGCAAAATTTATAAGCACAGTCCCACCACTTCATTTGAGTGAGAGGACACAGTAATTCTGTTATATTAGCAGGAAGTATGGGTGGCTTATCACTGGTAGCAGAAAAATCTTTAGACCTTTGCTGCTGAGCTGTCAATGTTGCACAGTAAAGGAATGCATGTATATCCAATTTATTTAAGGTTTCTGGTGCGCAGGATGTTGCCGTAAAATTTAGCATATCAAAAAGATTACATTTGAAATGTGCATAATTTTTATAATTTAACAGTGTCCACACAAAGTGGTGTAGTGAATTACTGTATACTTTTTGAGCATCAATATCATAAGCTTCAACTTCAGTTTTTCTTGGAATTCTGGCTATGGGCTGATTGAAAGAATTTGATGCAAAATATGATGATTTAATTTTATCCATATTACTTGGAAATAATGCTATGTAAAATTTGTCTCTCCAGTGGGTACCAGAAAAACATTGAGTAACTTGATCTAGGAAATATTGATTTTTGTCTTGTATAATGGCCAGTAAATAATGTCCTGATTGTGAACATCTGTATGAACCTTCAGAATACCAGCGGTTAACTGCTAGAACTTGCTTTTCAGGTGCACTCCTTAGCCAATTAACTTTCAAATCTAAAGGAACCGTTTGCCAAGCTACCATCATTAAAGGAGCAGCAAATTTTGTTGCTTCTCTCCAATTTAACTGATCTTTTTTGGCCTTTTTTAAGAGGAATGTTGCTGCATGAAATGCAATTTGACCTCTGTGATGTTGCAATAGGCCAGCATGGAACTCACCAAATCCAGGTGAGGCCCCTGTTTTTGCTACTGCATCAATGGCTTGGTCATAGGCATGCAGTAATTCAGTGGATTCTAATAAACTTTTTGATAATGCACTAGGAGTTTCTGTTGTGCTTAATAAACATATACGCTCCCTAACAGTTAGAAGAAGTAGTTGGTAAAGCCAATCTTTAGTGTTGTGTGCATTGTGTTTGAGAAGCTCATTGAGAACTTCATACCAAGTGTAGTTGTTGATAAAGGTTTTATCACCAAACTCAACATTGCAGGCATGGTCAAAAGCTTCTTTTACTTTGTTCATGTTTAAGTAGTGTTTCAATAGGCGAGCATGAAGTATGGCATCTTTTGGTCTTACATTCAATTCAGAAGTTAGTAAATTAACAAGTGCCTCAGGGTTTGTATTGGACACAGCAATAATTTTCTCTCTTAGTCTAAACGTCACCGGATGTGTTGGAAAAGTGGCCTCTGCTTTTTCACACCAATATTTTGCTCGTCCAGGGTCTATTGTCACTTCGTCATCAGCCAGTAGTTCACAAACTAAAATAAAACTCAGTTTTAATACTCATACAGAATGTTAATTTTGTATAATGTATTGAATCAAATAACTGAATGAGACCCAATCATTATGACAAATTCCTAACTATTGAGTGTGTATATCTCTTAAATATTACATTTTGTATTACATTAAATTTTATATAGAGTATTATCAACTACAGTTTTTGCAATTGATAATACTTACTGAAATCTCTAAGTTGTGCATCCAAAATCTCTCTTGTCTAATACATAACCTATAAAGTGTTGAATCACTAGGTATTCATATTGTCCAATTAATACAAAAACATTATGCATATTCTGGAAAGGCATAGACATATTCGAATTTTTACAAATGTTTTTGCTCTTACATGATATTTACAGGTATATGAAAGAATTTGCACTGTAAGTGACATTTCTAAACAATTCATTTAGGTACCTATTTAAACTGTGTACTTACTGTCCAAAATAGTTGTTGTTTGAGCTGGGTCGATGTCTAGAGATGTTTTGTATTGTTCTAGGGCCTTTTCTTTTTGGCCCATTTTATGCAGAGCTTGTCCGAAGAGTTTATACGCCGCTGCATTGTTGTCTTTAAGCGTAAGGTACTGCTCGACATATTTCTGGCAATTCGCATAATCCCCCACTTCGAAGTATTTGTGAGCAATGGAATAAGCTCGTAACTGAAACTGAAAGCAAGTATTTGGAAATGATTATATATACAAACCGAACTCTTTGACATGGACTTAGTTTTGGTGCCAGTTGTCCTCACCTCTTTCGTAGACAATTTAGATGATAAATTCTCCACTAGTATATCTACGTCTTTTTTAGTTTTATACATTGTCAATAATTAATCACAACAATTACTAATCTATTCGTCAAGAAAAGCCTCGAATCACCTTACACAAGAATAAATCGCGTGGGGCAAATGGATCGGCATTGGCAATCAGTTTTCGTCATTTTTGTGAATTGGGTTGACAGAGTAAAAAATTATGCTTATAAATAGAATCGCATAGGTACTTGCTATTTTTAGAGTTACTTTTAATTAATATGTTCAATAGCTAAATAACTTCTTTGTTATCCGAATGGATTACACCAACAATAATAATAAAGTTGCTGCTTTTATAATGTAAATCAATTATCGAGAAAATCTCCCATTTTAGTAGATATTTATTACTGGCCGTTTGCATATCATTTGCTTGATGTTGGCAGCACTGTTGGAAGCAGTTTCAAAAATAAACGAAATCTTGGTGCACAAGTCTGTGGTCCGTAGGTTTCACAGAACATTAATACTCTAAGTAGGTTTATTCTATTCATGGAGACTAGAAGAAAGGAGGAATATGAATATCTTGTATGGGGGATCAGTCCAAAAAGTGTCCACTTGTAAACAGCAAATAACACTCACTGAAATAGCGCTATATAGTGTAACAAGATGAATGATATGAATGTAGGTAGCAGTTTTATGAAGAGTGAAGTGTGCTACTGTTGCGGTAATTCTTTAATACTATTTTCTATTTACAAATATTTGGGGTACTTAAAAACACCGTATAATTATAATAATAATATAAATTTACTTCATAGTCATGTTTGTCTTTAAAATATAAAAAACTTGAGAGGTGTCAAAGGACACCCGGATGGAACGAAGTCCCTTTCGATTAATTAGTGAAGGAATTGTAATAAAATTTTATATAATAAATTATTACATAATACGATAGATACTCAATAATTAATAAAAAAATAATACCTTATTATTTTATTCATGTTATAAGAGAGAGAAAGAGACAGACAGAGAAACGCGCGCACGCCGCACGGCTATAGCAAAAAGTGTCGTGACAACTTTTCGTAAGAATTTTTTCCGTCTAGCCCCCTTTCACAACGCGCGATAAGGAACTTCGTTCCAATAACTAAAAAAACTGCGTTGTAAAAGCAGAAGTTTTTCTTTCCTTTCTAATAATTTGTGGCGCTCTTTTTAAAATTCTTACACTTGCTACTATGGCGCCACCTTAATTTGCTGCCTTTCGGCGGACATTTTTTAATATAGGTACTGAGATATTCCTCCTTTCTTCTAGTCTCCATGATTCTATTGACAGGTATCCTAAATTTATGTTATTAATAGACTTAGGATATAGATCTAGACGTAACACTCGGTACAACCGTAGTATCTTCTATCTATTCTGTGGGTACAACGAATCCGGCCTGCTGCTTTTTTTAGTTGTGCACATTTGGAAAAATAAATGATTTAGTAGCCTTTCTAACTCTTTCTTTTTGAGCGGGAGTAAAAGAGAAAGCAAGGCTACTATTTACTATTTTACTTTTAAACCATAAACAGGGCGGCCCTGCCTTGGAACAAATATATGTTCCCGAGTTGTTACTCCCTATTTATAACCTTCTTGATGTTAATATCGTGAAACTACTCTAATATTAATGTAAGGCCAAAGAAGAATGGCTAGCTACATAATATCTTTAGGGTTATATGTCGTGTCGGTTGGTTAGAGGCACGAAGTATAGATACAAGGAGTCCGAACGTAATGTTGAACGAATGGTCTCAACAGACAGGACAGATTTTTGCCGGTAGAGTGCGCCATTTTTCAAGAAGTACTCGTTTGAACTATTGACACTTGTGGAAAAAAATATTCTGAGAAACGTGGATATAAATATAAGTTTTAGGAAATTTTTCGAGTGCTTTAATTAAACCCAACAATACAGAGAAGGTCAAGAGATATTCTGATATTCTATACTAGCATCGGTACGTCCTGAATACTTGCGCAGCCAGTGGCAGAAAATAGAACTATGATCTGGGTTGATTATTGTGTACACGAAATATTATGGAAAAGCCTATACCGTTCGGACTCCTTGTATCTATACTTCGTGGTTAGAGGATAAAAATGAAATACGTCCGGACTTGCATGGCGTTTATTTGCGAGTCCCCTTAATTGATATAATAATAAGCATAAATAGGTGACGAGAACAATCGTTTATTTTGATGACCACCCTAGTGCAGTCTACTCTGTACTCTGCGTACTCTATGGTGGATGGTACTATTAAATGTTTCCATTTTTTTTCAGGTGCGCCATCTATTTTCTTTTTCCCACAACATTAATAGTGTTGGTTTGTATTAATTCAATTACATTTCTTCGTATTTACAAAAAGAATATCATTATTTCTGAGCACAATGACTCGACGTGTCTTTGTATTGTCGAGTTGGAACCACTGATACCACATCACAGAAAATGTTTGGCGATCTAGGAAGTTATTTTTAGGTGCTGTAGCTTCTTTACATGTGCTTTCTATATACCTTTAAATTCTCCATTTTCTGTTTAACTTTTTTATTAAAGATCCAGGCTTGGCAACCATATGTCAAACACGGCAAGATACAAGTGTCACAACCTTTTTAATATTTAATTTATAGTCACCTTTAAAAATCTCCTTTAGATACCAGAACTTTTTCCAAGCTATTGCCACTCTCCTTAGTAATAATAAATATAGTAATAAATAATAAATATTCATGGACATTTCACACAACGTCCCCTGGTCCCAAGCTAAGCTTATATGCTTGTGTTATGGGTACCAGAATACGGATATAATACATAAACTACTTTTCTTTAGTAAATACATACTTATAATATAATACATAGTAAATACCCAGACGCAGTACAAACATTTGTATGACAATTAAAAATATCACACAAATGATTGTCCTGACCGGGAACCGAACCCGAGACGTCATGATCGGCAGTCCGTTATATGAACCACTACACCACGAGGCCCGTCTAAGTAGTATTTCTTGTTCATTATTGGTTTTATCAAAAGATATGTTTTCCTAAGTAAATATAGCTTTCGACATACTGTACAGTGTTTACTTTTAGCTTAATAGGGATTTGGTGGCTGTTGGTCATTACTTTAGTTTTGCTTGTATTCATTTCTAGGCCTATGGTCATCAAGTGGTACTATGTACCTAACCTACTATGTACCTAACCTACTATGTACCTAGGTACTATGTTCATCAAGTGACCTTAACATAGTTGTGATATCTTTGGATGTTTCTGCGGGCAGTACAATGTCATCAGCGAATCTTCAGTGATTTAGGTAGTGATTGTTCAGTTTAATACCTTTATGATCCCCCTGTTTAACTCCTCTTTGTGTGCTAATAGGTTCTCCTCTTGTTTCAAGCTTCACTGTGCTTTTACTGTTTTTGTATATGTATTTTATGATGTTAATATACTTTGGGTCCACATTAAAAAGATGTAGAGCATTCCATATGGATTCATGGGTGATACTATCAAATGCCTTGGTGTAGTCTATAAAAGCCACATAGAGAGGCCTGTTTTGTTCACGGTATTTTTCTATCACTTGTTCCAGAGCCTGAATGTGGTCAATTGTATTAAATCCAGAGCGGAATCCCGCTTGTTCTACTGGCTGTGAGCTGTCAATTTCTTGTATAATTCGTTTCAATATTATAGATGTAAAGAGTTTATACACACTTATATATATTTTACGGAATAAAGCGCATTAAAATTAATAAAAATTAATTAAACTTAAAAAGTAAGCGCGACTAAATTCGTAAAAAGTAATTTTATTATATGGTTCATTAGATTTTGTAAATGTTACATTCACGAGATAATAATCCTAGATCATTAAACATATTATTATGATAATCTAAAATTATGTAGCTATACACATATATCTAGGTCATGGCCCGGAGCGGCCAGCCTGAGAAGGGTGGCTAAAGCCTTCAAGTTTAAAATTTTGCTCTATCTCTATTGATTTATTAGGAAGCTAATTAAATTGGCCCGGGATGTTAATTTTTAAAATACGCCTCTGCACGTAACTTCACTTTGGTGCAGTGATAGGTACTACCTACGTACATTAAAATTAAATTTCATAATGCAGAAAAACAAAACGAGAGCACGTTTTCACGTTGCAAATAAAAACGTGGGAGCTAGCTCTCTATCTTAGTTTAGTAACTTTGTAAAACGGTAATTCATTTCATTTTTCATTACTCTTCTATGACCAAAACTGAAATGTCGTGCAGTCGTGGTGTATTTATTTTTATATTTTAAATAATAAATATTATTAATACAAAAGATTAAGGTGGAAACTAATGTTATCAATGTCATAATAATGACTGTATTTGTTTCTTTTAATTAATTAAATAACGTAATACACTGCGTTTGTCTCATACAGAGCGCAGCAGTGACGAGCAGTGCTTTGGAAGTAACTTTAGATTTTGTTTGATCTACTGAAGTTTATGGAAAGTTTTGTTTATATCACAATAAATAGCCGTAGAAGTCTATCCTACATAAGAAGAAAAGATGGGTGATCCAGAATTTCCATACGGAACATCCCTCTCGGTAGATTCAATGAAAGTGATTGCAGAAAGTATTGGGATAGCTAATTTAGGAGATGATGCAGCAAAGGAGCTGGCCGACGATGTCACATTTCGTTTAAAAGTCATTGTGCAAGATAGCATGAAGTTTATGCATCATTCAAAGAGACAAAAACTTTCTATTACTGATATTGATAATGCTCTAAAGCTTAAGAACATTGAGGTGAAGTTATTTCCATCATGCTTTTTATTTTGTAATAATAGCCTTGTAAACTATTTAGTTACTATCAGTGACTCAGAACTCTGCACTAGTTTGTTATTGCCAGTAATAAACAAAAACCAGATGTTTGGAAACTATACTTGGCTATAAATTGCCTTAAAATTTATTATACTGTTACAATTTATTTCTCTGTAGGTCATCGTCATCCTTAACCACTCCTTAATCCCACAGAGATAGGCAGAGACCATGAAGCACCAGGTGCTACTTTCTATACATACCTCCTTGGATGTATGTTTTTTTATAATGTGATTAAATCTTTTTTAGTGTCAATATGGTTTCATCCAACCAGACTCCTTGCCGTTTAGATTTGCATCTGGTGGTGGTAGAGAACTTCATTTCATTGAGGATAAAGAAATAGATTTGACTGAAATTTTATCTGCTCCACCTCCTAAAATACCATTAGATGTATCGGTGAGAGCACATTGGTTGAGTGTTGATGGTGTTCAACCTACAGTACCGGAGAATCCACCACCGTTGTCCAAGGAGGCACAGAAACTAGAATCTGTTGATCCTATTAGCAAACTAAGTAAACCTACTAACAAGGATGCTGCCGGTAAGATTTATTCATAGTTACTTATTTAAAAAACATTCTTAAATGTTAGGCTATGCTAAATATAAACAACTGTTTTTGTTATTGCTTGTCATCAGTCTAAAGAACTGCTTTTTACATTATTAATCTGAAAATTAATAATGTAAAAAGCAGTTTCTAATAGATAGGTCATATTCTTTGGGTCCCTATTCTGTGTGCACAACTAAACTAAAAAATGAAAACAACTATGGTGTATTTTGATAATTGGCTATTTCATTGTGCACATTTTTATTAATTAAAATTGTTATTCTACAATATACAGATCTTCCAAAACAGAATTTTCTAATAAAAAATTTCAATTAACATTGCCGAATTGTGTTATTGACGCTATCAATTTTCATATTTTAGTTCAAGTTTAGTTGTGTACATAGAATTGGTACCATTGTCTTTTTTACGTTGTTTGTCAAAGACTTTCATTGTATATTATAAAAGTTTGCTAAGAAAATGTGTTTTGTAAATGATGAAGCATGAAAATGGCCCATGGTAATAAAATACTGCATATTTCTATGAGCCATTTTCAAGTTGTGTGACATGTTTTATATGACAAATGTATAATATTTTGTTAAAACCCGTTCAATATTTTCTTATAAATTCATACATTCTTACAGATTTTGTTATTAATAGGAAATTTTAAAGTTGCTACTAATTTTTCAGGTAAACCAATGTGTGGCAAGGCGGCTCGACTGAAGGCGTCAGAATCTGTTCATGTAAAACAACTTGCAACTCACGAATTAAGTGTTGAACAACAGTTGTATTATAAAGAAATTACAGAGGCTTGTGTCGGAAGCGATGAAGGACGACGCGCTGTACGTATTTTTATAACTATTTTACACAATACTATAAAACTAAACAAAATTTGCTTAGTTTCGTATTTTATGCCATTTTATTTATTTATATGTATGTGCATAACTTGCAATTCTTCTTCTTCTTCTTCTACAGCCCATTCACGTCCCACTGTTGCGCACGGGCCTCCTCCACTTTGGGAGGAATTATGGTCTACTGTGCTGCGCTGACCAGGTGTGTTGGCACAGGGTTTGTTTTCGAGTTTTCCGTCTCTCACAGAGGATGTTATCTGTGTGTAATGTCCCTTAGTTGACTTTTACAGCACCCTTGGGAGGAGATGGGGTGGTGACACTTGTATTCTTAATTCGTCACCACACGGCGACATCAACTTGATGGGACATGAACTTGAAATTGGATGAACATAAATGTGTTCTTTATTGTCAGGACAAGGTTTGCATAGAAGAAAATAAAAAGAAAACATCATTAAAAATAGCAAATCCAGCAAATTTTTTATCTTGTATATAAAAATCTAATGAATAGCAATTCGTTAGTCTCGCTAAACTCGAGAACGGCTGGGCCGATTTTGGTGATTCTGGTCTTGCAATATTCGTGGGTTTAAATGGTGACAAAATATATAGGGATCTAAAATTGCACGCGTACGGTGTAGCGGGCATCAGTTAGTAATGTATATTTCGAAAAGTTCATATTGAGATATAGGTCTTTTTTTGCAGTAAAATGTGGTTATTAATTTTCAGGAAGCTCTACAATCCCTGGCGTGTGATCCAGGACTACATGAAATGTTGCCAAGAATGTGTACATTTATATCAGAGGGAGTTAAAGTTAATGTTGTACAGAACAATCTTGCACTGCTCATATATCTCATGAGAATGGTCAAAGCTTTACTTGACAATCAGTCTTTGTATTTAGAGAAATATGTAAGTAAACAACATCTAACAGAGTAAACAACATCTTATATTTATTTTTATACAACATGTTTCAGAAAGGTGTAGTCATATTTGACCATTGTTACACATGGCCTAGGCTTGTGACTAGGCACTAGGCATGGATGAAATTACAAATACTAGTTATATTATGGCTTTTATGTGTTCATAAAAGTTTAATTAATTTATTAAATTAATCTTTAAATACAACACTAGTATGAGGTCATCTTTTATCGTAAGGTTTAATCGCATTCAATAAACCTTAAACATTTCATAATTGATGCGTTTCTGGGCAATAAACAAAAAAACTTTCAAACTGTATTTTTCTATGTGTAAATGTAATATTTATAATATTTAAGGGCTATCTAATGCAACTTTAAATTATGACTATACCTTTCTGCAACACGTTGTATAAGAAAAAAATGATATAATTTGTTTAATACGACGATTGAGAATAAGAAAGTTTAGGGTACTTACAAATTTAATTTAGCTTTATTTTAGATTTATGTAGTGTTTTTCAATTATAACGCTAGGTGGCGCAAACATTAAAATGCACCTAACAACTGTATTCAACTGTATTTTAATACTAGGTAATGCCTGTGATTTCAGCCACGTTTATATTTAAAAGCCCTGCTCCTTGCTGCTATTAAGCTACATAAGTTCATTAAAATAAATTTAGTAGTTTTTCATGAAAGAGCAACAAATATCCATACATTCTTACAAACGTATATATTTGAAGGAAGTACGAAATGATATAATTTGTAATAATTTGTTGAATTTGTACAGCTGCACGAGTTGATCCCATCTGTATCGACTTGTATTGTATCAAGACAGCTATGCCTGCGTCCGGAGATGGATAATCATTGGGCGCTGCGAGACTTCGCCGCAAGATTAATGGCACAGATATGCAAAACATTCAACACATCTACCAACAATCTTCAAACAAGAGTTACAAGGTAACTACATCCCACTTTTGAATACAACATATTATTATACACTAATTAGGACACACTATCGTTTGTTCCTATAACCCAAGCTAATAAGCTCAGCTTGGGACCAGAGAATGTTGTGTGAAATTTCCATGAATAGTTATATATTTAGCTTCTGACTCTACTATTCCACTTTTGAGTGATAATAGTGATTTAGGATAATAAAGTTAAAATAAAAATTGCTTATTGTATTTAAAAACGAAACTGATATGTTAAGTCAATAAGGGGTGCTGAGGTAACGCACACAAACTCTATAACGTAATTTCATTGGTCGCTACGCACGCCCCGCCCGAAATCGCCTTATGCATACTAAGAGACCGTACACAATGAGTATGAACATTGTTCTCATACCTTTTTCAGAGGGGGCGGGGGGGGGGGGGGTTGCCTAATAATATGTGTCATGTGCCTTTGAATTTTGAGGGTATTCCTCGATTTCTTAGGAGATAACCGTCAGATCCGGATTTCTTTCAAATAAAAAAAGAAGGTAACAAACAAAAATTAAAAAAAAAACACAGGCAAATTGAGAACTTCCTTTTTTTGAAGTCGGCTAATAAATTGGCTAATAATCGTAAAATATTATTACTAGGTTGTTTGCGAAGGCATTGCAATGTCCTTCTCAGACTAACAACGAGACTGGTGTGGGTCCTTCTATGGTTACCACTATGAAGGAATCTGAGAAAACACCGCTCGCGTCCCTTTATGGAGCCGTACAAGGATTGGCTGAATTGGGACCAGAGGTTGTAAAAGTAAGTGATTTAACATAACTATGTATTAAAAAATTGGTCAAGTGCGAGACGGACTCGCGCACGAAGGGTTCCGTACCATTATCTATGCAACATAAGGCAACGTTATTAGTATCGAGCAAGAAACGGTAAAAAAATCATGTTTGTTGTAAAATAAAATAAAATAAATATTTAAGGGGGGCTCCCTTAAATATTTATTTTATTTTATTTTTAGTATTTGTTGTTATAGCGGCAATAGAAATACACCATCTGTGAAAATTTCAACTCTCTAGCTATCACCGTTCTTGAGATACAGCCTGGTGACAGACGGACGGACAGACGGATGGACGGACGGACGGACAGCGAAGTCTCAGTAATAGGGTCCCGTTTTTACCCTTTGGGTACAGAACCCTAAAAATTGTTAAGAATGTTTGAGTTTATAAAAGCAGTTTCACTTAATGTTAACAATCAGTAGTAGTATACTGTGAATGCTATTCAACACAAGCATATAAGCTTAGCTTCGGACCAGGTGACGTTGTGTAAAATGTCCATAAATATTTATTTAAATAAAACCACTTTTTACGGATTTAGACGCATGTATTTGTTTTAAGTTTTAGCACGACGTTTCGAAGACTTTTCAGACACCATGGTCACGGTAAAACTAAGTTGTAAAGTGTCTTCTACGATCATTTGTTACACGGTTTGCCGACGAAATGGTTTTATTTAAACGAATGAGTCGCGCAAGTGTTAGAAATTATTTATTTATTTATATTCAGTAAATACTGTTTGTAGATATTTTTAGTACTATTACTATAGACTACATGAATGTCGAAACATCTATCTATCTATCCGTATTCTAATCTATCCATATTCTGGTACTCATCACACAAGTTTAGCTTGGTACCAGAGGATATTGTGTGAAATATTCATGAATATTTATTTACATTTCAAGAGGGTAGATTGGATACTGGAATCTCCCAACTTGAAACTCCCATGACATATAAGAAGTAAGTGTGGTAAGAAGTGTGTGATTGTGTCCAGGTGTTCATCCTACCACGTGTACGTTGGTTGGGTGAGCGAGTAGAAGGAGCACTCAGTGGTCTGGGTGGAGCGGACCGACTCGCAGCTGGTAATCTTAAACAACAGCTGCTCAAAGTACTGGCACCAGTCGTACGACAACTGAGACAACCACCTGACTTACCTGATGATTACAAGTAAATTATTGTTTCTATTTTTTTTACAAACATCTGATAACCAAATTTAGTTAAATCTGCCCTGCAGTTCTCGAGCTTTAGCGAAACTAGTGAAAAAGCAAATGATTTTTATACATAAAGAAGATTATAAAACAAATTATTTCTGTACTTTCTTAAGTGAGGTTAAAATTATGTAACGGAATCTGACGGGTTTTGTTAATAGATATAATTTGATTTCTTAATGCCATGCCTCTGAAATTGTGAGCAACAGCTAGTAAATATATATTACTTTAGTCATGTAATTGTATATTAATGTAGTAGAAATAAATGCTTATTTAACTAATTGATGTTAGGCGAGAGTATGGTTACTTGGGTCCGAGCTTGCAGCACGCGGTGGGCAAGATACGTGCGTCCCCGTCAGCAGGAGGCGCGGGCGGGGCGGTGGCCGTGGTGACGTGCACGCCTCCCCTGGTGCCCGCCACGCCCACTCCCGCCTACACGCCCACCTCCCTGCCCACACCTACACTAGTCGCTGTCAACACACCCACGTTACATCATTCGCATATTGCACATACAGCCACTACACAAGGTTAGTTTATAGAATAACTCTTATTAACTTTGTCTCTGGGGTAAAAGGGTAAATATAAGTGCGTAAAAAAATATCAATTATTCTTATCACAAATATTCACAATGTAAATAAAGTTAATGTATACAAAAGGCAGTCCTATTGCTCAGGACAACCTGTTCTGGACAATAATAGGATGAAGATAATGTTGATACATGTATGTATTTTTAAATAATGGATAATCAACTTCATTAGAGTTTATATCTACAGATTAATAGTTCGCCTTTACACCAAAGCTTAAAATAAATAGATAACTATAGTTATAACCCACTTTTATGAAAACTATCATTAAATTTTTTTATTTACAGTTTAGTCTAGTTATTTACAAATTTCAAGGAGTTTTCATTGAGTAACTAAATGTATTTTTTTAATATTTTACAATTATGTGATCAGAGACGTTAGCACCTCGTAATGTGGTGATCAGTGCGTCGCCAGCGCCGCAGTCACCGGCGCCCTCTACACCGCCGCCGCAGAAGTTTGTTATAGTTTCACAACAAAAACCACCACAGGTAATATTATTTATTTATCGTAATAAATGCAACTTTTTACTGTTTCTCAATCAATACATGGCAACAGCTTTCCTTCCCTACGGCAGTTTAAACACGCTTTTGACCACTATTAAACATAATTCCCCTATTAACAGAAATTCTTAAGTTGGTTTAATATTAATGTTATGCAATTTCTATACACAGAGTCAGCCCGCCAGTGGTTCAGGTCACATCGTGGTGCACAGTTCGCAGCCAACTATCGTCCGTAGTCAAAATGTACAGGTACCTTTTAGTATTTAACTTAGAGTAGTTCAAATTGTATGAATGCATATGATTTTGACTGTTGCATAATATATGCATGAAATAGTATTTAACTAGCATGTGAGATGTGAGCACATAATTTACTGAAGTTTTAGGAAAGTAGATTTTAGACTGTGATATACAATTTTGCATCAGAGAAATTGTTTCTTTAGACATGTGAGGCGAACAGCATGGTTAATTACAATCAATTCAGTGCAGTAGTATAAAAAATCGTTTAGAATTGTGGCTTTCTTTGCGTGATGTTTAGGGTTCGACTCCTATTCAGGATGTGTATGATATGCATATGCGAGCATTTTCTGTATTAAATATACAGACTTAATGTCTGTGAACTATTATATCTATAATCCGTAGTACCATTTTCACTTTTGGTTCGGAATTAGATGGCTATGTTTATGTTGCAGTAGTCCAATATGACAAATATGGAGATAGAGACGTTAATAACTTTAAACACCAATAATTATTCATGTGCAGCAGTATTTATGAAAAACGATAAGAAGTATATTAAATTTATAGACGAGGATTTACGAGTTTAAAAATCAATAACTATGTGACGTAATGTTACAGATAGAAGAGTCATTTTAGTTCGGTGCAGAAGGAATGCGTATACGTATACATGCACGTATGTTATGGAATTATAGGTTTATGCTGCGTGAATGACGTACGCCATATATAATGTCCAAATGTCCATATATTACATCACTCATATGCATGGGTGTCGCTGACTGATCCTTATTTTATGGTCAAATGGGAGAGGGCCAAATTGTTATACAGTTCAGAAACATTAAGAATATACTGTAGATGACTCTCTTACTTGGGTAACGTTGATATTTTCACGTACACACTTACGTGCACGTATACGTTTAACGCACACGTTCACATTATGCGCTGTCCTTACCAGCCAAGTGTGTATAGTTAGTGAGGTAGTTTTGTGCATGTATGATAGTCGGTGGTGGTGACGTCGGGTCCGGCGGGCGCGGCAGGTCCGGCGGGTGCGGCAGGCGCCGACCGACCACAAAAGTTGGTGGTGGTGGGCGTGCAGGGACCACATCATACCGCACAGTCACAGGTCAGCCAGAAATTTACATATATATACACACATACGTACAAACGAACACACGCACACACAATTACGTACATATGTACTTATGAGAGAGTTTTGAGATTGAAAAACATTAGGAAATATTGTTTTTTTTATCCTAGCCGATTAGAAATTGTGGAACCTTTGCCTTAAAAACTCAAACACTTTACCTGATGTTAAGTAGCAATTTCATCTATATGCAGGATCAGTGTTAGCTGTACTGTATCAAATGCAATCTAATGTGTTTTATGACGGTATGTACGTATCTGTTATTGTATTTTAATGGTAATATTATGATTAGATTTTTCAGATTATCAAAGACTAGAACTCCAATTAGGACTGTGAACTAATAACTTTATTTTTCTCTTACAATCGACGCGCGACTTATTCGCGCGTATTTCTTTCCTTTTTTGGGAGTTTTTTTTTTAAGCTCTTGGCTGGTTTAAACCACATTTACGGGTCAAGACCAAGTAAATGCAGCCTGTGGTGTGTAGATTATGATATTGTTTGTTGTGTTAATTTATTATCTTCTATTTCCATAAACTTATTTAATCTCAGGCCTCAGCTTATGATATTATTATTATTTAATCTCAGGCCCCTGTATCAGTAGTAGCGAAGCCAGTGTTCGCTCGTGGTGGCAGTGGACCTCAGCCGCCGCCTGAGTTAGATGACTTGTCACATCTCGCCTGACAGCCGCGCACCATTATCATTAAACAATACACTAGGAAGAAGATCTAAACACAATATAGGTCATTATAGTGGACTTGGAAGTAAGAACAATTATAATTATGTTCAGTGTGTTGTAGTTATTGTGTAATTTTGTGTATGTTTTGTGGTGGGTTAATACGGAATAGCTTTATAATAATTCATCAAGAATTTGATGCTTAAATATTATGAGATGTCTAATTTTAATCAAGAAAAGTGAATGAGTCTGTTTTTGTGGTTATTGTATTGTCATATACTTTTGTATGTAATAAATTGACTTTAAACACCTCAGTTTGTGCTTAAATTAAGTTACAAATGATGTTTTACTTGTTAAAATGTGTATTTTCTGCGTTATGTATTTATTATATTTCAAATAAGAAAAACATGAAAATCAATGTCGAAAATATATCTATTGCGGTATTTATGATATTCTTACTTCTAATTCCATCACAGGTATTTTATGACGTCATATGATATTAATCTTAATATTTTTAAAATCTATATATTTTCTCATATGATTTTATTTAAATTACATTATATATATAAAAAAAAAACTGTGTATGTATTTTATAAACTACCTATAAATAATTCGCCTTTATTGGTCCATGATTTAAGTTCCTATGATATTCCATTCTATTTAATTCACAATTTACCTAATTGAAAATCAAATGTCAAATAAAACTAATATTTGTAATTAATTAAATTATAGTAGAAAATGTAATCACCGCAAGAGGAACTTGAACTCACGTCCTCGGAATACGGTTCTATCGCTCTACCGACTAAGCTATTGCGGCCGTGCCAGTGTGGGTTATTATTACTGACAAAGCCGTATTACAATTAAAGGTCATCATTCAAATCGGGCTAATTTTTATTTTGCGGGCCATTAGAAATAAGTGTTTGATTTTGATAGAACACAATATTGTAAGCATTTTTATTATTACACCAAAGTTCTAAATCGATTCCTAGAGATTTTATTTAAGGGTAAATATTTAGCCTGAAAGCGATATATACATAATATACTTGTAAGCGCACATGCCGAGACTGTATTCGGCCACGAAGTAGGTAGGTAGAAAAAATCCCCCCCACTAACTTCACTTAGATGTTCGGAGGGTATTTAGTCCTCCGAGTTCTATGGTGAAAGTTCGAAGGGGACCACGCGCTAAGTGCGAGCGAGATAGGGTGCGATATTATCTCACAGACTGGACTTAGAACTTTGGTCTAGTAATGAAAAATGTTTATTTTGTTATACTCTATGAGAATATTAAGTTTATTTGCGTTGGCCGGCACTTTCAAAATTAGCCCAAAAATGTATGGGGAGTGAATTTTCTCTTTTGTAATTATTTTCTACTGTAATTTAATGTATTAAATCAATAAATGATTAGTTATACATCCACAGTATAGATGTATAGCTCTTAATATTGTGTACATAAAAATGTTGAAAGAAATTAAGCAAAACCACAAACCGTAGTCGAAAAGAAAAATATATACACAACGCAATGTGTTGTGTTTACCGTCACTCTGAAGTAAGTTGCAAGTCACAGATTACCTCCAATATATAGAGTATTACAAGACTTGTTAATTGTTTCATTGGTCGTAGCAATACTATTCCGTATCCAAAAACCCGCGCCTTCCTCCATAGTTGGTGCGTCTAGTCATTAATAAGTCTCGTAATACTCTATATATTGGAGGTGATCTGTAACTTGTAACTTACTTCAGGGTGACGATAAACACAACACATTACGTTATGTTCTCATACATTACATTACATATGCGAGGATAGCGAATACGTTCGGGGACAGTTGATCGTCTTGCGTTCGACATCTATTGCGGGTAGCCTGTGTTACAAATGCAGGATAACACGACGCGAAATATAGAATTTTATACAAAGTGAACTTTGTCACGACATTATGTGCGCACAAACACACAAAGTCAAAATCATAAAGTGTTTAAATCTAATCAAACGTGTAAATACTAATGTATCTATGCCTATCCCATTGGGAATACTTCCATAGGTGAGATGATTTATGTATAAGATCTAAGAAAATGTTAGTATGTTTTAAAATAATAAATATTATTGACAATGATGAATTGGCAACAATGCCGAATTGAATATATGGAATATTGATATAATTACTAATTATGTTCTTATTATAGAGGGTGACTGGTAGAAGCTTGGGTATATCTATTTACACGATAGTTACTCCATGTATAGAAAACTTGTCAGTGAGTCCCTTTATAATTAGTTTTTTTTAGAAATTAATTATCGGCGAGGGGTATTGCAAGGTATTTTTTTTTTCGCTCCCTTCCGATTCTGGCTTGACCTTGTCCGTATGTAAACGTAATCTTTAATATATAAAATTCACGTGTCACAGTGCTAGTTTTCGTACTCCTCCGAAACGGCTTGACCGATTTTTATGAAATTTTACATGCGTATTCAGTAGGTCTGAGAATCGGCCAACATCTATTTTTCAAACCTTTTTTTTTAGTATGGCAAAACAACGTTTGCCGGGTCAGCTAGTATTTTTATAAAATGATGCATACTTAATGTAAAAAAGCCGGTCATTAAAGGAAAATATAAACTGTCATCAATATACATGTGTAATTAAATAAAGTTTTTAAGAAGTTTTAAGTCAAAATCAAGTACTGAATACCTGAAATATGGTCAATCGTTTACCAGTCACCCTGTACAATTGTCAAGTGTAATTGTTTTTTAATTATTAGGTTTAATTACATGTTTTTTGTTTTTTTTTTACGTGGGGAATGCATTTACGCACATTGTGTGGGACTCCCGGGTCATAAACGGACCCGGACTACCCACTAAACCCCACGGTATTCCTCCTCGACCCTTGGCCGGGCCATGGTAGTCACTCAGGTATTACCATGACCTGACCGGGAAATTACATGTTAATTAAATTTTATTTTAGAGACACTTATGTTAATTGTAATTACTATAAAATAATATAATATGAAAAGTAAATGTTTGTATTTTTTTTCCGTTTATAGTGTTTTCAGTACACCTAGCTACAGTATCTATTTACAGTATTTATGTATCTATTCAAAATCTTATGATTTTCTTTCTATTCGCGACCAGTGTAAGGCTTCCAGGCACTGTTTATGTTTTTGAAACTACAAACGTTAATAAACTGGTATGTTACCATCGTTTCTGAAATGTCTGGTGACAGGCGGAAGGACGGATGGAAAGACAGCGTAGTCTCAATAATGGGATCTAGTTTTAGCTTCTGTTACGTATCTCTAAAAAATAAACAACTATCTCTTAACATTTTCGTGGCTGACATGTTCAAATGACTATTGCTACTATGGTCCCAGGCAGAACTGAGTTAAATTACCGGGCTAGGAAACTGAAATAAACGCGTTAACACCCGAAGATGTTTTTCGGAACTAATCGTGACGTGATTAAAATATATTTTTATCGCTTATGGAGTGTCTTCAACTGTTGGGAGCCGCTGGGCTAATGTTCTATGAGCACTGTCCATAGGGAAGGCGTATATCCGGCAGTGAAAGGCGAATGGATTTATGGAACTTCTAGACTGTTAGTAACGAGTAGTCGTTATCGAGCTGATTAGGTATGTATTGTAGCAATTAGAAACGTGTAGGTTTTTGTTAGCACTCTAGAATTATTATAAATTATGCGTATCGTAGTTAGAAAGGTAGAAATGAGCATAAATGTTAACAGTAGCTTACAGTATACAATCGGTAAGTTAGATCTATTGTGTCAAGTTTGTAGTAAGAAGCCATGCTTGCGGCCGGTGTAGTGGCATGTGTGTTAACGGGCAAATAAGCACCGAATCCGCACATAATAGGCACAATGCCTCACAATGAATGAATGCCCACTCGACTGAATTGATAAGTGGGCTGTACCGCTGCGTGGGGAGCGCGTGTACGCCCGCCCGCCCGATCTATCGCGAAACTTTTTACCCAGATAGCACAATCCAGTTTTAATGCCTACGAAGTTTAGGCATCGTAGAGTAATATAGAAATAGGTAAGATGTAATTGTTTGGTAATGATGGTTTTTATTACATCCTATGTAACCCAAATTAGAAGGATGCAAAGTAACGATTTTATATCGAGAAATGTAATGCATAAGTGATGTGATGACTGATGACAGTAAAGATTTTTCTAAACCGTCTATCTAAATTAGGTACTGCCAAACTAATAATACAGTTTAGCGTTTTGGTATGAATATTGTATCAGTTTTGGTAACAGATGTTAAGTGTTAGGCAAATTTAATTGATTAACGCGTTCAATGCTGAATAATTTGCGAATTTATAGCCAATGCTAATAAAAGAGTCATTCGCCCAGTGCTGAAAACGCGTATGTGCGTTCAAAAAATTTTTCGCGTAGTGCTAAGAACGCTTATAAGCGTTCATAGAAAACTCGCGTAGTGCGGCTGGACGCTATAGCGCGTTGTCTTTTACCTTCCCGCAGTGCGGCCGACGCTTATGTGCGTTCGGTAACTTTCGAGTTTTATGACTGTCATATAACAATTACGGGTCATATAAAGGTGTTGGATGGATAAAGGTGCTTCCACACTAGTGTTTATTTGTAAGAGATTTTGTGAAGTTTACGCCATAATATACCTTCGTTCGGTTTTGTTAAAATAGTAAGTTATACCTTAATAAAACAGTAATAGTAAAGGTACCTTCTCCCGAAAGCCCTTTTATTCTTAATTTTTTTTATTTACGACACTTCGCCCGCCTCGTAATTAGTGTTGCCCAAATGCAAGAACAAGACGAGACTTAGCCAGTCTTGGTCTTGGTCTTGCGCCAATACACCTGGTCTTGGTCTTGGTCTTGGTCTTGCGCTCCCAGTCTTGGTCTTGGTCTTGGTCTTGCAGCAAGAGTCTTGCAAGTCTTGCAATTACCTATTAGACTATTGCTATTTATTAAAGTTTACTTTAGATCTTAGAAAAACGTATTAGAATTGGAACATTGTGAGCTTGAATTAACATAGCCATAGTAAAGAACAATCAGATTAATAAATGTCTGAAGATTTGATGAGAAATTCGAAAAATTAACTGCCACATGGTGATCAACTGAGCTATATGCCGTTTTCCATGGGAGTAACTGTTTCTTAATAAACATTTACGCTTTATAAGCTTACATGTGCTAAAAATTAACTATTAAATTACTTTTTTTATAGTACATTTCCTTGCTTTTTACCGCGCCGCCTCGGCACGTGCTGGCTCTAAAATAATTTTTGTCATTACCTAGGTACCTATAATACTGTAAAAGGGTTGTGCTCATGCACTTTAGCTATGCCCACATACATATCGATATTATGGTAATTCGATACAATAGAATACACTTAATATTTGTATCGGTAAAAACAATACTATGTGTTAATTATGTGCTATCAAATTCATATATTAACCTACAATTTATTACGAAACTTCTCCTGAAATCGTATCTTAGCTACAACCATATTGTGTTTGCAATTTGAGTAACTATTACTAGAATGTAAAAAAGTTTATCGGATTTCAATGGAATGAAATAAGTTTATAAGAAAATGTTACAACGAATAATTATAAGCCAATATGAATAATATTTGTTGTGGACAGACCATGTTTTACAATACGATGTTTATTAAATAAACACCAGCGATACGATACGACGATCACTTTATCGTATGATCTAGTATTTTACCCCGTTCGCGTTGTATTGATTTGATACAATAAAATATAATAAAATACCGATACATAATAGAGATGACCCATCTCTATGTACACGTGTCTTCATGTCGGTTATTCCCCGACTATCGGAGCGGCGCGGGCGGCACATTGACATCAAAGGAAGTCGGTTTCTTTTGACAAAGGTGTCGCTCTTTACAAAGGACTCAAGTAGCCAATCAAGTAATACAATTGGTCGACGTATTTCTAATATTAACCAATCACGATTCGTCAAAAGTGATTAAATTATTTAGAGTGGACAGTCGCATATGTGACTTTTTTACCTAACATAATTTTATGAAAAATTATAAGTATCATCGTTAATATGCCAATATCTTCGCTCCCCTCGTCACATTTTGCTAGTAGTTGACACTTAACTTTTCCTCAATTCACGTTCGTCATCTTCGACATGCAATTATTCATTATTTTTTTCGGTAATATTACTCCTCAAAAAAACTCGCTCATTTTTATATTCTTCTCGCTTTTCTTCCATCAACATCCAACAAAATTTTCTTCACCATCATGGAAAAATTTTAAACAATTTTCCTCACAGAGGCAATGAGCAGTTAGGCATATTACGTTAATCTCTATTACGGGACATGATCACTATTAGGTCAAATAAAGTTCATAAAAACAGCTGATTAGGGTTGTGCAACGTAAAAATTTTGCAAAAACTTACATCATCAAAAATCGTATTAAATTATAATGCAAGTTAATTTCTAACTTCACGTAGTCATTACTGATGGCCTAAAGAATGCTTGGTTTCAAGCATAACACAGGAGTTTTGTTTCACGTTGTATAAGTGCTTGAGTTTCACGAATTAGATCGACTATAATTTGGTCTTCAAAATGTAGGTGCCGGGTAACCAAAGAAATCGTTCATGTCGTAAACTTTTATTGTCTTGTGTTTATTTAATTTACGTGTTTTTATTAAAATATTAGTAAATTACTATAAAATAAACATACTCAAACACTTTTATAATTAAAAGTATTATAAAAACAAAATTGCGAATCTGATCGACCTTTTGTTAGAGCAGGCGCCTGGACGCTAGACGTGAATTTGATTGTTTTTTTTTATTAATTTAATTAATTATTAATATATGCATATCAAAAGAAACGGCAATAAGCCTAGTTTCACGGGAACATATGTTGCTGGTAAAATAACTAGTATTCCTTGCATAAAATTAGGATTAAAAATTAAGTTTTTTATACAGTTTTGATACAGTTTATTGCGTCTCATAGAATTCCTAAGCGTACCTGTACACCGAACTGTTATACCTAACTACTCCGTGAAATAGCGCTAAGTCCTAGCTGCAAGACGCAAGAGTCTTGCCGGATTAGTCTTGTTCTTGCTCAAGTCTTGCACGGTCAGTCTTGGTCTTGGTCTTGCTAAAAATACGCGGTCTTGTTCTTGGTCTTGGTCTTGCAAAAATGCAAGAACAAGACCAAGACTGCAAGACCAAGACTGAATTTGGGCAACACTACTCGTAATAGACACCATTTATAAATAGACTAAAACTACCTATTACTTTAGTTAAAAGAGCGAGTCATAATAAAATTATTTCAATAATCTATTGTACTAAATTAGGTTATTGTAGACGGGCTTCGTGGCGTAGTGGTTCATGTACTGGACTGCCGTTCACAAGGTCGCGGGTTCGATTCCCGCTTGGGACAATTATTTGTGTGATATTCATGTCATACAAATGTTTGTACTACGTCTGGGTGTTTTCTATGTATTTTAAGTATGTATTTACAAAAGAAAAGTAGTATATGTATTATATCCGTATTCTGGTACCCATAACACAAGCATAATAAGCTTAGCTTGGGACCAGAGGACGATGTGTGAAATGTCCATGAATATATATTTATTGTTGTCGTCGCCGCCGCCCCCCCCCCTGCAAGATTCGTAGCAGAAACCTGACTAGTGTGTAGTCTCCTTTACAATTCCACATTTAACGACCCCTTCGAAACAATAGACACCCAGAATACACGCTATAAACGCACAGGTGCGGCGCACCCCGCTTGCCTACAGATTTTTTTTTGTATGGACGCGTATACGCGTCGGCCCGCACTTGGTGAAGATCAGAAAAACGCGCATAAGCGTTAGCCGCACTGAACGTATTAATACTCTATCGCTGAGTTATCTACGTACTATAGAGTTGCAGCTGTGGTTGTAGCAATGAAGCACAAAGAGAATCAGTGGCGCATACAGCGTTTCTAATCAAAATATAATCGGTAGTTTACTAAATTCGTTATGAACCTAAACTTAATCTTTGGCCGTAGCTGCCGTTTGTGGCGACGCGCGACGGCGCGTTTTGTCTGCCTGACCAGTGGTCGAGAATGGCAGAGGTGGTCGTAGCCGTGCATTCTGTCGCAGTCGCAGCTGGGGTGCGCTCATCTCCCGACGTACGCACTCGTCCTTCTCGACCACTACATTCGACATTCTTCACGTTTTCCCGCCAAAATTTCGCGCTCTACATTCATTTGTTTCTTTTTTAGAAAATGTTTTCTTACAAAGTTTTAATTTAATATATCGATCGTTTTTATTTTGTGATGCGTTCATATATTATGTTCATTTTGTTCTTTGTGTTTTTACCAACATCGACGGAGGCGATTCGGTGGCTGTAAGTATATAAATTAAATTACTCATATGACGCGTGATTCTTTTGCGTTTTCTTACATTATTCTTCGCTAATCGATTAGACTAATAATTTGGTCTAATCGATTGGCGAAGAATAAACTGGCATAAATAGGATTTAAATACTTTTTAAACACAAAATCATATTCTTCAGAACTCAATACATAGGAGTAGGTAAGTTATGCTATCTTTTGGTGGATGAGTTAATTTACCTGTTAACAGCGCATTACTTCTAAATGAATGAAATGTTAAAGTTGTGATGTTTATGATTCTATAGGTATAGTCGTAAAAAAATTGTAACTTCAAAACGACGACTCTATTTAAATAGAGTTTTCGTTTTAAAATTTATATAAAAGGAATCGACTTTTTTTTTTATATATTGATATTTTTAGATTTTTTTTCCTTATTAATTTCATTACTAGTGCGATGCTTATAAACCCACCAAAACGTTTTCGCCTAAAAATTATTTAAAATATTGTTTGTAAAAATATTGTTTAACAGTTTTGAAGTATTTTACAAACAAGATTGTTGTCCAGAAACCTAACATAGCATTTTTGCAGAATACATATTTTTTAAACATTTCGAATCAACAAAACTCGTAATCTCGGTGTCACGTAGCGTAAGGGTTGTTTGTTTTGGTACGAAATTATTCAGGTGTTACATAATATGCAAATGAGTATTGATTGATGTTTCTGTCGTGTGAAATATATTCTTAATTTGGCTATTTTAAGCAAGGGACTAAGGACAGGAGGAGGTTAAGCAAGACATTTTTATTTATTTATTTATTTAAAATCTTATCATCTACCATTACAGGATATCCTAATTCGATGGTGTCGCTCTTAAACTATACAATCTTTTTGACAATATAAAATAAAAATTTAACATACTTTTCAAAATCCATAAAATATAATATAAAACACAATAACACTATACATACCTATCGAAACTATTTTCAGATTATTACAATTAACTTAAATAACTACTTACAAATAATAAAAAAATTTATCGGCATAATTATAGATAGATTTTGCTTATAAATAAGTATATGTAGAAACGAGTACCTATTCCACCAACGTGTACAAGTATAAGTTTTTATAAACTTGTACACGTCTAACTAAATAATCTCTAGAAAAAGAGTGTTTCCTATGGATTCTTTGTGAAATGTGAAAACGTAGTGTATGTGTTGTTTTTTTAATCTGGTGTCCATATCGCAAACATTAAGCTGACGATTTCGATGGGACGCAAACTCACGGCCAGTTTCATAATGTGCAAAAAAAATTCGCCATTTTGAAATACTCAAGCGCGTCAGATTAAGATATATATGGTTCATCTTTATGTTCTAAACGTACTGTCTCATAATCTGACGATTATCTAGATAAGGATTAGGGATTAATTAGGACTAGGGATTCGCCTAATCTGACAAAAAAAAAATTCGAAAAACGGTTCACCTTAAAGGCCATCCCTGCAACTTCCCGCTAATTCCATTCCTGGGCGCTTAAAATTGTACTTTGAACTATATTTTGAACTCAGCGGGTCATTCCCAGTCCTCCACACCCCGTCGTCCACAGTGTGGAGGTATGGGAATAGTGTGAATAGTCTTTACAACATACTCATAAATATTCCTAAGAGCTTTTTAATTGTGCTTCTTGTCTAGCTATGATTCAATGTAGATGAGATTTTACTCTATTGTCCTTAAAACCTATTGTTATCTATTGTTATCTCTTATCGGCGACTCCGGTTGGCTAGACACAGAGCAGCTGGTAAATCTAACAATTTAAAAGCCGACAGTATAACTTTGCAACTTTTTTTACGATATATTTTGATGGCTTAATATCTCATAAACAGTCCTAATTAAACATTTAGAAGCCCAACTCATCTTTTTAAAATTTAACTTTTTCTAGTGTCGGCTCCTGCACTATAGTGTGGAGGACTGGGAATAAACGGCACCTTTCCCTCCACACCCTTTTTATTCCCATTCGTCCACACTATTCCCATACCTCCACACTGTGGACGACGGGGTGTGGAGGACTGGGAATGACCCAAATGTAGGCATCACGCAGCTGCACGCATTTAACTTTATCGACGAATTTTTGTTATTTCGGCTTGCGGAAATTGTCAGATTATATATTTTTCATTATTCTTGAATTATTACCTTCAAAATAAAAAAAAATTTAGCGACGCTCGAGAATGTCGAGATGACGTTTTTTTTTTACAACTTTGTTGCCCTCCCCTTTTTTTACGTCACTCTCAAATTGTCAGATTAGTGAAATATACACTTTTTAGGATGTAATTAACTCACCCTACCTTAATCTGACGCGCTCGAGAATTTCTGATGGTCAATTTTTTTTACTAATCTGATCCTGTATCCTTCACGGGCGGCCTTATATATGGGTCTCATGTTTTGTGGAGGTACTTAACCGGGTACAAGGTATCCTCCTGTATATTAATCTGACGCACTTTAGTAAATCCCGAAATCCCCTCTTGGGCTCCCCTACTATAGTTACAGAACGAGCTACTCATTGCAACACAAGCATCATTTAATGGACGTCTAATTTTATAAATAGGTCTATTACTTGCAGGTTTTCAATTTGTTTTGTGGATGTCGAGGAAATTTGAAATATTGGTCTCTACATCGATTCTTCTGTTTTATTTATTTATTTATACTTTATTGTACACCAATTACATTAAATTTACATTAACAAGAAATATAATAAGAACCCGTACAATGGGCGGCCTTATCGCTTAAAGCGATTTCTTCCAGGCAACCTTTGGATGAATTTAATATGGCAGGACAAGTAGATAGTCTCTGGTGCACTTAAGTAATAAATACACGACAAGAATATAAACAAATACTATTTTAACATAAATATATAGTTACACAAATTTACATAACAATACATAAACTACATATTAATATATCATACATAAATACTAAAAATATACACAGACATATTCACACAGTTATAATATTTAGATAGTAATCTTTGACCATATTTTTAAATGTTGCTAAAGTTTTAGCACGACGTACTATGTTTATGTTTAGTGGTAAGGCATTCCACAAGCGTACAGCTGTCACTGAAAAAGATTTGTCAAAGAAAGACGTTAAATTACGAGATTTGATAATTAAATATAGTCGTAATAATTTTTGATAACTGTGAGTATAATATAAGTAATATAACGCTAATATTCAATTTCCAAAACAAATTATCAAATACCTCATTATATAAAATATTCGTTTCGTTTAAATTCGTTTTGAATTTTGCGTGCAAAAATAAGAATATAAGAAAACCAAGGTTATGTTCGGATAACCAAGAAAAGATTTTGTTAAAAAGCTAAGTACATGTTACAAATACTACTTTTAAATAATATTATATTTTCCTAGGTCTATTGGCATGGTATACAAATTGTTTACAAAATAATTCAAGCATGTTTCCATGGCTTAAATCCAATTTTAATTACCTTAATTAAGTCGTGAGAACCGTTCCTTGCTGCCACCGCCCCTTAGGCATACTTCTTCCATAATGGTTACATATTTATTAGGTGACCAGTGAATCAGAGGCGTATTTTGAAAATAAGCACCCGGGCCGCCCTGGGCCAATTTAATTAGCCGCCCTATAAATTAATAGAGATAGAGTAAAATTTTAAACTTGAAGGCTTTCGCCGCCCTACTCAGGCTGGCCGCCCCGGGACATGGCCCCTATGGCCCTAGGGTAAATACGCATCTGCCAGTGAACGTTCTACTGTCTTCTCAGTGACCCTTTTGGATAATGTTGGTTGATTAAATCTACTCTATACATATAGTAAACTTAACCAATTGAAAAGGCTAAACAAAATCACACAAACGGACACAGAAAACAAAATCATAAAAGCCAATTTCTTAAAAAAGCTTCAAAGAATCAATACTATAACACAATACGTACAAAACGCTCGAAATAACAATGTTATTGTACCATTTGAAACATGTACGGGATTTAAGCGGGTTGTAACGGCTCCGATACGTCCATCGACGCTCCCTAATTGAACATTGCACTAATGAGCGCCGTTGTTCAGTTGCAACCCGCAATTATTCGCCCCCAGATCACTCTGTTATATTACAGGCAATGAGAACACGAATTTGTTGGACACGATTTTCGACAGTAGCTAATTATTTCAATATTGCTGTTGTTGATATTTATATAAATAGCTCAGTTAAGGGCCTACATCAATATTATCGTCGACATGTACATATTAACACAGCTAGTAGGTATAGAAAATGAAGAATTAGGGATATTTTTTTTTTTATTCAAAATTTACTAAATATATTTTAATTCTGATTTACGTGTTTCTATATATAATAGTTACTTATGTTTTTAAAGTTATTTCATTAGTTAATACGCGATAATAGACCGACAAATGAAAAAAAAAAAATGAGAGAGCAAAGAGAAAAATAAGCTTAGCTTGGGAGCAGAGGACGTTGTGTGAAATGTCCATAAATATTTATTTATTTTAGTTGTAATGGCTAAGTAGGCTTGGTCTACGCTTTTCGGCAGTGACAATAAATTTTATGCTTCTGTGATCATCACACAGGAAGACACGATAAAAGAAAGTCGTAATAAAATATATTATATACCTACCTAGTAAGAGTAGTAAGTAGTTAGTGTGTATATATAAACTCTTTTGTAATTCACGTTAAATTATATATCCGACCCGGGGATCAAATCTGCGAACTCTGTATTTAGACGGTGACTTGGTTGAGGCATGCTTGGTAGCAATAGGCTACCAAGAATGTGGATAGAATTAAATGAGGATCTCTGTAATATAATGTTGCATTGGTCGTAATAAGTCACAGTACAAAACGAATGTGGGTTATCTCTTGTGAAATAACTTTGATACCCAAACTTTGTCAGTAAAATGTCGTCGTTTTAGTGATCCGAGAGAGAGGAGCGGTTTCAGTTTTCGCTGAGTTAGCAAGGGCCGTGTGTGGCAGACCGAAAAAAATAATTTCCTTCGCTCGAGTTCCCACTGTGACTTTTCCAGGCGGCCGTCCCGTGCATCTGGCGGGACTTATTATTAGGGGACGGCTCTTAATGCTTTCTTAGGTATTTTATATGGCTGCCGTTTTAGTTTTTACGATTGTGATTTTTATTGAATTCCCCTTCGGTGTTATGTATGTAGGTGCCCGAAGTATGCCCGAGTGCGGACCAACTTAAAATATGATCCACTTACTGTAAGATTTATTTTATTGCAGTGTGTTGGACACACGTTTATTACAATTTTATGTTCAGACATGAAACTATATATCATATATTGTTTTCATAACAGAGATGGAACAAGCTTCTCACATAAAAGCCTCTAGGATATATATCTATATATTGGATTTTATGTCATGGTATCAATATGAGAAACCAAATATGTTTAGTAATCACTGTCATTTTTGATGGAGACTGTACGGTGGTCTATTTTTACGAGTGTTCTTACGAGGAAGTTTATTCTAACTAAACTCATAGATATTATAATGAATGATATTACAACTATATATATATATGACATTTCTAGTGCAGTAAAAATTAATAAATTTATCACCTAAGCCTAAGTGCACATAGGTTCAAAGCTTCTATCTTACTTCGCGATTTTAACTTATGTTCTTTACAAGTTGTAACTTACTTATATAGGTATATATATGTACAATAAACTAATTGCAAAATAATTCTGAGTTTGGAAATCCCACAAATACTGCCAGTGAAAAGAAAGTTAAGTGAAAATTTAAAGGGCTTCGCTAGTAAGTTTGTGCTTTTACAAGGTAGCTCAGTTCTCGACTTGCCTTACACTTTATTAATTAATGTGAAATTTCTACTACCTAGCCATAAAGCGTTTTGTAGGCTATTTTCTTATAAACGGAAATTACACCTTGTATTTATTTATTATTTAAAACAAACCACTCTTGTTGTACTTAGAAATATGTAAATTGCTGTTAAAAACGTGAAGAAAAACAAATAGATACAAATTAATGCCAGAACAGTGTTTTTTTCTCCAATATTGGAACACCACATTGCTCATTCTTATGCCTGTTGCATTCAACATACTTCCTGCAATCGAATAACTTTCATGAACTCTCAGATTCTATTGTTTCTAATAGACAAGTATGGTCGACGCAGGCAGACGTCGTTCTGTGAAATCATGGAGACTCCACGAGCGTGAAGGTGAGATGCTACATAAAATGCATTCGAATTATGAATGTGTGTTAACTGGGCATGTTTATGCCTATAATTATAGTCATCAACTCATCACTAATGGATAGTTGATTGGTATTTAAAAATATAAACGATTGAAACTGGAACAAATCAAATAATGCTCCGATCGAATCATCATAGCAGTACTTAAATAGTACAATGTGGCTTTAGAACTAAATAAATCTATTTTTATTTTAATATGAGTCGGCCTACAGTGGCGGGAATGTGTTTGTATGAATGCCTAATACCATTGTGTTTGACTTTGATGTCTATGTATGAGCATGGAATTAAAAAATAAAGCGCTGTATATAATACTTAGGCGTTGATCGAGTTTAGGTATTAAATATGCTATATTATTAATAAGACTTTGTATAAGTATTAACTATGCTTAATGGACGATGATCGGAGACTTTGATCCTCTAAATATAGATTTTATTCATAAATTTTGCGGAGTTACACATCTATACCAATTTATCTTAAAGGAGAACAAACGACTTAATTCCTGAACATGTTGCATTGTTTTTTGTTGTTCGCTAGAGGGCGGACTCGGGCAATAAGTGCAACAAATCGTTGGTTGTGTGCACGATTCATTTGATCTGACACAAATTTATATACGCTGGGATGCTCTTTATTTACTCCGACGACGATGTTCAGTTTGTCCTGACAAATTCATAAATTACCGACATCCTCGCAGCGACGCATTCGTTCCTATTTTATTTTTGTAACACATATCTTGTTCGGCCGTATCGACGGCAACCTTTTTGATGTTAGCTTCATTAAACAACTGTTTACCGCTCCGTAGATAATTTATTAAAATATTATTAAGGAAGGAAATATTAATTATGTCTAAGTCGTTGCTACAGATACATTTCAATGTAGTCATTACGTAATTAATTAAGAAATTATGCTCCTCTAATAAAAGTTATCAATGTGTTATTCAATATCATTATCACCGGTTACATCGTGAGCCTCTCATCAGATGGACATTTAAACGCAAGAATGTGTAGAATATGAATAGGAAAGATTTTTGTTCGCGTTCAGGTTTAATAGCACCAAAATTGTAGCAATATTAATAAGATCATGTAGGTTGGTAGTTTTGAATCTTGAAATATGTGTTTCAGTATAGGCTTATAGGTACATTTGATGTTCCCCAATCAATTACTACCTGCCAGCGAGGACATACCACTTACTTTAGCTTAGAACTTGGGTCTTTAACTAATATGAACAAATACAGGTGAGCGAGTGAGTTGAGTGTCATGGTCATTTTGACTAAATGTCCTTAAAATAGATTTAAAAAAAAACAAATACAGCGTTATCTAATGTCAATAAATACTACGATAAACTATCCCACAAGCTACTGCAGATCAGCAGCCGGCAGATTTTTTATCAGGGATAGTCCAAATAAGATATAGATAGAGTTGCATGTATGTGCTGTCGTCAGTCATATTAAGTCACAATACATATCCTCATAATAGTCAAACAAATGGACATGATTTGATTATTTCGAAACCCTAAACGAGGTCGCGGGTAGATTCGCGCTCGGGACAATTCTTTGTGTGATATTTATGATTGTCATACTAATGTTTGAGTGCGTCTGGGCGTTTCTATGTATTATAAGTATGTATTTACAAAAGAAAAGTAGTATATGTATTATATCCGTATTCTGGTACCCATAACACAAGCATAGCTAGGACCAGAAGACGTTGTGTTAAATGTCCATGAATATTTATTTATTTATTTACCTACTTTGCATGTGTACAAAACTTCATTTTATAGCGTAAAATCTCTGCAAGCGCATACGGTAGCTAAATACTGAAAAATAATCACTTAAGTACCGGTGTTATAACAAAAACCAACGCAATATTCTTTGATTAATTAAACAACGAAGCTTGAAAATGTAATTACAGAGTGCTACGTAGTACAAAGAAAATTGTAGTGGCAGGTAAGAGGCGATAATATTAGCGCTTGAAGCGAATGTAGAGAGGAGGGCGGGGAGTGGACGCTGTCTGGCGCGACTCGAGCGTTGACTCACGCGCGGGAACTACGCCCGCCCGCCCAGAGCCACTCTGTCAGATTATCCGCCCTTACAGACACGTGTCAGCGACGTAATTAATGTCTTCTCACAAACAATATCCAATCAAGCTCATCGACATTTTATTGATACTATAAAAAAATATGAGTAGAGAAGACATTGGCCATGCCATCCAAATTTAAGAGGTTCGATACGCAAGTCAATTTTGAATTTTCTGGAAAGGAATTAAACAGTTTGTAATGGGTTCATCACTTATACAGTTGGGAACCAAATGTATAAAATAAATATGGGCACAGCAGTTTTGGAACTATGATGTCCCAGACATTTTACGCACTTATAACTTCACCAACTCTGTCGCGGATTCTGGGTGTTACGAAATAAGGCAAAATGAGGAAGAACAAACAAATAGCGATCAAATTAATATGCAAGTAAAATCTCTGCAAGCGCATACGGTAGCTAAATACTGAAATTAATTACTGAACTAAATTCCGACTGGTTAAGCTCTTGTTATTAATTAAATCTCTTCAGAATTAGCTATCAAAAATGTGTAGGGACATGTTATTACCAACAGTAAATACTTTGACCTGACTGTAGGTAGATAAGGCACGTACACGACTCTACCGTCCGCTCACAATTTGCAAAAATCATTTTCAACATTTTTATTTTAACATTAATTTAGGGATTATCTGCGAGATTTATTAATGTATTTTTTTATCTGTTTTCACTTCTAACAGCTGTAAATTCTAAATTAAACACGTCTTTGTCCAATATGTCGCTTGGAGGCAAAGACAGTTTTGGGACAGGCATTGATTTATGCGGTAGTTTGCCTCAAACTTAAATTTATCATGTGACTAATACTTAGAAACGTAGGAATTTTAACGAATTATTGTGTGTTGTGTAATATATTTTATATCATCTATTAAACTTAATGAGGTAAAGTAGCTAACTAGAAGAGTTGAGCAATTTTATTGTGTTTTTAATTGCAAGGAACATGGTTTCTTAGCGTTTATATACTCGCGTCTAAATCTATTATTTATTTTCAAGCATATCTTTGATAAATATTCAGTTAGCAATTTTTCTAAATGCGAGATCGATTCTGAAGCTACTTTTTCGGTTTCGTAGAAAGAAACAAAAAGATCAATTGCGATTCATTTTGTAAATAATGTAAAATCTGCTATTGTTATAACGAAATTACATAAAAATAATTCACATACAAACAATATGTAATGTATTTAAACGGTAATCTTTTTCATTTCAAACTTCTTCGTAATAACAAATATATTACAATTAAATGGAAAGATTGTTCCTTTCAGCGGGACGAGTACGCCGACGTAGATAAATAGCCATTGTATTGAACAAATTTGTCGAGTAATCCCTGCATTTGTTTCAATTATTCTGGCTTCCTACTTGATAGCCACTTACCTACATTTAAATGTAATGGGGCATACAACACGTGACTGGAATGAAAATCACAAATGCTATGATATTATGTCCGTTTAATATTCATTTTGCTAAAGGTCTATGTGTTCGTACCATTAATAAATAACGGTTCTTAAACGTGAATTTCATATAAATGATATCAATTTATTTATAAGGGTACTGGGTACGTTTAGTTAAAGGAATTATTGTTCATCTTGATTACGGGGAAAGATATTATGTACATTGTAATTAGTAGGTGAGCGCGTGTGTTAAATCGTTCATAATTAGGGTATTATTGTACCGTGTTCAACGGAGTGTTACACTTAAACACAGCGAGAAGGGAAGCCAAGCCTTGCCATTGATTGTTACAAATCAGGATTTCTTCGGATAATGTCACTCGGAATTCATTTGTTGGTTGTGTAGGGAGCAAAAGATGTGGGCTTAGGAATGATACATCAATTTTGCGTATATTACCGTAACGAATTTAGTTTATGATTCAACTTGGATACGGCACCAATTGTGGTCTGGTACCGTGGAAAAAATAATCCAATTCGTTATGTCTGTTGTAACAAAAAATGAACCCGACGTATGTTTGTTCGGCGCTCCGCGCTATGTTTCCATTAGAGCTTCTATTCATACTAATACAAATTTTGAAGAACTTATGTGTAACACCTGGTCCAAAAGCTAACATCTTTTAAGTGAGCTTTTGATAAAATATATATTGAAGTATATAAATATATTAAAATAGTCTACCTAGATCTAAATAAATTTTCCTAGAAATTGAACTAAATAAATATAGGTATGCAATAGACAAGGCGAAACCCCTAATGTATACACGTATACTTACATATATATTTAATTATTTATACCTATAGAAGTGAAAGTTTTGTTTTAAAATTATCCCTTGTATTGAGGATGCAGGTGGCGGTTGGTAGGGTGGCAATACACGCCAATCATACTACATTTAATCATAATTAAAGTGAAATCAGCGCCGTAGCTGTGTTGTAGCCGCGTCAGCTGGAATTTACAAATGCGTTTTTGCACCCATCGTCGGGTTTAGATGACATTTTAAAATCCATGTTTTAACAATTTAAATTTTCGTTGATCATCTGTGTGTTTCATTGATAAAACGTTCTAGAGACATTATCTTTTTAAAATTAACTACTTGGAATTCTTTACAATACACTCGTCAGGGATGTTAAAATAATAATGATGTGCGTTGTAACATTAGCCACGCTTTTAATATAAATCTGAGCTACTGTTGCGTGTACATGTTACCCTTTTCAGTATAGAAAAATAACATTATAACTTGACGGGCTACTCTATCTACATGAACAACACAAAGAGATTTACCCAAAAAATGTTGGGTGGCCTTTTGTATCGACGACCAGCAGTTATGACAAAGAGAAACCCTGTTCCCCTCTGCACAGCTCTTTGTCTACCAGATCGAGATAGGCGCGTAAAATTTGATACGGGAATTATTTTATTAGATCAAACGTACACGTGCAAAGCGTGACGAATGCGATAATGTTCCCGACACCGGGACCAGCATTGGTACAATTACATTCCGCATGAATTAACCATAATAGTACGCTTTTGGCTTTAAGCACCGTGACGCGATGTCCGGGAGTCAATTGCGCTATTCCACAGCCCGCTGCGGAATACGCACAATGAAGAATGTCAGATGAGTCTTCATACTTTTATAAAAATGTTAAAAACATCAATTAAGGGCCTACATCAATATTATCGTATATCATCGCCGACACGTACATATTAACACAGCCAGTAGGCACAGAAAATGAAGTATTAGGGATACTTTTACTATTTACTCAAAATCTACTAAATATATTTTAATTCTGATTGACGTGTTTCTATATATAATAGTTACTTATGTTTTTAAAGTTATTTCATTAGTTAATACGCGATAATAGACCGACAAATGAAAAAAATAAAAAATTTGAGAGGTTGTTTCGCCAAGATTTTCTATCGAGAAAACTTTTTTCAATCGCGTTTCTGAGTTCATGCGATCCTAAATCATATATTGAAAAAACATATACTTAAAAATTAGAGCTCTAGCCATTCAATCTAAAGAAACAATGAAAACTTCGTACATAGAAAAATGCACGAAGCTATTTTGGTATCCTCTTAATATAAAATCACTAAGTAGTCATTATATGCTTGCTACGGCATATCTGTTGTAAACTTGACTGGCGTCCAATTTTTGTTTTGTTTATAAAAATATCTCGTTCAGTGTTCTAATCACTTTACTATAATACATATTTCTTAGTGCTCCTTTTGTAGAACTTACTTAATAGTTTTAAGTTTTAACTATAAAAAATTTCTGAACAATAACGGCTCTGTTTGATACATTTTCTTTTCCATTGTAACAACATTTATTTGCTAGAAAATGTATCACGCGGTGCATCTACGTCTACGCTATGTTAATGGTACAACCAAGTGGGTACTACGTAGCCAGTGTCCGTAGCACTTACGTATAGGTACGTTTACGGTTGCATGCGATGTCATGGCGGGCCTGTCGTCCTGATGCCGTGAGTGGGTGACGTCGCGTGCAATGTCCCCCATCACATTGCGCGGATATCGGTTTTCTGTGGGATTTCACGCAAATAGTAATTGCCTTATTTTTCAACTGTTTTGTTCATGTTTTGCTTACGATACAAAATAGTCCAAAATTTTTTTTATTAAAATTGTCAGTCATATTGTTTTCTGACTCTTAAACTAGGAGTAAAACTTATAAAATGCTATTGGTACTCTATTACAGATATACATTACAAAAAAAAATAGTTTTGCTTGAGTTGAAAGCGAAGCCGATTGCGCGCTACATAAATCATACCGTGTTTGCAGACTGGGAGTTGTTACTTACAGACTGATATTTAATTATAGCACAGATAAGCAAAAACATGCACAACCAGCTTATAACCGAAGCTTGTTCAAGAGCTAATGCATAATTAATGAAATTGCAATGGCGAACAAACTGCCTTGCTTGTTTATTATTAGAAAACGCATTAAAAAGATAAGTTGACAAATATTAAGTAAGACTTGATGGTTTTAAGACTGAAGATTAAAGATCCGATTCACTTCTAAAATGTGTTCTATTTATGATTCGAATCAAATTTTTTTATAGTGGCGCAACTATTGTGTGACACAAAAACCTAAATATTAAGAAATATTTTCCCCCTAACAATATCGGTGCACTGTACCATCAGCGTGGCAGCGACGCGTGTCCTTGGCAGGCACATCGAAACGTCAATGAAATTTAATATACCGTCTACGATAACCCAGTTATCGTAACGTAAGCTGTTACAATATAAAAAGAGGCAAGTACGCCCGTCGCGTCCCCCACGGAAATACTAGTACCGAGTGCCTGCCCGCCGTCGTCGCACGTAAGCTCCCTTCACTACGCACGCACTAAAGCCTTCCTCACGCCGCCGATGGCACATATAGATCGCATCTTGTCAAGTTAAACTGCACTATAATTAAGTTAATAAGCTTAAAGCCGCCAAATAATAACTATTTATACCATCCATGATGATAATCAAGTATTTGTTGAATAAAATTTATTAGAGTATAAATTAAACACTTTTTGAATTATTATCTATTTATAGCATAACCCAGCCAGCTAATTGGCTAAGCATTTGTATTAACTATGCTTGATTAGTGTGTGTGCATTCATAGTCTTCGTGCACATGCTATTTGATTCCGGACAACATAAATGTTGATAGGTATCGGGTTCAATATCCGGATAGGACAAAAATGATCACAATGCTTGCAGGACTATTATTTAACAAATTGAATCGTAGAGGAATAATACACATGTGATATTGTTGCACTTTAATGCATTACTAGGTAGCATGACCACCGGCTTAAAGGTTGTGAATCTTGCTTGGTATTTTAGTAATTTACAAAGAAACAATATTTTTAGTATTTTGTGAGTTCGAACTCTCCGCCTCACATGATTTTCGACGTATGATACTTAAAGGAATAAGTAAAACTCTAGTAGAGTCTAGAGTAAGTGTGTTAGTTATTCTTTTCGCAATAATATTTACGTAATACCTCAATTATATTTCTCAGAGCACTGGCCTTAGTTCCTTGTTATTTTTTGCAAATTTTTAACTATACAGATTTACCTTAACTAGTTTAAACAAATGAATTGGTGTTTTATAAATGGGCTACTATTATTTTGTTACAGATAATGGATACATCTAAAAGTAACCAAAAATGTTTATAGCAATCAGATGGTCAATTATTATGTAAAATGAGTTTGTTCGTTGATTTACGTCAAATTAAATCATCTGTAACAAACCTTTCCGAAATGGTTGATAAAATATCTTCTACTGTAACCAAAGAAAATAAACCTGACGAACGTCCGAAAAAAGACGAGATACTCTACAGCAGTTCCATGTATAAACCAACCACATTGGGGTTCGGTGTTCGTTTTTCCAGTCAAGAAGATGTTTACCAAAGTCTACCTATGCCTTCCTCTAGACTACGGAGTCACATGTCACTCCCCAATTTAGGTAAAGCAGAAAATTCATATGATAAACCCTCTGGATCGCGATACAGTGACGGAACGAAAATTATTGAAATTGACGATGAAAGAGAAGATAAAAACAAAACAACGATTCAGCTTTCAACGGAAGATCTCAGTGAGTGGATCATAGCGTCCATTAACAAACGTCCGCATTTCGATGACACTGGTGATACCCATCCGATGGACTTCTTAGAAAACATCAAGTACTATTTATCCGAATTAAAAATGGCAAGAGAAAAGCAGTTACCATTTATAATATCGTGTTTAGAAGGTGTACCGCTTATGTGGGCTCGTTGTTTTCGAAGCGAATTTAAAGATGTGGAGACGTTTTATACGGCCTTTGAACAAGAATTTTGGGGTCCCGATAGACAGAAAGCAGTTTTATACGATATGAAGTTGGGCAAATATGACGACAGTAATCCACGTAGCAGTATGTCCGAGTACTTTTTACATAAAGTTTCTAATTATCAACACCTAACACCGCCACCGTCAGATTTAGAAATAGTTTATTCTCTGGCTGCACATTTTCCCACGGCCGTGGAGTTAGAGTTGCGTCTCGCTCCAAAGCCTACGTTACGTGAAGCGTACCATGTGCTACGCCGTAGAGAGGGTGAAGCGAACGATTTTCTTCCCAATTATTTGTATGAAATGTGTGAAGCTTTCCAAAGAGGTCAAAGGCCCGACTCTGCACGTCGTGATCAATCACATTGTTCTAGTACTGCAGACCAAGATAAGAAGATATCAAAATAATATTAGAAGTGAATTGCGCACTACATATTCATAGGTATTGTCCACTGCCATCAATTATAAATTAATTAGGTAATCATATAAATCTATAAATAATGTATTGTGTATTAAATTAAAAGTTCGTTCGAGCTAGAAAGAGCTTATTGTTTTATTGTCAATTCCTAATGTAAACATTTCTGCAACAAAACTTTTATTGGGTATTATGTTCTACACTAATTAAAAATTGAATGTGGAAAATTTTCATGGAAAGTCCAGGTAAGAAAATTTAAAAAAAGATCTCTAAGATTGAGTGGCACTTTAGGCGCTCTTCAGTAATCAATTCTCTTTAACAGATTGCAAGGAACTTGTTGGAACTGTTTGCACTATTTGTGACAGAATTAATATTGTTGTTTATTATTACAGATTATTATAACAAGTTAAATAGAATAGAAAATGCCTCGTACAACGTAAAACAGGGTATCCGATATTTCTCATTTCTCTAAATAACACACTTAAGTCTAAATAAGCCTAGGATAGCGATAGACATGCTTGATTGAAAAATGAAAAATAAAAACATATAATAACCGCTAAAAACATATTTTGGGCAGAGCGTTGCACGAGAGCGAAGGCAATTGGACAGAGAGTGATTGCTTGGAGGCGCGGCGTAGTGCGGTTCTATGGGGCAGTCAGGCCCGAGTGTGTCGCCGGCACCCATCCGCCATGCCGCATGTGGCCTCAGCCGCGCGGCTCGCCAGGGCTGCCTGCCTCGCCGCACACGCCGGGGAGCGCTGGAACTGCTCCGCTATCGAACTGGCACCTAAGTACACCCCGGACCTGCTTACCGGTGAGTACCTATAGCGTTATGTTATGTACTAAACTATATAAGTGCACGAATATCTAGAATACATGACAATGTATTTTTAAGATCTAAAGATATTCAGATCAGTGGATTGGAAGATCAATCAATCGAACAATTAATTCAATAATAGTTAAATTAGTTGTTGCGATAGGTTAATCGTACTTTCTAACAAATTTTTCCTTTGCTCAAATTTCGTTTAATTAACATAAACTTAGGCACGCTATACACTGTGATATACACAACAAAAAAGCTCTCTAAATAAAACTACTTTTTACGGATTTAGACGCGTATATTTGTTTTAAATTTTGGCACGACGTTTCGGAGACTGCAGTCACCTTGGCCACGGGTGAGACTGAGCTGTAATGTGTCTTCTGTGTCATAAATTTAAAACAAATGAGTCGCGCAAATGTTAGAAAACAAAAGAGCTCTCTACTTAAAAATGAAGATAAGTATTTATTTTATGAATTGTTTTGAAATAATCTAGAAAAATATAGCTACTTCATCACGAATGTAAAATAAAGGAGTCGAGTTTGTTGGACTTAAATCAAAGTAGTGTATTGTATGAGAGCGAATGGCGTGACGACTGCGCCCTTTCTTCCGACGACGTTCCGCTCCGGCCATTCTTTTTATTTACATGACACATCAACTTATTTATCACTTTTCGGGTAATTAATTTTTAAGTTACTCCTTTGTTAAAACGCCTTAAATTGTTGTTAATTGATTTTAATATATTGTGTCTAACGAGCAAAGAGCAGTAATGTCGTTCCGATTCTCCGGAACCTTATTGAATAACGGAAAAAGTCACGCGATGCCTCGGTAATTTAAAGCAAACACGAACTCGTTAAAGGCACAGCGGGTAAAGCTGTCTCAGGCCCGGTACAACACGATGGGTCTCATAGCATGACGTGCTTGTGGCTGCATAGTAAGTAGCTTCGTATCGATTTAATACTTTCTGAAGAAAGATTAGGTTAGTTTGGGACCTACCTGCGCAATATCTTTCCATAAAACGTTTAGGTTTAGGTTTTGTTGTGTCAGATTTCCTTAACTTCTTACTTATAATCACGCCATAACCTCCATAAGGGAAAGGATAAAGAAGAAGGAAAATATTATCTAATATTATTGGATTAATATCAAATATATCAATGCATATATATGAACGAATAAACGACCAATTTAATTTGTCCCGTGTAATCTGTTGAGCAGTCTAGCCCGTTGCCATACTCTGTTAGGTACAGGGCTGGGCAAAATACATGCTTTGTTGTAATTGAAATACAAATTACAAAATACTGCGTTTGCAAGTAATTGAAATACAAAATACTAATTACTTTTGAGTGGAGTAATTGAAATACAAATTACAAAATACAGTATTTTGGCTGTTTGTAATTGAAATACAAATTACAAAATACATTTATACTATAATTTTTACCCAACTTTAAAAAACAGGAGGTTTTTTTTTAATGTTTGTTCACAAATAACTTTGACGTTTATCGATTTTAATGCTTCTTTTTTTGTTGGAAAGAAAAATTTTAAGAGGTCGTTCTATGATAGGGAAATTAGGTTTTCGTGATGGCAGTCCAGGGAATTAGATGGCAACTTTTAAAAATCATAGGGCACTGTTTGAGGTCGGTTTTTTATTGTTAAAAGCTGTGATATGAAAGAGGATAAATTTTGTAATACATATTAATATTTATTATCTCTGAAAATATTGTCCGTGGTGAAGTAGGTATTAAGAATACAAACGTCAGCACCCCCATCTTCCGCGAGCATGCAGCTCGCCAAGGTGGTCCGCGTAATCCTCGGGAGTGGGTTGAGCCGAGGCACCAACGGAGGACCTGACGTACCGCCTCACCCAGCTCCTCACGGGTCATGGCTGTTTCGCCAAGTACCTGTGGGAGCTGGTTGGTATTGAGTATGTATTTTAAAAATGTATTTTGAAGCCTCAAGTAATTGAAATACTAATTACAAATTACTTCGACGTCTGGTAATTGAAATACAAATTACAAATTACATTTTGAGGCAGTAATTGAAATACAATTACAAAATACGTAATTGTATTTCAATTACGTATTTCAATTACATGTATTTGAAATACTGCCCAACCCTGGTTAGGTACTAATATTTACTTATTGAATTCCATGTTAAAATGGTTATTTAAAATGCTTTAAGTGTTTGTTTTAAAATTCTTGAGATTTTGCTCAAATATTTCTTGCACATACAAAGAAAACATCCAAAAGAAGACAGCAAGTAAAACTAAGAATTCAAGGTTTGCAATAGAAAAGGAAACAACGCCGAATATTTTCTAGTTTTTGTCGACTACATTGTGTACTTGGCAGCGAGTACGGGCCGGATACTGACTACTGCGAAATGCTCACAATGCTCCGTGCATTGTTTTTGGTCACCATTCCGGCGTCCGTCTGCCCACTTTAGGAAATTAATTGACACGAAACGTTCTCGGCTACAAACAGAACTGTTAGGTATCTTTAGAGTGCTTCCGACTTGATACATTTTAATTAAAAGTTTTACGAAGCGAATAAAGTCAGCGGTCGCCGCGCCGATGAACAAAGAATAACTTTTCATTAAAACCGAAACGTCTGCATAAATAAATAGGTGTTCGGACTAATTTTACATACCCATTTACCGCCGGAAGCGTAGTTTTGTTTTATTAATGGAAAAATCGTTTAGGTCTTCAACTTTAAATGGGTAACAATTCTAACGATCAGAGTTTTAGAGATACGCCTGAGTTTTCTTTGCATTGCAATTGCATGGTTATTTAACACCATATTCTTGTTATGAGCATCATTGGATGCATCTTACGTCGTTTACGAGACGTCGTTTATAAAATGACGTAAGGAAAATCACATTTCACAGTTGCGAGCGCACCCTCAATATAATCATTTCCTGCCTCCGTGAGCAATATTTAAATTAAGGCTGTTGATAATCGCACGACAATCGTATGAATAAAAAATATTTATTTATACGACTACTTTATTATCTGTACTAATTACGTTTCATATAACTTTAGAAATTAAATAAAATAAGGTTTTCGAAAAAAAAAACCCTAACCTAACCTTCACTCAGTTAGCTTCGAGATCTAATAACTCCGCAATTTTTTCCTTTTGCTCCTTAGTTAATCTTCTGCTCCGTGGACAGTGTCAAAAAAGATTTTCACTTTTTTCACGAAAAAAATTCTTAGTAATAATAAATTTAATAATAAAAAAATAATAATATCCGTATGAATATACTCATTAAAAAAAAAAAGCCGTACAGATAGTCACATCCACGATTGTCGGATTAATAAAAAATAATTAATTATACGATAATCGTATTAATAGACACTTCCTTAAATTAAATTTCTAGATGATATATTAGGCAGACTATATGATATTAGTAAGCCAGAATTCGCGTCTAGGCTTTTGTAAAAAAGTTGGCATCTCCGTACTACTTACTGAGTACCCTAACTAATGATCCCTTTGTAGTGACCAGCATTAGGTCAGCACGCGGCGCGCGGTTCTGAGTCTTATAAGCAAATTTTCCCTACGATCCTAACTATAACATCGATGCACTAAGATGTAATAATAATATAATCACATCCAAGTACACCAATTGAGGAAAAAAAAAATTGGACTTTGAAATCAATCGTAGTTATTAAGTTTATACAACTTTAGTAATTGAAGAATACTGAGCAAACGCTTCAGGGCAGTATTCTGAAGGGTGGGCGAAATTAAGAAAATAAATCAATCTTACGAATCCTTATTGATGAGACGAAGCTTTTCTTTTGAAAACCATGAAAGTTATCTTTCATCTATTAAATTAGAAAGTCCATCGAAAGCTCGCCTTACAATGCGATCAGCGAGGAGGGCTTAGGGTCGAAGTACAGCGAGACGGACAAAAGATTTAATTACACGCATGAATCAAGCGTGCAGGCAGCGGTGTATGGAGTGCGCTCTGGACAGGCTCGGGGGAGGAGGGCCGTCATTCAGCGATAACTGAGAGACTGTGGTGTGCACTGACGCGCGCTTGTACTGCCGATGTTCTGTGTGATAAGCTCGTCAGATGGCATTGTGTAACTGAGCTCGGGATGTGCGGGCCTTATCACAAACGGTGAAATATAATTGTAATTAAAACGTCTCTATAGATGAAATGTACCGATACTAGAACCCGCACAGTTAAATACGGACGTCTGGCGTCTAATCTATTTCATTTGGGACATCAAAAAGTACTGGTAGCGTAACTAATGCGGTGATTAAATGTAACATGCCGTTTAAAACTGTGTCTAGATTAACATATATGCTCGTCAGTTCTTTTACTAGAACTTGGCTTGACACGCTGCCGCGTGTCTAGATGGCACATTCCACAAAGTAAATAAAAAACCTAATAACAATGTCTATATATATGCTAACTCCTAAACGGCACCGGATTAGGAAATCTGTTATCATCTAAAGGGGACATTTCCGTCGTCCTAACAATCTATTTGAAGTACAGCGCGTTATTTTCCTATAAATACCAATTTCGTTCTAAAATAAATCTAATAGATAGGTTTCCTTATTACTTATAGTATATTAACACATTTTTAAATGAAGGAGGGGAATAGTTTGTTTTGTCCAAGTTTCAAGCACATCTGAAGCTTGGGTTGGGTACTACTACTGCTACGGAAGCGCTACGGATTTAGCAAATTTGCTTTATCTTGTTGATGCTGCGTTGAGTGACCGAGGTATTATATTCGAGAGCTTCATCTTATAAAGCTAGTGCTTTAACTGTCACAAGACGGATACCATGACACGTTTCATAGGTTATAGGGTATTCTGCGTGTGGTGTCGGATTAAGAATACAAGTGTCACCACCCCATCTCCTCCCAAGGGTGCTGTAAAAATCAGCTAAGGGATATTGCACACAGATGACATCCTCTGTGAGAGACGGAAAACTTGAAAACAAGCCCTGTGCCAATACGCCTGGTCAGCGCTGGGACGTAAATGGGCTGGAGAGAGGGTATAGATAAACAGTGTTCATATAAAAATTAGATTTTTCAGATTTGCCTGACTTGCTGGAGTTAGTAGGAGTTGACCGAGTATAAGTGTAGCATAACATTTAGTACTTAATGGTATATCATCAGGTACTCGTGAGCAAGCGTACGTGTACGCGATGTCAGCGGCAGCTCTAGCTTGGTCTGTGGCGCGTGCGTGTGCTGCGGGCGCGCTGGCGGCGTGCTCGTGTGCGGCACCGCCCCGCGCCCCGCCCCGACCGCCGCGCCAAGCTCACCTCACCCCCGCCGAGCCACACGCTAGGTTCAAGTGGGGCGGCTGTGGAGATAACTATCAATGGGCCGAAAGGTACCTTCCTCAATTTCCCTAAATGAATCTGTCTCACTGCAATATATTTCTTATAAAAAAAAATTTATACATATTAGAACTGAAATTACTAAACCTGAGTCTAATTCGACACAAATATTTTCCGCATTTCGTCCATTAACTACGCTGAGGTTTGTCGTTTAATTTCAATGTTTTCGTCTCTTGTAGAAAGTGTTACAAGATTTTTGCATTAGCTGATTGTTAATGTACTGCGCTAATAATATTTATGTTTTCAAGGTTTGCAAAGCAGTTCTTGGATGGACATGAACTTGACGTTAGAGATGGCAGAGTAGACGACTCCTTAGACATGGATACAACTACCACAGAGCTACCAACAACCACCACAACATTAGAGCCTACCACCGTGCCACCTGTTGTTATATTGGTTGATGATCAGCCAGCACCAGCGAATACAACTGAAGCTCCGAAGAAGAGGAGGAAAGGACGCCGTGGACGAAAACGTCTACCACGTTCACCACGACGCGGTAGACCGACAAGGAAACGATTCAGATCTAGGTCGAGGTAATTGTAACACACTAGTCAGGGACAATTAACATCGATTTCAAGAACCATGCCTCCCACAGAATGCTTTTGATATATATTCTTATCGATCTATATTTGACTTCTGACTCAAAATAATAATGATGAAATGCGAAAATACTTGTGTTTTCTGTGCAGGTATGATTATGAAGACAGGGACTCAAGATACCGCAATATAGAATATCGTATGGCAGCTGACGACCCAAGATTCGATCCTCAAGTTGATTTACAAACGCGCCTGGAACGATTGAGACCACTCATTGCAGCAGCCAATTTGATTAATGGACGCTTTGGACGGAAGGTGAGAATACAAAATGTTAATTAAAAAAGTTTAAGGAATCATTACCCTCTGTGAGAGACGGAAAACTCGAAAATAAACCCTGTGCCAATACGCCTGGTCAGCGCGGCACAGGAGACCATAATCCCTCCAAAGTAGAGAAGGCCAGTGCCCAACAGTGGGACGTAAATGGGCTGGAGAGAGAGAGAAGGAATCATTAGTACACGTTGTGACGGATTAAGAATACAAATGTCACCATCCCATATGGGCCAACCAGGGAGTACCCTGGTTGGCCCATATGGGATGTAACAGTAAACAGTAGTTTAAAGCCAGCTAAGGAAGTAAGCAGATGACATCCAATGTGTGAAACGTCAAACTCGAAATTGAACCCTATACCAACTCTTGGTCAACGTGGCTCGGTTGACTATAACGTTCTCAAAGTGAGGAGTCCCGTGCTCAACAGCAGTGGGACGTACGGAAATATGATCATAATCTTACTTAGATTCTGATCTTACTTAATCTGCCATAACACAAGCAATAATCTTACCTTAGGATGTAATTAATGTTTGTGCTGCATCTGGGTGTTTCTATGTATTTTATCTGTATTCTGGTACCGATAACACAAGCATATAAGTGTATCTTGGGACCAGAGGATGTTGTGTGAAATGTCCATGAAATATTTATTTATTTTATTTCTTTAATGTATTTGTGAATACATATTTATTTGTTATTGTCTATTAGGCGGTATCATCTGGTATGCGCACCAAGTGCACATGTCACGGCGTGTCCGGGTCGTGTTCAGTGCGCACGTGCTGGCGCGCCCTGCCGCCCCTGTCTCGCGTGGCGGGCAGCCTGGCGGCGGAGGGAGCGCGTGCACTCCCACTACGAGCACCACGTAGAGTTGCACGCGCTCGACCACGACTGCGGTACGTAACACCCAGCCCGGACTACTGCGAGCCTGATACTGCTGCAGGATCACTGGGCACACACGGCAGGTATATAATAACATACATCACTATAATATACACTACTGTGGTTAACTTGCTACTATTTTATATGAAGTAATGTCAATTCTACTTCTGAACCACAGATCCCCCCAATAGATTCCGTACGCAAGGTGATCAACCCATAACGAATGTATGCGTTATACTCGCAGCCGAATCTTGTCTGTGCCAACGAATTATCTGACTTTAGGATAACACGAAAGACGTCATACAAAAATTATGTAGCAGAAAAATGTTGCAGTAAATAGGTACTACTCAGGTTACTACTCAACTTAAAACTATTTCACCGCAGCGCCGGATGTCTTAATAGAGTTGATTTATCCAAGAACCAATTTAGATAATTGTAAACTAAACTGACTTTTCAATGGAGCAATCCTCCAAATTAGTTAAACGTTTATCATGTTGAAATTGCATAAAACAGTAGTAAATGGCATTATATATCTTTTCACACCACCTGCTCAACAATGCCTCATTATATATCATGCAAACCTTACTCAAAGTAAATCATTATAGCCCTTGTCTTTTGCCGGGGTGTAATGTTGTACTGAATTTCATTATAACCCGCCGGGCAGTAATGTGATTCTCACTTCTCTTAGTTCTTATTGTTATGCATTTAAAGTCTAATTTCGTCAAAATCGCGCGGTGCGCGCCGCGCCTCATTTATTTGAAAATCGAACTTATTCGAAAATCGAGCTGGCCACGCCACGGCAAACCGAACGAAAAAAAATCAATACTTAAAACAAAAGCCGCGAGTATGTATTTCAATACGGTGCAATCAATATATAATTAGTAATGAAAATAGTATTTTAATAAATAAAATACTTTTTCTAGTAGCCTTGGTTTTTATTGTCTCGCAAAAGGTGAGAAAAGTAGAGTATACTCCTCAGGGATAAAACTGATTTTGCCTTGGGCGCGCTTAAATCCTTCACTGCTCTCAGGACTCCATTTTAATTCCCTCGCTTCGCTCGGGAATCAACTCAAAACCTCTAAAATCTGAAGTCCTTCGTTACGCTCAGGATTCAATATCGCGCCCGTGACATAATACAGTGCATCCCCTTGGTGTACAATCTACTATTACTTATTATAAAAGAAAGTCGTTATTTTTGTATGTATGTCTGGTATGTCCCTATGTGAGTATCTTAAATACCTATCTTCAAAACTACGCATCGAAATTCTATCGAAGTTTTTTTAATAGATGTGGATGTATTTTTAATAGAGTGGTTTGAGAAGATGACCTTTTTCTATAATAAAATTATGTTTAGTTTCTAAATTCAACGCGTACAAGGTTGCGGGCACCACTATTTTTTCTATAAATTTCATATTAAACTAAAAGAAATTATTACCACTCGAAAGTTCTACCTTTACTTACTGATGAAACCTGATTATGTTAAGGAAATGCAACGCAAGTGTAGGCAGTGCGCCGGGCGGGTGTGGTCGACTGTGCTGCGGCCGTGGTCGTCGCTCGATGCGCTCCAGTCGACTAGAGCGATGTCACTGTCGGTATCACTGGTGTTGTCGCGTCGACTGTCAACTGTGTAGGCTCACCACTGAAGAACATTACTGTAACTAAACTAATACGAGTTTTAACTTATACCCAGCTACAACATAATCTAAAGAACTCTAAACACTGGTTCCAATCAGGGGCGTAGCTACCACCTTATTAATAATACGGGGACCCCAGCAAGGGGGACGCGCGGAGTATGTAAGCAAGGAAATTTTTCGTCGTCTTTGGGCTTCTGGATACAGGGCCTCTGTAGGCAAGCCAGGCCACTTCTTGAAATTCAATCCAAAATATAAAAAATAGTACCATAATGTAATATTTACAATTTATTTCAACCTATACATTATGTTATAGTCAATGTACCAACTAATCCTTATTTTTGGATACAAATTTGTTCGTGGCTACGCACGTGTCAATGCTCAAAATGTTTGCTATCAGAGTTAAATGTTTTCACCAAAGTTAAACTAAATAATTTATAATTTTACTTGATACCTAGTCATTATGCAATCATGTAAGCATTGTTGTAAAATATTCTCTATAAAGTAGTTGTCCTGATGTTAAAAGTAGTCACTAACGTAGCGTTATAATATATTCCAGTAGCAAACTACGTACGTACTTAGAATGTAGATTTTATGAAGCCATTTTGTATCTACTATAGAGACTGGAGATTGTTGTTGCAAAAAGCTCTTAATAATAATATATTTAATTAAGGGCCTACATCAATATTATCGTATATCATCGCCGACACGTACATATTAACGGAGCCAGTAGGCACAGAAAATGAATAATTAGGGATACTTTTCCTATTTACTCAAAATCTACTAAATATATTTTAATTCTGATACACGTGTTTCTATACATAATAGTTACCTATGGTTTTAAAGTTATTTCATTAGTTAATACGCGATAATAGACCGACAAATGAAAAAAATAAAAAATTTGAGAGGTTGTTTCGCCAAGATTTTCTATCGAGAAAACTTTTTTCAATCGCGTTTCTGAGTTTATGCGATCCTAGATCATATATTGAAAAAAAATATACTTAAAAATTAGAGCTCTAGCCATTCAATATAAAGAAACAATGAAAACTTCGTACATAGAAAAATGCACGAAGCTATTTTGGTATCCTCTTAACATCTTAATTATTACTTATCTATTACATATATTTTTTGGAATTATCAATTTTTTGTCTATTTAAATCAAATTATTCATACGTATTCACTTTTAGAATACAGTCGAATACACTTCATCGTAGGTGCCAATGATTGTAGGTGCACCATAGGTATAATACATGTCACTTTACTAACGTAGTTACAATAGACCATATACAAATGGCGGTCGATCACATGTTGCGATCTCTTCCAGACAACCTTTAGTTAGATGGATAGTTAATCTGAAAATGTATTAAATTTTATTCTAACTATGGGTCTAAAATAGTAGTTAGTAGTAGTAGTAGGTTATATGAATTCAACATTATTTAAAACTCCCAATTATCTGTATAGTTTCTCAAGGCTCAGTCTCTATATCGATGGCACTCAATTCCTCTTAATTAGACTGTTATTCTATGACAAATATTTAAGTGTAGACTTTACGTAATTTATACTAAATATATAATTTTGGACAATAAAGTTATATACCTAACTATAGATTAGTTGTCTCTACCAAAGGCATTGTAAATATTGCTTTCAGAACTTGTAGTGTAATTAATTTACTTAAAGTTATCGTATAGTAACATTCTTATTCGTCAACCTTTAACCAAAAATACACTTTCGTAGTTTATTAGTTTGTAACAAGGATTGATTTTAAGATGGATGTGTGGCGTCACGCGTATAGATAAAATAAGGAATGAATATATTACAGAAAGTCTGAAAGTGATGCCAGTGATTGAAAATTGAATAATGAGCGGCCGTCTTGGTATGGTCATTTAATGAGACGAGAGGAAAGTAATAACGTTAGGAGAGTACCTACTGCGCATAAATGTGGAAGGAAAAATGTCTAGAGGAAGATGGATGGAATGTGTGAACGAGGACATGAAAGAAAGAGGATTTAACACAGATATGACGGCTGACAGAAGATGTGAATGTACATATGACCCACACATCGTCTTACCGTAAATAAAATTTTGGCATTCGTCAGGCGACGCTACCCTGACAGCTATCCGATTATCATCCCGATAAGTAGTAATCCGTTACTAAAAAAAAGTATATATTTCCTAATTAACCAATATTTGAACTTACTATATTTCCTTAAAATTAGAAAATTAGAATTTTAACTGCATAAAATTGATGTAAATTATTTTTAACTTGCTTTCTGCTCACACTTAAACGTACCTTTACCTACATTTATACTTTTATGTATATACAAGTTCAATAATTACGTAGCTGTAGATACGAATTTTAGTAATCTCTATAGAAAATGTAATTTTATTTATAGAAGTAGATACATGTCAGATGCCAACGTTGCTCGTAAGTAGTTTATAAATGTTCTCATATTATTTAGTAAACAATCATCACGAAATTGTAAGAACAATAGTAATCAAGAAAAAAGTCAATGTAATGTTGTAGCTAAGTCTCATTGACTTAATCAATACTCAATAAAAAATAGATATTTGTACCAATTCTGAATGCACAACTTATTATTATGATTAAACTTCACATAACATTACAATACGGTAACCAAACATTATTCCGGAGTTGTTTTGGTTATTTTTATTTAGGCTGACTTTGTCTGGTTTTACAATTTTTTTATGAAAGATCAACGTTACATTAGTTTTTTATAGTATGTATCAATTTTGATTATCTTATTATTTTTAGATTTTTAATTAAGTAAAAGATTGTTTTCTAAATAAAATAAAAACAAATTGTAAATAAAAGTAGTACTTAGAAAAAGTTGTTTTATTCCAATAACCTAATTGCAAAAATATTTTTTTTATGCTACGTAAGACAACTTTGAACGACTGCTCATCACTCAGCGGCTTGAAGTCACTTACATATCTATGAGTCACATAGATATGTAAGTGACACATAATGTGACTACGGCTACAAGTCATATTTCTACTTCTTCATCTCCATCCCATTTACGTCCCACTGTTGGGCACGGGCCTCCTCCACTTTGGGAGGGATTATGGATTACTGTGCCGCGCTGACCAGACGTGTTGGCACAGGGTTTATTTTCGAGTTTTCCGTCTCTCACAAAAGATGTTATCTGTGTGCAACATCCCTTAGCTGACTTGTACTAACAGCAGTACTTGTACTAACTGGAGGAAATGGGGTGGTGACACTTGTATTCTTAATCCGTCACCACACGGAATACAAGTCATATGAAACATCATTATTCTATGAAGTATGATTTAGCCAAGCTAAAGTTACTTGTCCTCAATTTTAAAGGTCAAACTACGATCTGGCCTATCTGTGATCATAGGTGTTTGAAATAAAAACTATGTAGCAGTGAATGTTATTTATTTACAGTACTATGTATTTTAGCACGTATCATTACATTAGGTAATATTGAAAAACTGTAGACATTTACAAAGTTCTATAATCAAACATTTATTATATATGCAAATCATTTAACACATCACAAGATCCACAAAGTAAATTATAGACCACAACCAAAGAAATCAACAAAATAATTATTTCTTTACCTACCCTCCATAATTACTATATTATCTGTAAATCTGCTGTTACAATGATTTCAAATTAAGTCTCATTTACGTGTTAAACAGACATTCATTAGACAATTAGGAACGAAATAGTAGAATTTATAATAATAACAATTCTCCAAAACCTATTTCAGCAAAATTGATGAAACCTAATTTTTTTTTTCCTAAATAGAATGAATCAACACTGGTATCGTTTTAATGGCGACATATAATAGTAATAAAAAAATAAACATTGTACAGTATATAACTTATACAAAATTATTTCGCTTATTAACTAAAAATCACTGAGGCATACTCATATACCGAAATTTAGAAAACTAAAAATGTGTAATTATGATCAGAAAACTATCCCGGATTGAATGTTTACGTTGCAACACATCTACGAGTATATATTACTGTACTAATAATATAAAGAAGAAAGATTTGACTGTTTGTTTGCAAAAAAAAACTGAAACTACGGAACCATTTTAAAAAGTTCTTTCACAGTCAAGAAGCTACGTCTAAGAAGTCTACACTATACTAAGTGAACATAGGCAATTTTTTTTAATAGCGATTTAAGTCACCATTTTGAAGCCGCGGCGGATTACCAGTTCCGTAAATGTAAGGTATCGTAAGATGTGACTGACACTTAATGTGACGCGTAGTCTTTCATACATTACATTATTACTTGTACGTATACGTGTACGTGCACATATACGTACCCGTTCCGCACTGGCCTTTTGAACAAGAAAATGTATCTACATTTTATTTGCAAGGTACCTAAATCAAAAAAGGAAGAAATTTTTATGACTTTAATAATCAAATAATCATAAACCTTCTTTAATAATAATGATATTTTTTCGATTTTTTGTAATGTTTTATGAGAATAAAATATTGATAGCGTCTGTGCAATAGAATATGACATTTTATATGTAATAAATTTACCTAGCGAAACTTCTTATTTAATATAATTGAGCTCTGAAAAACAATTTGGCAAAATTAACTAATCATTAAATGAAAATGAACAATACACTATTAAGAAATAAAAATAAGAATTCATATATTAGTCAGTTATGAATCACTATGGCCCTGGGGTGGCTACAAATTAGTAAGAAAAGTGTAGGTACGACAGTAAATCATAATATGGCAATGAAATATTAATATTGATCTATTACAAAGTTATCAATGGTATATTTGATTAAACTAAATACAAAATTCAAAGTAAAGGTTTTCTACAAACAAAGAATCACCAAATTGAAGGCAAAGAGATGTTTTAACATTTTCTTTGTCTACATTCATAAGTTTAGTTTACATACAACGTTCATTCACTCACAGATTTTAATTATATTGGAATAAACTATTAATATCATGACTGGAACTCATCATAACTCAGTGTGCTCGTCATGTTCTGAAAAAAAAAGAATACAGATATGTACATAGTATGATTATATATTACTCTACCTTTAAGAACAGGAATAGACAAAACATCTGCTTTTATTCAAGTCACAAGGCGAAAATATTGTATTTACAGAGCAAAATATTAAAATTACTAGTCCTTTAGATACAGATTGTTAAGAAGAACCTATCCTTCGTGTGGTAACGGATTAAGAATGCAAGTGTCACCACCCCATCTCCCAAGGGTGCTGTAAAAGACAGCTAAGGGATTTTGCACACAGATAACATCCTCTATGAGAGACGGAAAACTCAAAAATTAACCCCTTGCCAACACGCCTGGTCAACTCGGCACAGTAGACCATAATCCCTCCAAAGTGGAGGAGGCCCATGCCTAAGAGTGGGACGTAAATGGGCTGGAGAGGAGAGAGGAAGAAGAAACTTACTTGTTGTTTCATCCGATGTACTGTCTTCGACGTCTGGTGCTACAATCTCCTGCAAAGAACGCTTAACTTTAACATAGGAGTCATAGCTGACATTACGTTCATTCAAAATCCAACTCAACATTTAATTTTAGTCTAAAACATTGTGTAAATTTTTTTTTTTTTAAATAGCATTTTTTATTACATTCAGTAATATTTCAAAGTAAAATAATTCATTAAATCTTCAGATGTACGAAAACAAATAAAACTAACGAAGTGTGTTTAGATGTTAGCCTATGTTGCTATATAGCCTATCCACACGTGATAGAACCGTGACAGTATGTATGTATATTGTATACCTGTTCATGATCCGCGGCCTGGTACAGTCCCCGCCTGACCCTGGCCTGCAGCGCCTTCACCTCGTCGTCATAGTTCTTCCACTCCGGCACTATGCGCATCGCTGCTGACAACTTGGCTTCTTTTGTCATCGGGTTGTTACACTGTTACACAAATATTATGACACTATATAATAAAAAAATAGTCTTTATCGTTTGTTTGTATATATGTTTATTTTCCATCACACTCAAACGGCTAAACGGACTTCAATAAAAATTTGTACTAAGAAAAATTAACGATTATTAACTTTTTCCTTGATTAATGAGTACTTTTAATCACGTAGCAGTTAGCGCTGTATATTATCTGCCTACCCTCAAGGCGTGACGATATGATGATTAATTTAATAATTTACAATATTCCTATGATTAAAAAATTCCAATTCCAAACACTCCTAGTGTTACAGTAGAATTGGTATAGTTCATATTTTTTTTAAACTCTTAATTCAATAACCATTTCGGGGAATAGAGTTCCTGATCATGATCCATTAGTTTTTTTCGGAAAATTTGCTATATTAACGATTATTTTTCCAAAAAAGCAAATGGTCTCTATTTACCCTTGAAATGAAGGACTTAAAATATTAAGGCGTTCTGAGGGACATACTACTCTGTGGTGGAGTTGAAATTGGTCTATTATATCAACTTGGCAACTTTGAAAAGATGTATTGCAATCTGTCTTAAGTCCATCAGGAAAAGTCAATACACAGATTGCGTACAAAGATGACGTCACAACATTTAAAATAATATCTTTAAGTATTTTTAAAAAATTCTATATAGTGAATATTTCAATAATATTGAAATGAGTTGCTTAAAATAGTCTATATTTTCTAAAAAAAAATATTTCTTAAAATAATTTCTAAAAACAGCAGGTTAATAATTATGAACAATGCCAATTAAAAATGAAGTGTATGACTATATGTTTAGTAATAGTATAAGATTGTATGTCTCCTAATAAATAAATAACTAACCAAGTCGATAGTTTTAGCGTAAGTCTTGGAGTTGTCATCGCACCAAGTCTCACACCAGAGCCATTCCTGAGGTAATGACTTTATAGCAACCTGATGTATCATGTTGTTAGGTAAATCTTGATCTGAAAACATATATTATTGTGAGCAAAAAATACAATATTTAAAAGAAAAACAGCATATAGCAGTTCTTTCAGTCATTATCTTCTCAATCTGTATAAATTAAGTATTTGAAAAACAAGCCGTCGTATAAAAGGCTGTTATTTTTTTAAAATCGTAAAAAAGGCGTAAAGAACATGTGAAATCAGCTATATCCGTAAAAAAAACGCTGTGAATTGGTCATCACACCGGTCATTTTAATGTTATTTGTTGTGTGCACAAACAATCCTTTTGATCTAACGTACACTTATATGGTGTTTGTAGCAGTAATATTATACCTAAGTTAGACAAGCTGTTAGGATCCTGACTGAGCGCCTGGTACTGTCCCCGCAGTCTGTCTCCGGCGGCGATACGTCTGAACCTCTTCAGGTCCACCACGTACAGCGCACTAATGTGGTAGCTACGACCCTGCAGGTGGTTGCGCCAGTAACCTTGCTTCCAGAACCTGGACAATACATGAATAACTAGAACGAGTTGAAATAATAATGTTTTTGATTCTAGCTAATAAATAAACAAAAAAAAGCTGGAAAAAAACTTTGAAAGCTAGATAAAACTTAGGCATTCATAGAACCCAATTTCTGGGAGATAATTACCTGAAACCCTCCATCTCTCGTCTGCTATCACAGAAAGGTGTATAGCCGTAAGGTGCTCCACCCAGATCTAATTCAACCAACTCTTTCAAATCTGCTCGAACTATCTGTCACACAAATATTGACAAGCTATTTATTAAACAAGAAAAGAACTGCTTAATTTCTTTTATTGGATGTGCTAAATTACAAAAATAATAATAAATAGGAATGAATAAATAATAAACAGTCGTTTATGTATGACTAGGCATCAATCAAGCCAAGTGTTTAGATCTCAACACATGGTGTTTTATGGGCCCTGCCTACTTCTACGGAAAAAAGTTGCAACAATATGTCAATGATAATATTAAATAGTTGAAATATTCAAGAAGTAAGCCCTAAATAATCGAACGGTATTCTTTATTCCTTAATTTCAAACTATGTATATCAAATTTACCTGATCAGCATCAACGAAGATAATCTTCTTAACATGTAGCGGGAACAACACGTCAAGGAATAGAATCTTGTAACCCCAAATGGTGCGTTGTCTATCACGTTGTCGTTGCAACCATCGTGGCCACTGATATTGCACCAATTCGTATTCGAACCCGTATTCTTGCGCCATGTACGGTAATATGTCCTAGTAGATTAATATTATGTATTAATTACACTATCAATTTTAATTTTTAGTTAAGTTTAGTTATGCACATAGAATTGGTACCATTGTCTTTTATTGGAAGTTTGTTATGAATATTATTATGTATGTAAATAAAACATCGAATTAGGTAACCGAGTTTATTGTTAAGAGCTAGGTAGCAACAACTAACTATGGTAACAATGTGACAGGTACAGGTATTTCGATATACTTCTTATTGAGTATATATGAGTATATATATATATATATATATATATATATATATGAGTTTCTTATTGTGAGGTATTATTCAGGGTCGGTGCAACTTTCTTGATCACGTTACAGAAGGATTTGGCTGATTTAAAGTCGCGGGCGCCTGTCTGACGGCACCCACCTCTGCTAGATGGGCAGGTATCATGCGACGTGGTTCTCTCGATCGATTCTTACAACACCAGACATGGGGAGGTGACATTTGTATTCTTAACTTCTTAAGAACAAGAAGTTTAACAACTACCCGCATGTTTGCTATATAACAAATATAATCAGTAATTCGGTTAACCACACAAAGATAAGCAATATGGTAAGTCCAGAAACTATATTTATTAAAAAAATACAGTAATACAGGCGATTCTTCTCGGTACAGCGCAAATCGTGAGGAAGTTCCTGTCTTTGGAGCCCTATTTTTAGCAACCACCGGTAGCTTAGTTCCTGTACTCGATGACGGTGGAGTACTGCTTATTATATTTTTAAAATGACTATTGTGTGTGTGTGTGTGTGTGTGTGTGTGTAATTATTTATTTATTTTATATTTAGTTTTTAAAAATGTAAAAAATAGGATAGTAAATAAATAAAGGTTATAAAAAACAAACCATAAGTGAGGGGCTGAGATAGTTCTTGAGGAACCAGAACTTGACAGGTGACTTGGTGTGCTTCAGTACGGACAACATCATGATACGAAGGAACCTCTCGTACAAATGTCCAGACGCAACAGAGAACACGTTTATTGTCTCATCTTGGGATTCCTGTTCATCACCACCACCGAACGAACTGTACAACAAATAATATTCCATTGCAAATTAAAAGTATTAAACGAAACGCACACCTTAAAAAATGACACCCCAGCTTCCTCTTCCTTCCTAACCAACAAAGTCTTACCTGCCTACCCCCATAGGAAAAGGTCATGATGGTATGTATACAAAATACGGTTTAACATGTGCATGTAACAATGTTTATCAATCCTTAGATTAGAACATATTGTATTGATACTTGCTTTTTACCTTTTTTAAGATTTTCTCCAAATTCTAGGATGTCTATGTTTTTCTGAAAGGGGCTCAAAACAGTTTGACCCCCTGTAAAATTATGCAGTATAAAGCAAATTTAATTTAAAAGTTCATAAATTAATAGATATTTACAAGTATGTAGTATTGGTGGTCCAATTCTACGCAGTAAGTCAGTATTTGGGGAATTGGTTCGACATCCCTGACGTCTTCGTTAAATATAGCTTGTTTTAAGACCAGAGGACTTTGTGTGAAATGTCCATGAATATTTATTTATTTATTATTTACAACCGTCATGCACGAATATGAGTGTAAATTAAGCCAAAGAAAAGTGTTTAGACCGTAGCAGATGGCGCCTCTCTGTCTACCCGTATGGGAAAGAAGGCGTGAAGGTATGTTGATGATAAGATTAATAATGACATTTACCTTGCTATTGAGTTCCATATACCACCAGAGTTCGTGTCATCATTCTCGACGAGTAGGTCCACGTTTTGTTTGTCAGGTTTCTTGCTGACACGTAGCTTGATCACGTGACTACGGAATGAACTCATCAACACTTGTATGTCTGCGCTGTCCGCCGGCGTGTCCGTGTTCTCATGACTAGAAATAAATATTGTAGAGCGTATATATCTATTAATCAATAAAATTAATGTCTTGTATTTTACTGGAGGTTCTAAAAGCAGAAAATAGACAATAATAAATTAACTAACAAAAAAATAATCTCAGTGTCATCATCATAATTCTCCTCTATATATCCCATTATTCAGGGTCGGTGCAACATAACTTTCTTGATCACGTTACAGAAGGATTTGGCTGATTTAAAGTCGCGGGCGCCTGTCTGACGGCACCCACCTCTGCTAGATGGGCAGGTATCATGCGACGTGGTTCTCTCGATCGATTCTTACAACACTAGACATGGGGAGGTGACACTTGTATTTTTTTGTCCGCCACCCCACGGATAAAAAGTAATTGCAGTGTACACATAAGATTTATATGAACGTTGACAGTACATAATGTAGAATATATTTACCCAACAATCTCGTAGATGTCATCAGATCTGCCCGGTCTAAGTCTCAGTATCCAGGCACCAGGGTTGGCTTTCAGTTGGAAATATCCAAGGTTAGCCATTACTATAGTGTCCATAAGCTCAGGTTTGTCTCTGGTACCCAGAACTAGCTGAAGTCCACGCGGTGGTGTACCCAGTGTTGTGTCCCAGGCGTGGCCTTCCAGTAACAGGTATTCTAGTTCAAATTCACTGCAAAAATATTGTTAACTCTAGTAAATCTTTGTAATTTTTGATAATTATTTTCATTCTAATATCAAGTCAAAAGTTAAGAAAAAATATTGTTTCGAGACTTTACATAGTAACATGTTCGGCCTTCAAGATAATCTTATTAAGAGGCAAATATGAAATGTAATTAACACGTAACAAAGTGTACGTATACAAATCGTTGTACGTAACGGAAAAACATGTAATAAGGCGAGCTGTAAGCTTCTTTGCCACCTTAGTGATATTAAAAAAAGATATGGTTAATTTGGATTAAATATATGTACCTGTGCACAAGCGTATCGACATCAGCAAGTCGTATGTTATCCAGATCGTATACAGACTTGACACACTCCACGAGCCAGTTGGCCGGGGTCCTCATCTCCATGGACAGAAGCGGAGCGCCTGGTAGTCGGGCGAACCGAGCCAGAGCTCCACCTGTCAGCGCGCCTGATGATGTGAACTGTAGCTCAGGCTCCAACACGTAGCGGTAGAAACTGACCAAGAAACATTTTATTATCACTGGCCAAATATATTTAGCAAATGGTTCAGATTAAAAATTTTTAAATATCACAGAGATATTTTAATATGCTTGCTAGCGAGAAAATTTTATTGTAATCTAAACTAATATAATAAAACATTAAAAGTTTGTTTATTTCAATGTGCTAATCTCAGGAATCACTGGTCTGATTTGAAAAAATTTCAACATTTCATAAAAATCGGTCAAGCCGTTTCAGAAGAGTACAGTAACTAACATTGTGACACGGAAACTTTATATATTAGAAGATTGTACAACATGATACACTGAACATATTTACAAAGACATTATAATAATATTTATCTATCTCCAAAAGACATGATACATTGAATAACCAAAGACAGAAACCACTAGATGCTAAAAAATGTACGCACCTCTTGAGAGGCATGTCAGAGTTCTTGTCCTGCGGGTTGAGGAACAGTTTGATCCGACAGTTGACGACGCGCCGCAGTACTAGCAGTACGGGCGCTAGACGCTGTGCCGCCGTCGAAGCTGGGTCCAGTACTGCTACTATCTATCATTATTTAATAATACACAATTATGATAGCATTATTATCAATAACTTTTTTAGCCAGTAAAATCTACAAAACAATCTAAACTACAAATATTAAATGCACATATTTACGATATCAACGCGAGTACAATCTACGATAGCTCAGTTGGTATTGAGTGAAAAGCAAATAATACATATCATTATTATAAATGTTAGTTATTGTATCCCGAGACTTTAGTTTAACCTTTAATAAGGTAATACTAGGCGCGGCCGTAACACCATATTATTATGTGTACAAAATATTTTTCGCTTCTCCCTCTACACCGACTAAGCTATCGTAGTACACACATTATTGTATAAACATAAAACATAAGTAACTGTATTTGTAAAATAATAATTATAAATAAATGAAATTTTAATATATTATTCTGTATCAACCATTGCATAGTTTTAGCATTATGAATCAATTTGTAAAACCACATTTGTTAATGTATTACCTCAATAGCAGCCTCATTATCTCTGATCGGGGGTAGGTCAACGAGTGAATGTTCAGTACGTAGTCCTGTGGGCAGGGCGGTGCGAGTGCGTGGACTACGCGACGCTACTACTGATATTACCTTCAGTCGCTCATCTACTGACAACTCCTTCGCATCGTAATCTATTAACAATATCACATATACATTTACATAATATGTAGATTTTCTATAGATATGGTATCATTATTTATTCAAAACACATAGTCAAATTCTCAAAAAAAAAATATAATAAAATTACCATCATCATCGTCATTAAAGACGTCATTTAAATCCTTGGCCTTTTTCTTATCCAACACCTCAGAGAGTTTGTCCGCATATACTTGATTACTGTACCTAAAAATAAAATATATTTGTTACTATTTATTATTACTAAAAAATGCATAATTATGCTATTATTAAAGAAATATGATAGTGTACCTTTCAAGTAGTGTAAAATCTTCAAGTGTGAACTTGTCGTTATCTCCAAAGGGTCCAATCATCCTCGCGTTATGAACGAGCGCGCGCACACCCGCACGTATACGCAGGGAGCGGGCGCATAGCACTCGCGACGCTTTCAGTACCCACTCGTGTTTGTTCAGCGCTGGGACTAACTCCGGCTGTTATTATTATTACTACATTAATATTCAGCATTTCACAACGTCTTTTAGGTTCGGTATGAATATACAATTTATACGGATGGCATCAAATGAAAAACGAACAATTATCTACTATATAAAAATAAGTCGAGTTTTCCTTCCTGACGCTATAACTCCAGAACGCACGAACCGATTTACACGGTTTTGCATTCGTTAGAAAGGTCTCGGGCTCCGTGAGGTTTATAGTTCATTTTTTTTTTTTTACTTTTTTTTGGTAGGCAAAACAACGTTTGTCGGGCCAGCTAGTTTCTTATAAATTCTTTTCGATTTTACCTTTAGTTCCGTCACCATTATTTAGCATGTACAGAAGTACTCAAAGCTTGAAAATTATTTAAATACTATTTTCTTTTAAAATATAATACACAGCTACATCTATATTTATATCTTCATCATCGTGTATAAACTAGAGTGACATCAGTTAGGTTACTGTTGAAACTCACCAATATATCACAGGTTTGTTTTTCTTGACACCCTTCGTCTTCTAGAAGTCTCACAACATACTTGGTAGCTTGTGGTGGGTCAAGAGTTGTTAACGCGGCTAGTACTACTTTATTCAGAGATTGGTCTACGCTGGCTGTACCGTCAACGTTGGGAATAAATGCCACACGAACTCCTTGGGATTCACGCTGAAATAAAGGAATATATAAGAAAAATGTATTAACGAGACGCAGTGGAAGACAATGAAGCTTTACTAGTTTTTAATCAAAGTCAAAGCGGCTGCGTATGTCGCGCGAACATTTGTTAGGGTAAAATCGTACTTAAAGTGGTCAAGTGACTGTGTCTAGTGTGTTGCTTTTTAGCAATTATAATTGCTAAAAAGCAACAACAGACTGTCGGAATTTAAATATAAAAACGTCAAACTTGAGAAAAGCGGAGAAGTAAGAAAATTCAGAAAATTTTACATAACTTTACTCATACAAGAATAAGGTAAAAATTGATTTTGCCCATGCAAGTTACGACAATTTTGTTGTCTGTCGTCGTTATATAAATAAACTTACCATAAATGTCAGCGCATCTTTCAATAGATCCCTGGACCCTTTGTTATTGAGATCAGCGGCTACCCAGATAGTCTGAGTATTCTTCTCTGTCTTATTAGACTTGACAAAATATTTCAACACGGGTAGAGCTGTTGCTAATGCGTCACGACCTAAAGTATAAGAAAATGTTTAGGATTAAGAATACAAGTGTAACCACCCCAATTCCTCCCTAACGTGCAGTAAAAGCCAGCTAAGGGTTATTGTACACTATAACATACACCTTGAGAAACGGAAAACTCGAAACAAACCCTGTGTCAATACGCCAATGCGGTATAGTAAAACACAATCCCTCCATAGTGAAGGAAGACCATGTCCTCAGTAGTGGAACGTTAATGGAGGGAGGGAGGGAGGGAGGGAGATAGGGAGAGGGAGGGAGATAAGGAGTTAGATAGGGAAAGAGAGAGATTTATTTATTTAATGAATCAAAATTAATGTAAAACATAATGTGTTAAGAAAAAAAAGGGAAAATAAAAATAAAATTTCATCATAAAGGTCAAAACCATTGTGATGTATGACTAAATGTAACCAAGGAAGTGTAAGTTGAAATAAAGCATTTGACCTATTATACGATAATGCATGTACGCTTAATTTGGGACAAGGTATCCTGTATAAAATGTCCAGAAATATATACATATGTACCTGTTAAATGCATAAGACGTTGAATCTTATCTTCAGAAAACAATTCACTAGGTGATGGTACTCCAGATAAGTCCAAGTACTGAGTGGGATCTGATGCCAAAACCCGTGGATTTAATCTGTTGAAAATAATCATAATTTCACCTTGTACAAATAATAGCTTACATATAATTATTTCAATAACACCTTATTGGACTTTTTGACCGACTTGAAAAAAAGGAGGAGGTTCTCAATTCGTCTGTGTGTTCTTTATTTATTATATTTGTTACCTCGTAACTTTTAACGGACTGAAGCGATTTTAATCATTCTTTTTTTATTTGAAAAATGATGCTACCCGTGTGGTTCCATTGGCACCAGGTCAGGATCTATATATGCTTCTATTACTTTCTTTTTTGGTAAAACCTTACCAAATATGTGTGATAGTCGCTGCAACTTTACGTAAAAAAAAAACGGGATTTTCGGATGGTCATATTTCTTTTAGTTATTATGTTATGAAAAAAAGAAAGTGATACAAGCATAGATATATTCTTTATCTATAATAAAGCGTAAAAACAATTAAAATCGATTTAACTTTCGCAAAGAAAAATGGGGAGTACAATACCCATATTTTTGTATGGAGCTTAATTTGGTATCGTGCCCTCTTAATAGAAGTTAAACTTTATAAATAGTAGTTATTTTTAACAGAGGTATTTTAATTTCGTGCAGATAAGATTACATTGTACAAAAAGACTAAATACAAGTTACTTTCTAGTATAATTTTAACTTTAAGAAACCAAGTATTATTGTGTCCTGTTTACTTATGTCGAAAGAAACAAACCTGGGCATAATATGTGATTGTTTCATAAGATAGTCTACGGCATCGTCAACATCGCTCAACTCTCCCCTAAACACAGCTCGTTGTAGTTTTCCGGTGTGACGAGATAACGCTGATACTAACGCTTCTTCTAACAGTTCTACTGTCGACGTTACCGGGGTTAGACCTTCTTCTGTTAGAGGTACACCGTTTATTAACACCTATAAAAAGTTATACAACTCATAAACACCTCGACTAAACATATTTTTATAATTTTGTCCGTATCTATGTTATAGAATCTTTAAACGCTATTTTGACGCGATTAATCTGAAATTGTAAACATGTGTATATGGCCCATAGCAATGCAATAAAATATAATAAATTATATTCACAATTCGGTCTTTAATCTTGTTTCAGAAATCGTTACATAAAATAAATAAATAGAAATATTTCGGTCAAATCCACAAATTGTAATATTATTACAAATCTACATGACTTTTGGTTGTAAATAAAATAAGTAACAAATAATATAATATGCTCGGAGAGCCATTGGATACAAGCGGCAATATGACCGGGCGTAGTGGCGTTCTATGGGAGAGGTCTATGTCAAAACAGTGGACGGAGAAAGGCTGATGGATGAATGATCTAATACCTAGGCAATATTGTACAATTAAAAAAATTTAAAAAGTGCCAGTTTTCATGCAAATTCTTCCACATACCTGAGGATACTTATTATTGCCTATTTTCGTAACAAATTCTTCAGACAATTGTCTGCCAAAGTTATACTCGGAATCCTCAGACACAATCTCGTCTACGCTGGCACCAAAACTTGTATATTTACTCAGTTGTTTCTTTACTAACTCTATGTTTAATTTCTCATCTTCAGCAGGATGTAAAAGCTAAAACAAATAATTAGTTTAAAATTAAGTCATAAATTAAGTATGTAAATAAATGAATAACATTCCTAAAAATATTTTAACGAATTCTTAAGTTGACTATATACTCTGTCTTGCACTATTTTAGAATAATTTTATTTAAGGGCCTACATCAATATTATCGTATATCATCGCCGACACGTACATATTAACACAGCCAGTAGGCACAGAAAATGAAGAATTAGGGATACTTTTCCTATTTACTCAAAATCTACTAAATATATTTTAATTCTGACTAGCTGATGCCCGCTACTCCGTACGCGTGGAATTTTAAATTCCCATATATTTTGTCACCGTATAAACCTTCCCTGGACTTTCACGAATATTTCAAGACCAAAATCACCAAAATCGGCCCAGCCGTTCTCGAGTTTTAGCGAGACTAACGAACAGCAATTGATTTTTATATATAAGATTTACGTGTTTCTATATATAATAGTTACTTATGTTTTTAAAGTTATTTCATTAGTTAATACGCGATAATAGACCGACAAATGAAAAAAATAAAAAATTAGAGAGGTTGTTTTGCTAAGATTTTCTATCGAGAAAACTTTTTTCAATCGCGTTTCTGAGTTTATGCGATCCTAGATTATATATTGAAAAAACATATACTTAAAAATCAGAGCTCTAGCCATTCAATCTAAAGAAAAAATGAAAACTTCGTACGTTGAAAAATGCACGAAGCTATTTTGGTATCCTCTTAATGAAATAATATACATAATATTTTTATTTGTCATGCTCTTCACTCGAAGTCAGTCTTAAGTCTTTTGTCATGGATACCAAATTAGATAATAATATGCAACATATACTATTATATTTTACAAAACACTAGCTTTTGCCCGTAGCTTTGTACGCCTGGAATTTTGAAACCAAACCTAAACTCATATTTTGTATGAGTTGTTTAGGTAAGCTGTTCTCTTGAACTATTCTAAAAAACTATCTGTTAAAAAAGACCGCATCAAAATTCATTGCGTGGTTTTAAAGATATAAAGTCACATACTTACAAAAATATCGAGTTTGTTAAGTAAGTATAGATGAGATAAATAATATACCTGCGTTAAGAAGTAGTAGGCCTCTTTATTCGAGTTCTTTTCTTGAGCGACATAGTTAAAGGCGGACCTAATAGCAGCTTCCAGTTGTGGGTTTTCTTTACTAGGTGCTAAAACTAAACCGACTCGTACTGGCGTGGCATGCTTCAGTAATGTTTCACCCAGTTTCAGTGGCGGACCGGACTCAACTGATGTTGGGTCCACTATTATTACCTGATACAAATTTAAAGATTAAAAACGAGTCCAGTATTAACCTCAGGATTAGTCATTGTAAGCATATTTCCATTAAAATATTTTTTTTCGATGACTAGTTCGAGAGTTGAGACCTCGACTCGCCAATCGTAAGGTAGGACGACCCCTGCTAGATGGACCAACGACTCAAAGAAGGTTGCTGTATGGGACTGGATGGGGCAGGCGGAAGACCGTGTATTATGGCGCGTATTGGGAGAAGCCTACGCCCAGCAGTGGACAATAGTAGGCTGATTTAATTGATATTTTTTAAATTACATTACAATGACTAGGTTGAATTTCAACACGTCGCATAACTGATCGCTTGACTGTATGCTCTCTTACTATTCTGTACTATTCATCTAATATGTGCCCTTTTGTTTAAATGTAAATGAGTTAGATTGTATGGCTATTTCTTTAAACGCCCAGCCCAGCCAATCCCGCTATATTTTCAAGTCTAGGGCTGAGTCGATAAAAGTCGCTACATGAAAAAAAAACTTACATAATTATAAATATTTCGTCTCAAGTTCCTAAGCATCCCAGGATATGTGGGCCTGAGTAACTCCATGTAAGAAGAAGGCCACCGTCGGTAACGATCGTCAGTCTCCAAATCATTGAGCCAAGTGATAGAACTGTCGCGGATATCCAGGCCGTACTCCTCCCAAGTATAAGACTCACCCAGCTCCAATGACATTAAGCTGTTGATCAACTTTTTGGATAACCCTGCAAAATTTGGAGGGATAAATAGGGCTACTATCACCTAAATTGCCGAAACCAGATAAGAATGGATTAATCGCAAATTAGAAAAAAAAATTTAAGACAAAAGTAAACATGTTTCTATTTGTTTTAGCGAACAAAAAATGTAGAAGATTCCTCTCTTTTTAAAAACCCTGATCGAACTCTTTATAAAAACCGGATAGATGGCACCTTGGGTAAAAGAGTCATAGTTGTTTCAAATAATCGAATTAAAACGTTTTTGTATTGTTCAACCTTGATAATAAACCGCTGAATTATGCATATTAGATTGTTTGAGTAACATTTAATTTTTTAAATGTATAACACTAGTAATTAATAGACGTGCCAAAGTCAGAATTAGTATATAATATGAAAGTAATTTACAAGCCACGAAATATAGTAATGGTACCTCATAAACTTTAGTTCATCTACATACACTCATCATAATTATAACTATAATAATTAAGCTTCTAATTTACATATATTTATAACAGCATCTAAGGTAATATGTATTTCTTTATGTATATTGTATTGTTCTACGTCAAAAGCCAGAAATCAATCCATAAAATATATCATTTTTCTTACCAAGTGCATGCAAAGCATTCATAGGTCCAATATCTTCCTTGAGCGCCGTCAACAGAGCCATCACGTCCACTTCCTCCGCGTCATATTGTGCACCAGATACAAGCAGCAAAGGTTCCGCAGGTCGGAGCCCCAGTGAAGAAGACCAGATATCTTGATTATAGAGTACTTCCTCACGGAATGTTCGAGGAACATTGACGTGAATCAATGACTTGGTCTGGAACAACAAGAAAAATGAATAAAATTGATTCAGTAAACATTAAAAAGACCTAGCACACAGTAATTTTAATTTATAATTCGTCATCTCTTTATCGTCATTGACGCGCCTCGTGATCGAGTTGATCATGTAACGAACTGCGTTCACGAGGTCGCGGGTTCGATTCCCGCTTGGGATAATCATTTGAGAGATATTTATAATTCTCATACAAATGTTCTGCAGTTAACACCCAGAGATTAACTATGTATAATATGTATTTACAAAACAAAAGTCGTTTATGAAGTCTATCCGTACCTATTCTGGTACCCATAACACAAGCTTAGAATTTACACATGGGAAATTTCACCAAACGTCTTCTGGTCCCGAATTAAGCTACATCTTAATTCCGGACCAGAAGACGTTTTGTGAAATTTTCATGAAAGAATATTTGTGACCAGAATCATAAAACATCAGACAGCCTGTTGGTTAATGCAGGAAAACTTAATGATTGAACATGAAGATATTATTGGCATAACTTTAAATTTATTTAGTGTATCTATTACTACAGAAGAAAACTACCCATACAGGTGCAGATATACATATGGCACCATCAACTATTTTAATCTTGTAACCTTGTCCTCCTAAGAGATAGCTACAAATTTATCAGTATAACATTAACTACATAGCCACATTTATTATTTAGACGACGGATTTATTGACACGACCCTGACCTACAGGGTCACAATAAATAATCTGATATAATCGTTAGAACATTGGCATTTCCACTTCGGGACAAATTCGGATAAAAAAATATGTACTCGTTAAAATATTTTTGTACCTACATATTTTCAAAAGTTCAATCAATACATAAAAATATTTTACTGGGTAATATTACCACGAATAGCCCCTGGAACTATAAAAACATATTTTGGCATTTTGCTACATTTTTACTCTAATTAGTTTAACATCAGTATTGTGTTGATTACCTTACCTGCATGGGAAAATTTTGTGCAATAGAAGTGAGGACTTTGAGTGATTCATCACCACCAGCATCGTTAGCGTCGACCACAGCGACCGCAGCCTGCATGCTCAGAGCTTGCATCTGCCACACTTTTAACGGCGCCAACTCCTCGCTCGACTCCGATAAATGACGACGGAATTTTTCCAGAGGTGAACGCAGTCCGGGAAATAGGTTTCTGTAAAACACAAACATTACAGTGGATGATTAAACAAAAACCTTCAAAAAATTCTGAGTTCGAAACTTTTGTGACAAATCTTTAATTCTTCTAAGGCCTTCTTCTATGTACATTGTTGGACATGTGTCTCTTCTAAAACAGAAGCTTATTCAGTCTACTTTATTTATTTGACGAGGAGAAACCACCACAATATTGGGGTATCACTTATACATTAAGTAAACTCTTGTTACAGAAACCCCTGTACTTGACTATGTTGTGAAGATGAAACTTACTTAAGTCTTCCGAAATTGAAACCATCTATTTGATTTTGAGGATCATTCTCATCTTCCTCTTCTGATGGTGCGCTGGAGTCTTTCTCCTCAGATTCCTTAGGTGTTGAGTCATCTTGACTTTTATATTCAGTGCTCTTTAATTGTAACTCTACTCCATAACCTGACAGACGTAATTTGGGTTTCCCACGAGGCTGTAATTATATTTTTTCATTAATCCTATTATTATTTCATTAGGTCCTAATATTTAAAGGTGGTGAACTATGATTAATAAAATTTTGCCAGTCATAGGGATTGCACTGGCTGCCTTCCGATGTTAGCGTATGGGTCGCGCGACTCGTTTTGATTTTTACTGAAAATACCGTTCGATTCTTAAATGCGCCGCGCGACAGACGCGTTGTATAAAAATTGGTCAAGTGCGAGTCGGACTCGCGCACGAAGGGTTTCGTACCATTATCTATGCAACATAAGGCAACGTTATTAGTATCGAGCAAGAAACGGTAAAAAAATCATGTTTGTTGTATGGGAGCCCCCCTTAAATATTTATTTTATTTTTAGTATTTGTTGTTATAGCGGCAATAGAAATACATCATCTGTGAAAATTTCAACTGTCTAGCTATCACCGTTCTTGAGATACAGCCTGGTGACAGACGGATGGACGGACGGACGGACAGTGAAGTCTCAGTAATAGGGTCCCGTTTTTACCCTTTGGGTACGATACCCTAAAAATTGAATGTGGTTAAATGAAAAAGTGGGGCACTCAACACATAACGAAACAGGGCTCGTCTAAGACAAGCTACACAACTTATCCAAAAAGATTTCTGTGAATATGCGACATACATGTAAGTGATACAAACAAATAAGATGTTCTATACTAATATGTACTTCAAAATACAAGCTGATATAAACATAAATTGACTTTCAAGGCTTACCTTTACATTCCATCTGACAACGTAGTTGATCACACCCTTGTCTGCATATGCTGCAAGTATCTTGTGCTTGCTGGTAAAGTCTTTCATACCTAGCTCTCCATATAATATAGCTGTAAGGCTTTTATTGTCACTACTTGGATATGAATGGTCCAGCAGATATGTCTCTAACTTATGCTCCCCCTAAAACACATGGTAGATTGTAGTCAATCTAGTCTTTATATAGATATATGCTTCCTGAAGGGACATAGCATTATCATCATACTGTCACCCTTTTTCCCATGAGTAGGCAGAGAATACAGAGTGCCATCTATAACAATTTAAGCACTTTCAGAAAATCATGGATATATTTGCAAAACCATTCCTTTATTTCTAACAATAAAAGGTTATTTTGAGTCACTGGTATTAAATTACACAAATCACCCATCATTTACAAATAAATTAGAGACTCCTGGCTATATTAATTTCCATAACTTAGCATAATATATATTGTAATAACATACCACATCATATAAATTGTATGATTTCAGAATATCCTTCAATGCATCATTATCACATATTTGTTTAGAAGCTATTGACACAAATGTATCACATTGGACATCTTTGGCACCACTCTGTGTGGCAATTTGATCAAACATTCTAACAGCGGGAGATGTCAGGTGCATGGATAGAGCAAGTTTTGCCATTCGCAGCTGTGCTGGAGCCAACAATGAACTAGCAACACCAATGCAAGCATCATATACTTGCTTATCAGTCTCTGAAAAAATAAATACAGTTTAAGAATATTGGGTGAAATGAAAAATAAAGCAATGAAACACAAAAAAAAATCGAATATTTTTTTGCCAGGTGTAATTAGTAAAACCTTCAAATATTAGAATTATAGGTATGGCATTACTTAATTTCTAGATATACATCTAGAAATTAAATTCAAGGGCATGAGAGCCATTATTATAGCTATATTGTTTTAAAAAGTTTAAAAACAATTAAATATTTATGGTATGGAGGTATATCACATAAAGAAGGCTTTAAATAATTAAATTATTCTTATTAGACAACAGCAATGTGATTCCACTTCACTGAAAAAAGGCATAAATCTATTATTTAAATGTAAATACTAAGAAATCTCTAGAAGCAGCTACTTTGAGCATATGCCTCAGCTGCAATGCTAAAAGGTGATCAAATCAATCAATAAATCAATTGATTTCCATCACCATGTGAAGGACTATGAACATTATTTAATAAATTACTATATTAACATAAAAATTACTTTATGAACATTATTTTTTTCAATATTTACTTACCTAGTGAGTCAAGACTAGACTTCAAGGAATTTATACCATCTAAAAACGACCAGAATAGGTCTGTACTTTCGCTTGCAAGATACTCGGCTAACTCTAAAACAATTGGTGTAGCTTCCCATTTTGCACTAACAAACGTTGTCACTGACTTAGACTTTTTATCTTCTCTTTTACCCGTTTCATTACTTGAAACTAATGAAACAGCAACGTACACTAAAATAACTAAAGATATCCTAAAACCGGTGGATTTCATCTTTGCAGTTTTGATATTATTTACTAGTCATCAAATTGTTTCACATTTACACCAAGCTTGCTATATAATCATGCTTTTCCAAGTAGGTTTACGTTAATTTAATGACGATTAGATATATTTATGTTATAAAACTTATTCAACCATCATCTTATTCTAGTATTTTACTTTTGCAATCGTCGAACAAAACAACACATTTCATTTTCGACAACCACCAATGACAGCTGAACAACGCATTTGTAATTTTTTCGGTGGTTTCCAGTGTCGCCAACTGTTTGAAAACTTTCCCCCTAAAGCAATTTCAAAAACCACTAAATACAAAACAAAACTCCCTAACGACGGACCAAGTATTTATTCATTACAATAAAAGTAGGTAAATAAATAAATAAAAACAATAAATAATTAGTTAATCTAAATCTCATTCTTTACCTAGTTGTATTTAAATCTTGATAATAGTTTCACATTTTCGAAATATATAAGTAGAATCTGCGTATTTCGACCTATCAAACAGTAATTTTAACACGCTTTTATAAGTTTGGTATGTATCTATCAATGTATTAATCTGTGTAACGGCATCTTTGAAAACGATTTTCAGCCACTTCCAGTAGACGGATTGATCTGAAATTTTGCACACCTAACAAGAACCGATGACCATGCAATAATTTAAAAGAATAATCCCAATTCCTTGATCAGAATTACTAGAATAGCATGTTGAAGTGTCACTATGACCACACTTGTATTTTTAATTATACACGTAATAGTATATGAGTAGACTCACCAAGATTATTGTGTTTCTACGTATGCCTTTCATATAAAATCAGATAATTTCACATAAAAACGCTTTGTATATAGAATCAGTGAAAAATATCATAATTGTTTACTTGTGTTTACTCTTGTGTTTACTACGATTGTGATAACATGTGACAACAGAAACTTATGTCTCTGACAACATAAACTGTCAACGTTTTGTAAGTAGGTAGCATAGAATTGAGTATTGATGACAATGCAATCATTTAAAAAATATTCAGGATATTTAAGCGTGTTATTTAGTTTTTAAACTATGTAGATTATTTTAACAGTATTTTTTGTAGTACGTAGAAAATTAAAAAAAAAAACCTTTAAAATTTTATCCCTAAAAATATCCCCAAAAGATTTCACCCCCTAAGAAAATCCCTATATAGATTTTTCCCCCTAAATTTGGGGGGAAAACCCCGGAGTTGGCTTCACTGGTGGTATCACAGTCCAACATTTGTCTATGGTCCAAAACTATACCTGGTGCTCAAGTCCACTATTTTGGAACAATTGTCATACCGGCACAATACCGGCACGATACCGTTGCAATTGAAGTCAAATATCCGTAGTCTGCTATATGCCGTCATAACGGTCTTTCAATGGTAATAGAATTGTCGATCTCTTTTATCTATGCATTGAATTTTCGGTCTCTTTTATCTATGGATTGTGTTAGAATGGTATGTATGTGTTGCCGTTTTTAAAAAATGCGTTAGTTGAAGTGATTTTCGAAAAACTACTAATAAATTTAAACATTTAATCATGCTAGACTTCGTTTAAATATATTTGTACATACTATTTATTAGTATAAAAAGCAATGTGAAGTTTAGGAGATTAGTAAATTGCAATAAATTACAAAGAACAATTTCTAATATTTCTATCTATCTATTTTTTATTTATGGCAATCTGTCGACACAGGACAATTTAAAAATATTACTGTCAAATTCAAAATAGCAGACTACCGAAACACCGTTGAAATACCCGACTCAGGGCCCTGGGCCCTGGGCCCTGAGTCGGGTATTTCAACGGTGTCACAACTGTACCATTATTGTACCATTATGGTGCAATAGTAAAGTTTTTGGTAGTCTACTAATAATGTGTCGTCATAACGACTTCATCATTGTCTTACAATTGTCAAAGTGACATAAATTGCTAGTCTCGTACACAACTGCTTCACAATTGCAATTCAATGACTGAAATGTTTCGGTAGTCTGCTATTTTGAATTTGACAGTAATATTTTTAAATTGTCCTGTGTCGACAGATTGCCATAAATAAAAAATAGATAGATAGAAATATTAGAAATTGTTCTTTGTAATTTATTGCAATTTACTAATCTCCTAAACTTCACATTGCTTTTTATACTAATAAATAGTATGTACAAATATATTTCAACGAAGTCTAGCATGATTAAATGTTTAAATTTATTAGTAGTTTTTCGAAAATCACTTCAACTAACGCATTTTTTAAAAACGGCAACACATACATACCATTCTAACACAATCCATAGATAAAAGAGACCGAAAATTCAATGCATAGATAAAAGAGATCGACAATTCTATTACCATTGAAAGACCGTTATGACGGCATATAGCAGACTACGGATATTTGACTTCAATTGCAACGGTATCGTGCCGGTATTGTGCCGGTATGACAATTGTTCCAAAATAGTGGACTTGAGCACCTGTAGTTGGAACATTCAACGTTATGCAATAATTCCATTTACCGCTTAATGCGACGTAGTTCTCTAAGTAATCTGTGCTTAATGCGCTCTTGTGCTTTAACATTGCTTTAATTAGAAAACTAGGAGTCTTGACTCAAAAAAAAAGAAAAAAGAATAGATTTTTTTTTGGTCTATGGCCGCAACTTACAAGTGTCATTAATGTCAAATCAAATATGTCATCAATGCTTCATCAATGTCATCGTCATATGTCATTGTCATATCTGTCATCTAAGGTTACCCACTTAGACCCACTATTTAACGACTGCATAATAAAATATCCCATTTATTTTATAGTTTACTTAAATCCAGATGGAATAATCTATTGGAATTATCAATTAAGGGTATGTTTCGTTGTTTTCAAGCTAAAATAATAAAACTATTTTGGGAATTGTACAATGAGATCTAAAAATGATCTAAAAATGACCTACCTACATGTTATGCCAACTTTGTTCTACTGCGATATGATTATTATCATAATTGATTCACTATAAACATATTGCCAAATTCCTTATTGTTGTATTTACTACAAATACTTTGTGTACTTGGTGTGAATGAATTCATTATCAGCGATTTGTAATGGAAAAGCAAGGCAATAAGTGTATTTGATTCTGCATTATATCCTCAGATATACAGCACTACTATGCAGTTTACGTCCGAAGAGGCTTATGCTCGGCTTATTAGCCATCATATGACTGTACCCCAAAGAATCAAGGTAATTCTGAATACAATTTTAGATGGATTTAATCAAATAATGTGCCTGTTTTCCTAGAAGTCTGCTAATGTATAATTGCAATAAAAATGTATAATAATACCTTGAATTCTTTGTTTGTCAATAAGTTTTTATATGACAATTTTCATTTGAAATAGGAGAACAGTTTATATTTTTAAAAAATAATCCATATTTCATAAAATGTATACTTTACAGGCTACTGGTGATATAGTGGATGAGGACAATCCCAATGGAGTTGTGGGTGGTTGGGACTATGCTAATGAGAAGTTTGATATGAAGGTTCCTGAGAGAATTCTCGTGGTTGGACAAGATCAACATGTTGGTAAGTTGTTGTAATATTAGTGGTTATAGACCAAGATCCTAGTAGTGAAAAACTTTATCTTCATGCGATGAAATGTATTGTATAAAGATCAGGGGCGTGCGCTCCATAAAGGCAGAAAAGCACTGCTTTACTTGCCATTCACAGATATTTTAATAAAACGTTCGTATGTTTTAGATGACTTTATTCATTTATTTACTATTAATTAAACAAAATATTATAACTTAAAAACGCCTAATAATTCATAAATAGCACCAATATGTGCTTGCAAATTGGTGCTTTTTGCCAGGCGTTTGGCGAAGGAATAATAAATAAATATTTTGGACATTTCACACAACGTCCTCTGGTCCCAAAGTAAGCTATATTTCTATGCTTGTATTATGGGTACCAGATACGGATATAATACATAAACTACTTTTCTTTTGTAAATACATACTTATAATACATAGAAAACACCCAGATGCAGAACAAACATTTGTATGACAAGTATAAACATCACACAAATGATTGTCCTGACCGGGAATCGAACCCGAGACCTCGTGATCGCCAGTCTGTTATATAAACCACTAGACCACGAGGCCCGTCATAATAATATTGGTCACACGGACGAAAGTAAGCCCGACACCGCCCGCCTGCCATGAGTTCATATGTGTGTAGAAATTTTGGTGTCCGTGCACAGTTTACAAACGCACACAGGCTTGCATATTGAAGACGCCTTGTACCGTAACTCCTGCCGCATGCTTTGGCGATCGGATGTTTCCGCGAGTATTCGGCGTTCATTCGTTGCCTTCGGATTATCCGAATAAAAATAAAATGTCGGAAGTCTAATAAATCACGTATGCATTTTTGTTTAGTAAGGTTTTATCTATTATATTAGCAGAAATATTTTGGTTCGACGGAGGCCATTTTATTTTTTCGTGTGATTCATTGAACTGTTTAATATTGAGTTTCTATAATTTAATAATAGGCTAGTTGCCTAAATTTCTTTGATTGCTAATTAATATACCTTAGTATCCATTATACATGGGAAAAATATATTTTTTAGAAAATATATCGATTTTCAATTTGTATTTCGCATTTAAAGAAATGAAATTTAATTTCCTCCGAAAATGCTCAAAACTGTCATGGCGTCGTGTGTGACGTCAACCAGTGCGAAACACAGCTGTACGTGTATGGCGATTGGTGATATTTCGTGATAAAAAATGAATCCGTCGTATTATAAGTACTGCATGGTGCCCCAGTGTAAAAGCACAAGCATTAAAACGCCAAACAAATTATTTATATTTGTCCCAAGCAAAGTAGAAGTACGGAAAAAGTGGCTAACACATGCAAGGCGAAGTGATGCAAATTGTTTATCCCCAATTTCAAGAATGTATTTTTGTTTATATTTTGCTTTGCATTTCTTCTAACCTTAAAATATTATGTCAAAACTGTAGTTAGATCAATCAATAAATAACACATTATAGATAACAATACTGAAAAATTGGGGGTTTAACTTATAATGATTATATTACACTCATGTATACTTACGATTACATCAAAGTTTTAACATTGCGGAATTCCGATGAGCAAAAGTCGCTGTTTGATGCGAAAAACTTGCCAAGCATAATAACGTCAATTCTGGGCAAGTTATTGCTGTTTCCTTTCAAAAATCCAGATTCCATGATGTTCTCTTTCTATATAATGCTGAATAACTAAATTAAACATAAGATAAAACCGTGAAACAATTACTGACGCTCATATCTACGAAAATTCCAACAACAACAATGGTGTTTTACACTGGATGACGTAACGCTTCCTGATTGGTGTTCAATGTCACGTGACGTAATGCTTAAATTTCCTTATCTTGTTTCGTGAAAATATCAACAATCTTTTAATATTTCATTGAATTAATTTATTTTTCTTTATCTAAATACAGAAATAAAATTTAAGACCATTTAATCCATTCTATTTGTTCTTAGTGGATACAAGCCTATTCTATGGATTTTCGTTTGTTGATTTTAAAATGTTATTTGATTGTGAAATGTGTGTTGATAGTGTGTGTTTGTTAAAAATTAAAAATAACAAGTTCTCACAATTGTCATTCAGTGAAAAGATTCTGTGTACCCGTGTTACGACAACTAAGCCAGCAAAAAGGTAATGTAACTCGAAAATTTCATGTTAAAAGTTATGAAACGTATGTACATACGTACATGTACGTATGTATGTACGTACGTAGTTATTGTTTAGTAATTCTAGTACAGTGTGGACTGATTCGGGATATTCAGATTTACATTTGTTCTGTTGGCATGGTTTCCGACTTAGAGATCCGTCGCGTGGCTATGCTAAAAATCTATAAAAGAAAAAGTTTTTGTGACTGAGTACTGCTCCGCATACCTAGTGTCATATTCCTGTGCACGCCACTGATAAAGATAGTCTTTTGCACATACTATCACTATAAAAATACACACAACTACACAATGTGAACCTAAATGACGAGAATGCAAGCCAATTTAAAACAAACTTGCATTGATCAGTTTCTTAAAACATCCTATTATCAATCAAATTATGGTGGAAAAGTGAATGTGCCGCAAGTGGGACTTGAACCCACGACCTCGGAATACCGTTCCGAAGCTCTTCCAACTGAGCTTATTGCGGTCTACTTGCAACACCTTCAAATTAGCCACCATTTATATATTTTTACGTACACCGCCATCTATCAAGATTGGTTTACACCATCTCGACCAACACTTGAGTATTCTTTCCAGAATACGAATGGTTGAAATAATGACGCGACGTTCATTATTAATTTATTGATTTTTGCATTTGACATGCTATGCCTTTTACTTAATAAATCAAATTATGGTGGAAAAGTGCGGCACATTCACTTTTCCACCATAATTTGATTTATTAAGTAAAAGGCATAGCATGTCAAATGCAAAAATCAATAAATTAATCCTATTATCAATTCTAATTATGTTGATATAGATGAAAAACAATTTCTGTGTAATTTGCTGGCTTTTTCCCGTTGTAAAATGGTTGCCCTACATAGTAGAAGTGCAATTAGTGATCACCACTTAAGAACCATTCACCTCAATGGTTGCCTGTTTGTCAATGGTAGTGACTTGCCCTGCTTATAAAAATCTTACATACTTACACATGTTCTTGTACAAAAAAATTAATAAGGGTTTTTTTTATTTATTTTATTTATTTAAAAGATTCTACACCAGGAAACCATAGTTAATACAGACATAAGAAAAGTAGTGTAGGGATCCACATATTTCTAAAAGAAATCTCTACCTGTAGACCCGCGAGAGGAGATTGTGAAAAAAAGATTGACCATGGGTGTGTAGTGTAGGGTGACAGAGATATGGTGAACTATTTAAGTTAAAATAAATTTATACTAAATACATAAACATACATAGATCCTTAACAAGCCTACATAATATATACAATAAATACACAGTACATAAATATATATATCGACCAATAATAATAATACATAAAACATACATTTACAATACATACAAACCTATAACAGCACATAATATAAACATACTAGGTGAACAACACAATACGATGACACAATTACGAGATTGTTGATAAGTAATGTTGACGGGTCTTCAGTTTGGATGTAGAAACGGAACGGGCCTCTCTAATATGGGACTGTAGTTTTATTCCATATTTTATTACAAAACATATTGAATTTTAGCAGACATGTAAAGAAAGGCTATATATGTATATACAAATTTAAAAAATAATATATCTTTTCTCCATTTACTGTTGGACACAAGCCTTTGTGGCTACTGTTGGGCACTGGCCTTTTGTATCCACTGTATATAGACCTCTTGCATCTATTGTTGTATATAGGCACATACTATTGAAGATAGTTTTCTTGCATCTACTGCTAACCTTAGACTTCCATCTACTGTTGGACACAGGCTTCTTGCATCTACTATTGGACACAGGCTTCTTGCATCTATTGTTGGACACAGGCTTCTTGCATCTACTATTGGACACAGGCTTCTTGCATCTATTGTTGGACATAGGCCTCTTGCATCTTCTGTTAGATGTAGGCTTCTTGCATCTACTGTTAGATGTAGGCGTCTTGCATCTATAGTTAGATGTAGGCGTCTTGCATCTATAGTTAGACATAGACCTTTTTCTGGCATCTGTTAAAAACAGGCCTTCTACATATGCTGTTAGATTTCATTTCATTTCATTTATCCTTTATTGTACACTCATACAAGTAAGGCAACATAAACAATATTGTTACAAACGTGCACAAAGGCGAGCTTAACTCATATTGAGTTTTCTACCAGCAAACCCTTGAGTGTATGGAGAAATGGTATATTATAGATTTATGCTGTTAGATTTGTTATTATTATTATTATTTATTATTATTATTTGTACTATTAGACATAGGCATCCCCAAATTCTGTTTCGGACTGTATAGTGCGTGGCTCTGTGCCGCCTGCGGTGACTCATCGTAAGCGTAATGAAGTCGTCGTCATTCAACCTGATTGGATTGCCCAACATTTTGTCGTCTAATGAAGTTATTATTGACTACTTTTCGATGCCATTATTATTTAAACAAACCTCGTGGCGTAGTGCCTTCTATGCATGTCCGTATCGTGCGTTTTCGACGAAATATGTGACGAATATAGATAGGTTATTTATTGCCATATCTAACCAGATAATTTAATCTAAGCTTTGTAAAGTAATAATTTTCTCAGTCACAAACTTAAACTAGTGAAGATAGGATGGCTGATTTGTCGAACAGCATTAATATGTTTTCAATGTATTACTTATCACAGGTACTAAAGCACCGCCAAGAGAAATTCAACTTGACAATGCAGTGCTCCCAACCGACCCTGGTATGATCAGAGTGAGCACTCCGCCGCGGGTGATTACTCTCGATCAACACTATTTCCCTTCAGCTGACGACTTTCCGCCCGTTGTACAAAGTCATTCACCGCCAAGGAATACGAGATCATACCGATCACAGGGCGATGGAGCGCGCTCAATCACTCCTCGTCCTGACAACTTCAATGACTCCACTATTACTGAATCGCGTTTGGTACTGAGGTAAGTCATTATATCTCCTCAATGACGAATTTGTTGTTATTGTAGTTTATTAACACGCACGGAAGTCCGAATCATATTTAGAAAGAAAGAAAATAAATTTATTAGCGACAGAAAATACACACAAAAAGAGTAAAAAGATAAAAAATATTAACAGAAAAAACAAAATAAAAATTATTACATGTAGAAATGATAACCAAAAATTTTAGTATATTTAGCATAATACTGGTTAGAACCAACGCTGGTCTTCCGCTGGGCCGCTTAGTGACGTCACAGACTACAAGGAAGGCATAAGTTTACTTTATGTACCTACATATATAAAAATAAAATAAGAGAACATGAAACAAAATAAAAACAAAGCATTAGTAAATAGGAAAATATAAGTATACAAAATAAATATTATATGAATAGTGCGCTAAACAAGGAAATAAAAGCAAAACATAACAAAAGATAGAAAAAAACAAGCAATAAAATAGGCAAAAAAAATTTTTAATTAAACTGGTAATAGCTAGCATTTTTGTGTCGAAATGTGATTCGAGATAGTATATTGAATAGGTACTATTATATTGCAAGACTGTTGTTTAAAAGTATAGTTTTATAGCTGCCCCGGCAAACGTTGTTTTGCCATACAATTCTGTATAAAATAAAATTTCATCAAAATCGGTCCAGCCAATTTGTAGCCTATGTGTTATTCTGATGTATAAGCTATATTGTGGTAAAGTTTCATTCAAATCCATTCAGTAGTTTTTACGTGAAAGAGTAACAAACATCCATACATACATCCATACTTACAAACTTTCGCCTTTATAATAGTAGTAGGATTATTATTTAATGCATCACTCAAGCCAATAGGGATGTTGACTCATGTTACAAATTCATGTAAAGTTATGTTTTATAGATTGAAGACAGTATTTTGATACCTAAAATATCGTTTTGAGAATTTAATATATTGTTAAAATGAAATAAAAATGAACTTAAATTGCATTATTTTGTACACATTAGCACGTTACTGCGAACACCAATCGGGCGCGGTGAAGTAGATAGCCAAAATAACCAAGGATGTGGGAATTGAAATCAATATCAGCGGTGAATATATCGAAGAAAAGTATCGATATGTGGATATGTCGTTCAAATTTTCAACTAAATTGTAAACAACTTAAGAAAAAGCTGGAAGTTCTCGAAACGCCGTAACCTTTTGTTTTTATGTATGTTTCCCCATTTCTTGAACACACTTAGACCAATTTGGAAAATTCATCAATTCTCTGTCATTTTATAAACATTTATCAATAAAAATTGGATTATATTTTACACAACGCCCTTGGGTCCCAAATTAAGGTATACTTTCTTGCTTTTGTTATGGGTAGGTACCAGAATTCGGTTATATTGCTAGTTTTCCAATTGCATGCAGAGCATAATGCGACTCAGTGCCGCACAATGCTGAACAATGCTGACGCCTAATTGGAACATAAATTAGTTTTCAAATGCACCAGCAGAGTGCGCTAAGTTCAGTGTTGAAAAAAAAATACTAAAATAAAATTGTATTCACATTAAGAGTGTGGAATATAAAAAAAGTCATTGTTTGTACCTTCATCCATACTTATATATTTTTTTTAACACAGCTTGAATTAACTTTGATTATTTCCAGAAAACTCCGACGAAACGAAAGCCTTAAAAATTTTTTTTACAATAAATAATATTACTAACGATAATATATAAATAAAATTTCAATCAATGCCAATTTAAAGAAAAAATACTTGTTAATTTTCTGTCGCTGAAGTTGGTATTGATTGCACGCATCACTTTTGAGAGTGCTCGATTGTGCGAAGCGCTGCTGTAGTTGGAACACTCAACGTTGAGCATTGTGCCGCATAAAGACAGTAAAAGAAAGAAAGAAAGAAAGATTTTTTGTTGCCAAACACAGACATACACAAAAAAAAAATATTAAATGATATTTTATAAATAATGCGCAAGCACAGTGCGCTAGTTTGAATCCTGTTGGCAACAATAGGTCCCCATTTCAGCATAATGTCAAGTCTCAAGGACTTGACGCTGATTTTCAACTGGGGCCTTCGGATGTTGTCACGGATGCCACAGCCGATTAACATAATTTTAATTAGATATCTGCATGGTTAATAAAATAGGTACTTTTACACATAATGTCATCACTTTTAAGAAACTTAAAAATGTAAGAGTATTTATAAGTATTAAAAACCGAAGTATATAATTTATATAAAAACAATAATAAATAAATATTAATACTTATAATAATGTTAGAATATAATTTAAAACTAAGTAGGTATTATACATTTAAAGTAAATCGAAATGTAAATAGAATCTTATTCTAGTATGTAATATTTTCTAAACAAAGCAATATCTACAAATCTTATTCTGTGCTACAAATATATATTTTATCTAATTCATTAACAAAACTGTATACCATATCTACCTATATTTCTAGAAACAAAAAAGCTATAAATATCTATCTATATAAAAATGAAACCCGTTTTCCGTTGTCACGACATAGCATGAAATCGGCTTGACCGATTTGGCTGACATTTTTTGTGTGTATTCAAGGGGGTTTGAGGATGGTTTATTTCACAATTGGCTGACCGGTTTTGATGAAATTTTTTGTTGTTGATGTTAGAACATTTTACACAGAACGTGGGACAGGACAACGTCTGTCGGGTCCGCTATTTATGATATAAATCTTCTGTACGTGTGTTTGTCGTTGAACACCTCCTAAACGGCTGGACCGATTTTAATGAAATTTTTTGTTGTTGATTTTTACACAGAATTGTATGGCAAAACAACGTTTGCCGGGGCAGCTAGTAATATCTTTACTTCTTATAAAACAAAGTCGTAATTTTTGTATGTATGTCCCTATGTGAGCTTATATCTTCAAAAATACACAACGGTTCTTGATGCGGTTTTTTTTAATAGGTAGAATGGTTCAACAGGATGGCTTTTTTTGCATAATTTGTTGGGGTTTGCTGTATATTGAATGAGATATGATTAAATTTGCCGAGAGACTCGGACGCGCGTGAGCTATAAATGAAAACGCTGCCTTATCTATGTGAGGTACAACAAACTAATGAAAAAAAAAGTAAATAAAAGTAATAGACAGTGGCACCAATTCTACCGCGCCAAATACTCAACCCAAATTAGCCAAAACAAAACAATTACCAAAACGAAACCATCATGTAAATATCGAGTATTCATTAAATAAATTTTATAAATTACACAGTTTACATATCATAAAAGTTCAGTCAACACTGCCGAACAACATCACTGAGACCATTAATAACTACATATTTACGTTTTACTCGTAGTTAATTTTTGCTGACAGACTATGCAAACTCATATATATATAAAGCTTTGTCTAATATATAAAATTCACGTGTCACAGTGTTAGTTACCGTACTCCTCCGAAACGGCTTTACCGATTCTTCTCAAATTTTGCATACATATTCAGTAGGTCTGAGAATCGGCCAACATCTATTTTTAAAATTTTTTTTTTTTTAGTTAAGCAAAACAACGTTTGCCGGGTCAGCTAGTATTAATATATAAATTAAACGAAATTACGCTTTTCAGAGACCCCACCCCTCCAATGAGTAATGGCGAAGGTCTATCTACTGCCGAGGAGTTAGTGCATTTACGTCGTCAGATTGTGAAGTTGAACCGTCGCGTCATGTCAATAGAAGCCGAGCAACTGCAGCGACAACAAAAAGAGAAGATTGCTTACGCAATTGGCATAGCCTACTTGTTGATTAAAGTTATTGCTTGGCTTAATAGATCCTAAGCATCACTGACACCAGTGTCATTATATGTAAGATGAATTACTACCTATGTACTGATGCTATGAATTTGAATCATTTGTTAATCCAAAACTGAAGGAACATGCTATGTAATAATGTCACTTTCTATTTGTAGTAAAAGTGGAAAATGTTTATTACTCAATGAAGGTTATTTCTTAGTGTTTAGGTAACCCCTTTTTATACTTTTGTTTATTTCTGTGACTTGTACAGTGGATTATCAACTTTTGTTCTTGTGTTTCAACTATTTCCAATGAATTCTTGAGAAATGACTCAAAACTTCCTTTGGTGTATAGATGTATGAACTAGGTCAGACTTAATTTAAATAAATGATGTGAGTTCACACTTAAGTTTGTATTATTTAATAATTAATTTAGATATATTTTAAGTTATGTGAGTGACTTCCACATTGTCTGAAATAAAAATACAGTTGCAAGTTAACACTCAATATATTCCGAAAATCACTAAGAACATCAACACAGGCCACACATTCAAAAAATACGAATGGGGATAGTCAGACATAGTGTCGAGAGATCCACATGACGTCAAAAATTACGACTTATAATAATGCAGGTAATAAAATATCTAAACTTTTGGTGGTTATAAGTTGGTTATGTATTTGTTTGTTTTTCCTCATAAATGAATATTACTGAAAATAATGGTCCTCCTAGACGCTGTGCTAGCCATGCATTCTTAACTACAGCTAATTTCAAGGAATCAACAGCCAGACGAGCATTGAAATTTGAGTGTAAGGTCCGACCCATTCCTTCTAATATGATTAAATCCACTTCTCGAACTTTCATTTCTGTACTCAAACCTGCAAGAATTCATTTGAACATATTTAGAATTGGAAAAGATATTAAATAATAAGTAATGTCATACATAGAATCCCGACCCTTACCTACAGTAATAGTTCTAAAATCAAGACAAGGCCCTCTTTGCCCACTTGATCTTACTACTAAATCTCCTGTTGAGAGTGCTGCTGAGATTATAGGACAAATATGACTAGCTTTCTGCAATATTTCTTCAAGTTCTACATTGGTGACATCATTTAATGCTGGCCATTCATTAGCACATAATATGACTGATGTACCTCGAAGTAATAATGCTCTGACAAATGGCAAAATTCCAAGTATGATATCTACTCCACTGTTATCAACAAATACTGCAGCACAATGATGAACCGTTTTCTGAAAATATTATCTCCTTGATTATACGGGGTGAATGGCAAATAAAATGTGAAGTGATACAAATTATTCAAGTGGGTAGGTAAAAAAATTTCTTCCAGTTCCTTGTAGCATCTCCTTAGGATGCCCTAAGGAGATGCTACAAGGAACTGGAAGAAATTTAGTTAAGGAAGTGGATGAAAGTAATGACATTTTCTTACCTCTAATTTATCCAGCCATGTATCTAATCCATCATACAGCCATGGTCTTGTCTGGATTTTTTTTAAAGCTTCATATAGTCCACAGTCTAAAATGCTAGCAACAGCCTGGGCTCCCCAATCAAACATGTTGCCTAGACAAGTTCAACAGGTAATTAGTCTGATAAATTTATAACATAGGTGAAAACTGAATTTACTAACCGAGGGAAACTTGGTACCATATTTTTTTTATATAAAAAATAATTGTAGCATGTACAAAAAAGACCAGAGCCAAATTTTTAAACATTATTCCCATCAATGATATCACAAAAAATTTGAAATAACAGATATTTGTAAATTATTCTTACCAGCTAATACTCCCCGGCATAATTCTATCCATTTCTCTCTTTCAGTAGGCAATGCATCAATCTCAGCCAAGCGTGATCCTAGTGTAGCCATTGCAGTTTCATTTTCATATTTCTTTTGTTGCTTCCATAGATCAAAAAAACCCTGAGAACGAAGGCATGTTTCGTTGATGTCAAGAAGTAATCGTATAGTCAACTGCCCATGAGCACTAAAATTCAAAATATATTGTTAGTTGTCACTCTCCTCTGGAATGGTTAGATCTATATTCTTGTCAGAATTTTGTGTATATTTAACAAATGTAGTTTTGTGTCCCCCAACTGTTACAAGAATGGTGCTAACCAGAATTACATGCAAGTGAAACAGTGACAGTTAATAATGTAGAAATAAATTGCATATTACAGTGTATCAGAATGAAAATATAAAGGATAAATTTACATGAAAAAAATAAAAGAATTTAAAAGTGAAAAGAAATAAGACTTTAAAATGTTATTAGTGTTACTAATAAGCAATTTTTAGATAGCAGAATTTGCTTTTGATAAGGCCACCTATTGTATGTAAACATAATTTTATTGCATTCAATAAAATACTACTAATACTTACAGTGGATTTGTTTTCAATTCCTTCAGTGCTTCTACATAGCAAGTTTTAAATTTAAGTGCACGTATTTCTACAGTAGGATCCTCATTATTCAGTAGGGCAAAATTAACATATTTGTCTGCCAGTTTCTCACAAGTATTAAGCCAATATTCTCGAGCTTCTTCATCTGCTAGTAGGTCCAGTGTATCAGGATTATATTTATCAGGCTCAAGTAATATATGTGTAAGGCCAAAATGTTCCATCCTGTTGCTAATCAATCGACCAAACCGCGATACGTAGAAACCACACACTGTAGGAATAACATTTACTATTGTTTTAGCCCATTGTATTATTATATCATTATGCAAATAACTTTGTATTGTGAATCTTATCAAATTATTTATGTATACTATCTTGCTTGTCTGCAGAAGTAGACGTTAATTGAATCAAAGATTAGATAACAAAAGCAGATATCTTATAAAATATACCTAGGTTACAAAGTTGATTTTATAGACAAATTGCATTCCATAATGATCATAGCATTTTTTGTAACAATATCCGCGGTAATAAATAATTTAAAATATCTGTACTTTTTCATCCAAACTCTAAACCATTTCCTAAATATGTAGGGAGGAGGGGACACTTTGTACATGGAACTTGGCACATTTGAAGCGCCGCCCTCGAAATTTCGGCCCGTTTTGTCATGTAATAATGTGACGGCACTACGTTTTTCCTGTAGGTAGATTTATTGTATGGATAGAAACAAATTTATAGATTATTCCGTTAAGTACAAAATAAACTTATTCTTTAATATGGTGTAGCCAGGGTTTACTCTCAGGAAGGCTTTCCACTACGTTTCATTACAAATATAGTTTTGAGACAAAAACAGGTTAAAATATTTGAAAATAGTGTTAAATCTTGTTTGTTTAGTACAATTTTCATCACATCGGAGGAGATTTGAATCTTGTAACTCCCCTAGCTACACACATGTTCTATAACACTTACTTAAAGAATAAGCTATTTGTTTTGTTTGCTTGACCTTCGTTTTAACCTACATATTTCTGTGCAATTCTGCAGCCCAAATTAAGAGTCCACATTCAGAGGGAGCTGTTTCAAATTTGTTCATATATTTTTACGCTAGATGACGTCTTCTTCCGTAAGTAACGATATTACTCTATGCATATGTCAAATTGTACCACAGAGTAATACTGTAAATTGTCTCAGAACAATATGATTGTTCTGAGCACGAAGTATAGATACAAGGAGTCCGAACGGTATAGGCTTTTCCATAATATTTCGTGTACACAATAATCAACCCAGATCATAGTTCTATTTTCTGCCACTGGCTGCGCAAGTATTCAGGACGTACCGATGCTAGTATAGAATATCAGAATATCTCTTGACCTTCTCTGTATTGTTGGGTTTAAAGCACTCGAAAAATTTCCTAAAACTTATATTTATATCCACGTTTCTCAGAATATTTTTTTCCACAAGTGTCAATAGTTCAAACGAGTACTTCTTGAAAAATGGCGCACTCTACCGGCAAAAATCTGTCCCTTAAATTGAGACCATTCGTTCAACATTACGTTCGGACTCCTTGTATCTATACTTCGTGGTTCTGAGTAAATTGTCTTTGTATAGACTACTAACAATATACCCCGTTTTCCAATTACAGTACAAGAGCGCATTATGCGGCACAATGTTAAACGTTGAGTGTTCCAACTACAGTAACGCATCGCACAATCGAGCACTCTGAAAAGTGATGCGTGCAATCCATACCAACTTCAGCGACAGAAAATTAACAAGTATTTTTTCTTTAAATTGGCATTGATTGAAATTTTATTTATATGTTATCGTTAGTAATATTATATATTGTTAAAAAAAATTTTAAGGCTTTCTTTTCGTCGGAGTTTTCTGGAAATATTCAAAGTTAATTCAAGCAGTGTTAAAAAATAAATAAATATAAGTATGGATGAAGGTATAAACAATGACTTTTTTATATTCCATACATATAATGTGAATACAATGTTTATTTTAGAATTTTTTTTTTCAACACTGAACTTAGCGCACTCTATAAGCGTCAGCATTGTGCGGCATTGTGCGGCACTGAGTCGCATTATGCTCTGCCATTGGAAAACGTGGAAATATTTGGGGTACTTAAAAACACCGTATAATTTTTATAATAATTAATATAAATTTATTTCATAGTCATGTTTGTCTATATAATATAATAATTTAAAAAACTACGCTGTAACAAAGCGGAAGTTTTTCTTTCCTTTCTAATAATTTGTGGCGCTCTCTTTAAAATTCTTACACTTGCTACTATGGCGCCACCTTAATTTGCTGCCTTTCAGCGGACACTTTTTAATATACTGAGATATTCCTCCTTTCTTCTAGTCTCCATGGACGGAGGGAGAAGAAAAAAAAACAAGCAATTTACAGTGTACCTACAGTAATATAAAAATTGGTAATGCAAAGATATTTTAATGTTCAATTTTGTTAAAATAATTCTTTATTCTACAAATTTTATTATATAATTTGCTAAAGATGGAATTTAGGAGCATTAGGTTGATTTAAAGTTCAAACTAAGTCTTCTTATAACCTGTGGTCGGAAGAATGATACTTTTGTCAATTGTTTATGGTTTGACGGACTTCACTTCAATCAATTTGGTTTGTAGATTTGCTCTCTTTCTTTCGTGTTTCAGGAATGTGTTTGAAATGGAAAAAATTAATTATTTTCAAAAAAGACTGAGTTTTATGTGTAGTGAATTGTATAACAATGTGTGTTTCTTAGATTATTATCATTAGTGTTGTGATTTTAATGATTGATGTAACGAACCAGTGTACGGCAAGATGGACGAATTGTCTAAGGGCATGACACAAACAGGAAACACCGCTACAACTGACAAAATTCAAGAAAATGATGATGGTAATTTATTCTAACGTAATTTGTGTCCTTAAAAAATTATGCAGACAGGGTTAATTGAGGCTTATTTCACGATTTCTTAAATTGTTTGAAAATTTTTTATTGGTAAACACTGATCAGTTGAAATATTTGAAATTTGAAAATCAGGATTAAATCCATACGAATTTCTTTCCATAATTTTCTCATTAAATGAGATAAATTATGCTTAAATAGTAGTTTAAATAGATAGAATAATTTTCATGATGTTGTTCAGTGTCGCTGGATACAAACGGCACAGGATTACGCGTTGTGACGCTTGGATAAACCCTATGTCCTGGAGTGGACGAAGAAGGTCTAGTAATAGATGACTTAGGCTGAATTTTGCCTTATACTTAGTTATTTACACTTTTTTTTTAAATATTATAGAAACTACTCAAATTAAATTAATATTAATTCTATATTTGATGCCTAATTTTTGTTATATGTTATTCCAATTTATAAGTTCTTTATACAGTTTGCGATCTTAAAATGACAAAAAATTATTTAAAATGATTTTATAAATATTATTTTAGGTGCACTATTATATTTTGCATATGTTGCTGTGTTCTTACTAAATTTAACTTAAGGAATGGCATACTCCGTGCTCTGCATGGCTTTTAGGTGGAAATCAAAACTAAATCTAAAATTGATACAATAATACACAACATTATAAATCTAATGGTTAGGACTGTAGTTTTTAAATTCACTTCATAATGTTAATGTATAATAATTTAGTGTCTGTAGAAATATTATTACATTAAGCTTAAATTGGAACCTGAGGTTCGCATAAACTCAGAAACGCGATTGAAAAAAGTTTTCTTGATAGAAAATCTTAGCGAAACAACCTCTCTCATTTTTTATTTTTTTCATTTGTTGGTCTACTATCACGTATTAACTAATGAAATAACTTTAAAAACATAAGTAACTATTATATATAGAAACACGTAAACAGGAAATAAAATATATTTAGTAGATTTTGAGTAAACATAAAAAATATCCCTAATTCTTCATTTTCTATACCTACTAACTGTGTTAATATGTACATGTCGACGATAATATTGATGTAGGCCCTTAATACTTGCATTGTAACTGTTGGAGCAATGGGTCTCAGAATCAAATGGTAATCAGAATGTAAACAAGCCTTTAATAATAAAGATAACAACTCAATCACTATATGATAGACTCATAATTAACTTAAATCACTTGTATGACATTCTTATTTTGATAAAAAAAGTTGTCAGTGGATTTACTCTGTGATATCCTAAAGTTAGATAAAATATCATAAGTGATTGCTCTCATTTTTTGGATATTTTTTACTGCTTAAACTAAACAAACATTTAATAAATCTGTTATGATGTTAATTTTTCACTTCCTTTACTTTAAAATTCTGTTTCTTACAGTCTTATTAATAGTTTGTGAAATAATATAAAAAATAGATTTTATGACATCAATCTTTATATATAAAAATCTCCTGTCACAATGTTTGTCAGCGATGGACTCCTAAACTACTTAACCGATTTTAAATTAAATTGGCACACTGTGAGCAGTCTGGTCCAACTTGAGAGATAGGATAGCTTAGATCTTTAATTATAAATTATTTGTCTACCCTGACATTTGTATGGCAAAACAATGTTTGCCGGGACAGCTAGTTTTAACTAATATTTTTCAATAACTATAAATAATTGGTCAGCATAACTAACCCAACACATAAAAACATTGTTAAAATAAAATATGCATCTGACCTATGTTTGTCTGTTGCTCTTTCTTGCTAAAATTACTACTAAAACTACTTTTGGTACACTAATGGAAATTAGCCTGAGAAAGGACATATCCTCATTCTAATGCAAACAAAATTCCAAGCATACAAAGTCACAGGCATAGGCATTTGCTAATAAATTAATTAATCTTATGGATGCAATTTATGGTCAATATAAATGAACTTATTATCACTAGAAGATTTTATAAATATAACTAGCTGACCCGGCAAACGTTGTTTTGCCATACAAATGTTAAGGGGGAACCCTTATCACTTAGGGCTATGAAAAATAGATAGTAGCCGATTTACAGACACGCATAAAAATTTTCATAAGAATTGGTCAAGCCGTTTTGGAGGAGTATGGGAATGAACACTGTGATACGAGAATTTTATTTATTAGACTAGCTGCTGCCCGCTACTTGTATGTATGGAATTTAGAAACCAAACCTTAACAAATTGTACAATAAAGCCATCCTCTTGAACTACACTATGTGTTAAAAAAACCGCATCAAAAATTGCGTAGTTTTGAAGATATAAGCTCACATAGGGACATACATACAAATAATAATGACTTTGTTTTATAATAAGTAAAGATTAAAACAAACTTTTAAATTATTGATTGTATTATATTATACAATATTGTTAACACAATATTATAAATGAGATCCTTGAATCGGTAGCATTAAAATTACTTATTAGTTTTTTTTTTATTCATTTTCAATGTTATTCATTCTCTTTTTTCATTTTAATGTGATGTACATGTTTTATTGAATAAATACAATAATAACAATAAAATGGGGATTATTATATGTTTAGATATCCACAAATTTGTTTATATGTTACGTTATTTAGTTTTGATATGTACAAAAACGGGTGAGTCACTATTATGTTTTTTTACTGTGTAGGTATGAAATACATTTTATATTCTCTAACAATTGTGCGACTTATTAATTTAAATAAAATCACTTTTCGGGTATAGAAGTGTATATTTTTAAAAAATTGTGTCATTTTACATTTTAAAACAAATCATTATGTCCAAATCTGTAAAAAGTTATTTTATACTAGCGGCCCGTCCCGACTTCGCACGGGTGGATAACATTATTTTTATAGCCTATGTTAATAAGGGTGAATGTAGATTTCCAATGGTGAAAGAATTTTTTAAATCGGCACAGTAGTTTTTGAGTTTATTCGTTAGATACAAAAATACAAATGTTTCCTCTTCATAATATTTGTATAAATGATGTAATAAATGATTTGGAACTGAGATAATGTAAAGATTTTCCTCTATAATACCTTCAGTAAATTATTTATTTATTCTAATAATATTAACATAATATTAATAAATAATAATCACATGAGTCACTAGTATCTACCAACATGATATTATAGCAAGTTATTATACGAATATAAGAGAAATTTATGTAATATAAATTAATCTATCAGTTTTAACCTCAGCACAGATAACCTTGACATTATAAAGAGATAAACAGCTATGCAATTAATATACTATAAGATGCTCTCTTTATTTATTCAATAATTCTATCATTGACATTTTTAAAAGATTACCATAAACAAAAAACACATTCACTCATAATAAATATCCAATAAAAAAAAAACTAACACTTAACAAAACCAATTAATAACAAATAGAATAAATAAACACACATTCACATAATAACCCTTTAAAAATATAAACAGAACTCCACTGGCATCGGGAACAAGGTCCAAGCTACCGGTGGTTAGGGCTCCAGAGACAGGAACCTCCTCACAATATGTGCCGTGTCAAGAAGAACTCCCTTCTGCATCAGATCCTTGATCCAGATACCCAAAGCGAGCTTTTCCAGATGTTTGTCTAGGCTCTGCTTTAAGAACGTTGACTGCTATAACTATCGGCACGACGATTGCCGAGTCCGCATCCCACATATCGACAATCTCGCGAGCTAAATCCAAGTATTTAACTTGTTTTTTTAGATGCTTATTCTTATAAATACACAAACAAAATATTGGGTTTTTATTATGATGAGGTAGAATGAAGTCATCATTGCCCTGGACTCTTTCTTTTATTTGGAGTCGGCACAACATGCCGTTTTCATCCGTGGTTATGTGTCAGATGTAATTTCTGTATTTATTCCAATTTTTTTTATATCCACTTTTGCATAATCTATCAATCGTTTCTTTGGCGTTTGATTTCATTTACATTCATCTTTAGATCATTCCTTATAATGTTATTATCCTCTTGTTTCCGTTTCATTAATATATGACAATACAAAGAACAAAATATTGTCATATCGACAGACAGACTGCCCTGTGTGTACTAGTACTAGTGATCGTTTAGGCAGTAAATATTGAAGGCGAGAATCATTCAACGATTTTATTAGTCATTAGCGTTATGGATTTGAAATCCGTTCCAGAAAATGGTGGCACTGTTGATCAGGTCCGAACTGGATTAATCCAAAAATGTTTTTCGCCATCACAAATAGGCCTCTAATAACGTTAGCAGGAGGGAAATCGGAAAGATGAGAAATATGTTACTTACCGTAATCTATCATACTGACTCCCTTTCCTCAATGGCTACGAAAGCTCCGTAGTAAACCGAAGCGTGTTCCTCTCGCTGTGCATAGCAGTCAACGCTAACTCGCGGTAAACTCGAAAATAGTTTCATTTCATTGAATGTCACACCAATTTGGTTACGAGAACTTTATTCCTCTTTCGCGGAATCTAATAGCGATACGAAACATAGTGTCGTGTCACCCGGCAGTCTATAGATGCTTAGCGGAAAAATACCACACCCAATCAAATTTGATAAAACAACTGCATCGATTAGTTGCAATATATGTGTAGCGGTAACAATTAAAATTAAGAGATATATCAGGCTCAGCCAAATTTCTTCCTTGTTTCGTGAATTGACAAGTTCTAACATCAGCAAACGGAAAACGAGGGCTGTAGCTCAAAAATCTTCCTTCTACTTTCTTATTAGTAGTCAGGTCATGAAGCGACCTACAGTTTCTAATGATGTTTCCTAAAGTCTAACCCTATCACTATCTTCCCACGAAGACGAATTCGTGGTTGAAATATTCAAACTATACTACGATTTAAGGCACTCCGCATTACGCGTAATCGACCTCTTGATATGTTACCCGCGGAGGCCGCCCATGGCCTTGAAATGGTACCTCGAAACTTTAAATTGTAAAACAAGGACTAAAGTAACTATAAACATTGCAATACACTTTTAATTCCACTAGAAAATGTCTCGAACTCATATAGCTACATATATTATGTAGTTACGTGAATTTATAAATTATTTAGTAAAAGTTATATTATAAAGACAGATTCACTTTACATCTCTGTTTAACTCTTCGGAGCTATCTCTCTCTCCAGCCCACTAACTTGCGGCCACGGGCCTTCCTCCTGTGGGGCTATACGGTGGCTAAATTGTAAAGATCCTAAGAATATAATATAATAAGTTTGATGTTCATATTATTGCAGACTTTTAAATTAAACATTGCAATGTAGTTAGTGTGGATTTAATAGTTCTTTATGTGTCAAGTACTGTGTAGTACGATATTTTTTGAATTGTAATAGTATAGGATCTCGATACAGAACGACCTTCACCGAGATGCTTATTTAATGAAACGTATTTTATATTAAATTTAATATGCCAATAAATATAATAATATTGCATATGGGTTGCCTAACAAATTTTAGTCCAGAGTATTTTTAATTAATAACTAAATAATTTTTTTTTTTAAATTCCACCCGTTCGATTATTAGATAAATTCTATACCAATCGAAAGTATGAAGCCCATAGAATATGCAAACGTTAGGTTGCCTATTCTTTTCCGGTCACAACTATCGGGTTGCCAGGTGTAAACAGGTAAATCTATAGGTACTAGCATTTTGCAACTTTTTAAACAGCTGCTATGCTGTGTCCTTTTCTATCGCATGGGATGGTTGGTTTAGGACCTCTCAGTCGCACACATTCACTCGCAGCAATATTTTACTTTTTAAAATTCGACAACCGGAATGCGGGACTGATTTTTCGCTGGCAACCCTATACCACCATGTTCATAATAAAATAATCTTTCATTTTATTTAAGTTCGATTCAATAATCAGACCGTTGCAAAATGCTAGTACCTATAGATTTACCTGTTTACACCTGGCAACCCGATAGTTGTGACCGGAAAAGAATAGGCAACCTAACGTTTGCATATTCTATGGGCTTCATACATACATACTAAAAATACTCTGGACTAAAATTTGTTAGGCAACCCATATGCAATATATTTATTGGCATATTAAATTAAATATAAAATACGTTTCATTAAATAAGCATCTCGGTGAAGGTCGTTCCATATCAGGATCTTAGACTATAAATATTTACTTAGTTACTGTAACTTCAATTAGTTACGTAATTTGTTTGAAGGAAGAAATGTTGTGGTGTTTTCTTATAGCGTGTGTTATTAGGTATTTGTATTGAATCGACGATCACTTTACCTACAATCATTTTGAATTCTTATACCTACGTATAATATGCACATACTTTGACTGTTTACCTGCACCATAGCTGCTATATTGATCTAAGCAAAACTTTTTTGCGTGTAATATATTAAAGATTTATCTGTGTCTGTCATCTTCACAAAACATGAGTACATCTCATGTTTTGTGCAAACAAATCATTCATTCGTTTATCTTCTCAGTACCTAAATTAATTTATATTTGTTGTATTGTGTAATATCGTACATGCTTAATTTTCAAAAACAATATGTATATTGAAATAAGGTTCACTTTTGATTAAGCCTTATTGCTTGTATCGCATGCGTATCCTAACGTTGCGCGTTGTTGCGTTATCCATAAGGCCCATGACTACGTAAGCAAAGATTTGCCAATCAACTGGTGTGATGCAGCTTGTCTAGTCACTCCTTTCCCTACTAAGAAACTGTCTAAAGCCTTTAGATAGGAAATCCTCTGATTCTTACTATTCATTTAATATTTTATTAATTTTGTCTACATTGTATTGAGAAAGAAAGAGATTGGAGCCGTTGCAAGCAATTTTAGCTCCGTTATTGGTAAATTGCCTTCCGAAGGTAGCAATCATACATGCGACTATTACTGGAGAGCGGAGTCAAGTCTCCAGTAGTAGTCGCATTTAGTCATATTAATGTCAATTAAAAAAATAATGAGTATTCGGTCACATTTATTATTTACTATCTATTATAAGTATGTATTTACAAAAGAAAAGTAGTTTATGTATTATATCCGTATTCTGGTACCCATAACACAAGGGACTTAGCTTAGCATGGGACCAGAGGACGTTGTGTGAAATGTCCATGAATATTTATTTATTTATTTTCGATATGCTTTAAACCAGTTTTATATCGCGTTCTTTTTCAATGTCCAAACTGTTTAAGCTTGCATCTTCGACGTCTTTTAATAACGCCTTGCGGTTCAACAAACTAACTTCGTAGTTAAATGTTCGATATAGTTAGTTTTATGGTTTTCGGCTACATTAGGTCATTTTATTTATTACTAACTACTTTATTATTATTTCCAACATTCAGTTTCATATTGACGTTATCGTAAGAAATGCAAGGAATTGCTGTACCAATTAGTTATTAGATATGTGCTTTTTGCCTGAGTATCCTGATTATCAGTATTATATAGTTTCAATTATTTTTTGTATAATGTAACTAACAAAAAAATTGTTGCCTGGAGTTGCCTTTTAGAGTTAATATTTCTTACCAAGTTATTTATGTGTCTTGTACAGTCATTGCATCCTTTTCTATTAATTCATCATAAATAATAGTTTTTACGGGACTATGAAATGATTTGTGTATTTAGCTTTTATTTAACATGCATTTCAGTAACTAGGTACTAGTGTTATTTGATGTGTCAATATTTTTTGTTAACGCCATTGAAAGGCCCTGCTTTTGCAGATGGCGTAAAGCGTGGTTTGGGGCACGTACGCCAACTATGCTAGCGTTGGTAGAACAGCTGCGGTCTTACCTTGGTGGAGGATGTGAGTGCTAGGGCTAGTGCGAGTGCGTGTGCAGCATGGAGTGTTCCACACAATACAACCACCCACTATGTATCATGACATGAATCATCCTGCCAAATAATATGCAATGCATCTCTAAAATACCGTCATTGAAAAAACCTATTAATCAATCTCAGTTGGTCTCTGCAACTGTGATTATTAGCTATGCCAAAAATTTTAACGCTGTGATATTAAACCTATTATTTGGGGTAAGGCCTCACGTAAATAAAGTTTGTTTTTATATTAACATGCAACACAAACTCTATTTTAATTACATAAATATTTATGTGAAATGAAATCGAACTCACTGTTCTTGACTAGTTGTAAAGTAGTAACTACTGTAACTAACAATTTGTCGTTGCGTAGTTGGGAGGCTACGAGAACTTTTGTTAAAAATATATTGCGATACGTAGGGAAAATTAAGATTTTGCAATCATTCTTTTGCCTCGTTGCCTCCGGTACAGTTTTATTTCTAGCTAGGCATGGCGTTGTAAGAGGAAAGCCTAAGGTTTCATTTTCGGCTAAATGTGCTTCTTTGGTATTGAGTTTGTTAAGGGCTATGTTTTACTAATCTCGGTGTAATATATGTTTTGTGACATACAAGACGTTTATGCCTCATATAAAATTTGCATAATATGTACTATTTCTTAGCACAGCCATGATTATACTATTCGTCTTTACGCTTTCTCTAAAACGAATTTAGACGGCGAAGGCGGCGTATGAATGCCGAGTAGCAATAATAATTAGCAATCCACCAACAACATGTATGTGTTGAATACAGATTTCGTCATTCATTTCATGTTTCTATTTGCTTGAACAGTCTGTTTTCTTGACTGTTGTGACTTTACAAGTGTTCGTGCCAATAAGGCTAATCACAACATTTTTGATAACATTATCATGAGTGAGTTATATCACCATCGTTTGGAGTGTCGTTTTGAATGATTGTTAGATGCTGCCTGTCCACTGTAACGAGGTACTGGCAATATAAATTTGCGCTAGCGTTTTGTTGCATGCCAAGAGTACCGGGTGTTCCCGATGTCGCAAGCGTGACTCAATGGCCCTGAACCATTAATGCTAGAATACGCGTCCCAAAAGGTCGCACTTTAATATGTTATTTACGACTATCGTTTTCGCCTATTGACAATTCAATGTAAAACGTAATTTTTTCTTTTATTTTACCGCCTGTAAAACGTATTGAAGCAAGTTGTGTTACATGTTATTTTTTTTGCTTTTACATCCTAAGGCAAACACCTATTCGCGATCTCCATGTATACATACATATATGTACATACTTATAAATATATTACTCAAAGGGATTTGCGCCGATCCGAACATAATTTAATTGATATTTTAACGTAACAGAAATAACAATGTATGGCTTAAACCGATGTTTACATGCGTTGGAATTCGTTCTGCATAACCCGAAAACAAATTCTTGAAGGATCAAAGGAAGCGCTGGTTTTGATTGTCAGAATCTGTTTCTTTTCAAGGAGATTTGTCGTAATCATATAAATCGTGCTCATGGGTCACATGACTTCCTCACATGAATTTTTTAAACACATCACTACTCAGAACATTTTCAGAGTAGTGATGTGTTTAAAAGTGATTGTGTGTTTAATTGTGTTGATTAATTAGGTATAAGATATTTATTATTTATCGTGTCAAAAATTTTGGTATGAACATTAAAAATCAATTGTTTTTTTTTTCAAAAGTAAGTAACCAAACCAGTGGAAATGGTTTCTTAATGAATTATTAGGCCATTGAATTAACTAATTAGTTTTTGTTTATTGTAATAGTTACTTAATATTCTGACATCGTAATAGGTAGTAGTTGCTTTTTTTCACTGCAATTACAATTAGAACCAAATGAGCAATAGTAACTATTGATATTTGATCTGCACTGTGTTGATCTTGAGACGAAAATATTAGCAGTAGAAATATTGCTATACTGTTTTTAACATGCGAGTTATTGGTAAAATTACAGCAAGGGTTGGCACGCAATCTCGAATACAGGCAATATTTTAAATCAGAATGGCGTCAACGTCAACCTTATACTCAATATTGCTTACTCGATTTTACATTATCCAGTTTCTAGTGATAATTGCTTGCTAGACATTGTTTACGGAATTTGTTTACTCTAATTATAGCTTTTGCAATGTTAATGTAGGGATCCTTCTGCTTTTACATATTTCTTGTTTTGTATTTAGCGGGGTGTAACCACCATGTACATTCATTGTAACTAGTAAAGCTTATGCTAGTATTTTCTGCTTATGACTATCGCAATGTTGCTAACTTGTGTGATGTGTGTTCGACAGGCACGTCGACTCCAATAGTGTACGTAAATGAGACGTGTTTGGAGTGCGAGAGGGTGCGTGCGGCATGCGAGCGGCTTGGCACGGTGGCGGTCGCTCCAAGCCCAGAAGCTCTGCCGTCGCCTCCACAGCTTCCCGCCTCTCCTCCCTACCTCATTACGTCACCCTTCGAGGGTGACCTATTTGACACTGCACATAGGGCAAAATACAGGTCAGTATGAATTTTATGGATCTCAATACAAACCACAACACTTGTACTTATCAACTTCTTGTTTTAAATGACAAAGAAATAGTTACCTACCAGTTGCGAGACTTTCTTGAAATCAGTCAAGGACCATAGACAGCCGTCTTCATAACAGAAACGGTGTATATTTACAGTTGTTATATTCTAATTATAATCAACATACTAAAACGTTATATTCCACGGTTAGTTGATTTATGGTATGTATTATGTATGTATGTGGCAATTTAACCCTGACAAATTCTTTAATTTTTAAGGATGATAAACGTCACGCAGTTAACATTTCAACATTTCATCGCCTAGAGCTAAACAATCTAAACATGCTAAAATGATATTTCCTTACTTCCTTACTAATTTATAAATGCGAAAATCGGAATTAAAAACTAAAAATCTTGACGAGCTTAAGTGTTAATGTGTGTAACCAAACCATAGTGCGATTTAAAAGAACTGTACAACGCCATCTATCTAGTGATATGGTAAACTTCCGTTTGTTAAGGTTTGATTTCTAAAGTGCACGCGTACGAAGTCGCAGGCAACAGCTTTTAGAATAAATCTACTTAATTTTTTCTACTGTAGATGTGGGAATCGTCTATTAGTGTCCAGTAGCATTCGTCACATTTAACATTAACGAAATACGCATTATCCAAACAGTTTGAAATGTTGAAACATGGAGTAACGTATACAATACGTTATTGACATTTATTTTGGCAACAGGCATCGCTGGTGGCTAGACCCGACTACTAATAAGCAAGACCAATGCTTTGTTGCGACTTCGCATTCACGACTTTTTGTTTTGTGCTCTCCTACGCTTGTCTACGTCTAAGCACAACGTGATTTCAGTGTCAACTGCTCTTTCTAAAATTGTATTCATCAAGATTAACGCAGAGCTGAATTTAGCAAGCAACTATGTAATATGTTCAATTGTTCAATCTGAATATTTGTACTGTTTCATTAAAAGAGACATTTGCTCAGGTTCCAAAATCCATGTAACCAGGTAGACATAGACGCTCACTTGTATTTACTATCCTTTCTAACTCAATTTGCGATTCCGTACGTTTGGCTTCACTGATTTCATTGTATGGTGCCTTAGTCGATTGGTTGGATAGAGCGTAGATGATTCTTAATTCGGGAAAAGATTATTTTTATGGTTACCGTTATACTTATCATATGGCAGCAATAAGAAAGTTTCACCTTCTTAGAGATTCTGACATCTGAGATTATGACAAGATGAAATCAATAAAATTTTTCTGCGTAATTATTTTGTACTAAATTACTTTTAGGACAGATTTAATTAAGATTTTCTGGTTTACTGATAGTTATTTGAAGATACGTGAATCACTGCATCAAATAATATTTGTTTAATCGTTGCATTAAAAGGGATTTGTAATGGAACCACGGTCGTCTCTGATGCTCGGCTTATTGCCGATTTACGAGCTTCGTACATGCCGCACCGCCTACATACGTACCTCAGCTCATTTGTATGAATCATTGTGATTTTAACATTGAACTTACACGAATTATATGCACCTATGTTCCATTTGTTATTATATTAGTATTTAAATAATAAACATGAAGGATTCCTGAAACAGTTTACGAGATCAATATGGAAGCACTGATATTAAATTAATATGCTTGGTGATGACTGTTTAGAGAGTGACTACCATTTATTTTCCCACTTAACAAATCCGTTTACAACAGTTGGCAGGGGAAAGAGTTAGTTTAACCAGCTCTAGGGATACTCATAAAACTATAGAGAATAAGTGTACATATCTAATAGACCATGGCTATTGCATGCAATTATTAGGTGTGATGAAGTAAAAAATTACTTGTTTGAAATGTGAAAAAAGACATAGCTTTCAATTCAATTTACTAAATTCAAAGATCAACAACCCTAATTTCCTTTAACAAAACTATGATCTATCTTGAGTTTGATTTATGAGTGGCAATTTGGCTGCCCCTTATCATTGAATGTATTCACTTGTGTTCATTAAATTGAACAGCGTTTACAATGAGATGCGAGGCATTTCTATAGCGGTTTACTGATACTTCTGTTAGACGAACGTGATATTAATAATGTTATACCTTGTTATTCCAGGCCGGTAACCTGGAATCATCATGGCACCATCGCATTGTATACTTTATCGTAACTTTTGAAGTGATACAGCTGCTATGTTGTTCTGTTTGAACGATTGAGATATTTTATTGTTATTTATTTGGTATATTCTTCCATCCCAAATGTTTATATTCCAACAGATAATGAGATTTGATTACTTTAATTTTATTCATTGTTCTTACTGTTTCGCGAATTAAACTGTTCTTTTAAGAATATTAATGGGAGTACATTATGTTGTTAGTGTAATTAACTGATAAAATGATACATTGTTTATGCCCACGACGTGGTCATGGGCTGACTCCTGATTACATGAATAGTAATGGTACCTATTGCCAAAACCAAATAATTCAGTACTTATAATAATATTTTAAAACTAGCTGTCCCGGCAAACGTTGTTTTGCTATACTAAAAAAAAAAGGTTTGAAAATAGATGTTGGCCGATTCTCAGACCTACTGAATATGCATGTAAAATTTCATAAAAATTGGTCAAGCCGTTTTGGAGGAGTACTCTAACTAACACTGTGACACGTGAATTTTATATATAAGATATAAACAGATATAATTCACTAGTTTTCATTCTGCATACATGCTACTATATTCTATAGTAATATGCACATCCGTCTTTCTTGTTTTCCAAAACGACTACATACCAGTTCATTCAACAGACAGTGACGTCCGGTCGTGACGAAATCAAATCACACATTTGGCTCGTGAAACAATAAAAGTATGTGTATGAAGTTATTATAAGTCGTAAGTTCTTAGAACATCTAACGACCTCTTTAGCCTTGCACCTAAATACTGAGTAAAACATGAGTCTACCCGGCACATAAAGTCGGGGTTGTTTATACACGCGGGACCTTCCTCTCGTAAAACGCTCGTATGTTATGTGACTGTTTCATAGAAGGATGGATGTAAATAAAGGTGCGTGTACTATGAGTATGGTAGGCCGACGCGCGAAGCTTCGGAGTGCGGGCGCCCTTGTGGCCGCGCGACGCTCCTTGCTATTTTCGGCCTCACATTCCTCTCGACTGTTTTTCAATCTAACGTGAAACTCATAACGCACATGCCGCTTGTGCCTTTGTTTTCGTGACTATCGCGATTAACTCAATTTGTTTCTTTCCTGAAATGAATACGAATTATTAATAAACGAATATCAGAAAGTCCAGCATCTTTGAAGTCGTGATGTGCGAATGATTGAAACGTCCAATACAATGATAAACAGTGCTAGTGAGTGGATACAGAGCAACGAGATTGTGTCGAGAGTACGTCGGACTAGTGCCTAATTGTATGCTGTGTGTAAAAGTGATGGGGCCAACTCGTTTACCAAAAACACCTGAGGATGAGGAGTCTCTGAACGGTGTTATAGCCCACGTAGAAGGGAAATCCGCAGATAATATGCAGCCTGTGTGTGATTTGTAAGAGCTCACTTGAGTTTGTACTAGTTCTATATATCTGGTATTAATGTATTACATCGGTAGCGGCATCTACTGTACATAATAAACTATTTCAAGTGATATAAGTAGTTAACATCATTTTGATTACAACAATTAATGGAATAACTGCAAACAAAACAATATTTGTAATCCTTATCTAACTAGAGGCGCAATCAATAAATTAATACATATTTTTATATTGAATGTAGCTTGTTTGGTTGTGGTATAAAGCCTTTAGTTATTGGCACTGTCATCAATGAGTTTTATATAGGCTATTTTTTAACGACGATCTCACTGTAATCCATGGGGGTAGAGGGGTATTAAATAATATCATCGTAATTGGATGAACACTTAAGAAAATATTTGATATGGTTGCATTAATACAGTTGCTTTTACTTTTGATGTCTTGTTTCAATGCTGAGACATGTTTGCAAATTATTAACGTCTGCCAAATCATGTCGAAGTGAATCTCGATTATTGTTTACAAATTCTTGGGATTGCAATATAATGGTCATCAACTATTTCTATACTATCTTTATAGTCCCGGTGGATGCTGTATCCTGTGACGTCACGACTGGCAGTAGCATTGCGTCGTCGTAAGAAACGCACTTGTCGTTCCTAGAGCGCGCGTCACGATCACTACGCCCACCATCTCCTAGAACAATTTTAATTCACATATTCGTGGATAAACTGTGTCCTATTAATATTATTTTTCCACAATGACACACATTGAAATAAACTGATTCTATAATTAATTCAAATGACTAACAGCTGGTCAGTGCCGTGCGAGGAAAATATTTATCACATTTCTGTGTGACCGAATCGTTGAAGGATATCCATCTTTATTGGCTTCGGTCATATTTCATCATGTTGTTATGGATGCTTTCTCAAGATAGGTCTTCTTCTTTGGTTTATTGAAATCTAACGCCCATACATCCTAAACTATAGAATCCTTGAACTTAGTGGCAATAAATTATTATTATTGATGGACAACTCATACGTCACCAAGTCCTAAACTAAACATACAATTTACAGTTACCGCAGAAATAAATAACTTACAGTTTAATTTTAAAGATTCTTACAATATAGAAACATTTATAGGTTTAATATAATACTAACTATTTAATTTAGCACACATTATCGCTTGCCTAAAATCGGCATTGCAAGTTGCAATTCTAGGTGTACCTAACGTATTGTATTTCTACTGCTCTCCTAAATATGATAAAAGTTATTTATAGAATATTATAATATTATTTAAAGTACATTTATAGAATTATATTGAGGTGTGTACAGTTTTTGAAATTGATTATAAAAGTAATGGAGTAGAAATTGTCAGCTACCAAATTAATATTCAGCGTGAGGTGCCACTATAGTATATAGGGGAAGCAGTATCCACAGGTCCACATATGCACATCAAACTAATACAATATCGATGATTGCGTCCGACCTCTCTCGATACCATATTTATGTATCAACTCAACTTCACTAAATGGGTGAAACTGTATTTATTTTGCATGCTTATCGAACGGAAACCGGAAATATTTTTATATTAACTTTGATAGCAATCCAATTTTTGTGTTTATATCGTAAACGGATGTCATAAATATTGTTCCACGGCTTAATCTTATTTTTGTGCCGCACATAGTTTAGGTCTGAATCCGAAAGGGTACCTGAAATACTTTGCCAACCCTCTAAAGTCTTAGTTTATATAATATAAATATATGTTGTGTTGTGTGTGACCTAAGATGTGGGACCCTGAATATTGTAACTTAAAAAGTGCCATTAGTCAATTTGTTTCGTTTATGTAATTTGTGCGATATTTTTGTAAGTCGCATCAATTAACTGCTTTAATCACTTGAAACCCCATTGTGTTTACTCTATGAATCAAATTGCTGCTAAAAAAACTGACTGTGTAATAACTGAGTAACGTGTGAATGGTGAAATCACAATCAATGATTTCATGACATCACGCCTTTTTCCCATGGGGGTAGGCAGAGACTATAGAGCGCCATCTGCTACGATCCAGACATACATCCTTGCCTTCATCCACACTCATACATCTGGTCATACATGCCCGACGGTTGTAAGTGCTACGCACTTGCCCCTTTTGGAGTATGCCGGCGATGAGATCGGAGTACATTTTTCTCGGGCGTCCTCTCCCAGCATTTCCATATACCTCCGCCGTGTATATGCCTTTCGTTAAGCGTCTCTCATCCATCCTCTCCACATGACCAAACCACCTAAGCATACTTTTCTCCACCTTAGTCACTACATCCTCTTTCAGACCGCAACGTTCTCTTATAACTTCATTTCTTAATCTATCTTTCAAAGTCACACCATACATACTTCTCAAAGAGCGCATCTCTACAGCATTTATTCTACTTTTGTGCTTCTTCTGCCACACCCAACATTCGCTTCCATACATATGCGTAGGTAACAACACGTAACACACATTGTGGATCGCCATTCGAGCCATCAATGATTTCATTTGCAATTTGTGAGCATCAAAGTTGTTTGATACATGAAGATGATATAAGATGTATGTAAGATATTAATTTTAGTATTGAAAATGTCATAGGTGTAACTCTGATATTGTGAGGCCAAAACCCTCTAAGGGCACAGAGCCAACAAAGAAGTCACTATAATGTATAAATACATACTCTTATTCGAAAACCATGAATCATGTAATTATTTGTCCCGCATTCTGGCCATTACAGTAACTGAACTCTTAGGCATGCAAGAGATGAGCACGCCCAAAAAAAACACGCCGTTTTTGTCAAAGCAGTGTGCGTCTATCTGTAGTTCTGTGGGTTCCTTAAAAGTTTGACCAAAAAATATTGACTCGTCATTTTCATGTAAGTACATAATGTTATGTATTTTTACTTTTAAAACTAGTTTGGAAGAGAAATATGTTTTATTTCGAAGATATAAAGATCCCAAATCATATCTTAATGTGAACTATTTTCTAGTAACAGAGTAAATACCGAGACATAATCTCGCTTATACACTAGAATTGATCATAAAACCTTTGTAGTTCTTGTAGTTGTTAGATAAAACGTTCACAACAGTATTACATCTGATTATGACTTACATCTCTTAGACCAAAATACTACAGACCGTCCAATATCTACGGTACAACTTTTAAACATTTATCTAATCCTGTTTTATGTAGATAGCGTCTATATTACCATCTATATCTCTGCGTACAATGTTTTATAAATAACTATTTTTGTATTTTATAAAAAAATACATATAGCGACTTAAGCGATTCAACAAATAATACCTATATTTCGATGTATTTCATGGTGTCTATTGTACTAACCAAGGCTGCAAAACCGATGAAAATTATTGTAGGACGAATAATATCTCAGTCTTGTTGTATTTGTTTATACTACAAGCAAGTTCATTCATTTCCGTGTTACATACTTGCTAAAAAAAGAAGAATGAATAGAAGAAACTAGTAGATCATTATATTTTTCTTAGAACAAACAAGAACATAGTTAAACAGTGGAGTCCCGGTAGTCTGACAAACACTTTGCAAGGCATTAATTTATGAATTTTTGCAATTGACTTGCTATGCTTTTACTAAATAAACTAAATTATAGTGGAAAAAATGATAACCATGAGCGGGACTTGAACCCACGACCTCGGAATACCGTTCCGTTGCTCTCCCATCTGAGCTATCATGGTTCCCGCATATGTTTACCAAATCTTCCACTACAACCTTCTCAATGTGAGTTAAACATCGTGCGATGTTTTGTGTACAACGCCATCTATTGAGCGGTTTGCACCAACTCGATCAATCGATCACGTAGTGTTCTTTACAGAACACAATTGGACCGAAATAATGACTGTACATGTATTTCTACATTAATTTATGAATTTTTGCAATTGACTTGCTATGCTTTTACTTTGCTTTGCTTTTACTTTGCAAGGCAGTGTCGAACTATTGAATTTGTCGGATTATAGAGCACTGCCTAAGACCCCTCATAGTCCGAATTTTTTTACAAAAGAGTACCTCTTAATCTGACAAATTACAGATCCAAGGATAAGATTCTTTATACATATTATGTACATATATACATACTAGCTGACCCGGCAAACGTTGTTTTGCCATACTAAAAAAAAAATGTTTGAAAAATAGATGTTGGCCGATTCTCAGACCTACTGAATATGTATGTAAAATTTGAGAAGAATTGGTCAAGCCGTTTCGGAGGAGTACGGTAACTAACATTGTGACACGTGAATTTTATATATTAGATGAACATACATATAATGTACTCTGAAGTACAAATCATACTTCATTATGTATGTCAAATTTAGTAAATTAAACAACAAAATAGAGAGCTTACGTTTTATTACAAAATTAGTATTCAGTAATAAATAATAGACCATGTCGGATTACAGGGTGCGCCGGATAAGCCAGGGTCCGAATTACCGAGACTCCACTGTAATTCAGAACAGAAAACATTAAAAACATCCAATAAGTTGCCTAAGTCGACACTAATGAACAATTATGGAGCCCATTGAAGTAATTGAACTCATGTCATCTACACTGAAAATAGCGCTATTGTCCGAGGCACAAGAAGAATTATGATTTATTGAATATCTTTACTGTCAGTTGCGTCAATGTGTCCGTCTGTGTTTGTATTGGCAGTGCTGAGACTTGTTTAATTTTATTACATATGGAAAACGTCATTGGCGTTTAATTCGACAGATTGTTGTACACATAGTAAATATTTACAATTGTTTATTGCTCACCCGCCAGAAGATTAAAAAAAGATTTCATGACCAATCTACATGTTACAGCATATTCATGTCTACCATATTTGTTGCTTGCGTGTGATTCTGTTTTAAACCTACGACAGAACAATAGGGATGCCATAAATTGGGCCTGTATTTTGTTTTAATTTTGAGAGAAAAAGATTAATTTGTGTGCTAGGTTGCATTCAAAGCCCCATTCAACCGCTTGAAGATAATAGCTTTGTTGTCAGAGGTTGTTGCATGTTATATTATACATTTGTGTTACGACTGTTATTTTGTTTAGTAGATGTCACGATAGTAAAAGGTTGTTCGCGTAATGAAAATTTGTACTGAAAAGAACTAAATAAATTAAGACAATAAGTATTCTTGTCTCAAATCTTTAAGGCTGTGCAATATTTTACACTTTTGTCGTATTGGAATTTTTGTTGAATTGTAAATTTACTTTTCAACACTGAAAGAATTTTTCAAATCGGACCAGTGGTTCCTGAGATTAGCGCAATCAAACAAACAAACTCTTCAGCTTTATAATATTATTTTTAGTAAGTTAGTTGATATAACACTTAAATCGTTAAATAATCCTAACATGATTGCAGATAAACGTTTTTGGTACTATATTATGTTTGAAATGGTGATTATTAAAACTCTTATGACGTAAGTGCATTGTTTGATTTTACAACGACGACAAGGAGACAAAATTTTTTTTTCATTCGAAAGACTAACTACTAAATGTAAAATAATTGTTGATCATCGAAACAAATCTTTAAAACTTCGAGAAATCTTGTTTCACACGATCAGCCTTTTAGTGTTTTGTGAATTGTGACACATATTGTAGGTTGTACAGAAAAATAATATCTTAATTCTTCTCAGTTGGTTTTGCTACATTGACCGATCTAACAATGAAGAACGCCTACATCCGATGTAAACTTTTTTGTCTTTCATGAATCAATTAAATAAAGTATTAATATTCATAATCCTTTTCTATAATAATGTTGTGTTTTAGGAAACAAACGAAGAGATTTATATAAAGGTTTATCGATTCTTATTTCTTGTATATTGTTACTTGTTTTTAGATTAGAATAAAGAAAATCATTTCCTATTGCAATAAATATACAAGGAAGCATTTCAATTCTATCCATACACAATCCAATCTTCATAAAGCTTTAGCCTTTGTGGATGTACAGAATCACTAAGTTTATAAGTTAATGCATTTTTGAATAATTCTGAATGAAAATTCAATAAACCGCTTTTGTAGAAACGTTACGATATCTCGTTGAAAATTGTTGTTGTTTACCAACCAATTTCTCTTATCATGACATCATGACGATTTATAATTTACCTACGCTAGTATTCGAGACGAATGTCTCTAAAAGACATATATTATAATCTAAATGGTTGTACACTTGAATACTCGCTTTATTTTCAAGATATCATGTAAATTAACAAATTTATTTTTATTATCTATTCAAGTGACCAATGTTTCGCGTTTTCCCTCCTTTAACTATAGACATACTTTTAATTTGCTATGTAATAATTTTGTTTAACACTAGACGATATAACACTATTGTCATAAAGATCAACATGATTGATATGTCGTGTTTGCGTTTTATACTATTTGGTGTTATATAATGCGATAGAAACTATGATTTATCAATCGCTCATGTATTCGCTAGATATTCTATTTCTAATACAATGTAACACGTGTCTCTATAGCAGCTGTCAACTCATCAACATTAGCGGTGATACGGGACGAGATGTGATTGTTACTGTTTAATTCTGGTCTATCACGTGTTGTCTACACATTTCGAAGTTTCGTAGCAAACGAGTGCAGTCACAGTCGCTATGATTTCCTGTCACCTAATAATAGAAATAGACACACCCCATTTTGTTAACACTAGTGTCGTGTAAATCAACTGCTGCATTGGTAATTGGGACTCGTACTCATGATTGTAATGTTTTAGATGTACTGTACATATGTGACGTTAAAAATGTTAAGTATTACTTACTATTGTAAAGGTATTTTCTTCGTCAATGTGTAACTTGTTGGAACTGATAAAGGTGAATAATATTAGTAACTACAACACATTAAGTAACTATGTATACTTATATTTATCATTAGTAGTAACGGCTGGCCAGGTAGTAGCCAGCCTTTTTAACCGAACGTTTTGTCTGATCCTGTCTTTATAATTTGTTATTGCACCAGCAAAGGCGGTTTGTGTTAGGAAACCAATACAATGAATGAATCAGTACATTTACTTGTTTACTAAACAGTTTTCTCTTGTATTTGTTTCGGACAGCCGGTCTTAAAATGTAGCATAGTATGTTTTGTTTGAATGTTATTGTTACGCCATATGTTTGTTTCAGGGTGTTGGGTCCTACCGCAGTGCTCCAGCTATCACAGCGTGATGAGCCGCCGCCGGCCAGCACGCGACCCCTCTATTCCCTGGCGATGCGCGGCGCTGTCATCTGCTTCTCGGGATTCCGGAAAAAGGATGAACTTGTTAGTTGTTTCACATTTCATTCATAACTCATACCCTGTGTACATAAACACATACTGATTCATTGAAATTGAGTAATTATATTAATTGAATGTATGTTTCTTTGAAAAGTTTAGTGTACTGCCGACAAACTTGAGAGTGTTATCACTTTCTAATTAATTGTTTGAAGTAAACGGTATGTTACGCATAAAAGTGATATTGTTTAATGAGTCTATTAGTTTATATGGAACTATAGACATAAGCGTAGGAAGTGGTTTTATGAGCTACCCTCGTCCAAAATTGACTGTGCCCGCCACAGGGTTTTAGAACAGATACCTACTCTTTTGGGTGTTTAGTCCTTGCCAAAAAACTAAACTAGGCAAATGAATATAACTACTTATTGTAACGCATCCTTAATGCAACTATGGTTCTTCTCATTAAAGAGAAAGGGGAATGAGATTGGGGCAAAAATGGATAATATTAAGCAACAGATGGGTAATTATTACTTTCTAAAGCAGAAATTGAATTACTCGTATATTATGCTTGAAGTTAATTTATAGTAGATAGGTACAAATTATTGTTAATATATTTCAGACGTACCTGATCACACTAATCCACTATATGGGCGGGTCTATTCGCAAGGACATGTCGAGCAAGGTGACGCACCTGATCGCGACCGCGATAGTGGGTGACAAGTACCGGTACGCGTCACTGTTCCACGTGCCCGTGCTGGCGCGCTCCTGGGTGGATGCCTGCTGGGAGCGACGAGACGACCCCGCCTGCCTCGCCACCAACGATGACGTCATCGTTAGTATACAACATAATATTTACCTCCCTCACACACATACATACACATACAAAACCATCATACTATTCTGTTTTGAGATCGTATGTATTGTAGAGTCACGTTATTAAATCAGAAGTTATCGGTAATTACATATTCGTTCATTTCGTACACTGTTTTTGAAAGTACTTTCATAAGCAATATTGTCGAAGTGAGCTATACAGGGGTAGTATAAAAATATGACTCGATAAAAATTATAATTACCTGATGTTGGTTTTTGTAGGAAAATAATAATAAAAAAAAAATTGGTTACATAAATAAAATGTTTTATCTAATTTCCAGAAAGAGCACAAAATTAAAGTATTTGCGGGCGCGCGCGTCGCGTTCTTGGGCTTCCCGGAGGATGAGACGCAGCACATGGCCGAGGTGCTCGCCAGCAATGGAGGTGCATCCTGTCAGCTTGATGACCCGGACTGTACGCACGTTGTGAGTACAGATACATTACATATATATGACCCACTGATGGACGCTAGCATCGAATTCGTCTATTATACCCATTGTAGTATACGTATGGGTGGGTATAATTGTAATGTGGTCTTAAAAGAATGTCTTTACTTTTAATCCATAATCGTATTTAATAGATACCTATAATTTGACTAAATATGTTAACAGACTTATCGTCGCTATTACTATAATCAAAATGGTTTTAGCGGTTTAAACATTTTGTATAAGGAAATAGTGTATTGAACGGTATATTTTCTTATATTTACAATGTTTTTATTAGCTCTGGCCACTTAAATTATAATATAAAAAAGTTTAATTGTAACATACTATTGAAATATGAAGTGTTTCTCTAAGTACAGTATCTTTTGATAGAAACATGTTTATTTATTCTTGTTTCATAAAACAAAAAGAAAAGGTACCTATCTCTTAGGCAAACTTATTGCTCAGTCCCAGTAAGTATTAGTTCAATTCGTGATGTATTAAAACAATACCTACTAAATACAAGTATTCGCGATGTTCACATATTGATATAATTGTAAGGTCATTTACGTACTGTTTACCTTCGTTTGAAGGCCAAACGTTGCTGAAAAATTACGTGTGTCTAGCCACTATCGATGCAATTATTGTGTAATGAAAAATCGATTCCTATGGAACATTTACCCCTAGGCGACATACGCACACATAGCTATTAATACACCTTCATGCTACATTATACATTCTTATTAGCAACTAAATTTAGCATTATGAAATCAGCATGCACGTAGTTTATTTGGGTACACAAATTACTATTAGTTAGTTACATTACCCGCTATATGAAGCTAGTAGAATAGGTTTTAGAACTTTTGATTGATACGTATTTACATTTTAGTTGCTTTCGATTACTAGAAACGCCTTTTACGCCAAAAATGGTAAACTGTTTATCAGTGCTAATGAATCATATCAGAAACAACTAAATATCACTAGTGTTACGTTTTAATTTTCGTCATTTTTATTTTTACTTTAATTTACTTAATATGACATTTAAAATCTCCCTGTGTGGTTTTGTATCACATTGGGGTATCCTGAAATCCATATTCCTCAAAGCACGGCGTAAAGTCGACCCATTGTTTTTTTTTTTCACATTTCACTATTATGCCTTTCGCATTATTGCTTTTTCATTCATAGTCACATGTACAGTCGCACATACATTAATTTTGCTTGTGTATGCCTCACGCCCGCTCTAGTCATACGGTGTATACTTCTTCCAGTCATGTTTACATTCAGCTACATGTGTTGTTTTAATGTCCGCCCGCTTTGATACTATTCACTTTTATGCACTAGATTACATTAGACAATTATAATGTTTAAAACTTTAACACAATCTTCTAAATATTTTCACTATATTTTCGTTATAAAACTAGCTAAAAATAGAGTTATTAATAATAAAGATGAGTAGTAAAGTACCAACATAACGTATATGAATAGGTAGGAGTCGCTTTCTGTGTCTAACTACTCTACTTCTATCACGATAATATATTGTTATCGTCGTGCATGTTTGTATTGGAATGGCTTCATTACATCATTGCGTGGTGTGTTTCACACATGTTTCAGGTAATGGCCAATGGGGAGACTTACGGTCGTTCGCTTATCCTATCACCTCACCCGAGTACACCCAACTCTGTGAAGCCCTCCCGCGCCACTCCCAACCTCTCTCAGTCCACTCCCAAGAGCTCACTGTACCGCAGACTGTCGGCGCGGCTCTCTGGCCGCCGATCCACTCCTACTCCCAATAAACATACCGACGACAGAGAACAACGCATGCAACTAGCACGTACCTCCATTAGAGAGAAACATGCTCAAGATGTTGGCATTGATGAAACTGACAATTGTACTAGTAGCTTTGTAGGGCAATCGTATAACGACGACCCAAGTTTCAGTTTTGAGAATGTTAAAAGCCCAACACACGTTGAACGTGTGGAATATCGTAAATATAGAACGTGTGATAAAGAAAATAAACACATATCTTCATATGTAGCCGATAGAAGTAATAATAAAGATAAGAGAGAAGTATTTAGAAATAAGTCTATGAACGTATTTAACTTGGTCGATTGTCTCACTGAGGCGGGGTCTGTGCAATCATCGCTCACTAAGAGTTTGTGTGACCTAGATACTAAAGATGAACCAGTATTTCTGTTGGCTAGCTCGACAGGTGGCAAAGAATTCCAACAGTCCACAACAACTATTTCCTCTGGAAAGAAAAGGAGTCGTAACTCCACAGATTCGAATTTTCAAGTTAGTGTAATAAACTCTCATATATCGCCGGATAAATGTGAAGACAGTAATTGGAAATCTATCAAACGATTAAAAATTAAAGACTCTTTCAAGTTTAAAAATCGGCCTAATATATTTAAAAGAACAAAAAAAGATTCTTTAACAAAACCTACTGGAGATATTACAGTGGAGCCTGTGAGCCCAAATAGTGTAAAACCAACAGATCCCGCGGGCGAATATACTGCGTCTACCTCATCACCTATTAAAGAAGACGATAATGCATCCGTTTGTTCTTTAAATACAAGCAAACAATCAGGCTTTTTCGATATTTCATTTGCTTCAATAAGAAGCTCGAAAACTTTAAAATCGGCATCAAAGTTACGCAGAAGTGTCAAATCCTTTACAGCCTCGTTCAGAAGCGAACGTAAAAAGAAGTACGAAAAAAGGGCAGAGCGCAATACCGTCGAAGTAGATCCCACTCACCTACCCTCGGATTTGAAAAATGTTTCAACACCTAAGAGAGATTTTGATGGAATGAACTTGGACATATCACCTGTACAAGTAGATACGGTGGACAGCACTGACTTGAATCTTCCATGCGGTGGCGGTAATGGAGACGAGTTGGACGATTCTACGATTTTTAAAACGCCACAAAGCGTATGGCTTCGAGCGCACCGACATTCAATATGCGGAAGTTCAGAGCCGCGCATGAGCTCCCTGAGCTGTCTCCCACAGTCTCCGCACCACCGTCCCTCCCCGCTGGCCCTGCCCGCTCCCCGCTCCGTCCACGACCAGCCGCAGCCCGTCTCGACGACCCCCACCCGTGACGCCCACGCCATATCGCAATGCCATGGAATATCGCTGCCGGTACTAACACTTATTTTATTCAATACTACTAAAATTAGATTAGCTTGTCATGCCATCGAAAACATCAGTGGTCATGGTCTACATCGTCAGTCAGCTCGCCCTTGATCCAGCCCCTGCTGGAATGCATGCATTTGAATATTACATTTGCACTCTTAAAAGTTATCTAGAAGCTTCCTGGGTTAGGCGTAGAGTAATCACGAGATTTGTTTAGGAAGTCCCGTTTGACGGGTTTAGTTGAAAATGGTGAAGGATATCATTATCTTATAATTGTTTTACTGTTGCTAAAATATATTTTAATAATGTGTGCAGGTTGTTGACGTGCACAATACAATGGTCGCACCAGAATGCTCACAGCGAGTATATATCGTCAAGGCGGAGTGGTTCTGGGCGTCCGTACAAAATGAGGAAGCGCAGGACGAGCAAGATTATCTTTTTAAAAATGTAAGTCATCTTAAGATACTACCTTCGTCAAATTTACTTGTACTTACGATAAAAACAAATTGTTTGTTAATATTGTACTTGTGGTTCAGTACCTGGACGAGGTATCACGTCGCTCATCAATGGGCGGGGCGGGCAGCGCGGTGGCGGGAGGCGCGGAGGAGGCGGGGGCTGGGGCCGAGCCGAGTGGCACACCCTCTCACGTGCAGCGCCTGCGCAAGCGCAAGCTGCGGGGAGGAGACTCTGCGCTACACAAGCGACGCTCCTCAGTGGGAGACGCGGTGCTCCTCAGCCTGTCTGGGACACTGCTCGACTGTACACCATCACCCGACGGGAAACAATTACTTGAAGGTAACATCATTGCAACAAATAGTACATATTTTAACATTACATTATGCAATTTCATGACCTTTTGGATTGTTTTTAACACTACTATATGTCGAAGTATATTATTATATGTACAGAGTCAGAAGTACCTGATACAGTGGTAAGAAAGTTATTATCGCCGCGGCAACAGGTGTTTATGGAGCTTCTACAGACAGAGTCTAATTATGTTGGAATATTACAAACTATAGTTACGGTGAGTTTCTAATTTATTAACGTTTTTTATAACGAGATATTAAAGGAAGTATCGATAGCTTACCAATATTTAGTTAAGGCTTCTATTTTGCGCCTATTCTGGAAAAATCTTTGAAATACTTTTTTCGTTGATTTCAGATGTTTAAGCAACCGTTAGAAGAGATGGCCGAGGAAGACACTAGTAATGGAAAGAATCAAGCCTTGCTCAATAATACTGAACTTAAAATTATATTTGGAAACTTACCGCCTATTTATGAATTGCATGAGTAAGCTTTTCTCTAAATATTATAATAACTGATCTGATGATGATGACTGATGATGAATTTAATCAAGATTAAATAAATGTAGTGAAAAAATTATAACGATGAGCAGGACTTGAACTCATGACCTGGGAATACCGTTCTGTTGCTCTGCCAACTGTGCTATCATGATGTTTTCAAATAATTTGATTTCAAAAGTATAGCAAGTCATTTATAAATTTCAGTCACAATAAATTTCTTGTCATCGCTGTTTTTACGCTCGCTAAATTTATTATAAGTATGTACATGTAGTTTACATCGCGTTACTTGTTCCATTTTTAAAGTGTGTAATTTCATTTGTTTAGGAGGATGTTAGAAGAGTTACGTTATGCGCAAGCGCATTGGAGTGAAGAGACGAGTATTGGTCGATTAGTGTTGAGGTACACGCCCGACATGGTCAAGGCGTATCCACCATTTGTTAACTTCTTCGAGAACACTAAAGAGATGCTGCAACAATGTGACCGTGAGAACCCAAGGTAATAAATATTAAGAAAGAATTAAGAAATAAAGCTTGGTACTTTAAGATAACCGTGCTATTAAAAAGTAAGCGTCCACATGTCGGTACGCAATGAAAATCCGAATGAACTGTCAATACTGGCATCGTAAATTCGTATGCTAGTACGCACCTCACCATCAGCCTCTCTCCGTCCACTGTTGGACATAGGCCTGCCCCATAGAACGCCACAACGCGCGGTCCTGTGCCCCCTGCCCAATGTCTCCCCGCGACCTTGACGATTCGTCGCCCCACCTTGTCGGGGGCCGCCCAACGCTGCGTCGTCCGGTACGTGGTCGCCACTCTAGGACTTTTCTTCTTCCCCAACGATCGTCAATCCTACGAGCGATGTTGCCTGCCCATTGCCACTTCAGCGTGGTAACCTTTCGGGCTATGTCGGACACGCCAGTTCTCCTACGGATCTCCGTATTTCGGATTTTATCTCCTAGGGAAATACTGAGCATAGCCCTCTCCATAGCACGCTGTGCAACCTTGAGCTTATTTACGAGGTCGACATTTAAAGACCACGTCTTTGTTCCGTATGTCATCGCTGGTAACACACACTGGTCATAGTCTATGACCAGTAATCCATATGCTTCCAATACTGTGGACGCAATGTGAAATATCTATCCCTACGATGCGATGCATTCGTTGCATACGATACCGACATGTGGACGCTTGCATTAATACAGAAAATTATGCAGTACTAAAATTAAAAATGAATCTACAATTTACAACTGATAATCTGTGGTTCTAAAATATTGCCACAGCTATCTGGAAGAGTGACATATTATGAACAGCAGGCGTATTATGAGCTTTCAAAATATCATGCAAGTTCCAGGCGATTCTGTTGACTAGGCAAACGGCCTGACTTTTATTTCGTATTATGACATACATAAAACTAGTCGACTTTTTAATGGATTAAGTGTTGATGGCCGTGTAAAGCTTTTTGGAAACTTAATTATTGTGTTTATCGGCTAGTTACGGTCATATTTTACAAATTTTTTTGTATTCAATATAATACAAAATATAATATAATTGCTAAACACAAGTTACTTAGACCATTATATAAAAGAAAAGAATGGTGATACTATTATCTATTTTTATATTTAGATTTTTTTATTTTATATAATTCATCTTTGTTCTGGGATTTAGTTTTGGAACGACACCCGTCACTTGAACTGTCAGCTGATATAGCGGGAACATAGGCTTAGTTTTTCATTATCCTAGAACGGGCATTTAAGATTTAAAAAAAAAAAATTTTGTGTGATGATTCACATGAAAGTAACTTTAATACACATGGCGATATTATTGTAATGAATAATTATTTTAATAACATATTAATATTATTTTTTATATTTAACTTATTTCGCATTCGACTAGTGTTTTGTTCATCATCGTCGCTCTCCGAAAATTCAAACACCTCCAATTCATCACCCATCGTTAATATGTAGATAATAGTTACTTTTAATTCTAAATAAACTAAAACAATTTATTATACGTAACAATGTAGCAGCTTCTATTGAATGGATTTACTTGTCACTTCTAGATAGTTAAAACGATCAACTACATGTCAAATTTGCGCTCGTAATACGCTTAACGCCAGCCAGTGAAACAAAAGTCGGGCCGATATCACATTGAAGTCAAGTGACCACTGATTCGCTGTCAATAATATACTCATAATACGAATTAGCCAGGCAGTTCCATTCACGGCGTAAACGGCGTGGGAATAAGAGCTCATAATACGGCCGCTGGTCTGATTATGACTATACTAGTTATAAGGCAGTATAAAAAAAAGAAAAAAAAAAGTTATCTGGAAGATGCTAATTGAAATTGTTACATCAAATTATAGTAATCAGTCCTTCAATTTTTCTTTTATAAAAGTTTATTTATTATGTATAGCAGGCATACAATTAATAGTAATCAACCGAGTCACTGTTTGATATTCATATAATACTGTTTCAGATTTCATGCATTCCTGAAAATTTGCCAAACAAAACCGGAGTGTGGCAGACAAAGTTTACAGGAACTATTAATAAGACCAGTGCAGCGGTTACCTAGTATAAGTTTACTACTTGATGGTGAGTTTTATAATACATGCCACTTACAATTTTTACTTAACATAATTATAGTCTGATTTCTGAAACACTGATAGTTGTGGAAAATAACCAATATTGATGTTATATTAATATAATGTGTACAAAGCCAAAGAAATTTTGTAGTAATTATATCGAATGAGTGCAGGAAATAAACTGAAGTATAATAATAGTAAATAATAATACTTCCTAAGAGCCTCACACATCTTGAGAGGTTCGGCGTCAATAGCAAGTCGGTGATGGACCAGATGCAGAAAGCCATCTTGCTGGAAATGCCCGCATAGTCCGTTGGTTTCTCTCCCATTAAGCTCCACCGCTCCGGCCGATTGTTGCCAACCTGGTCGGAGTGCGACCTGCCGTCTTTCTAGGCGAGGCAGTGTTCTATCCGATAATATTTAAACTTCCTTGATCTTTAGGGAGAACAATTTTGGTATAGGTCTCGAAAATTTTGAGGTTTTCCTAATTTTTCTCATGCAGATGATTAGAGAGAATGGTTCAGAGTGATATTATTATTCACATGCCCATATTATAAACTGTCCATTTAAGTACATATTTTGTAAGTCTTTCGGGAACTGGGTTTTAATATGATCAAGGCGTTCAATTTGTTTTATTCTATATGTGTTTGTATTTTGCATTAGTAAAAAGTTTCTAATTTTGTATTATTATGGTGGTGATAAGTCATGAGGTTTGGATAATTACGTGGTGAGTTGGTCCTGGATATTTGTGTGTGTGTGTGTGATGCATTTTGTATTTATTTAGTGAAATTGGCAGGTAGGGTTTTATCTATACTTAATATTATAAAGCTGAAGAGTTTGTTTGTTTGAAAGCGCTAATCTCCGTCCGATGGTCTGATTAGAAAAATTCTTTCAGTGTTGTATAGTACATTTGTCAAAGAAGGCTATAGACTATATATTATAACATCACGCTGCGACTAATAGGAGCAAAACATATTGCAAAATCGGGAAAAAAATTCTAAATTCCACACGCGTATGAAGTCGCGGGCAACAGCTAGTATAACATAAAAAGATATATAGATTATCTAGACTTTTAACTGACTATAGATATTGTATTCATATCATATATAGAATTGTAGATACACTTTTTTACAAGTCTTAGTATTTTAATTAGATACTTAGGAACTGAATGCAAGGTTATTCAATAGTTTTATTATTGTTTAATGGATTTTTTATATTTAGATTTGGTACCTTGTACTCACGGCACAGGTACGAAGGAACTCACAATGATGTAAACCTATTTAAGTGTCATTAATCAATTTCATTTACACATAATAAAAAATAGAAAAGAAAGAAATAATAGAAATCGATTATTCCCTAGTAAAGTCACCATAACTACTAAATAAATATGGTCAGATAAAAATTAAAAAAGATATTTTTCTGCTTACGCATGCAAACGCCAAGGTTTGAAACGTAATTATTATGGCATGCATATTATAGTTAGCATTATATAGAAAAGACCGATTGTTAGACATTTTCGAGGTCTACAGCTCGTTCAAGATAACAAAATGTGAAATGTAAAAAACATAATGACGTCAGTAATTTTAGGACGTTCAGGTTTTTACGCAGGTCAGAATTTAAGTAGATTTTAATAGTAGGTAGTAGGGGTACACATTTTTAATAGAAATAGTAGATAGCTAATAGTAGACCCGCGAGAGAGATTGTGATAAAATAGTAATAATGGGTGTGTAGGTCGTGTTAAATATTATTAAGATTAACTTTTAAAATTTTAATGGGTTTGTCTTTTAAACGGTGTAAAATGTACATCATAGAGAAGCGTAACAGATATTTTGTGTCGAATATTCTAAAATGCCAGCATGCATTACGCATGCAGCATACGTTTTCATTATATATTTTTAATTATGATGTTAGTTTAACATTTGATTTAAATGTATATGACAGATATTCTAAAGCACACGCACAAAAACAACCCGGACCACGCGGCGCTAGTGCAGGCGCTGGCCGGGCTGCGCGAGGTGATGTCGCACATCAACGAGGACAAGCGCAAGACTGAGGGACAACTACAAATGTTCGATATATATAATGAGATTGATCAGTGCCCGGTTAGTTATAAAAATACTTATTTATGTCTAAATACGTGTAACAATACTCTATTATACTGGATGGATGAGAAGAGCGTCTGAAGATTTTGACAGGCTGGACATGTTGAATAATGAATTAAATTAAATATTTAAATAAGATGAGAACGTTGAGATGGATGTGTGGCGTCACGCGAATGGATAAAATAAGAAATAAATATATTAGAGAAAGTCGAACGTGATGGAAGTGAATGAAAAATTGAAGAATGAGCGGCTATCTTCGCGGGTCATGTGAGACGAGAGAAAAGTGATATCATTAGGAGAGCTTACGAATAAATGTGAAAGGCAAAAAAGTCTACAGCAAGACCTAAGAAAAGATGGATGGACTGTGTGAATGAGGATATGAAAGAAAGAGGAGTTAACACAGATATGACATCTGACAGAAGACTATGAAAGACATGTTGTACTGACCCAAATAATGGAATAAGGGCAGGTGAATGAGGGATATAAATAAGATAAGAAGAATAATATGTATCACAAACTATAAATATATCGCTAACTGGAGTCAATGTCTGAAAGATTTTTGACCTCAGAGTTCTATATCTGTAAATTGGTAACCATAGGACAAAATTAACATCACACTTGGACACAATATTTTAGATTAAGACTGTTATATTTGGCCACAAAGCCAAATATAACGGTCTTAATCTCAAATGTTGAAGGTTATTTTTTAACATCCTTGCTCGTAAAGCTGATGTAATTCCACCGGTTTTAAATATGTAAAGCGGGTCATAAAAAACGCGTGTGTTACCAAAGCAAATAATTAAGTTATAGTCCATACAAATTTCATAACAACTTGCCATTTCAAATATGGAATTGATCGCCGCCGCACGACTCGAGCAGCGCGCTGTTGCTATTCAAATTTCGAACTAATCGCCGCGCGGCGCCAGTCGGTAGTAGTAGGGGAGCCGAAGAGGGGATTTCGGGATTTACTAAAGCGCGTCAGATTAATATACAGGAGGATACCTTGTACCCGGTTAAGTACCTCCACAAAATATGAGACCCATATATAAGGCCGCCCGTGAAGGATACAGGATCAGATTAGTAAAAAAAAATTGACCATCAGAAATTCTCGAGCGCGTCAGATTAAGGTAGGGTGAGTTAATTACATCCTAAAAAGTGTATATTCCACTAATCTGACAATTTGAGAGTGACGTAAAAAAAGGGGAGGGCAACAAAGTTGTAAAAAAAAAACGTCATCTCGACATTCTCGAGCGTAGCTAAATTTTTTTTATTTTGAAGGTAATAATTCAAGAATAATGAAAAATATATAATCTGACAATTTCCGCAAGCCGAAATAACAAAAATTCGTCGATAAAGTTAAATGCGTGCAGCTGCGTGATGCCTACATTTGGGTTTGTTTGAGTTGGACTTCTAAATGTTTAATTAGGACTGTTTATGAGATATTAAGCCATCAAAATATATCGTAAAAAAAGTTGCAAAGTTACACTGTCGGCTTTTAAATTGTTAGATTTACCAGCTGCTCTGTGTCTAGCCAACCGGAGTCGCCGATAAGATATAACAATAGATTTTAAGGACAATAGAGTCGTAAAATCTCATCTCCATTGAATCATAGCTAGACAAGAAGCACAATTAAAAAGCTCTTAGGAATATTTATGAGTATGTTGTAAAGATAAATCATACAAATTTTTAGACAAGTATAAAATATTATTTCTGTTACAGCGTGATCATTTATAATTTACAACAATTAAAAAGAAAGTAAATATTATGATCTAAGATAATTTGTATCACAGAATAGTTTTATCACATAATGGACAATAATTTGAAAGTGTAAATACTTTCGTTAATGTTTTCGTTCTTCAAACTATTTACTTTTGAGGTGTAAGTATTTGGTACACAAGGAAACGTTGAAGTTACTAACTTTCTTTTAGTATTGAATATAGTCGCTTCAATTTTATTTTTCTCAAATCACGCTGTAATAGAAATAATATTTTATACTTGTCTAAAAATTTGTATGATTTATCTTTACAACATACTCATAAATATTCCTAAGAGCTTTTTAATTGTGCTTCTTGTCTAGCTATGATTCAATGGAGATGAGATTTTACGACTCTATTGTCCTTAAAATCTATTGTTATCTCTTATCGGCGACTCCCGTTGGCTAGACACCAGAGCAGCTGGTAAATCTAACAATATAAAAGCCGACAGTATAACTTTGCAACTTTTTTTACGATATATTTTGATGGCTTAATATCTCATAAACAGTCCTAATTAAACATTTAGAAGTCCAATTCATCTTTTTAATTTAACTTTTTCTAGTGTCGGCTCCTGCACTATAGTGTGGAGGACTGGGAATAAACGGCACCTTTCCCTCCTCACCCTTTTTATTCCCATTCGTCCACACTATTCCCATACCTCCACACTGTGGACGACGGGGTGTGGAGGACTGGGAATGACCCGCTGAGTTCAAAATATAGTTCAAAGTACAATTTTAAGCGCCCAGGAATGGAATTAGCGGGAAGTTGCAGGGATGGCCTTTAAGGTGAACCGTTTTTCGAATTTTTTTTTGTCAGATTAGGCGAATCCCTCTAGGTAATCGTCAGATTATGAGACAGTACGTTTAGAACATAAAGATGAACCATATATATCTTAATCTGACGCGCTTGAGTATTTCAAAATGGCGAATTTTTTTTGCACATTATGAAACTGCCCGTGAGTTTGCGTCCCATCGAAATCGTCAGATTAGTGAATGAGAGCTTTTTTTTGGTGCACTTAACACTCCCTTAGAAAATCTGACGCGCTCGACAAAATTTTTTTTTTTTTCATTTTCAACCCTTAAATACAACCACCCGCATCATGCAAACGATCAGATTAACATACGTACATTATTAAAAATACGTAGGGCATTGATGCTATCAATATCTGACGCGCTCGAGGATGTCCATTCAACAGTTTTTTTTTACATATTTAAAAATCTATAGCCGCTTTCCCCACCGATAAAAGTGAAAAATCACATAACATTTTTTTCTTCTTATCATCTAAGCTTTGCAACTCAATAGGTCTCTATGACGCTCGAGTAAATCCCCATTTAGCATCGTGGGCTCCCCTACCATAGGCAGCGCTAGCGCGCTGTTAAAATGGCGGGAAAGCAACAGTGTGCATTCACAGATTGAGTTTATTTAAATTTATTCGGTAATTTAAAAACTTGGCTGCATGCTCTAGCGTCTTTGCCAACATTTTCACGCAGCCACGGCAGAAAATAATCCTCGCGCCATTTTTCTCAAATTTTCTTTTCTTTGTACTTGTATTGTGAATGTTTTTTTTTCTGTTTCCTCGCAAATGTGTTAAAAAACGTCGTCCGATATACGTGCGTATTGGTTATAAAATGCTCGGCTCAATTACGCCCTCGCCTTCGGCTCGGGCTGAAATTCCGCCTCGCATGTTATAACCATCTTGAAGTACTAATATCGTAATGTACTATAACGATGTATTAAAAAATAAAAATAATAAAGTTTAAACTGTATGTATGTATTTTTGCAGCCCCACCTAGTGTCGTCACACAGGTCGTTTGTATCACGGTGTGAAGTGGTGGAGTTATCTAAGGAGTTGTCCGGTAGAGGGGATCATCTCGTCTTGTTTCTGTTCACCGACACTATGGAAGTTTGTAAGAAAAGATCTAAAGTGAGTATACATACTTGTTATATTTCATTACGTTATTTTGTTGTTAATACTTGACAAAGTCGTATTACTGACTCCAAAATTATAGTTTTTAGAAGTTTTAGTTTTTACAGAACCACTACTATAGAGATATGTTGTCTATCTTGAGTTCAATTATAAGTATATATATGTATTTAAATAACATTTATTTAATGGTTTGAGGCCTTTTCTGGTTGTTTTATATCTAATCACGTAATATCTGTTTTGTTATAGGCTTTTAACAGTAAAAGTCCGACGAACGGCACAGGAACAATGCGGATAGGTTCCAGCAAACCTTACAGGCATATATCACTAATGCCACTCAGTACAGTCAAACGGGTCTACGATATCAAAGAAACTGAAGGTAAGAGTGTTTTGTATTATATCTCCTTACTCAAGTTATTATTTTTATGTACATAAGGTGTAATTTTCAAATTATTGTACCATCCTGATTAATCAGTCTCGTGGCATAGCGATACTCATGTCATCTTTCTTGACGAAGTTATAAGTTTGATATCTGCACCACGCATTTGATATTAAATAGTATAATTCCGACAACACGGCCTCATAGCCACATATATCTTATTAATTAAAAAGTAATGGTTTTTCTTTAACGTTCACATTTTGTTTCCAGATTGTCACAACGTGTTCGCGTTGATGTGCCGCAACAATCAGGAACTCAAAGAGAAGTTATACTCGTTCATGATCGCCGAGGAGACTGTCGACAAATCATATTTTTTACGACAACTTTGTAGACAAATGGCGAATACTGTCTGCAAAGCTGATGCTGTAAGTATATACGGCTATTTTAATTTTGTATAATATAGAACCCACTACCTCGGAGTTGGTACCGTTCCGATAAACGAACCGTTCCAGTAAACGATCGATTGATCGAGCTGGTGCAAACCGCTCGATAGATGGCGTTGTACTAAAACATCGATGCTATGTTAAAGCCACATTAAGAAAGATTGTAGTGGAAGATTTGTCTAACATGTGCAGCAACCATGGTAGGTCAGTTGGGAGAACGATGGAACGGCATTCCGAGGTTCCGCTCACGGTGATAATTTTTTTAAGTAATATTTAGTTTATTAAATAAAAGCATAGTAAGGGAATTGCAAAAATTAATACATTGATGTAAAAAATGTTGAATTCTGATGGTTTTCATTGAACTGGTGAAGTGAATGTTATATTAAAAATGTCTTAAAAGGAAACAAAATGTAATAATTGTAACCAAATCATTTGACTCGATAACCATGTAAGTGACTAGTATATTGTATAGTGTTGAAACATGAACAACATACACATTTCAGGATAAATTCCTAACGTCGTTAGAGTCACATCATCTCAATATCGACACGAGCGACCTTGCACTAAGCGCACTTTCCAAAGTGTCTAAGTTTGCTGCACGAACCAGGATAAAGGTATGGAAACATTATTGCTTTATGTTATACTGTGTATTTGAAAAAATAACCAGGGATGTATTCAGATGTAATAGTGTTCTTAGCATTGCTTTATATCATAACTTTTGGAGTACGGACCGTGTTTCTAATAAATACTACTACTATTAAGAACAAAATCTGAGTACAGCCATGGTCAAAGCATTTTGATTAGTGTCGATGTTGTGCATACAAATAAAGAAATAATGTACATAACAATTAGCCCTGTCTTCCCTTAAAATCTTCGAAAGCGTTTACCTGTGTACAGTTCTTTATTCATATGTTTCAGAAAGGTGTAGTCATATTTGACCATCGTTACACATGGCCGGTGACTAGGCACTAGGCATGGATGAAATTACAAATACTAGTTATATTATGACTTTTATGTGTTCATAAAAGTTTAATTAATTTATTAAATTAATCTTTAAATACAACAATAGTATGAGGTCATCTTTTATCGTAAGGTTCAATCGCATTCAATAAACCGTAAACATTTCATAATTGATGCGTTTCTGGGCAATAAACAAAAAAACTTACAAACTGTATTTTTCTATGTGTAAATGTAATATTTATAATATTTAAGGCCTATCTAATGCAACTTTAAATTATGACTACACCTTTCTGGAACACGTTGTATAGGATATTTGTATAAATTGATAAATAAAGCATGACTTAGTTTCTGTATCTGTCTCATAAATATAAGCTTTTAGCTTCTATAGAGAAATAACAATAATTGTATAACTTCATATTGGTAAGTTACATACGGGACCAAAATGCTACGTGCGCCTTCGTGGACATCGCCATCAGCATTTTTATGTAACTAAGGCATGCCAATAGTTAGCAATATTGCATTAGTTTATGTCAATGTTTTAATACAATAATCAGTAGTCACCCATTCATTGAATCGATTTATTGTATTCAAATCGATATTATAGATACACGCACGGACTAGACAGTATCGATATTTCAGATTTTGCTAGATATCAATCATACCGTTACATTTGCCACAAAATGGAAAGGAGTCTGTCTATTCAATAGCATTAGAGCTTGTTGATCGCTTTTTAGAGCACAACTTTAGCTAGCATCTAGTTATGGATATTATTGGGCGTTGCTTAGGGGGTTAGCTGGTTCTACTTGGAGTTTTATGACCTATAATCAACTTGTTCAATTATGACATCGGCTGACAATCTGCCGAGACCCCTACTTCGACTTTATGAAGCTATATCTAATAAAGAGCTGGAAATCAGTACACTTTACAGAACTTGATGAGCTTTTAACTCCTATAGTGATTTTATTCTGACGATCATAGGCTTTGCTTTAAGTTTAAAGGAATCGGTTGGTAGACGAGTAGTATTGCGTTGTACAGATAGTATTAGTGGTTAGTATGGAGGTGTGTAGTGTAGCGGTCAGCTGGTTGTGTTGTAGCTGGAGTCTCTGACGGGGCTGGGCGGCTGGCTGCGCGCGGACCCCGGCTCTGGTCTCCTAGACACATGGGTATTGCGCGCTCACTTACTCGCACAGGTCTGACGCGACTATCACTTCACACAACGCATCGCAAAGCACACAACTTACACACTCTTGTGTCCCTCACTTCATACTGATCATTTAGTTATCACATATCGCTCACCGCTTATAATAACAATAATTTATAACCTAAAATCTAATCGTGATGAAAAAGTTGTACAGACCAAATCGCGAGTTGATTTCAACCTTAGGTTTTAGAAAATATTACGGGTCCGTTTTTATTTCATTTCCGTAAACTATAATATCACCCGTATTCACAAACGTTACTGTGAGGTCTCATAGTAGGCATGGACGCACAGGGGTAGCAAAATCATTTCACAAACAATACTTAAGTGGTGAAGCGCACTATGCGTTTGTTAAACTGAACGCATAGCTAAGTTTTGTCTATGAATATAAAGGCTCGATGAACGGAACGCACTGAAAAGTGTTACCCTTTGCACATTTGTGAATACGGGTGTAAAAAATCAAGCTTTGCACACGAATAATTTGGAAAAAAATAATTTTATTATTTTCTCTATAAACTTAAATGAGTAAGTATTGTTTTAAAGTCACCATAATAGTTGAATGAACTTTTTAGTATCGACAAAGAAACTTCACGGATATAAGTGACTAGGATGTGGTCTTACATCAAAATAATACTCAAATACTTCTTTATTGATAATTGTCTTACACGCCACGTATGCATAAGTGTTCATGCTTCTCGTGTCTGTGCAAATAACCGCATACCGTGTTCTGATTACTTCTGATTCATATCATTCTATATAAATTTAACGTTTGGTCAAAATGATCGTCTTTCGCAATAATCGTCTATTAAAGTATTAATAACGTCATTCTTTCTAATAATATGATAAAACAAATTTTAATGTTAATATTAGGTTAATACCACTCATTTTAGATTAGGTTCATCTTTCAGTCAAATATCTAGACATCAATCTATTTTCGTTTTAAGTAAGCTTTTTAGTTTACTAATTTTACACTAATAGCAATCCATTTACATGTTAGAGTTACTATAAAACGTCACGATACCTTAGCTAGGTTAGTAGAAATGTGTAAAAGTATGAACTTAGTGCACCAAGTAGTTCGTAGAGCAATGCTTAGCTTTTAATCATTACACATTTTGTGAGCGTGCCCTACCAACGGTTTTAAGTGGTGTTTTAATATATTGTCATTGTCACCCTAATCATTATACTCCGCACGCCGAATGATGATCCCTATGACAGGTCGTTAGCGCTTCACATTGTACTGACGTCCTATCACATCAAATCCTTTAGAAGGTCCATTAAAAAGTCGAAAAAATCATAATTGTGTACAATTCTAAATTATAAAAATGAATATTAAGAAATTATTACGTAATGTTCGGAAATAATAGAAAAAAACTCAATGCAAATGTACATGGTACGTGCTGCAAAAGTTACGTCGTCAAGCTGTTATCGACTAAGAAGGGACACATCGATAAACAAAATATCGATAATTTGTTGGAAAAATAAAAATTTGTTTTATTTTTCCAACAAATTATCGATATTTTGCTTTGAGTTTGTATTTTATTTATATCAATCTGAATCTGATACAGGGTCAATCGGATCTTCAAAATCTGAGTCTGAACTGCAGCTATCCGTGTTTCGTACTGTACATCTCGATCCCAGTCTTGTAAGCAAATTTTCTTCGTTCTTTCGACCACCTTTCGCCAATCGTCAGCTGTCACTTGAGCGCAAGCTTCTACCCCCCTTATCCCAGCCCGCAAATATTGAATATATATAATAAAAAAAGTACTATTCGATGTATTTTTAATTGCACATTACGAATAATCTATTTGATGTAATTGAACTCCCGTAGTTTTATAATTAAAAATAAAAAAAGAAATGCGCTATATGTACCTTGGAAAAATACCTTTTTCTCGAGAAATATTACGTTGACCAAAATTCTATTGATGTTAAAAAATTGAACCCTAGCCATTTGTAATTGAGACACCGCTAAATATTGCAAAAAAAGCATATATTTATCACAAAAGCTAAGAAATCATTTTTAGGAATTCAGCATGCAATGCAACACCAACGTACTGCGCATGCGCCAGCCATTCCGAAAATGTTTGAGCTTTGCTCGAACATTTTATTTATAAGTCGGTTACTAAATGTATGGATTCTTCACTATTAGAGTATTTTTTTACGTAGTATAATATAATTGGGTCAAGCTTCTTCCAATAAAACCATCATTTTATTTGCCGTGAATGGCGGAATAAAAAAAAAAGTAAAAAACAGTATTTTATCGAAATTGTTTCGCATATCTAATACAACTGTCAGTTGAAACGTCATAGGGATCATCATTCGGCGTGGTAACTATAACTATTTCTTATTACATGTTGGTATGGTCTTTTATTAACATTACGCAAAATTGATTTTTAAATAATTTGTGATGCCACTTAAACATTTTCTTACCTTGTGACGTTCATGGTTTTGGTACTTACCTTCATGTTTCATTTAGAGGTTTACGTGGTTATAAATGTAGATAGTGTGAGTGACAATTATATTATGTTTATTTTGCAGGTGGGTCGAGCGTTTTCATTTAACAAAACGCCGTCTAAACTTAAGCGCGCAATGTCATCGATGATCTCACCGTTCGGATCCACTTCGAATCTTACACCCGCCTCCCAGCTCGCTAACATGAGGCTTGCCAGTTGCAATAATATTAATGTAAGTAATATTTGTAGAAGTTACCGTGATAAATCAACCCCCTTGTAATGAAGCAGGTTCGTGTATCTTGTAATGACACAGCGCTGAGTCGGAAAAGTAAATAAAAATATTTCCAGGAAATGGGCGTCAGTGGGGGCGGAGCGGAAGGCGGGCCGGACGTACTGGTGGCGCCGCTGTCGGTGCAACCCACGCGTAAGGCCACCGCCTCGAGGTTCTGACGAGCGTGCTCGTGACGTCACAACACGACCACGAGCACCCCTCGGATACGGAGTTAACATACTTAATACGGTACATATACATCGACATCGCGCTATATACAATGTAGATGTTCTTTGTATGGATGATATACATTAATGGTATATTAATGGGCCATAAACTACATAAATGTCCTCTAAATATGCCTAAAACTGTTATTTGTATAATTAATTAAATCTATCTAATGGATGGACAAGAAAATTGGATAGATTTATAAGTCAGTGCTGTAATATTGAGTCAATTGCAAGTGTATTGGTATTTAGAAACTGAATTGTGAGATAACCAAGTGTATTATATATCCTCAAAGTCGGCACAGACTAGATGCGTATACGTGCATGTAAGCGAATAAGTTCAGACGTTATGTAAGGAATTATATGATCACACAGAGTGCATGAATAAGCATTTAGTCTGTGTAGGCTAAATCAGTTAATGCTAAGAACCATCGCACTTATATTAATCTTCCAATTTATTGTTGTGAATCTTATGTCATTTACGTAGGCCTAATAAGATGTGGCTCCAAAGAGTGTTATGAAAAGGGTATAATAAAAAGATACAAATTATTATTATTGTTATACCTTTATCATTCATTAGACAATGTAGTGCGATGCTGATATGTGTATATGCCAAGGTTGTCATGTGCGTACAAGGAATGATGAAATCGAGACAATCGACTTGTCGACGGTTTCTTTTGTAGCAAGCAAAATGTGCTTGCTGTCTACGGTACATCAATTTGCATAAAGTGAGTTTGTAATCATTTTGCTAAAAAAAACATTATAAATTACATCAACAAATCAATACACGATTTGTATTAACTCGTTTGAGTTTTGTGAATATATATTGTGCCCACCATATAATTATGTGCTAACTGATGTGATCGAACCCCCGCTATAAATATAAGAAGTTTGTATGCCAGTTTAAATCATGTTGAACCAAAGTATTGTTTTGTTGATTGTCGACGAGTATTGTTAATGTAAATATACGGCCATAAAATGTCGATACAATCGTTGGTCATTTTATCTAACTTATGAATTAATTTGTGTCACAGAATCATAATGATATTATTGAGATTTAGTTTTGAACATTTGTACATATGTGATATTTTAAATATATTGTGAAATAGATAGTAGCATACACTTAGATCATAGTAGGGTTACCCATGTTGATTTGTTGCTGGTACGAAGGAATACTTGCATTATTATATTCAATGGACAATGATTGTGCCGTTATTATAGTTAGTAAGACATGGGTATATAAGCGTTGTGTAAATAGTGTATGGAACCAGAGCAGCTTGAGTCAGCTCGACGCCTCGAATGTCCAGAGTCTCGTTTAGGCTACCGGCATCAAACATGTTGCTACAATGTACAAAGTAACAAATATTTATAAACATTTTAAATGATTGATAAAATAAACATTTATTTTCAATCACATTTGTTTTTTTGTTGTTATTTAAACCCTGACCCCCTTATTACAAAACGCGGCTCAACGTTAAACCCAGGTTTAACAAAATTTATTTACGAGGAATTGGATAGTTAGACCCGCTCTGACACTAGTTTGGCGTCGGTTTAAGACTAAGGTCGTTGTTAGATCTAGGATTTGAGAAAAATCTGCTTAAAATGCGCAATTGAAGTGTTTAAAAACCAGGCTTAAACTGTGGCTTAAACTTAGTCCACGTTTTGTAATAAGGCGGTATATGTTTGTCTCACCGTAAACCCCAATAGCTATGCCTTTATCTTAAAAAACCCTAATAAATTTATAGAAAACTTATTCGTGAAAACAGGTATAAGCCAGCCCAGACCGAGTACGTATACGTGCACGTATACCTAATATAACACGCCACACTACCAGCTCGACATGTCATACTTTTCAATTAGATGTAGAATGTGTTTAATTCTTAAAAAGACTAACAGCATTTTACGACAGTTAATAAGAAAAACAAACAACAACTTGTGCACTCAATTGTAATTTATATTTAATTGTTACGAGTAGTTCTTGGGCGTAAATACGAGTACGTATTGTGTATCGCACGCAGCGGTAAAGCCAATAACACTAACACCAGTGGAATTAGTCCTAATAATACAAATTTTTTAGGCATTTCCACATGAAATAATATAAATATTTTGAGGATTAAGCTAACCTGTAACAAGAAATTATTTCATCATTTAGACACAATAATAATTAAAGGAAACAATGAATTTACAGGTTTGCGAATATGGATTAGAAAATGATATACATATTTCATAACGCGTAAATAAGTAGAAAATACTGACGTAGTCGCATGGGACTTCTTAAGGTGTAGGTATTTACTACCGATCACTCCACTCCACGAGACGAATGTTTTAAGTTTCTAAACATTTAGGGTCTGCTTAGCTTGAACATAAGTAATTGAAAGACTAATTAAAACCAGATTAATAACTTACAATAATAAGTACAGGTAAACATTGCCATTGATAGCTGATCCTCGAGGAGCACAAGCTCTCCTCCATGGCGACGTTTACATCAGACGCGAAGTCATGACTACGGTACACGTACAACATCGCCACTAACTCCATCAAACATATGAAATGCGTCGCCACGCCTGTCATTATGCACTCTATGCTCTCTAATAATGGTAAACCACCCTAAAGAAAAATAATATACTGCTAAGAAACATAGATGGACGGCTTTGAATAAGTGGTCCTACTTGCGTTAATTCGCAAACTATTAAGTACATATTTTTTACATTTATTGAATAAATAAAAGCTCTAATGAATGAAATAAGCTCAGTTGGAAGAGCTTCGGAACAGTATTCCGAGGTCGTGGGTTCAAGTCCCACTTGCGGCATTTCACTTTTTCCACCATAATTTGATTTATTAAGTAAAAGCATAGCATGTCAAATGCAAAAATTAATAAATTACTGTAATATTAAGTTAATTAATAAAACAATAAAAACATACGCCTGTTGCGAATATGAGACTCAGCACTGCACAACTCAGTATTAAACCACCCACTATCCGTTGTTCAACGAATCTATAATATATAAAAGTTATTTTATAATAAAGAAGTATACTTCAATAACATTGGTATAATAAGATTATTTGCCATTTGTCTAGATTCCGAACTACCTTATTTTAACACCACAAACATAACCTGTGGTGTGGTCAAGTAAAAAGTACAAATATTATGTAGTTAATCAAATACTTACACTAATTTAACTCTGTATTCAAATATCGTGTGAAGGGCAGTTTTTAAAAACACATATGCAACGGTCAGGTACGAAAATGTTAATCCAAAAAATATTACAGAAGACCTAAAAATAAAAATATCAGTTATTTAGTCAGACAAAAAGGTTTAATTAACAAGAAATGAGTAACTTACACAAAGTGCGAATAGCTGCCTGCGGACACGCATGTCGAATACATTGGTAATGTCCATAAATTACCTGCGAAATATTGAACAATTTAGTAGCCATGTTTAAAATCAGGGGCGCCATTGTCACCTTTCACCAATAACTGGTCCGACAAAGGTGAAAATATTAATTATATTCCAGAGGACGTTGTGTGAAATGTCCAAAATATAAAAAAATGGTAACATTGTATGGTACGCAACCACCTAGAACATGAGCTGGATGTAAACCGCAATTACGTAATTACGAGTTGAATTATATAATAATTAAAAATAATTTTATTTGTTTATTATTGAGCCGCAAATACTAAATAAAAAGAACATCAATTCTAAAATTAAATTAAATAAGCGGGTCTTACTTTCCCGAATGGCATCATTAGCGGTATGATTGAGTTGCGTGTCAACAACGGCGCAGAGGGCGCCACTGATAGAATGCACCACAGTGAGAAGTAGTATTGTACCAGAGTGCCAAACACTTTCACTGTTTAGTAACGGGTCTATGTGACCGTACGCTGCAAAATACAACGAAATGCTGCGTAATGAAACTATTAGTACCTAGTCTTTGGCTAGGCGAGAGATTCAACAAGAGAATATACTAGTCTAGGATTGTCTTTGATATTGGTGAACTTTTGTATGACATTCATAATAAGAAAACACCTCTGGAAAATGTATGTCTAAAACCACAGTCTAAAACCAAGCTTTTGACTGATCTACAACCGTAATCAATTAGTAATATTTTGTAATCTAAGTACATATATGATAATTATTTATTTATTTAATAAATTTTACACATAGTAACATAATAATATGTTGGAGTAGGCATTAGTGTAGGTCTACATATTCCTTATAGAAATCTCTGCCTGTAGACCCGCGAGAGGAGATCGTGAGAAAAGTATTAGGCATGGGTGTGTAGTGCAGGGTGACAGAAGTTCTAAACTAACTGTTATTAAGTTAATAAAGTATATTACCATAGCGATTCAATCCTTTGCCAGTAATTAACTCAGTTCCAATACTTGCAGCGTGTGTATACAGAGCTATTTCAAATGCATCACTAATAGCCTATAAAAAATTAAACTTCTCAAGAGTGCTTTATAGTCCCCTAAGGGATATTTAGTACCTAAACAATAAGCAATTAGTAGGTAGCCTATAAAATAATTGTACCCTCTCTCTCTCTCTCTTCAGCCCCTCTTCGTCCCACTGTTGGGCACGGGCCTCCTTCACTTTGGGAAGGATTATGTTCTCCCGCGCTAACCGGATGTGTTGGCATAGGATTTATTGTCGAGATTTCCATCTCTCACAGAGGGTGTTATCTTTGTACAATATCCCGTAGTTGTCTTATACAGCGCCCCGGGAAGGAAATGGAGTGGTGACGTTTGTATTCTTAATCTGTCAGCATACGAACATATTTAATAATTGTACATACAGTCATAATTTCATTAGCGTCTATCCTGAACACTTTAGGAAGATCATCGCCAGTAGGTACTTGCATTATTGCATTTATACCTAGAAATGCCGTCCATATCCACGGTATATATATAAACCACATCGGTGTGTTGTTCCAAATTATCTTAAATTTTAGAAACACAATTAGATAGGTATCTCTATTGCTTTGCTTTCAAACTAAAATTTCTACCACAAATGTGATCTATAAGAACTCTACTATTATTCAATATCTACTATATAAAAATAAGTCGGGTTTTCCTTCCTGACGCTATAACTCCAGAACGCACGAACCGATTTCCACGGTTTTTCATTCGTTGGAAAGGTCTCAAGTTCCGTGAGGTTTATAGTTAATTTTTTTTATTTTTTTTTAAATTTTTTTTTGGTATGGCAAAACAACGTTTGCCGGGCCAGCTAGTGTTTTATAAACTAAATTGTTAACTAAGGAATATATTAAGTGACAATGCAGTAATGTGTTAGTAGACAAAAACCAGAAAGAATGAAAAAGCTATTTTTATACTAGAATACCTACTCTACCGTGTGTGAGCCGTTCTATAATCATGCATGTCCATATTATGACCCAATTAACAACAAGAAATACCACAATACTTATATTTATGTGGCTTAGCTTGTAATCCGGAGTTAGTTCAACAACTTCCACACTGAAACATTAGGTAATTGAATCTATAAGTTATGTAAGAAATGCAGGCGTACGAAAAAAGACAAATAACTAGGATAGTCTTGAAAAATGTAAGTCTATTTTATAGTATAATTCTGGTAATGAGAATTTATAATCTAATCTAATTTTATATATAAAATTCACGTGTCACAGTGTTAGTTACCGTACTCCTCCGAAACGGCTTGACCGATTTTTATGAAATTTTACATGCACGTTCAGTAAGTCTGAGAATTGGCCAGCATCTATTTTTCGAACTTTTTTTTTAGTATTGCAAAACAACGTTTGCCGGGACAGCTAGTCTAATATATAAAATTCACGTGTCACAGTGTTAGTTACCGTACTCCTCCGAAACGGCTTGACCGATTCTTCTCAAATTTTACATACATATTCAGTAGGTCTGAGAATCGGCCAACATCTATTTTTCAAACCTTTTTTTTCTTTTTTTTAGTATGGCAAAACAACGTTTGCCGGGACAGCTAGTAATTTATAAAATAAAGTTAACATGATTGATAGAAAGTAAAAAAAAACTGTAATGTTAGTAAGTTATTTTGAAAATTCTTACAAGAAAAAGTTATATGCCGGAGTAGAGAAGAGAACTGGATAAGACGCAGGATAAGTTTCATTACAAACTTCTATTGCTGTGATAAAATTCTTTCTAGTCCGTTTAGCTCTGAAAAACAATTTGAAAAATTTCCGAATATAAAACTGATATTTTCGCAAATAGTGTAATATATTAGCTACGAGACGATTGTTACAAACCTCGCTGCTTTATATGATTTAGAATTCCTCCACGCTCTATCTATGAAGCCAACAGTGCTAGGCTTTTTGTTCTCTATATTGTATGTTGCCTTCGAGAATCTTGTCTGAAATGAAATAATCCAGGTTCCCTAATGATTGACCAAAAAAATTTTGACAAATGATCAATTGACAAAAAATGTTTCACCAAATGATCATTTGGCAAACGATACACTTGACAAAAGTATCATCTTACAAAAACTTACTTAGCAAATGATCCATTAGCAAACACTACACTAGACAAATGTGTTAAGTATTCAAATGTAAATGTCATTTGTCATTTCACCAAATGATATGTTTCGTAAATTAAGTTGTTTTAAATGTATCATTATCATTATTAAAGGGAGAAATGCCCTAAATTCGCTTCTGGTTACAGTTCTAACCTAACCTAACCCAATCTAATAAAAGATATAAATATCTCCAAAGACTTAATATAGGGTAACAAAGGGTTAATAAGTCATTATTTTGCAAATAATGTAAAATATCATTTTTTTTTCATTATATATAATAAAATATATCAATTAATACTTATAGTATTTTTGGAACGAATTTCCTTACGACAGGCAGGAGATAGGGATTTTGCTGCGCGACCGAACTGAAAAAAATGTGATAGTAAAACCGTAAGAAAAATTCCGTGGAAAAAAGGCCGTGGAATAAAGCCGTTAAATGAGACGTGCGCAGGCGCGACAGTCGTATACACAAGCGAGTAGTGTATAATACCTTTCTCTTTCTTTCTTTTTTTGCAAAATGTGTCGATTCTACATTAGCCGAAGGAACTTCGTTCCTACCTGGTGTCCCACGACACCACATCTGGTTTTTCTTTCTATTTAAATCCAGAGCAGTGGCTTTGCAAAAAAATATGCTAAAGATAGTCATTTTAACAAGAATACCAAATTATTAGACCAAAAGTAGATTTATGTGATAACTCAGTTGCCAAATGTTAGTTTTGTAAAGTAATCATTTGTAAAATGAAATTTAAGTGTTGATCATTTGGCAAAATGAAACATTTGTAAAATGATCAGTAGTAAAATGATTATTAGGCGAATTCACTGTTTTGCCAAACGTTGTTTGTCAAGTGTAGTTTTGCCAAATGACTTGGTCAAACAATCGGACACCAATAATCCGTGATGGATAAATAATGCGAAAACCAAATTACCTGTTATGAAGAAACAGGAAGTATGTAGTTAAACTATTCATCCGAAACGTCGAAAATAGTATCTCACATTTAAATGGTGCAAGAGGTCAAAATGTAATAATAGGTGGTTTAACCATAGATAATGCTATGGGCTCCGCACTCAGCAATTTCGGAACTCCTGAACCAGATACAAGGGCAAGGCAGGGGTCGAAAAAACCAACTTAATCCGGCACCGCCTCAGGTGAAGTCAGGTGTAAGGCCGTTGGCGGTCGCCGACGCTTTCGCCGTTTATAACTATGACTGCTTTAAACTCAGTTTGGTATTTCATAGATTCTAAATTTACTCATATGTATAAATACTTACATTTCTTAGAGCTGGATTTGTAACATTCTTCAATATGGGATCGTATGGAGTTAAATTAAATGTTCTGAAATGTTTAAAGTTTACGTCAACGTTTTTAAGTACACCACTGAGGGCTTTGTATCTAACAGAGAACCTTAACCCATTTAAAGTAGGCATTAAATTAACGCTCAAGATACACTGCATACTTTAATTCTACAGTTGAAATGTATTGAACTAGGGTTTTGTTGTTTTTTCGCGTCACATGGTAATAAATATCGAATCTATAGCTTACCGACAATATGTGAAAGGTAGTTTGTCGTCTCTGACAGAATGTAATAGATATGTTGCAGTCATGGCAGCTATCACACAAGATAGTATAGCGCGTATTATAGTATTCACACACATTGCAATACCAATACCTATGAAATAAAAGTAAATTGACATATACGAAGATTACAGGCATAAGGTTAGTGTTAAAGTAACAAGGTAATACCGTCAAGTAGAGGCACTATGCGGAAGGCCCGTCCGGGACCATTTATGCTCCACTGACCGAGATAAACTTCAAAATGGCGCATTGGGTTAGCCAGCGCTATAACAGTCAGTACTAGGAACATGATAAATATAACTGAAAAATTAAAAAAAAACTTATTAGGTGGTCATAACATGAGCGGGGATTCTTTTAAAAATATTTTATTACGTGGGGTTTTTGCTGGGATTTCATTTTTTTTAAAATTAATTAGCGTGAACCTTCATTCAATTGAATAATTATTATATGGAATTCTAAGCTATATACTTAAACGCAAATCAGTTAGCATATCAAAAAATGTTGACAAATTACGTATACTGTTTTCCCTTCGAGGTCAGTTCGAAAGTCAATAATGGCATTAATATCAATTAAACGTTTAGCAAATAAATAGTAGTTTGACACAACAAAATAAATCTTAATAAAATGGTATTTATGTGTCTCAGCCCACTCGTATTGATTCTACCGTCATTTGCATATAATTTCCATCAGCTCACAAATATATAAACCATCGCGCAAAGAACTAAATCATCAGTCTACAACTGACTACAAACATGTTCACTACAGAGAGAATCAGTTTTATACTAGCAGCTTTAGTTCTAAGCTGCATCTTAGCCTCTGGGAGCGATGTTAAGGATGATGGCCAAGATGAAGAAGCTTATAGCGGAGGACAGTTATGGTTCGGACCCAGGTTAGGAAAACGATCACCCGAGTTGTACAGCAAAGAAAACAAGCAAGCCGTTTTTAAGCTTCTGGAAGCCGCAGATACATTGAAGTTCTACTACGACCAACTTCTATACATCGAAAACCGATTAGCCAATGGACCTGAAAATAGAGGTAATGAGAAAATGATTTTAACACCGAAACTGGGGAGAAGTCTTTATCCTTATGAGGAAAATGTATACGACAACATGAAATTTACACCTAGACTTGGGAGACAACTATTAGATGATATGACTGCTACCCCAACCGACCAGAATGTTTATGGAGTAGAGCAGACAGACAGCAGAAACAAGTATTTCTCACCAAGACTTGGCAGAACCATGACTTTCTCACCGAGACTTGGACGAGAACTTGATTACGAAATGTATCCAGCTAAAGCACGGACCGCACGAAGCACGAATAAAACGCAGTCCACCTAATCAGGGAGTCATATTATCCAAATGAGAAGTCAAAACAAACTTACGAATTTAACGATATAAAATAGTTTAAGTTTAACTAGTTTATGTAAGAAAGACATTAAAGATGATTTCATTCTATTTAAGGCTTTTTATTTCTTTTTTCTTCTCTGGGTAAGATGACGCTTATTATACTGAACTTAATAAAATAGAAGTAAAAACCTTTATAAAAGTAAAAAAGTGAGATTGTACAATACGAGTAAGTAGTTAGAATATAAACTAAACTAACAGAATCCACCAGTAAGCGCGGCAGACGACACTCTACAGTGCATAGTCAAGAGAGCACCCAGAACAAGTGAGCCAACCCGCAGCCGTCGTCGTCCGACCACGCGGTGCCTAGTACCACCTGCTGCGTTGTCCATACCCGGGATATTACTTGTCGACCATATCGTAGACCATTCACTTTGCTATCAAATGTACAATATTATATTAGCAATCATGTATGTATGATACGTTCGGAGACAGTCTAAATCTAAACGATCTTAGTCACCGTCACCGTATTCAATTATTCCTTTCCCAGTTCATAGTAGGTAGGTATGTAGTAAATTTTATTAAATAAAATAAATATTTCAAGGTATTTTAGGTTTCAAGCTAAGCATAAATGCTTTTGTTATGGGTACCAGAATACGGATAGAATACATAATTAAACTACTATTTTTTATAAATACGTAGTATTTATAATTGCCATACAAATGTTTGTACGAAAACTATAAATATCACACAAGTAATTGAGAACAATTACTTGTGTGACACTTTTATTCTCAATCCGTCACCACACGGTTCTCCGTGTGGTGACGGATTGAGAATAAAAGTGTCACCATCCCATCTCCTCCCAAGGGTGCTGTAAAAGTCAGCTAAGGGATATTGCACACAGATAACATGTTCTGTGAGAGACGGAAAACTCGAAAAGACCCTGTGCCGACACGCCTGGTCAGCGCGGCACAGTAGAATTGTCCTGAGCGGAATTCGAACGCGCGACCTGCAGTCCGTTAGACCTTGTCCAGAAAGGGCGAATTCGCCGCGAATCGTATCGCGTGAATTCAATACGCGCGTGTCGAGGTACTAGACATCAATACATCGCGTCCACAAGCATCGCGCGAATTCAAATTACGCCAGACTCTCGACTCGATACTAGGGACGCCTTGTTGCGTCCAGTTAACGCGCGAACTCTAGAGCGAATTCTAAAGCTAGTACTGAATTCCTACCCAAATGCTCGCGCGTTGGTACGCACCTTGTGGACGCAACGGTCGCGCGTAATACGCGCAAGAGAATCGCGGCGAATTCGCCGTTTCTGGACAAGCTCTTACACGAAACACTCGATCATTAGGCCCGTCATTCATTGCACCTTTGGCTTTGCCTAATATTCAACTACTGGTATTGTACACCGTGAACCCGTTAAGTTTCACATCATTTTCTTGCAAAATATTATAGTACGTATATATATATACGTATTGCAAATTTTCATGGTAGTATGGCAGGCATAATGTTTGGGAGGGTAAGAGCCGTTGGATGATTGAAACTTCTATCCATTCTTCTACCAATAAAGTTAGTTGTGACTTATCGTTTGAGCAAAGCGTTTAAGGTACTTACAGCATCCCTTTCAAAGGTAAGTATAGTCGCCATTGAGTTATTATCTCGTGTTCGCATAGACATGTCGTTTAATTATTTAAAAACTGCAAATAAACTACAAATTTTAAATTAAAAGACCAAATTATTACACAACAAGTCACGTGATTGGGCGAATTTTAATTCTTCTTGTAATTGTAATAGATGGACACTGTCAGAACATGGCGTTGTCATTTTCTGAACTGTCTATTTCTTCCAAGAAGAGAGATCATAGAGAAAACGGAAAAAAGAGAATTATATGAAGTTATGGTGTATAAATAAGACAAGAAAAAATGGGCAAAATTGTCAACCGAATTTTGTTAAGAGGTATTCTGGTAGAACCACTCGACTGTGAGATCACATCCATCCATCCATCATCGCAGTCGCGTCCTGTTTGCAAAAGGTTCGTCATCATCATACCGTCACGACTTTTTCTGTGGGGGTAGGCAAACGTCTATTCTTTTAAACTATGGCACAGCATTGACATAAAAGGAACTGGAAGTGGAAATGCAAGATGAACAACAAAACAATTTACTGGAGATGATTACTTTATTCATAATTTACATTTCACTTTCTTTTACTTACAAAAAAGTCCTCATTTTATATGCATAGCTTAATGCTACGTTTATTCAATGACGCTGAATAATTAACTAACAATAATATTATATTACGTTATGGTGTATAAATAAGACAAGAAAAAATGGGCAAAATTGTCAACCGAATTTTGTTAAGAGGTATTCTGGTAGAACCACTCGACTGTGAGATCACATCCATCCATCCATCATCGCAGTCGCGTCCTGTTTGCAAAAGGTTCGTCATCATCATACCGTCACGACTTTTTCTGTGGGGGTAGGCAAACGTCTATTCTTTTAAACTATGGCACAGCATTGACATAAAAGGAACTGGAAGTGGAAATGCAAGATGAACAACAAAACAATTTACTGGAGATGATTACTTTATTCATAATTTACATTTCACTTTCTTTTACTTACAAAAAAGTCCTCATTTTATATGCATAGCTTAATGCTACGTTTATTCAATGACGCTGAATAATTAACTAACAATAATATTATATTACATTTAAAAATAGAAATACTTTAAACTCTATATTTACAATCACTTATTATAGACGTGGTCGGCGAACATGACCACTGATTCAATTTCCTCTTACATAGTACATCGTTATATTATTATAGATCTAATCAAACGCACACAATTTTATCTAATAAAATAGTTAAATCACAGTGACAATACAATATCAATGTAAAACTAAATCGTTCGCGTTTGAATCCATCTCAAACTGTTTTCAATCTGCAACACATTACACATACTTCTTCTACAGCCCATTTACGTCCCACTGTTGTGCACGGGCCTCCTCCACTTTGGGAGGGATTATGGTCTACTGTGCCGCGCTGACCAGGCGTGTTGGCACAGGGTTTCTTTTCGAGTTTTCCGTCTCTAATAGAAGATGATATCTGTGTGCAATATCCCTTAGCTGACTGTTACAGCACCCTTGGGACGAGATGGGGTGGGGACACTTGTATTCTTAATCCGTCACAACACGGCGGACACATACAATAAACAAAAACTTATTTTTGGCGACTTATATACAATGGTTTCATATTTTCATCTTTTCTTATAATAATGTTGTCATTTTTGTATGTATGATCTCATGTGACGGATTTTGATGCAGTTTTTAATGGATAAAGTGGTTCAAGAGGATTTATGTGTATAATTTAAATATATAGAGTAAGTTCTCTAAATATGGACTAGTAACTCAATATGGACTACGGTAATATTTCTCATGGTAGGATTGCTCGCGGAGTGAATATAGTAACCAACGATGCTCTTAGCATGCGTGACCTCGCTAGTGATTCACAGCGAGTCTTTGAGTACGGTAGTGTCGGTAGTAGTCATTTTAAGTTTTCAACGCGGTGTGGTGCAGATTTTCGGTAAGTTTTGTAAGATTATTGCAGCTATATTGATATTAATTGTATTGTAATTATTTATATTCTGAAAACGTTATTGTGTTAGCAATTATTGCTTCCATAACTCGTAGCTGTAACTAACGTATTTTTTTTTTTTAAATATATTAACCTAAAAGTAGCGTCAGTTCCTAATATGGACCACGACAAGGATTTGATATATGGACCAGTGGTCCATATTATAATCGTGTAGTCCATATAATGAAACTAATTTATTTTTATTTTAGGATATGGCATCAACAAGTGAAAAAGGGAAAAGACAACAATGGGACAAACATTCCATGACAATGGCAATACTTGCTATCAAAGAAAAAAAAATGGGTTATTTAAAAGCTTCTAAAACCTATGGTGTACCTAAAACTACTCTGATTCGTTTATGCCAAAAAAAAGATAAGCCTTTGCAGGAATTAACCAATATAAAGCTTGGGAGAAAAGCAACACTTCCCACAAAGTTAGAAGATGATCTAGCTGAATATGTTCTTCGAATGGAGGAAGCAGGATTTGGATTAACTCGACGCGATATAATGTCTCTGGCATTTCAATTGGCACAAAAGAATAATTTGTCACATAACTTTTCCCAAGATAAGCAGTCAGCTGGTAAAACTTGGTTGCGATTGTTCTTGAAACGACACCCAAATCTTTCTTTTCGCCAACCCACTGGAACGTCCATTGCACGACTGAAGGGCTTTAATAAAGAAAATGTCAACAGATTTTTCACATTGTTAGAAGAAGCTATGGACAAGTACAAATATACGCCTAACAACATATATAATGTTGACGAAACCGGCATAACGGTTGTGCCCTCTAAAATGCCTGAAATACTCGCCGAGAAGGGAAAGCGACAAATCAAGGCTACAACGTCAGCTGAAAGAGGTTCGACAGTAACATGTGTATTGTGTATGAATGCTAGCGGGTCGTTTGTTCCACCCATGATGATTTTTCCCCGGAAGCGGGATCACCCACTTCTAATGAGAGGAGCTCCTATTGGCTCAATACACGCATGTCACCCATCAGGGTGGATCCAAACTAATCTTTTTACTCGGTGGTTTAAGCATTTTTTGCAGCACGTAAAACCCTCTGAAGCTACTCCTGTGCTCTTGATATTAGATGGACATGCTAGTCACACTCGAAATATTGAACTGATTGATTTGGCGCGAGAGAATCATGTTCAATTATTATCATTGCCTCCACATTCAAGCCACAAGATTCAGCCACTCGATCGAACATTTATGGGTCCTTTTAAAAAATTCTTCATTGAAGAAATCCGGCAATTTGTACGGAACAATAATCAAGCCGCAACACATTATGATATTGCTGAACTATTTGGGCGTGCATATGTAAAAGCTCAGCGTGCAGAACTAGCAATCAACGGTTTTCGTGTAACTGGAATTTGGCCAGTGGATAAGCATGTTTTTCAAGACCATGACTTTATTGATTGTGACAATGATCAGTCAATGCCTGATCATATCCATCCTATTCAGGAAAACATTGCCCATTTGCCACCAGCCGTTCCCACGCATAGCAGTGATTATGATTCAGACCAGACTTTCTGTGACGATACCGAGGCTCAGCCACTGGAGGAACCACAAACTATTAATGAGAAAGTCATTAATATAAACGATAAAAATCCACTGAAATCGAACAGTGAACATGTTACAGATAAGCCACAATCGCCGAACGACAAAACTGTTGGTATTGTAAAGGTTGTGATCATTGAATATAACCTATACAATGATACAGGCCACTTAGGATTTATTTTTAAAAAAGGAATAAAAAATTTTAAATTTGAAAACAAAAAGAATTTGGAGAGATGGGAAAAGGGACATGAACAGAGGATGTTGAAAAATGATTGTAAAATAGTTTTTCTATATTATAAAAAATATAACAAATTAATTATATGTGTTTTAAATTATTATTATAAATTAATGTAAAGAATAAGCTTTACAAATGGTGGAGGCGCCGGGTATAGCGGCCCGATTGGTAAACCAGCTCCTACGCCCAGGGATGTGTTGACGAGCAAAGGGTCGACACAGGATAAATATTAATTATCAGAGAAGTAGCCGTATCTTTTTATTAAATTTTTATAAATTATTTATAACTAAGATGGATCTAGCCACGATAACTTTCGGTGGTTGCGCACAGGAGTGCCTAGATGAATTCGAAGAAATGTTTTACGCTTTAATAACTTTCAAGAGATGCTCGTCTGAAGAAGAAAAATTATCACTATTGCCCTCATTTTTAAGGGGTAACGCCTTACTTTTTTTCCGGGGCATTAAAGACACGTGCAAAAGCGTGCAGGAGGTATTTGATAGACTAAGGGAAGAGTTTCAAGAAATAAATTACCAAGAATTGTTCTATAACGCTCGTCAAAATCGTAAAAGTCTGTCGGAATTTTATTATTATTTAAATGAAATCGCTAGGAAGGCGAAGATTGCGGATGACAAAACGTTTATTATTAAGTTTATAGGGGCATTGAACCCTTTCCATAAGAGTAGGCTATCGACTTCTTATTTGCCGACGAAAGTAGTGTTAAAGGATGTGATCCGGCAAGTGGAAAAATTGTATTGTAGCAGAGAGAAGGACACGCTACAACTAGAGCTCAACCCTAGGGCACTAGTACCGAATTTCGTAAATGAGCGTCGTGCACCCACACCATTCTCGTCGCCCATATCCAGCCCGTCACAAGATATGAGGGGTCGTCGTCAGATACAAGATGCAGCTTCATCTCCTCAATATAATAGACATAACTATAATTTACGTTCTGATTTTAGGAACACACGGTCACAGCCGAATTTTCCCACTCGCCAGAACTGAGGAAGGTCCAGTTCAGCGAGGTGGCTGATAGGGGATCAGGCCTTCTACAGACACATGTTATGGATGTTGAGATGCAGTCTACGGAAAAATTGAATATGCAGGTTAGACCCCTAGTTAAGTTCAGTACAAATTTAGTAAAAGATGTGGCTTTTGCAGATTCCGGTGCTTCAGTTTCGTGCATCAGCCAGTCGTTGTTGAATGATATGAGAATGGAATGTAATAGTATAGAAAATATGTGTGTGAAAGCAGTAAATGGAAACGCATTGAAGGTGTTAGGGCGATGTGATGTGATGTTCGCTCTAGAAAGTTTTTTATTTCAACACGAGTTTTTAGTGATTAAAGATTTAAGCTGTAATGTTATATTGGGGCAAGATTTTTTATTAAAGAATAAAATGTGTATTGATTTTAGTAGTCATTGTGTGTCATTCGGACAGGGAAGGATTAGTTTTGTGTCTGCGATAGATGAGATACAAAAAGTTATTAAGCAACCGCAGGAAAAAGTTTGTTGTAAGGTAAAGGAGTTTACGAAAGAGGATAATTGTTATTTTTCTAATTTAGTAAATGAGTATGAGGTGTCTGTCAAAATAGAAAATGAAAGTTTTATAATAAATAATATGTTAGAAAAGAGTAAAAAACAAAGCTTAATGTCATTGTTGAAAAGTAATAGGGATAGGTTTGCTTTTTCTACTGAACAGTTGGGTAGATCGGCGGTGGTGCCTGTGTTGATCGAAACGAAGGATGAAGAGCCGGTGCGGAGTTATCCTTATCGGGTTTCGGCGACGCAGCGTGATATTATTGATAAACAGGTGGAAGAAATGTTGAAATTAGGGGTAATAAGTGAGTCCTCTAGCTCCTATGCGTCACCTGTAGTATTAATTAAGAAAGCGGATAATACATGGCGTTTTTGTGTAGATTACCGAAAATTAAATAAAAAGATTCAGCGTGATAATTATCCTATCCCGAGGATAGACGATATAGTAGATAATTTAGCGGGGGCGCGTTATTTTGCAGAGTTAGATTTAAACTCAGGCTATTGGCAGATGGAAATTACCAATGGGAGGCACAAGACAGCCTTTGTAACATCGACGGGATTATATGAATTTAATGTGGTGCCGTTTGGACTAGCCACGAGTCAGGCGGTATTCCAACGCATGATGGATAAAGTTTTGGGGGACTTAAAATTCAAAGGGGTTATGGTGTATGTTGATAATGTAATATGTTACGCTAAAACATATAGAGAATTCACGGAAATTCTAGAGGAAGTGTTTAAGAGATTTAGAAAGGCAAATTTGACTTTTAAACCCTCTAAATGCAAATTTGGCTTTCAGGAAATAGAAATGTTAGGGTATAAAATTTCAAATGAAGGTATTAAACCCAGTGATAGTAAGCTCAAAGCTATGCGAGATATTTCTGCACCAACTTCAGCTAAAGAAGTAAAACAATTGTTAGGGCTATTTTCATACTATAGGAAATTTGTTTCGAATTTTGCGAAAATCACACTACCGTTGACTAAGTTATTAAAGAAGGGTGTTAAATTTTACTGGAATAGCGACCATCAAGAGTCGTTTGATCGCATTAAAGAATTGATGTGTTGTGCGCCGATTTTATCGTATTTTTCAAACGACAAATCTAAGACGGTGAGATTAAATGTAGATGCGTCAAATGAAGCGATTGGTGCAGTACTTATGCAGGGGGAAATGGAGATGAACCCAGTGGCTTATGCTTCTAGAAAATTATCAGAGGCTGAAAAAAGATATAGTACAACAGAGAAGGAATGTTTGAGCTTAGTATGGGCGTTAAGATATTTTCGTCATTATTTATGGGGTTTAAAGTTTCAGGTGGTTACTGATCACCAAGCGTTATGTTGGTTACAATCGAAAAGAGATATGTCTGGTAGGTTAGCGCGATGGGCGTTGGCTATACAAGAGTGGGATTTCGATATCGTCCATTGTTCAGGTAGAAATAATGTAATGGCAGATTTCTTGAGTAGGAATCCATTGGTAGAAAGCGTAGAGCAACAAGTAGAAAAACAGGTAGAATTTTCAGACGGTTTGGAAGTTTTTAGTATAAATATAGATTCGTTACAGGAAGAGCAAACAAGAGATAATTTTTGTATGAGATGGATTACGAGGGTGAATGAACGTCCGCAGGCAGGGCATAATGGTTTTGTGTTAAAGAATGGTTTTTTGTATAAAAATGTGCGTAGAGATGGAGAGATACGTGAAGTTTTAGTGTTACCTAGGAGTTTATTTTTTAATGTAATGGCTGAGTTACATGACGGAGCTTGGACGGGTGGTCATTTAGGTTTAGCAAAGACGTTAAAAAGGTTTCGTGCGAGATATTTTATGCCATATGCAGATAGGGATATCGAACGATATATTAAATCTTGTGTGCCGTGTCAAGAAAGGAAGATGGTAAAAAATATTGCCGAATTAACACCGATCCGAGTGTCGAATATTTTTGAAAAGGTTGGTGTAGATGTTTTGGGTCCTTTTCCACGTTCATTTAGAGGGAATCGTTTTGTTATTGTAGCTGTGGAATACGCGTCGCGTTACGCTATATGTAAGGCGGTGCCTAGAGTCACGGCTGAGGTAATAGTAAACTTTTTAGTAGAGGAAATATTTTGTAGATTTGGGGATGTATGTGAAATTATTTCGGATAGAGGAACGGTGTTTACGGCAAGGATTGTAAAAGATATAGTCGAGCAATTTGGGTCTAAATGTATTCATACAAGTGCATTTCATCCACAAAGTAATGGTTTAGTCGAAAGATTTAATAGAACTCTGGTAGACATGTTATCTAAATATTTAAATAATAACCAAGGGGAATGGTGTGCGTTTTTACCTTTGGTAGTGCATGCCTATAATACGAGTGTACAAGCCAGTATTAAGGTATCACCGTATAGCATTTTATTCGGTAGGGAACAAAGTTCGGTGATAGATCGATCGTTGGGTTTAAATGCGTATATGAATGAGAGTGTTGTTGAACGTATAGATCGTATGAGAGGATTTTTGACGAAAGCGTTAAATAATATTACGAAATCACAAATTGTACAAAAACGAAATTATAATAAAAAGGCGAATTCTGCGTCATTTAATGTTAACGATTTAGTTTTGTTATATGTTCCTAGGCGTGTTACCGGAAGATGCACGAAGTTGATGCGTTTTTTTAGAGGTCCGTATAAGGTTATTGAGCGGAAAGGGGTGTCTAATGTGTTAATTCAGAAATTAAACTCGCGATCGCGAAAAATAGTTGTTCATACAAACCGATTAAAACATTTCATGCCACGGTAATATGTGTCTGTATACAGTAACGTGTATGTATGTATATAAAGTGGGGCGTTCCTATAACGATGTCTGTTTAAAGATTTATGGGTTATTTTTTTTTGTGTTCGCAATAATTATTTGCATAATGATGTAAATTGCTTTAGTGATTCGATTAGATTAAGGTTATATATATAGTGATAATTATAATTTACTAATATTGTTTTATTTTGGTGTGTTTCATATTGTTCGGGATCGGCGAGACTTCATAATGACGTCAGCATATTTGTACATAAGAAAGATGCAGTGAAAAGGAACCACATCAAAAATTTAATTATTTTTTCATATTTATATTTTGAATGTTTAGTTAAAAATGTGAGATAAATATATTAACATAGTAATTGGATAGTGAGTATTTCGTACTAGATTATGATTATAGTATTAAGGTGGAACGATTAATAGGTATAATAATGGGTTGTATTGAGTTATAATGTCGAAGGGAGTGGCTTGGTAGAGTTAGTTGGATGAGTCGTATCAACGGGTAATATCTTTGAATGCAACATGGTAAGGCCATAGGCTATTTGTCATGGAATCCTGTTTTGGGATATCACGCATTTTAGAGATAGAACTCATAAGATAGGATTTAGGAAAGTAGGTGCTAGAGTAAAGTATTTGTTCATTAGGAGAGAAATGTGAAAGGTTGAAAATTGAAAGAAGTTGTATTATAGTGAGAGGTTGCTGATAATATTTTTATTTTATTTATTGGGTAATAATTAGATAATAATGATTAGCGAATAGTTTATAATTACTTAGATAATAGAATGATTGATTATTTAAAACGTTACTTGTGGTAGAAGAATGGTTGGTAAATTTATCTCACGAGAAGGAATTCTAAATGTGGAATAAATTGGTCATTCCCGAGCATTCAGGATTACTTAGTAGAAATTATACCTAAATAATTGAAAAGAAGGTTGAGTATTATCTGAGCATACTTTAAATTTTAATTTGATAATCTCTGGATTCTATCAATTATAATGGTTTCTTGTGTAAATTTTCTCATTAAGCTGGAAAGCTGTTAAATTAGCATATCTTTCGGATCTATGATGCTGACCTCATAATTGAAGCTCGATAGTTTTTATAAGAGCATTAATTGTTTGGTGATGAACATTTTTCTGATTGATTGTTGATGATATATGCTTTGTGTCTTGGTGTGATAGTTTTAAGGATGCCTTATCACTCTTGTTTATTATTGGATAAATCAATTTTAAAGATGAAGTAGTTTAATATTTTATGAAAAGAGTGATATGATATAAGGGCATCGTAGTTAGTGTGGTTCGGATAACTAAGATTAGAAAGGCAATTTTTGGTTGGTTTTTTGCTTTTCAAGTTTTTCGAAATGTATTGCTTCGAAAAGCTAGGTCCTAGCTGGATCTAATCTGGTTCATTCTAGTTTGTTATCATGCTTTCCAACCTTAGGTAGGGTGTCCAGTATTTTGTAACTTAGAAAAAAAAAATTTTTTTTTTTTTGGAAAAAAAATTTTTTTTATCCTCTAAGGGGGGGAGAATGTAAAGGTTGTGATCATTGAATATAACCTATACAATGATACAGGCCACTTAGGATTTATTTTTAAAAAAGGAATAAAAAAATTTAAAATTTGAAAACAAAAAGAATTTGGAGAGATGGGAAAAGGGACATGAACAGAGGATGTTGAAAAATGATTGTAAAATAGTTTTTCTATATTATAAAAAATATAACAAATTAATTAAATGTGTTTTAAATTATTATTATAAATTAATGTAAAGAATAAGCTTTACAGTATCGATGTATCTGAACCAGTTCCATCAATGAACGACCCTGTAGTGGTAAATGAGGTGCAAAGTTTATCTTCATTAGCATTAGCTGCAATTTCGCAACATAATGGCTTGCTGGAACGAAATTTGTCACCCACTCTACTTCCAACTAAAATAGATAGCGATAAAATTGAAATAGTTACAAAGTTCACAAATTTACCTCATGGACCTTCTTTATCTCCTTATTTATCGCCACAACAGCTATACCCTGTACCTCGCATTAAGCCAAAATCTAGCAACAGAGGAAGAAAGGCATCTAAATCAATGTTCCTGACTTCCTCACCGTATAAAATTGATTTGGAAACATCGAATAAAAGAAGAGAAGAAGCGGAAACTTCGAAAAATAAAAGAAACTTGGCCAAGGTGTTAAATGAGCCAAAGGAAGACATAAAACCAAAGAAGAGATCTAGACCAGAACGAAAATTACAAGCAAAAACGAAGACTAAAAAAAGAGCAACGAAAAAACAATTGACAGAAACATCTGAACAGAAAAAAAAACAGCACGAAAGCAACATAGGTCAGCCTCTACTTCTGAAGATGATAATTATTCAGTCAACGATAATACTGACGAAAGTCCTGACAGAAGGCAGAATAATAACGCAAAATGCTTATATTGTGAAGGTTGTTTTTCTGAGGATATGCACGGAGAGCTGTGGGTGGAATGTCAATCTTGTGGCCAATGGGCCCATGACATGTGTGCAGGTATAGAAGGAGACAAATATTTATGTGAGTTTTGCAAATAAGCTAGATATTTGCAATTCATATACAAATTATTGATATTTCAGGTTGATTATTTTAAATGATTAAATTATAATTGTTACGTTCAGTAGATATGTTCGTACCAAAAATTGTTTGGTCCATATTAAACACCCTAGGTCCATAATAAAAACCTGGTGGTCCATATTGAATAACTTACTTTAAAAAGGTTACGTTTGACATATTAAAAAAAAATTAAGATAATTAATAAAAAGTTGCTGTAATGTTATTTTTATTTCTAGTTTACAGTTAAATAATAATTTCTTGACTGATTGAAACAATAAAGACTGACATAGCTTCTATTATTGTAGTTTTAATTAATGAAATCCTTATGGTGGTCCATATTTAGGGAACTTACATATATTCATGGACATTCACACAACGTCCTCTGGTCCCAGCTCAGAACAATAACAAAGCATAGAAGGAAGCTAAATTTAAGTAATATAGTTGTCTTTGTTTTCGTATACACTTAAACAGCATTAGGCGTCGTCCTATTGTCATCGCTCGCGCGATGATGCGTGCGTCCGATAAAAATGATCGTGCGACCGTGCGTTTAAACATACTGATGTCTACTGAATGTCCTATTGACGGCCGCGCGATCGTGCGATGCGACCAAACTGTTTAGTTTTCATCGCACGACCACTGACGCATCGTATTGATCGGACGATCGTGCGATCAAACATACTGATGACTACTGAATGTCCTATTGCGCTCGCGCGGTGGCGCCGCGCGACTCTATGCTGAGGAGGGGCAAGGGAGGGTGATACATTGTGCCGCAGGCCGCTCGCGCTCGCTCGGCCGCCCGGCCCGCCATTTTGTGTGAATCATTCGGTTGGGACAGCAGGTTCGTAAGATGACATTTGAAGAAAATTTAATTAACGAAGTGCGTGCTCATCCAATTGTTTGGAATAAATGGGATGAAGACTATAAAAACAGACTGAAAAATGAGAGAGAGTGGGCAATTATTGCAAGGAATTTAAATAAAACAAGTAAGTTTATTTATATTGAAATACGAGTACCTATATTTATATCATAATAATTAGAGGCCGGATTATATGCATTTGCATATTTGCATATACTTTTTTATTTAAGTTTATATTTAAGCCATTCACATCGCTAATAGCATATTTTCTCTAAAATGTAGTTATAATGCATATTATCTATATACCTATTTTCAATATTTTTCGAGTGCAGCGCATTCAGCAGCCACGTGTCTTTTGTTTTGGTACCGACGATAATAAATAAAAGAGACAAAAGGTCGTAAAGACAAAATCTTACTACTGAACATTTAGGATAATACTTGATTGTTTACGTTTCCAAAAAAAGGTATCAAATAATGTTACTGTACCTATTATCATATTATATCAATGGATACTTTACAAATTATACTATGTTGATTTTGGAATTAAAAATTAAGCTTTAGTTATCCTTTTTTTTCTAAAACGATCATTTAACGTTGTATATTCTGCCAGTTTGCGTGCATATTTCGTGTATTTTTCATGCATATATGAAGCTTTTTATTTTGCATATAATCCAGTCCCTAATCATAATATTATTGTTGCTCACAAAAATAAGTGGTAAATTTTTCTCTGGCATTAACTGCGGTTCTAGTTGCTCTATTATTAATTGTACCTCGTTGAATTCTTCTCAAACTGTTGTTTATCTGAGTATTTGTTACTCTTATTTTTGATTGTCTTCCATCCATATGTATTATAATATTATGCAATACACAGATTGCCTTCACAATTATAATAGCATTTTCTTCTGATGTTTCAATACTTTTTAAAAGAATGCGAAATTTACTCGCAGCCATTCCAAATGTGCATTCTATTCCAACCCTCGTTTTAGATAATTTGTAGTTAAATCTTGATTTATTCGCATCCCCTGATGCTTGCCTTCTCGGGTAAGGTCTCATTAAGAATGTTTTGAGCGGAAACGCTTCATCACCTAAAAAAACATATGGCGCGACAATATTGCTTTCTGGTAGTTGTTCCTCGGATGGTAGTTGAATTTTTCCACTGCTTAGATCTTTATAAAAAACTGAATTACTGAGAACACCTCCATCACTATCTTTTCCATAAGCTCCTACATCAATGATTCGGAACGTGTTTTGTGAATCGGAGACCGCCAACAAAACAATTGAGTAATATTGTTTGTAATTATAGTACATGCTACCGGTTAGATGTGGTTTCTTAAGACGAATATGTTTACCGTCGATATTGCCACAGCAATGTGGAAATTTGTTTAAATTTGAAAATGAATTAGCGATTTTTTTAAAATCTTCTGTACTTGGAAATTTCATATGAGTATTGTTAAAATTATTCCAAATGGCATTGCAAACCTGAACAACAATATTTGCTATAGCTGTTTTTGAAATACGAAATGGCACTGCCAATTTCCGAAAAGGTGTTCCTGTGATTAGATACCTGAAATTAAAAATAGAAACACGATTAATTAAATTAGGTACATATTTTATTAAACATTATTTTTGTTACAGTAAATGAAGTTAGAAATAGGTGGAGAAACCTGAGGGATGTCTTTCAAAAAGAATCAAAAAGAGTTCGTAAGCCACGTTCTGGAGATCCAGGCAGCCCAATTTCTTCAGGAAATTATTCGGGGAAATGGACTTATTATCATCATATGACATTTTTAAATGATGTTATGTCGCCTCGACCAACTCACAGTAATTATTGCATCAATGATGATGAATCACAAAACGAACAATCTATTAATTGGGAACTTGAGATCGATAAATCATCAAGAACAAATGAAATTTCACAGTTGCCTAATGAAAGCAGTTCAACTGAATATTCCCGTATTTTAGCTAATACGGTATCAGATGATGAAGAACCGCTAGTCAGAGTCCGAGAGCGCATCGAAAGAAGTCAGCGCGCAAGTACGTCCTCTTTGGAGCGAAATGTAACAAGTCAGAGCGCAAGTACGTCTTCTTTGGATAGCAGATCTCGACGAACAAAGCAGAAACATGATAAATCTTCTTGTTCAGAATTTGAAGTTAAAATGCTAAAACTTGAAGAAGAGAAAACTAAAGTATTTAAAGAAAAAACAAATGAAGTTAATGATGAAGATATGCTATTTTTAAAATCACTTGCCCCGTACTTCAGGTATTTAAGTCCAGTACAAAAACTGAGATTGAAAAGTAAATTACAAAATCTAATTGCTGATGAAATTGCTTTGGCGACGTCCCCCTCCCCCTCTTCATATTCTAATTCAACAATTTTACCTTCTCCAGTACACGCATCTACCATGTCCACTATCATGTCGCCACCGTCTCAAACTCGGGAATTATACGAATCATTTAATGACGATGCTTAAAGGCCTATCTGTTCTGTGCAATGACTAAAAACAACTTAAATATATACCTACTTATTTATAAACTATTTCAGTCTTTTATTTCTATTAAGGTACATACATTAACTAATTTAAAAATCTTACCTTAATGTTAACACTAATCTTTGTTCCACACTAATACGCGTATAACGACTACAGCCACTGCGTATTCCATTACAAATGTAATCAAATGTTTCTGTTGACATACACAAATATTCGTAAAAATCTTCTTCTTTTTTCCTTACGTCGAAATACTGATTGTAGAATTCACCGCATTGATTTCTGTTCTTATAGAGTATACTATGTGATGTACGTTTTCTTTTTCTAATGCTATTCACGATTAAAGAAACATTGCTCGACAGCAAAAACTGTGCGTCTCTGTTAAGAGCCATTGCGAGAATGATCGCATGGTACGAGTACAACGCATCGGTCGCACGCATCGCGCGAGCGATGGCAATAGGACAGCAGAATTTCCATCGTGCGAGCGGTTTCATCGCACGTTGAAATCGCATCGCATCATCGCGCGAGCGATGACAATAGGACGACGCCTTAGAAAGAGACAGATGTAGGTTGCTCAAAATGCAAAACGTCACAAAGCAAACGTCAATTTGGTTACCTTGGCTACCTTTATGATACTAAGTTTAAAAGCTACTTAACGTCTCAGGTTTTTGTCTATGACTTTGTTCATCGCAATTTTTCGTATAATGCTTAGGGGCGCATGTGAGTTGAAGTGCTTCGTTGATTTTACGTGTTTTGTGTCGTGTGTAATGTGTCGAACATGTTTGTGGTATCCATTCAGCATTACTTTATTTATAGAAAACGAAAAGCTAAAACTAACGACAATGTGCGGGTCTGGACGCCGTGTCCACTTTTACCGAGGGTACCAGTTATCCCGCCGCCACACGGTGTGATATTTTAGCAATCTAGCAGGACAATATTCATTTTTGCTACTTGTCCAATTCGGTACAATAATTGTGCGAATCGACGACAGCTACGCTATATTACAACGAGCCAAGCATCATTTTCTAAGAATTCACGCGTAACAAAAGAAAAAATGGTGGGAGCGGCCGCCGTCTACCTGCGTTTGGCTGATACGTACAAGTCGGGGTCGTATCATTCGTCAAGTTTGCTTCATGAGTACACTGTGTTTACGTAAGCTAGTAGTGAAATTGTATTGTAATTGTTTTAAACTGATCCTCGAGGTAAGTTTGCATACATTTTTTCTTTCATTTGACTTTTAATTTTATAATGGGCTTTATGAGAATAGACCAGTATATTTTTTTTGTAAAAAATATGACTACGATAACTTGTACTTAAAGTTTAGTTTATTATTCCGCATTATTCCGATCACTATTATATATTTTACGAAAGAGCCATATATAAGCTATACGAAAAAACTATATTTTTTTGCGAAAGATTGCGACACTCATACAACTTTTTCTCATTTTCAGAATGACTATGCAAATTTCGCGACGAGCATTTTTCGATGTTTGGTTTGCTAACGCAAAGAAGTGAGAATGGATGCCTTATTGCATCATATTCAACAAGAAATTGGTGGTCTGTCCCTTCCTGATAATTATTTAAGGAGTAGTAAAGAAATAATAAGAAACAATTGCACTAAAATAGAAGCAAAATGGTCGAAGTCGGGAAGACATCGAGAGCGTTTCTTAAAAGCAAATTCTTTGTGGCTAGAGGGAAATATTTTGCTTCCAGATATTAACAGCAAACCGATTGTGGATATTTAATTATCAGAGACCAGTAATCGGCCCGGAAGACCACAAAAAGACTTCGGAGACTCCAGCATGAAAACTAAAAGGCGACGAGTTCAACATTTCTTTGAAACATCAAGCCAGGAAGAGTTATCGATGGCAACTAAAAATTAAAATTAAATAATTAAAATTAAAATTAAATAATTGACGGGCTTCGTGGTGGAGTGGTTTATGTAATGGACTGCCGATCACGAGGTCTCGGGTTCGATTCCCGGTTGGGACAATCATTTGTGTGATATCCATAAATGTCATACAAATGTTTGTACTGCGTCTGGGTGTTTACTATGTACATATTATATGTATGTATTTACAAAAGAAAAGTAGTTTATGTATATTATATCCGTATTCTGGTACCCATAACACAAGCATATAAGCTTAGCTTGGGACCAGAGGACGTTGTGTGAAATGTCCATGAATATTTATTTATATTTTTAACTGAAGTACAGCTTCGCCAAATTGTAAACCGGATTTAGCAGCTATTGTAAGAGAGCTCTGTTTCAGTTCACCTCAAAGAGGTACAAATATAAAAAAAGGGCGGGAGTACTTAGCACGTCCAAAACAAGACGGCCTTACAGAAGATCAAGCTCTCTCCTTAATAATCGACGCCAATCTCTCGACACGTCAGTATAATGTTATACGCCAACAGATAAAAGAACTTAATAAAAAAATATATCCACCTTATTATAAGGTAAAATCGGCAAAACAGATGTGCTATCCTAGTGACATTAGTGTCACAGAAACGCACGCCGAAATAAAACTTCAGTCATTAATGGATCACACAATTACACGACTGTGCAAAGTTCAAGAGGAAGTACTCAAGTCTATAAGTGACTTGCAAAGTCTAGATATCATAGTAAAATGGGGTTGTGATGGAGCTGAACAGACCAGATACAAGCAAAAATTTTTAGAAGAACATAGCAGTGATGCTTGTTTATTTAGTATATCGATGGTGCCTATCAACATGTATGCAAAGAATAATCAAGGCACCAAAACTATTGCGTGGCAAAATCCTTCTACATCTTCTACTCGATATTGTAGACCCATTAAGTTTGTGTTTGTCAAGGAAACTGCAGAATTGATTGTTAAAGAAGTTGACAAAGTTAAGGAGCAGGTAACTTCAATTTCGACTACCAAAATTATTGTAAATAACACGGAAGTATTGGTAAAGCCAACATTAATATTCTGCATGATTGACGGCAAAATTTGTAATGCCGTAGCCTCGTGTTCTTCCACACAAACATGTTATTTATGTGGAGCGAAGCCTAAAAACATGAATAACGAAAGGTTTATATTAAAAGACAGTAAAGAGCGAATTTCTCTCATTGGGCCTGTCACCTCTGCATTCCTGGATAAGATTTTTTGAATGCATCTTGCATATATCTTATCGTCTCGACATAAAAAAAATGGCAGGCTCGGGGAGCTGATAAGATTAAATTAGCTAAACAAAAAAAAATTGTTCAAGAAAAGTTTAGGCGTGAGTTGGGCTTGTTGGTAGATATGCCTAAGCAACAAACAGGAAATACCAATGACGGAAATACGGCCCGTAAGATTTTTAGAAATGTTGAAATATCTGCCGGAATAACAGGCGTTAATGATGACCTTATCAAGCGCTTTCGTGTCATATTAGAGTGTATAAATAGCGGGTTTCTTATTAACATCGATAAATTTGAGGAATACGCTAAGGGAACAAGAGAGTTATAATAGAGATATATATAGAGTGCTTACGAGTTGGGTAAGTTAGACTATTATTTGCATTTAATGTGTCGCCTCCTAAGATGATTTAATCAAAATTTCTTTATTTACTTACCCTAGATATTGAGGTCGACATCGAGCGTGACTTTCTAGGGCCTGGCGATGGCAGCGATGTCGAAAATGAAGATGGCAGCGATGTCGAACATGAAGATGGTTTGAAACCGAGAACAGTCGACGAGTATCCGGTGGACTGCGACAATTTACCGGACCCGTCGCTAGCCAAGGCGGTGAGAATAGTTGACGCTCAAGCCGACTTGGTTCTTCGGACCGCCGTAAACCTCGGACCTGACCAAGACCTGCTCAGCTTCAATTGGCGATGCGAGACGGAGAATTTTGAGGGGACTAGGGAAGTCTTCACTGTTCCGTCTGGCCCGACTTTTGAAAATGCGGAGGTAACTCCCTCGGAAGTTTTTTTGAAAATTTGGATACCAGTATTATCGCGCACATTGTTCGGGAGACCAACAGATATGGTAGGCACCTGGTGGGCCGTAACATCAAGCCCAACTCCAGGCTGCAAGGTTGGAAGGATGTGACGGATGACGAGATTAAAAAGTTTTTCGTCATTCTTATGTTCCAGTCGTTGGTACATAATAATGTGGAGCGAGAATATTGGTATCCCAAATTGGAAGAACTCCGAATTGGGAATTTCGGGGCCATCATGTACTTCAACCGATTTTTAATGATTAAGCGTTGCCTACATTTTGTAGACGAGTCCTTGCCCGAGAATCCCAACAAACTCCACAAAATTATGCCGATCATAAAGCACATAAACAACAAGTTCAGCTCTTTATACGTACTCGAGCAAAATGTTGCAATTGACGAGTCGCTCCTTTTATGGAAGGGGCGACTCTCATTTGCTCAAAAAATAACATAAAAAAAGCGAGATTAGGTATAAAGAGTTATGAGCTGTGCGAGTCGAAGACCGGCTATTTGTGGAGGATGGAGGTTTACTCGGGCAAGGGGCACGTTCATGTTGCGCAGACGGAGATGCAGGAACCGGTTGAAGAGCATGAGGAACCGCTGGATGAGCCAGAGAGTGCTACATCTCAGATTGTATTAAATTTGATGAGACCATTGTTTAATAGGGGCCATACACTGGTTAAGGACAACTTCTACAACGCGCCCCTATTATCACAGCTCCTCAAAGTTAAATACAAGACTGACACAATGGACACTCTCCGGCTCAACAGGGAGTTCGTTCCGGAGGGCCTAAAGAAAAAGGCAAGGGGTAACATGAGACCGGGTGAGGTGGCCTTCAGCGCGACCAAAGATTTGAGTGTTGTTGTGTGGATGGACAAAAGCGTTGTGGCTACCATATCTACGTTCCACCAAATCCGAGTCAGCGGAATTGAGAAGTATGGGTACTACAAGTACAAACCCCAAGTTATATTTGACTACAACCTCTCTATGGGCGGCATAATCACAAAGATCAAATGCTGCACAGTTACCCTGTAGAGAGGTTGAGGAATATAGCTTGGTACAAGAAACTCTTCCGCCGACTCGTGAACGTCTCTATCCACAACGCGTTTGTTATGTTCAACCACAACCGCACTCAAGTCGTTGAGAATCGTTGGTTTCGGCTGCAGTTGGCCAAAGAGTTGCTGCAAATAACTCGACCGGTGGCAGTTCCTCGACAAATAAGACCAGCAGATGCACTTGCCGGTAAAAAATGCACGACCGCAGCGCTGCAAACTGTGCCACGCAGCCAATGTGCGTCGCACGACGATGTGGAGGTGAAGCACCTGCGCGGTGAATCTGTGCATCGAGGGCTGCTACACGGATTATCATAGATCTAATATATAAAATTCACGTCTGTTACACGTGGATTTTATATATTAGATCTATGATGTTAGTTACCACCTCCTTACTCCTCCGAAACGACTAGACCGATTTCTATGAAATTTTCCATGCATATTCAGTAGGCCTGAGAATAGGCCAACATCTATTTTTCAAACTTTTTTTTTGTATAACATAGCAACGTTTAAAGATATGTATAGTCTGTATTAACTATTGTTTCCTTGTGTAAAATCTACTAAATTAAATAAATAAATAAAATAAATATATATATATATAAATATATACAATATTATGTATTTATATATATTATGTATTCTGTTATTTGTATAATATTAGTAATAGGTATGTTGTAATTCTTATTTTGAAATTTTTCTCATTGTATCTTATTCAATTTTTTTTTTCGATTTTGTACATTATTTGCACCCAATCTTTTATCTCTGCACTTTTGCCGGTTGGCTGGTAGATAATGCCTAAGGCATTAAGGCCGCCTTTGTATTATGTTTGTGCATAAAGTTTAAATAAATAAATAAATATCTCCAAAAGCTATGAGAATGCCCATTGTTATTTTTGGGATAAGACACAAGCCAAAAGAGGTGCTACGGAGATAGGGAGCTGTGTTCTTGATTATTTAAAGACGGTGTCGGACAAAGCTGGTGACCGAGAAATAAATATTACCTTTTTTTCTGACAACTGCTGTGGCCAAAACAAAAATAAATATCTAACATGTTTATACTTATATGCTATTGCCAATATAAAAAATTTATCATCAATAACTCATAAATATCTCATCAAAGGCCACACGCAGAATGAAGCTGATAATGTACACAGTTTGATACAGAAACAAATAGCTAAACTACCTTAAAACTGGACCAATATATTCTCCTGTTCAGTAGGTACATAGTAGCAATCAAAAGAGCAAAGAAAAGTGGAACCCCATTTATTGTTCAGAGTTTGACCCATAGTTTTTTTTATGATATGCAGAAATTACAAGAAAGTTGGGGCTATAATTTTAATATCCACGAACAAAAAAGAATGTGGCATGGAACAAAATAAAGGTATTGAAATTTACCAAAGATGACCCCTTTTCTTTTTATTACAAGTGTTCGTATAAGGATGATTTTAAGAAAGTTAACGTACGAAATAAAAGGAAAAAGTTGCCAGATGTTGAGGAAATAACCTTGCAAAAGGCGTACTTAGAGCCCCTTCAGCTTGGTGCTAGTAAAAAAAATGATCTCAAGGATCTTATTGATAAACAATTAATAGATCCATACTATGCTTCTTATTATAATAACATGTTGACTTAACTTTATAGAATAACTATTGCAATTTTGATTTATTTTTGATATAAGTAATTATTATTTTGTTAATAGGTACTAGTAAAAGTAACTACTTACCTAAAAATAGTTTATATACGTTTTGAGACTGATTGTATTTTAATTTTTGAGACTGAAGGTCGTTTTTGTTATAGATAATTTTATAATTATGTTTATTCTGATAATGTTTACGATAAATAATAAGTGCAATAAGTGTAATTGACTACATAAAAGTGACTGTTTTAAACGTAAATGGCCGTGCTTATAATATTATTATTTTATTATTTGGTGTTAAATGCTTCGAATATTTGTCTGTCAATTTAGGAGATATTGTCTGATGTGATCTGTGTTATCGTTCATAATTACAAATAAAGGTTAATTTCATTTAATCTGATGTTTTATTTAAAAAAATGGAAACAATATATTCTGACCTACAGTTTTGTTTTGTGATATATAGTATCATTTTGATTAAAAACTAGAGAGTGACAGTTATTTTAATAAAAGACCGGTTCAAACTTAAATAGTTCAACATTTGTTTTTTGTAATTTTGTACTATAAGGGCTTAACTAGAAGAAATTTTTTTAAATACTTGTAATTTGAAGACTTTCTTTTCTTGTCCTTATATAAGTCACTGAATATTATAGTGCATTTATCAAATAACAAATATGCAATTATTTATTAATAACAATTAAATAATGAGCATACTACTCCCAATTTAATTCGGAATGGCAGAAGTCAGAATTAGTAAATGCGATTTCCCAAAAATCTACTATTTTTAATTATGCCCTTATATTACTGAGGGTGCGATATGCTTACGTGCGTAATGAATTAAAAGATGTTTTGCCTCATCCGAAGACTATTTCTAAATGGTACCAGTGTATTAACTGCAACCCGGGTTTCACAGGGGAAGCTTTTGACGCAATAAAAGAAAGAGTTAAATTTAATAGTGGCAAGCCTCTATATTGGGCATTGTCATTCGACGAAATGGCACTTCGTAAGTTAGTCGAATGGGATGGGAAAAATTATTTTGGGTATGTTAACATCGGATGTGATCTTGATTCACAGGATATACCGCTAGCAAGGGAAGCGTTGATATTCGTATTAACGGCTGTAAATGACACGTGGAAAATCCCTGTAGGATATTTTCTCATAGACTCCATCACAGCTGAACAGAAATCCTTATTAGTACAGCAATGTCTACCATTGATAGAAAACACTGGGGCTAAAGTGGTTTCCCTTACTTTTGATGGTTCTACAACTAATAAAGCCATGTGTAGTCATTTAGGCTGCGAAACGAATACACTTAATTATTCTGTAATTCAAAATAGTAACGAAGTTTGTTTGTGCCCAGATCCGTGCCATAATATTAAGTTAATACGTAACACATTTGGGGACAAGAAAGTTTTGATAGATAATCAAGGAAAAAAAATATCTTGGAACTATATTGAATTCTTACACAACCTGCAGAATAATGAAAGACTTCATTTAGGTACAAAATTAAGGAAAGATCACATTAATTACATAAAACAAAAAATGAAGGTTCGATTAGCCACAGAACTACTTAGTGCGTCTGTTGCAGATGCCCTAGAGTTTTGTAAAAATCTGGGAATTCCTGAGTTTGCTGATTGTGATGGCACTATTTAATTTATAAGAATATTTAATAATATTTTCGATACTATGAACAGCAGAAACATGAGGGCAAAAGGATGGAAACTGGCAACCGCCAAATTTAATATAGATGAAACGAAAATATTTTTTGTTGCTGCTGAGGAATATAAAAAAATCTTAAATTCTTAAATGGTTCTCTTGTAATCAATTCAAATAGGTCAACTGGCTTTCGGGACTTTATTACTTGTATGAAATCTTTAATAGCCTTATACGATAAATATGTCGCCCCTAAAAACAGCGTTATGATGTATTTATGTACCTACAAATTGAGTGTTTATGTAGAGAGTGATTTAAGTACCCACATAGAATTGTTTTTCGGAGCTATCAGGTCAAAATGTGGTTCAATAACAACCCTTCAGCTCGAATGTTCCGTGCTGCTTATAAAAGGTTACTTGTGCACGCACAATTTAAAAATGGTTCAACCGGTAATTGTGTACCATTAGAAACTGTAACAGTTCTCAATTATAACGTTCAAAAATATAAAGAAATAATAAATTCGACCTCAGGAAATAGCAGGCTTGTCGAGCTTACAGATGTATCGAGTGCTATATTTGACCACGACTATGTTTTGAGCGCACGAACTTTGACGGAGTACGCAAATCACGTTGTACATTATGTAGCAGGCTTTGTAGTGCGGAAAATAAAAAAGAATTAAGCTGTGAAAAATGTGTCCAATGTTTGGAAAATAAATTCAGCCAAGCATCGTTTTCTTAGATTTCTATTAAAGATAGAGGTGGTCTTATAAAACCCTCCGATGGGGTTTGCAAAGTCTGTAAAACCGCTGAAAAAATCCTACGAGAATACGAAATTCGTGCAGGTTCCAAAGTTTTAGGACAACCCAAGTATTTTTTGTCAATGATAAATAAAATATCGCAAATATTGCTACCAACGTCAATTTTTGATGATTTACTCGAACATTTATCGATAATGATGTATTGGATTGGATGATCATAGAAATTTGTTGATTAAATTTATAAGCAAAGAATATCTAACAATTAGAATTCATTATATCGCAAAAGAATTATCTTCTCCTGTAGAAAAAGTAAGGACATTCCTAACAAAAACTATAATTTTTAAAGGACAGTGATTTTAATTTTTTGTTTCTCGTTCCGGGACTAAAGGCTCTTTTAAAATTATTTCAGCGTTTTCTTAGTAATTTCAATTTGTTAATAATTTATCCTGTGTTTATAAATAAGTTGATCAGACAGAAGTGAGTTTTTTATTTCACCTTAGCATATTTAGATTTATTGCCATGGAGCGATACCATAAACTAAGAAGTCGATATCACTATTTATTTTATGCATAGTCACATCACTAGCTAATACTATTTTGTCTATGACAGCGTACACTTTAAATGTCGTAAAGCGCCTTCTATGCTTTGTTATTGTTCTGAGGGTCCCAAGGTAAAGTTATATGCTTGGTTTATGGGTACTGTATGGGTATTGTACTGTGCGGGGATCGAACCCTCGACCTCGTGAACGGCAGTCCGTTATATGAGCCACTAGACCTTGTTAAGGTTTAGTGTATATTTCATTACCACGCACACGAAGTTACGAGCAACATTTAGTAGGTAATCTTATAATTCGTGCCTATGGAGTAATCCGAATGATCCCATCCCGAAATATTTTAATAATATCTACCATAAAAAATATATTTCTCAAAATACCCCCCTTCCAACCCTGAAACGAATTGAAATCATATGTGTCTAGTTATGAATATACAAATAGTTCATAAGATACAATATTACATTGATATTACATAATTGTGTTATTGTTAAGTTTATGCCTGAGCCTGTTGATCACGTGGTCGTGTGCGGACTGTGTGCGGGCTCAGTGCGGCGCGCGCTAGGAGGGCGGGGCGCTGGCGGGTACGGGCGCGTCCTGCGGTAGCGTGAAGTTGGTCAACAGGTCGCGGACAGCCGGCCATAGAGTACACTCGGAGTGGGACTGGTTGAATTCATTGAACCTAGGAGTAATATAAAACAAATTTTACTTCTTTACAATTAATTAAATTAAGCAATTGACTTGCTCTTCTTTTAGTTAATGAATCAAACTATAACAAAAAAAAAATATGAGCGGGACTGGCATTTAAGAACTTGGAACTACTGTTCCATTGCTTCCTCAACTGAGATATCATGGTGTCCGCAAAAGTTAACCAGATTTTCAACTACAATGTTTCCCAATTGATTCTACCGATCGATCGATGCACATTCTCGCTTTTATTTATTTGTTCATCCTTCGCGTTATCCTACGTTTATGACTAACTTCATGATATTAATTTATGTATGACGATGCACGTGCGAGTCTTAACCATATCTGTACGCACTTTGATTGGCAAGTTAATATGGAGTGTGATAATTGCGCACAAAAAGTATAGAAAAAATAAATATATGTCTGGATTACCGATATACGTCACATAAATTTTTATCCTAAATGAGGGTACAATAAAATATTTACCTTTTGAGATGTAAGCTGACTGCTATGAGATGTGGTTGTGCGTTTTGTTTGTCAGCTAGTTGTGTAGCGTTCATCTGCATGTCGTACACCAGCGGCAGTACTAGTTGAGTGTCACCGCGGGCCAGGCATATCTGTCAATATGTTAGAAATTATACACTACTGCACAATTAATCTTTATGTTCCTGGAACTAAGCAGTGAACACGAAGAGTAAATTTCATTTAAGAATTTACGTAGGCGTGTAAAAATTAGACAAGAACCACTGTTACATGTAGACATGTTGCGTCGACGCCAAATAAGGGATAAGGGCAGGAGAATGATAATGATATGATATGTGTGTATACTTACAAAGAATAATATCTTATGTTTAGCGAGCAGCACGGCGGGTTGTCCTGCGGGCACTATGGGCGGAGCTGCGGGTGGTATACGCAGCGCCCACGTGAGCTGCCACAGCGCGGTGGCGGGCGGGGCCAGCTCGGCACGCATCAGAGCCACTAGAGCACCCAGAGCAGCGCCCGGGGCTCCCCACGTGCGGGCCCACGCGTGTAGTGCTGACCCACGGTATGGGGCCACACATACACGAGCCTCGAAGAACTTCTCCATTGTCTGTGATTGTTGAACAAAATAAATACCTAAGCTAATTATCCGTAGAATGCTTTTTACTATGATGAAAGAACTAACAAACAATTTAATTTTAAATAACTACATAGAAATAGTATTTCCTTCTAAGTAATTCTTTAATTTTTATTTCAGTTAATACATAAAACATTTTTATTCATTCATCACAAAATGTCACCGTAATCAAAAATATTTTCGTTATCATTTTGGATTACCCAAAACATAATATTATACTCTCTCTTCTCCCCTAAACTATTGACAGAATATATTTTTCAAACCACATTATTCAGATATTATGTTTTTAGTTCAGACAATATTTCAAAGCCCACTACCACCAGGGACAAAGTTGAAAGCTTATACAGATACCTGCGAGAAAGCTTAAATTACAATAATGTTTCATTAAATCTTGGCTTTATCACATACCTGTAAATCATCAGCGGACCACTGATCCTTATTATGATCTGGCAATGGCGTCAGTTGTAGATGTAGTGATTGCATATGTTGTGGATGTAATGCAACTCGAGCTGCCAGACCCGCCATGTCACATCTGAACGTGAGACTCGTCGCGTCGACTGATACTAGCGTTAACTATGGAACAAAGTATTATAATTACTCATTATAAAAGTCGTTGTTTCTGTATGTGTGTGTGAGCTTAAATCTTTAAAACTACGTAACAGACTTTGATGTGGTTTACCGATAGCTAAAGTGGTTCCAAAGAAATTTTTATACATGTGATCTGTTAAGATTAGGTGTATAATTCAAATTCATAAATTTATATTTAGAATCTGTAAATCGGGAAATTTGTTATTCTGAACACAATCCTATTTTAAACGAAATATCTTGTCTCTTACAAAACTCACGTAGTCTTCATGTTGTACGAAGCGCTGTAATGTCCTCTTCATGTAAACACAGGCCAGGAACCGCTGCAGTGGGGCCAGTGCTGGGCCCGGCGGGGCTCCCGGAGGAGGCTCAGACGGGGTACATAATGTTTCAAGTTTAACTACTGCTAGAGGCGTGGCAGTGGCCCCGGACCAAGCGCGACCTATAGAACTGCTAGGACCTCGAGCTCCACTTGTAGATGTCGCTTGTGGACCTGAATATAAATGGTTTTATTGATTAATGCGTTTTTCTCGCAATTCATTTGAAATTTTATTGATTTACCCTGTTTTGGTAGTAAAAAATAAAACGTTTAGTTCGATAGTTACCTTTATGATCGATATGATGTCTAGGCGAAGGATGATGTCCGGGCGATGGTCTGGGCAGTGAGGGTGAGACGGGCCACGTGGTGAAGGGTGAGGTGGGGGGCGGGTGAGGGGAAGCAGCAGGCGCGGCGTGTGGGGAGGGCGCCATGGGGGAGGCGGGGGACGCGGACACGCCCGCACTGCCCGCGCCGCCTGCAGCACCCGGGGGTGATGTTAGGTTGAATGAGCCGCCCATCTGTAGGTATAACACAATCACTATGATACAAATAAGTACAAGTACGAAAATTAGAACTAGCTTGATTTAATCCTTACTTGATATGAAAGTGACAGTGAATTCGTTTGTTTGTTTGCGACGTTTTCACGCAAAATCTATCGAATGGAATTGCACAAAAATTGGTATAGAGATAATTGAAAGTCCTAGAATTAATAAAGGCTATATATTATTTCGCTACGAACTCTGTACGAGATAATAAACGCAAATATTTGTGAAATATGGCATAAAATAGTAGTTCCGCCATTTTGTTTATTTTACAGTTGTCAATGCAACTTATATATTCCGTCGGCTATATTCGACAATATTTCGCAGGCCTCAACGAACTTCATACTGAGATATGTTTAATATATTGTTTAGTTAAGAGTACATACTTGATGTTGCGCCGGTGATGCCGGATGTGGTGTGACAGGCGCTGAATGTGGTGTGTGAGGCTGTGGAGGTGTTAATGGAGCTGGGAACCTCAACCCACCTAGTAACAATTCACATTAGAATTAATTCTGATAGACGGTATATACGTAAAATAATATATCGATACAAAATATCCAACACAAGAATAGAAAAAAAGACGCGATTCCGACGTTTTGCGGACTTCCTGCTTTTTTCTTAAGTCACTTAGAAATGTCAAAGATCGATTTTTTTTTGATATATCGCGATAGTCGATAGTAATATTTTTATAAGCATCGATTTTTTTTAATTTCGACATAGTTATAGAATGGACCAAATATTCTCACGATTATGAACACTATAGCTCAGTATGTATAGTATTTTTTTTTTAAGTTATTGAATGTATACCTGGCGGCATCGGAGACATTGGTGAAGGTGGATTGTCCTCTTCAGCTAATAGTCTTGCACTAATATTGTCCTCTACGTACCGCGATAGGAAAGCCTGTATCACAAATTTATAGAAATTAATTTCAGACTTATATTTAATTTAATTTAGATTAATTTTTATTATTATTAATTTATATCACATAAAAAATCTGGATAACACTAGTTATCCTTAGTATTCCTATTCTGAGTCTCAACTATTCCCAATAATATCATTAATTATAATATTTTCGCAGTTTTTCCAAATAACAGATAACTGCTTCAGTTCATTGGTAACGTTGCCTTTTCTTTAATTGTAGCGTTGCTAGTTAGCAGTGTTACTACAAACTTACTTTAAGTCCTTGAGCTGGTGCAAATTCATCAACAACAGTACTTCGATCAAACTTTGAATATGAACCATCTCGTATGGTGACCACGCCTCCACCGCGTATACCAACTTCAAGCGAATACGCACCGGCGTATATGATGCGGATCTGGTGAGAAAAAAGTATTATATTTAATGTTGTCATTGCTGAAAAATACTTATAACTAAGAAAATAATCTTTACAATTTGTGTGGGATTTATAAATATGCATATAATACCTACTAGCTGATGCCCGCTACTCCATACGCGTGGAATTTTAGATCCCTATATATTTTATCGCCGTTTAAACCTTCCCTGGACTGTCAAGACCAAAATCACCAAAATTGGCTCAGCCTTTCTCGAGTTTTAGCGAGACTAACGAACGACAATTGATTTTATATATAACTAGCTGACCCGGCAAACGTTGTTATGCCATACTAAAAAAAAAGGTTTGAAAAATAGATGTTGGCCGATTCTCAGACCTACTGAATATGCATGCAAAATTTCATAAAAATCGGTCAAGCCGTTTTGGAGGAGTACGGTAACTAACATTGTGACATGGAAATTTTATATATTAGATATGTCAAAAACAGCATAAATTTTCTAAAATTAACCTGAATTGGGAGACGCCAAATTTTAAAACTAAATTATATACCAAAAAGCCCTCAGTGTGATTCTCTCCTTGTAGAGTCAGCCCGTGTTCTTGGAAGATTATTATGTTTTGGTGAGGAAGAATAATCATTTTAGTAAGTAAATACGTTTTTCCACAGTAACATAAATACCTAAAAGGATTATGTAAATTTTGGAACTACTGTTAGTCATGTTCAATAAAAAATCAGTATACTGACCTTTCTCCACGAGTGAGCAAGTAGTGTGAATGTTGGCGTGGGCATGAGAGTGCGTACATGATGTAACCCTAACTGCGGCAGTGAAGGTAGGCGGCTTAGCGCCAGCAGTGGGGCGTATGTCTCACGTAACACTACGCCTAATGACAACAGATCCTTGTGACTGGAATTAAACATTTTAATATAATACCAATATTGCTTTATAAATATTTTTATGGTGTTGCTTTTTAGGGTTCCGTACCCAAAGGGTAAAAACGGGACCCTATTACTGAGACTTCGCTGTCCGTCCGTCCGTCCGTCCGTCTGTCACCAGGCTGTATCTCAAGAACGGTGATAGCTAGAGAGTTGAAATTTTCACAGATGATGTATTTCTATTGCCGCTATAACAACAAATACTAAAAATAAAATAAAATAAATATTTAAGGGGGGCTCCCATACAACAAACATTATTTTTTTACCGTTTCTTGCTCGATACTAATAACGTTGCCTTATGTTGCATAGATAATGGTACGGAACCCTTCGTGCGCGAGTCCGACTCGCACTTGACCAATTATTTAATTTTGCTTTACTATAAAGTGGTAGTAGTACAGTAAAACCAAACTAATGACAAACTCAAGACAAATATACGTTACGGTGGATGGCAAAAAGAATGAATATGTCAAAGAATACATCTACTTAGGACAGATAATATCCCCTTCCGATGAAATGACAAAGGAAATAAACAGGCGTATAGCCAAGGGTGGAGAAAATACTGGTCACGGAAGGAAATAGTAAAAAGTAAGGATCTAGGCAATCAAATAAATAATAAAATTGGTCGAACGGTTCCGTACCATTATCTATGCAACATAAGGCACGTTATTAATAAATGAGCAAACAACACACACAATACTTAATTAATCACGTTTGTTGTATGAGAGCAAGAAACTGTAAAAAAATCATGTTTGTTGTATGGGAGCCCCCCTTAAATATTTATTATATAAATATTTATTTTATATATATTTTATTTTAGCTTAGTCAGCTTATTACGCTTGCAAGTTTTGTCCAAATCGATCTAGCTGATCTGGACATAAACACAACGAACAGGCTGATTGTCAGACAACTTTTTAAAATACCTCTTTTGCTCAATTGGATATTACAAACAGGCACTAACTTTTTATTACCGATTACTTTTCATTATAAATGTGAAAGTTAGACAGAATGTATAGATGTTTCTAATAAATAAATAAATATTTATGGACATTTCACACAACGTCCTCTGGTCCCAAGCTAAGCTTATTATGCTTGTGTTATGGGTACCAGAATACGGATGGAATACATAAACTTCTTTTCTTTTGTAACTAAATACTTATTATACATAGTAAACACCCAGACGCGGAACAAACATCTGTGTGATATTTATAAACATCACACAAATGAATTTCCGAGGCGGGAATCGAACCCGCGACCTAGTGAACGGCAGTCCGTTATATGAACCACTAGACCACGAAGCCCACCATGTATGAAATGAAACTTTTCCAGCTGTACTGTATAGCTTGTAGATCACTATAACACGTAGGGTATATATCAACACGAAGCATCAACTATAAACGTGAACAATACCGCGCTCATTAGCTAGTAAGAATATAAACGTTTATAGTTTGACGGGCTTCATGGACTAGTGGTTCTAGCAGACTACCGTTCACGAGGTCTCGGGTTAGATTATCACACGGGACCATCATTTGTGTGACCTTTATAAATGTCATACAAATGTTTGTACTGTTGACTTTTTGCTATGTATCATAAGTATGTATTTACAAAAGAATAGTAGTATATGTAGTATATCCATATTTCTGGTCCCATAACACTATCATATAAGCTGAGCTTGGGACCAGAGGACGTTGTGTGAAATGTCCATGAATATTTATTTATTAATTATTATAGTCTACTTACGAATTAATATAATGATCAAGATGATGATGTAACAAATGGTGTGCATTAGCGGCGGGTTGATGTGCGGGCGTGGCGACAGTATATCGTTGTGTGGTCGCGTTCCATTGTAGTACGGCTGTGGCTCGCTGGGCTACTCCGAATCCAACCACTAGAGATCTGTATGTGTATGATCTTATACATACACCTTGCCACAGCATCTCACGTTCTGTAAAAACAATATTATATATATTTATCGACAGAAAAAACCGCGAAAGTATGTGGAAACCACAGATCACCCCTGACATCCAGACGGGAATTTTTGTTAACGACTAACCATTAGAAGAAAGCGCAGTTTGCTGGGTATACAATAATTTTCATTGGTCGTGTCAATATCACACGCAGAGTTCTTAACATTAACTATGCGAGAACAGCGATTATTTTTATTACATTTTAAGTTATTTGATACATATAAGGGTGTTTAGATAGTAGTAGATGGCGATCTATAGTCTCTGCCCAATGGGAAAAAGGCATTACAGTATGATGATAAGCGTCTTCTCTTCTTAATAATGATAAACAAAGAGATTAGTCTACTTGGGTTCTATAACCAACCTGCAAATTTATATATATGAATATGGTACATACCGTGTGCCGGTCGAAGCATAAAGTCATGTAACAATGTATGCAAGTGTACGATGGCCGCCCAGTCTGCGAGAAAAGCTTCCGCAGTACGTCCGGCGTCTGTGCCTAGTTCGTACTGCAAGTATACGCAACGACGTTCACCTAAGAAAACAAAAATAAGTTGCAAATAAAATTTTTACCTTTTATGAATGTACAAATAGCACAACTTTGTTTGAAATAAAATATCATAAGTTATAAGGGACTAATGAGAAATAACCTGTAGGTTTTGATTTCTTGTCAAAAACTACTCAAAAATGATTTACGGATTTAGACGTGTACATTAGTTTTAAAATTTAACACGACTTTCGGAGACTTCGCAGTCACCATTGTGGTTCTTTTTGAAAATGGTTTCATTTGAATAAATGAGTAGCGCAAGTTTTAGGAAATATTAATCCAAAATTTTTATTTGAAGATTTTTATTTTGCTTTTAGAAGATTATGATTATATGTAATATATTTTTGCAGTATGGTATATTTTGATACCGTGAACCATTATTGAGAAAGGTTCGATAGATAGACGCCAACACATAGAGATAAATTAAGAGTTTTGTTATGTTACAGTACTTCGAAAATCATTACCTTGTTCCCTAGGGTTGGGTGTGCGTACAGGTGATCCATGGAACACTATCTCTGCTGTCCAGACCCTGGCTTGGTTCTTGGTGGTAAGTCTGATGGTGGCTGCTAGAAGCCTGGCCCTTAGAGCAGCCGCGGCTCTAGGACACGCTGTCTCTGGACAAGGTAATGCTACTACTCGCATGCCCAATGCTGAACCGCTCCATTCGGGTTGAACTCCGCCGTGAGTGACTCCGCGCGCAGCCAACTGAAGAAAAATTTTTTTTTTATTTTGCTCATAGTAGCAAGTTAAGAAAAAGGATAAGCCTATCGCACCAGAACTGTGAGAAGAGTCAGCTAAAGAAAAATATAGGCAGAAAATATCCGCGTGGGACAGCTGACATTTTTTGTGTAGCTACCCACCTCCTTTGTAACAAAATTATTAACCATTCTGTAGCGATTGAAAACTATACAAATAATTATCAATCACAAAATTAATGTACATCCTTTAAAACTTTCAAACGACTGCACTAAACTTTTCATAAATAATTTTACTAGTTCAAACTTTTGATTAACCCACAGTTTGCTGTAAAAGACCTTGATATATTATAGATATTATTATGTACCTCTTGCGCCAAATTAACGAATGGCACTCGTTCATCAGCGGCGGCCACAACGTGCGCCAACTCCGGTATAAAGTAAGCAGGTTGACGTACACGAACCGCGCGTTGGTTCGCCGATGATAACTTACGCTTGCCTGGTTGCATTCCTATAACAATCACAATATTGCAATACAGTATAACTAATTAAAACAGTTTTAATACGTATGTACAGTAAAAAAAAAATTAATAGATTATAATAGTGAATGACATCTTTGCTTATTATAAAACAAAGTCATTATTTTAGTATGTATGTCCCTATGTAACTAAGTAAGTAATCGTGACAAATACCCAAGGGATATTGATACGATTTTTAGGGTTCCGTACCCAAAGGCTAAAAACGGGACCCTATTACTGAGACTTCGCTGTCCGTCCGTCCGTCCGTCTGTCACCAGGCTGTATCTCAAGAACGGTGATAGCTAGAGAGTTGACATTTTCACAGATGATGTATTTCTATTGCCGCTATAACAACAAATACTAAAAATAAAATAAAATAAATATTTAAGGGGGGCTCCCATACAACAAACATGATTTTTTTACCGTTTCTTGCTCTCATACAACAAACGTGATTAATTAAGTATTGTGTGTGTTGTTTGCTCATTTATTAATAACGTGCCTTATGTTGCATAGATAATGGTACGGAACCCTTCGTGCGCGAGTCCGACTCGCACTTGACCAATTTTTTTTTTAATAGACAGAGGGGTTGAAGAGGGTGGCTTTTTTATATAATTGATTAAGTGTGGTTTTTATATTCCACCCGTACGAAGTTGCGGGCAACAGCTAGTTTAGAATGAAACTAGCTGACCTGGAAAACATTGTTTTGCCACACAAATGTCAGGGGTGGACAACCCTTATCACTTAGGTTTTAGAGGTACGAATAATAGATAGTAGCCGATTCTCAGACCTACTGAATATGCATATAAAATTTCATAAGAATTGGTCTAGCCGTTTCGGAGGAGTATGGGAACGACACACACAACAACAACACACGAGAATTTTATATTTTAGACTAGCTGACCCGGCAAACCTTGTTTTGCCATACTAAAATAATTGGTCAAGTGCGAGTCGGACTCGCGCACGAAGTGTTCCGTACCATTACCTATGCAACATAAGGCAACGTTATTAGTATCGAGCAAGAAACGGTAAAAAAATCATGTTTGTTGTATGGGAGCCCCCCTTAAATATTTATTTTATTTTATTTTTAGTATTTGTTGTTATAGCGGCAATAGAAATACATCATCTGTGAAAATTTCAACTCTCTAGCTATCACCGTTCTTGAGATACAGCCTGGTGACAGACGGACGGACGGACGGACAGCGAAGTCTCAGTAATAGGGTCCCGTTTTTACCCTTTGGGTACGGAACCCTAAAAAAGGTTGAAAAATAGATGTTGGCCGATTCTCAGACCAACTGAATATGCATGTAAAATTTCATAAAAATCGGTCAAGCCGTTTCGGAAGAGTACGGTACTAACACTGTGACACGTGAATTTTATATATAAGATAAATCCGTACCAGGTGTATCGAGCGGTGTGAACGGTCCATGGGTCAGAGTAAATGTATCTAACTCAACGAGAGAATGTAACTTGAGGTATGCACGAGTAGCACTCGCCGGCACTGAACAACTGCTTGAAGAACCCTGTTAACAAAATAATCTATGTAGTACAGTGAAGCTAAAATCGATCCGTTAACATAAAGAAAAAACGCGACTAAGTACGACTTGAACTCGCATACGAAGAGTTCCGTAGCGTTATTATCTAGGTATACATAATATAATAAATCTGTAGAAAAAAAATTGTTGTAAGTACATTGAATATATTTTCAAAGTTTGGTTAAAGGACAACCAACTGAACACAATTCAAGCATTTTTGAAATTTTTGTCTGTTTGACTGTTTAGATATTTGTCTGTGCACGCATCACGTAAAATGTACAACACTTTTAAATATAAATGATAAACGTAAAAATTTGGTTACTTGCAACACCATCTAGCGGCTAAAAAAGAATCAATTAATTGAATGGGTAGATCGAAAAAAAATCGATCCACGATTCCTGATACATATTTGAAAAATTCTTTCAGTGTTGGATAGTACATAATACTTCGAGGAAGGCTTATGGCTATGTTGCTAATCACGCTGCGACCAATAATCACTGAAAAACATAGCAGAAACGAGAAAAATTTTCTAAATTCAGGAAATGTGGAAAATTTCAATGCTTTTTTAGATTTCATGACAAAAAAGAAATACTTACATCTTCTTCACATTCGTCAGGCGTACACCGCTTGGCTCCGGCCAAATGGAATGACAACGACACTGAACAAGCATTACCGCTGTTAGTACTAGGACTAGTGATGGCTGAACTGCCTATTGCTATCTCTTTCATTTCAACAATCTGAGAACAATGTTATAAACTTTAATACAACCAAAGAATATGGATACAATGATAGTTATAAAGTTGAACTAATTTTATTTCTGCTAAGTTTAATTTATGAATTCTCTAGGCACACATGGATGTCATATTTTTACGTTATTTAGTGATATTTTGTAAATCAAATACTTACCAATATATGGTCTGTATGTCTGTGTAGTGTGACATACAGACGGTCAGGTGCAAGTTTACTCAAAGGATGATCAGGTCCGTGCAAGAACGGTAGATGTTCGCACACGCTCGCTGGTAAATGTTGTAGAGTTTTCTCACACCGTCGAGCTACTAACCAGAACCTGAATAAATAAATATATTTATATCAATGAGATACAGTTTACGTGATAACTACGGTTAGTTGTACAATACTGCAAAATATTTTGTGGGTATTTAAATACCAAATTTGGTTCACAAATTCTGAAAGGATTAATAACTCGCAAGACCTGAGTTTTATGAGCTTCTATGTCAAACTTAAATCTGTCGTTTTCAGCACGGCATCTTTAGAATCAAAATTCAAACAGATTATTTCAATGTGTATAGACTGGATAGTGTGTAAGTTAGGAAGTAGTTTAGCAAATTGTTCTCTATTACATTTTTGTAATCTCAATAGTGAAACAATGTAGTAGTTAGTATGTAATATCATTTTTCTTTGAATTGTAATTTTTACACGCTTTATATTAGCTTCACTTGTATGTTTGTTTGTATGTTTGTATGTTCGTAACCGACTCCTTTGGACGCTATTTTGACCCACTTTAAACGGTCAGATTCTATTCAAATTTTGCACACCTGTCTAAGACCGATGACAATACAATAATTCGATTAAATAAAGCGTGTTTTTTAGTTTTTTTAAACTATTATTTATTATTAATGTTGTTGATTTGTCCTAACGGGGCGATATAGTCACACAGCGACAAAGCCCTACAATAAATAAAAAAAATTTGGTTCACATTTACTGTGAATTGGAATACGTTATATGCATTACCCGTTAATACAAACGTCACATTCAGTAACTATTAATGTTAGTGCAGCAAGCTTTTCACAAACTGGACCAAGGTATACAGAAAGTCAGAGGCGGCCATAAATACCGCATTAGGCCGTGTTAAGTACTGCGTGTGGAAGCGAAATACAGGTAGTATTTCGCTTCTACACGCGTTAACGCGTCAAGTAATTTTTTTTCAACAAGCCTATATTCTAGTTACATCTTTATCATCATACAGTAATTACCTTAGTTGTGTAAGCAGCGTCTTAATAAGCGGTATATTATTAGCTGCGAGTGCGGCCGCTAAGTCAGGCATACGAGGCGTATTAGGATACGCGGGCACACGTGCACGTAGCCGTCCACCGTGCGCGCCCACGCACACTAGCAACTGTTCCGCGCGTAGACACGGCCATACTGCCGAACATGCCAGGACGCATGGCCAACCACCCACAGTGCATTCAACCTACGCAAATATCATGTATATGTAGTATTAATTCAGGAGGGCAAACCCTCTTTGAAATATCGAAGATATTAAAATCTGACAGAACATATCTATAGCATTTTTCCTCAAAATTACAAAAACAAGTGATAAAATTGAACATAGCCCCTAATCCCGAAACTCTTTTCAAATCTTATTTTTCTCTTTATCCTTTTAACTTTTATCATCCTTTTATATCAGGCATGTTGATAGTTTAGTTTGGTTGTAGATATTATATAGTGCTATAATAACTATGAAAATAAGTACGATTCCTATAAGTACCAGCTATAAGAATCATCTAAGTGAATGTCTAACATACACTTACTTAAAAAAGTAAAGAACTTACATATTTTGAAATTTATTTTTTAATGAAAAAAGTAAAAGTACATATTTATGAAAGTAATACTTACGCCTAGGTCATTGAGCAGCACTTTCAGATCATTGAGTCTTTGTCTTGAGCGTACGTGCACAGTATGCGCTAGTAGCCTCTCCATAGAGGGTGCGTGCGGCGTGAGAGCACTAGCCACTCGCTCTCCGCCTGAGAGTGCGGGCACGTGCCATACGCAGAGCTGCTCGCCCTCCGCGCCCACTATCAGACGGTAACCGAGCTCACAACCTAACTCCCTGTGTACAATATATACTCATTATAATAATAGTTTCCACGTCTTTTTGCTAAACATAAAAAGTGGGCGTGTCCTAAGTTTACCACCGCCCTTTTTAACAACAATAAGGCTAGGCATATGCTGGGACGCAGGCGATGTAGCGCAGCACAGCACAGATTTAGCAACGCAGGGCAGGCGAGACAGACCTCGCTACCTCGACCTCGATAGGCCTCGAGCGTATACTGAGAGACAGAGCAGGGGCGCAGAGCAGAGTAGACACGTGTCTGCGTCGCCTGCGTCTCAGCATGCGCTTAGCCTAATGATTGTGAAAACTGACACATGAGATTTGGCCTAACGCGAATTAATATGATCAGATTGATAAGACAAAATAATCTCTGACGCTAATGACCCTTTTGGTGTTAGTTATGACTCATTACTACTCAATATTTTAACATACGACGCTAGATATCTAGACGTGTGTTTCGACACACAATACATGATTTATCTTTCTGTATTTTATTTCAATATTCTGACATTGGTACCAATTCTGCGTGTTTAACTAAACTTAACTAAAAATGAAAACAACTATTTGTATTTTGATTAATTGGCTATTTCATTGTGCACATTTACATTAATTAATATCGTTAGTCTATCATACACAGTTTTATAAAAAGAAAGTTCAGTTAACATTGGCGGATTGTGTTATTGACAATATTAATTTTAATTTTTTTATTAACTTTAGTTGTGCACGTAAAGTTGGTAACAGGGTCTGCCTCTCTCACTATAAATGTTTCTGTTTATTAGTGTTTTTACATCAATAAATTTACCATTATTCTAAAACTCACCTCCAATATGAAACTTGTAATTTCTGACCAGGTATATATCTGTCCACTTGTAGATGTCGCGACAGTCGATCTCTACAAAGCCGTAACGTCTGCGTGTATAACAACTCGAGAGAGAGTGAGCGGCTAAAGTATCGTAAAGCAGTCAACGCTCCACTCAGACCAGCGGCTGCTAAACGAGCTTGGGCTACACCTCTAAGCCAAGCCAACTGAGAACTGTGCACTAAGGGTTTGCCCTCTAAAACAAGTAATACAAAATATTTTTTTTAAATTGAAATAAATTCTATTGTTTAAAAAAGATACACAGTCAAACACAGAATCCACTATTTTTGTTAACTCGGTTAAAAATAAACACCGTAAAAATCATTTTGTCATCTTGGCCAGGCCTGGAAACACTGCAATGCATTTGTCTATAGTTGAACTAAATTGGAAAAGAAAGACCTTTCAGCCAGGCGTATTTTTTAGATTTTATTTCAGTTATAGAGTTTTTTAAAGCATCGAAAACTATCTTACCACCAGTTTCACTGTCTTGTATGAGAATGGCGATGTCCAGTAATCGCCATGGTAAGTTAGGTGCATCTCCCATCACCGTAAGAGATACACTAAACTCCTGACCTACGGTAAAAGTAGCGCGCCCGTTTTCGACCTAAATGAAATGACTCTAATAAGTAAAGATGTTCTGATAAACATGAGTAAAAAAAATCATATTAATAATAACATGTATAGACTGCAAAGAACATGGAAACAGGCTATGTAAAATTAGATAACCAAGTCAGGGGTAAAATAAATGTGCCAATAATCCCTAAAAAATAATTCCACTTAGAAGAAAACAAGGAATACAAAATGCTAATATGTATAACAGAAATAATTCCATACCTTCAGGTTCCTAATATCACTGGGTAACGATGCAGTAGTAAGACGCTGTCGTACGACATGTGCTAGCGCGCGGAGTGTAGTTCGACGCTCCGCCGGCGTTAAGGCGGGTGGAGGTACCAATCTTTCTCGTATTACAGCTGGTAATCGGCTATATGTACCCAATGTTAGGACTTCTACTGCTGCAGCCATGTGAAAAGTCGGTAGCCTATATATTAAAATTCAATAATTAGTCATTAGTCTATTTATTTATACATTCTTTATTGTACACCATAAAAAGCGAGTCACAAAAATTATCTTAAGACTAAGAAAAATACAAGGGGCGGCCTTATCCCTAAGAGCGATCTCTACCAGGCAACCTTTGGATGGAGATGTTTATAGAAAATAGCAGTAGTTGTAGGTGCACAAAAATAGTTTATGTTATAAATTTACAGATAAATATAGATGATACATGCAGTTCAATATATAATTATACTAAAATACATACATACAGATATACATTCTAAACATAAGTATTCATATAAAACAAATACATACTTCATATAAATACATGTAGATGAAAAAAGAAGAAAAGATGACGAGGACGGAAACAGCTACTGTATGGTTTATTCCATCATACCCTTAAAACTAAAAAACCACAACTAATAGTGCTAAGTGCTAACATTATAAATTGATGAAGTGAATGTTTAAATAAAACTACTTTTTACGGATTTAGACTTTGTAGTCACCATGGTTACGGGTGAGACTGTCTCACCCGTGACCATGGTGACTGCAGTCTCCGAAACGTCGGGCCAAAATTTAAAACAAATATACGCGTCTAAATCCGTAAAAAGTAGTTTTATTTAAACAGTTGAGTCGCGCAAGTGTTAGAAATGAATGTTTGTATGAATTTATGGATGTTTGTTGTTTCTTTAACATAAAAACTACTGGACTTTTTTTTTTAATAAATAAGTATTTAAAAGACATTTCACACAATATCCTCTGCTCCCAAACTAAGCTTTATTTCTATGCTTGTGTAATGGGTACATAATATGTATACCTCTTTTTTATATATCATACAGAGATTGATTTGATTGAATGAAACTTTACAAACGTAGATAAAAATTGTAGATCAGAATAACATGATTGTCATCATCATGCTAAAAGTAAAGGAGAGCGGCAGTAAGTAGAGCTCTAGATATATTAGTTGTAACTTTTGGATAATGTTGTTCTGATTTTTAAATAGTTTTAGTATACTTTTCCATTAATAAATTTAATGTATACCACATATAAATAGGGTTATTTAAGATATAGTTTTAAATTACATTAAGTGTAACAGTAGTGTAACATTTACAGTTTGGAACAAGTCTTGTATGTAGACATTATTGTGATTGAGGAGAAACATATTTTCTTCATATTGCACATAGCACACATAAAAGTATTTTGAATAATGACTATGATAAAAGTACTAGAATATGGCAAATCTGGGAACTCCAGATAAATCACAATATTCCAGAAATACTATAAAATTACCTGGCATGAACAAGTGTTTCCCTAGCCACTCTAGCTAAAACATCGGCTGTGTCAACAAATAGCATCGACTGCTTATCAAGAAATGCCATAATATGTGCAGAACGGTCCACTTTAGTGGCACTGCTAGCCCATTTAACTAAAGCCAGCAAACGGACAAATAATTGTCTTGTTCTTGCACTAAATTTATAGATCTCAATTTTGCGCTCCATATCTGTTTTGCGTGGCAATCTGTAAATAAATAACTTTATTATAAACTGGCTTGTTCACAAGATATATGAAGTAGAAAATAGTTACTGGAAATAGTTTGTTGCATGCACTTACAATTCTGCCAATACTGTAAGTTCATCGTATGTTCTCTGTACAATGAAATCTATTAGTAAAGCAAGAGATATGGAGCCACCTCGAGCTCCTCCACCTTCGGCACCTTGCGTGCATCCTTCGATAGCCACAGGCACCATGGTTTTTGCAAATGATACCTGATACAGGAGTTAAAGAAAATATTCTTATATTATTTATATTTAACGGTAAAGGCACATTTTCTGTAATTAGTTTGTCTGGTTGACTCGTATTATCTTTTTAAATTAAAATACAAAAAATGAACACCACAATCCAATTCCCACAGCCAGATACAGATAATGCAAAGATAATGTTAGGTATATCTTTCTTAGGGATGACGGGGATGACGATCTGAGATTGATTAGTCGAAGAATCGATCTTTTAGGCCCAAAAAATCGATTTTTTAGATCGATCCTCAACCCTGAATCGATTCAGTGAATCGATACTTCACCCTTGAAAATCGAATTTCGATTTCTTTAAATTAAGTCACTATCACTCCTTTTACAGATTTGATCTGATACTTATAAAGAAATGGTTCTTATAGAATTGCCGGATTTTAATAATAAGAGATAGCTTCCACCTTTTTATTTGGACAAGACATACTTGAAAAATATCGATATTTTTAAAAATAGATCGTATGAATTATTTTATACTCTAACCGACGACACTCGACAAATACACCTAAATTGGAAATCGTTTTTTATTCATCTTTTACATTTCGATGTCTTTGTAAATCGATCGCTTAAGTTGCGACTTGGATCTATTCAAAATTAATGACTTTCAGAAAAAAAGATCGAAAGATCGATCTTTGGGAGATCGATCTTTTAGGCCTCGATTTTTTTGTGAATCGATTCTTTGGGTCACGTTTCGAATCGATTCAAAAATCGATCTTTTTTGGAAAGAATCGCCAACCCTTTATCTATATTATTATACTCTTTGATACAGATTAAGAAAAGTGAATTTCGATTCGCAACGCACTTCACTCTTCTTACCACAGACTAGACCATGATCCACTGGTCCAGGGCCCTGAGTCGGGTATTTCAACGGTGTCACAACTGTACCATTATTGTACCATTATGGTGCAATAGTAAAGTTTTTGGTAGTCTACTATTAATGTGTCGTCTTAACGACTTCATCATTGTCTTACAATTGTCAAAGTGACATAAATTGCTAGTCTCGTACACAACTGCTTCACAATTGCAGGGCCCTGAGTCGGGTATTTCAACGGTGTCACAACTGTACCATTATTGTACCATTATGGTGCAATAGTAAAGTTTTTGGTAGTCTACTATTAATGTGTCGTCATAACGACTTCATCATTGTCTTACAATTGTCAAAGTGACATAAATTGCTAGTCTCGTACACAACTGCTTCACAATTGCAATTCAATGACAGAAATGTTTCGGTAGTCTGCTATTTTGAATTTGACAGTATTATTTTTAAATTGTCCTGTGTCGACAGATTGCCATAAATAAAAAATAGATAGATAGAAATATTAGAAATTGTTCTTTGTAATTTATTGCAATTTACTAATCTCCTAAACTTCACATTGCTTTTTATACTAATAAATAGTATGTACAAATATATTTAAACGAAGTCTAGCATGATTAAATGTTTAAATTTATTAGTAGTTTTTCGAAAATCACTTCAACTAACGCATTTTTTAAAAACGGCAACACATACATACCATTCTAACACAATCCATAGATAAAAGAGACCGAAAATTCAATGCATAGATAAAAGAGATCGACAATTCTATTACCATTGAAAGACCGTTATGACGGCATATAGCAGACTACGGATATTTGACTTCAATTGCAACGGTATCGTGCCGGTATTGTGCCGGTTTGACAATTGTTCCAAAATAGTGGACTTGACACCCAGTTCAATGACTGAAATGTTTCGGTAGTCTGCTATTTTGAATTTGACAGTAATATTTTTAAATTGTCCTGTGTCGACAGATTGCCATAAATAAAAAATAGATAGATAGAAATATTAGAAATTGTTCTTTGTAATTTATTGCAATTTACTAATCTCCTAAACTTCACATTGCTTTTTATACTAATAAATAGTATGTACAAATATATCTAAACGAAGTCTAGCATGATTAAATGTTTAAATTTATTAGTAGTTTTTCGAAAATCACTTCAACTAACGCATTTTTTAAAAACGGCAACACATACATACCATTCTAACACAATTCATAGATAAAAGAGACCGAAAATTCAATGCATAGATAAAAGAGATCGACAATTCTATTACCATTGAACGACCGTTATGAACGCATATAGCAGACTACAGGGCCCAGGGCCCTGAGTCGGTTATTTCAACGGTGTCACAACTGTACCATTATTGTACCATTATGGTGCAATAGTAAAGTTTTTGGTAGTCTACTATTATTGTGTCGTCATAACGACTTCATCATTGACTTACAATTGTCAAAGTGACATAAATTGCTAGTCTCGTACACAACTGCTTCACAATTGCAATTCAATGACTGAAATGTTTCGGTAGTCTGCTATTTTGAATTAGACAGTAATATTTTGAAATTGTCCTGTGTCGACAGATTGCCATAAATAAAAAATAGATAGATAGAAATATTAGAAATTGTTCTTTGTAATTTATTGCAATTTACTAATCTCCTAAACTTCACATTGCTTTTTATACTAATAAATAGTATGTACAAATATATCTAAACGAAGTCTAGCATGATTAAATGTTTAAATTTATTAGTAGTTTTTCGAAAATCACGTCAACAAACGCATTTTTTAAAAACGGCAACACATACATAGAGTCTGTCAAGCGAGTCGAGTCCACAACATGAAGGTATAGATAAAAAAAAGGAGGCCATACTTGGAACATCGGTTTGAGGCAAATACCTACGTATCTCTATCTCACTCTCTGTGGTCTGACCTCTCTTTTTAGTGTGGCCTTAGTACTGCTATCTCCTTATTAAAATCTCCTAGTAAATTCTTAAAAAGAGTCACCACACATATCAAATCACAAGTTAAACACTTTCATTTGATAGTGTTTAATCGTAACTATAAATAACTAGTTGAAATACGATGAATGAAATTAAAAATAATAAAATAGTAGATCACGGATGCTTTTCATGGTTGACGAATCAGTGAATTATTTTCCCCATTTCCTAAGGATTTCGTAATTTGGCAACATTGGTCACCATATGTCAAGTTGTCGACAAAATTGTGCCAATATGTCGGTTGTTTACTTTACGGTTCACAGCTTCGTTTCAAATTTTCGACTCTAATTATTTTTATAATTAAAGAAATGGTGCAAACTTGTGTAGTGCGTGGTTGCGGTAGTACGTGGTGTCCAGGAGGTGATATACAATTTCACGCGTAAGTGTTTAGATCGTGATTTCTGGCATTGAATAACTGCAAACATATTTCTTTGTATTTTCAATTAAATACTTCATAAAATGATTAAACAATGTTTTCAGCATACTTCTAACTAACTATACTGATAACGATGTAAAGATCTAATAGTCTTACATTGAATTTCATGGACTTAGTGCAATTTTATCTTTCTTGTTTACAAGAAGTAATTTTGAAATAGTGTGACCATACTGAGGACATATCTAGGACTTTCTGTGGGACCTGAACTAAATTATACATGTTTGCTTAGTCATTTAATTTTTATTTCACATTATTTACAACATTAATATACTTACCTACAATATTATTTTTTTAGAATTCCTAAAAATAGTACCCAGAGGAAATTATGGTTATCCATTGTACCATTGAAAATGAAATTTTATGAAAGTGCAAGGATTTTTTAAAACAAACAGCAGTTCCTACTATAATTACAAATCAAGAAGCAGTATCACCTTGCAAGGTAAAATTTCAAGTATCTATTTACAAACTCCTTTAATTGTCTCACATGTTATACAATGTTAAATATTTGAATTTATAAGGAATATAAAAACTAGTATGAAAAAAAATACCCCACCAGTATCAGGAACATTTTCCAAACTACCGGCGCTCAAGGCTCCAGAGATAATTGCTTTCTGAACCAGCCCCCCCCCCCCGATCCGACTGCCTAATGAGAGCCTTACATTATTATTATGTTTCAGAAATGTAGTAGTTCGAATATATGGCAAAAGGCTATATTTTGTAAAATATATTATAATTTTCAGATAGACAGTTCATTACAGGAAGAGTCTATGGGGCAAGTAGCTACTCTGGGTGTACCAAATCCTAGCTCTGGCATTTATGAAAGTAATCCTTCCTGATGGGCCAACTCAGAGAAAACAATATAGAAAACAAATTAATTAATGTTGTATCACAACATTTTACTCCTCTGTTGCAAGAAATGTTTAAGCATCCCATCACGGACTCAATTTATTGCAATGATTTGCATGAAAGCGTATTAATTAAGAAAATTGCAAATTCATTTTTTAACACTTAAAGAGTCATACAGAAAATATACTTAGTGATTTACGTGGTAAGAGACAGAAATTACACAAAACAATAATATTTAGTCATGTATAATGGCAGAAGTTGTGGGTGAGGGTGAGTGGAAGGTGGTGCAGAAGAAGAGAGCTAAAAATCGATTTGTGGGAAATAAAGGTACAGCAGTGATTGAACCGCAAGGAAAATTTAAGGCTGTGGATGAAAAAGTACCTTTATATATATATAATGTTGATAAACAAGTATGCACTGAGGACATCAAACAGTATGTAGAAGATAAGACGAATATATATGTCGATATAGAGAAAGTTAACATGAAAATTACGAAAAACTATGATGCATATAAGGTATTTGTGCCAAAGTATAGGATTGATTTATTTATGAAGGATGATTTTTGGCCAGAGGGTATATCCTATCGTAAATATTTTAATTTTGCAAATAAAAATGCAGACAGAGAAAAACCTCTGAAAAAGAGATACCAAAAGATAGCTCATAATGGATAACAGTATTAAAATTATATCATTTAATTGTAAATGTGTAAAAAGGTCGGTTGACTGCATAAGGCGACTGTGTGTAGTGTCTGATATAATAGCACTACAAGAGACTTGGCTTATGCCGCACGATATCGGCTTCTTAGGAGAAATAGACAGTGACTTTGCATTCACAGGTAGCTCAGCTGTCGATACTTCAAGTGGTATAATACGTGGTAGGCCATATGGAGGCGTCGCATTGCTATGGAGGAAGAGTCTATTTCAGTCGGTTACACTTATAAAATGCGCAAGTGTTCGTCTCACAGCGATTAAAGTTGAATCACAGAATCGTTCCGTTGTTATCTTTTCCATATACATGCCCACAGACGCGATTGACAACCTGACGGAGTATACGAGCTGTCTCAGTGAAATCAGTGCGATAGTAGAAGCGAGTAATGTGCAATCAGTGATTATGTTAGGCGACTTTAATGCACACCCAGGTGAGCTTTTTGCTACAGAATTGTTGGATTTTTGTAAGGAACAGGAATGGATATGTGCGGATCTAGACCTGCTACCTCAAGGGACGTATACATATATTAGTGATGCCCATGGCTGTAGGCGCTGGCTAGACCATTGTGTGGTGACCGAGGCTGCTATGAGTACTCTTTTAAGTGCGGCCGTGCTGTATGATACGTACTGGTCTGACCACATGCCCATTAAATTTGAATTTAATTTTAGTAAAATAAAACCATCAGTTATGCCACCGCGATCAAATCGAAGTGAAGTAATTTGGGGGGAACGGGATTATAGTGACATTCAGAAATATTGCGATATGTGTGAAACTCGTTTGAAAAAGATTATTATTCCTGTGACTTTGAAAGAATGTTGTAATAAATTATGTTCGGATATTAATCATAAAAAAGATATAAATGATTTGTACCAAAATATTGTGTGTGTACTTTCTGAGTCGGCTGTGCACTCTAGTAATAAAAAATTGTGTAAAAAATCTAAAAGAATAATAGGATGGAATAAACATGTTAAACAAGCCCACGGGGAGGCACGGCTTTCATTTCGAATTTGGAATATGTGTGGGAAACCTATGTCAGGCTCTGTGTATGATAAAATGAAAGAGGCAAGAAAAGTCTTTAAAAATAAATTAAAATGGTGTCAGAATAATCAAAATCAAATAAAAATGGATATAATAGCCATGCATCATAATTCTAGGGATTTTTCTAGGTTTTGGAAAAGCACCAATAAGTTGAATTCGAGGCCGTGTCTCCCCGTGAGTGTTGCGGGACAACACGATCCCACGCAGATAGCTAATTCTTTTGTTGAACACTTTCGAGTCCCACCCTGTCAGGGACCATCATCGTGTGTGGACGATGACGAGGACACGACTGTGAATCTTTCTGTGGATTCATATGTAAATTTCTCAGATAAGGATGTGGCTTTGGTTATCAAGAACATGGGGAGGGGTAGGTCGCCGGGACATGACTGTATCAGCATCGAGCATCTACAGCATGCTGGGAAAAGTCTCCCGGGGTTGCTGGCGATGTTCTATTCTCTGTGTCTTGGTCACTCTTACTTACCCGACGACCTCATTAAGACTATAGTTGTACCTATTGTTAAAAATAGAACAGGTGACGCGTCAGACCTATCAAATTATAGGCCCATATCACTTGCTACTGTGATGGCTAAGGTGTTGGATGGTTTGCTTGATGGCCATATGGCGCCTCGGATACAGTTAAACGATGCTCAGTTTGGTTTTAGACCAGGTCTGTCTACCGAGAGCGCAATATTGGCCCTCAAGCATACGGTCCGGTACTATACGTCCAGAAAAACACCTATAATTGCATGTTTTCTGGACTTATCGAAGGCATATGATATGGTGGCATATGACTTGCTTTGGCAAAAATTGAAAAGTAATACAACTGTTGACAGAGGAGTAATATCTTTGCTGCAGTACTGGTACGGGAACCAAAGCAATCAGGTGAGGTGGTCGGGTACGTTGTCACGAGCCTATAGGATGGAGTGCGGAGTGAGGCAGGGTGGTTTAACGTCCCCTCGACTTTTCAGCCTATATGTTAATGGGTTGATTGATGAACTCAGCAATACATATCTAGGCTGTCACATAGATGGAGTGTGTGTAAATAATATCAGTTACGCTGATGATATGGTGTTGCTGGCTCCATCGATCAACGCGATGATGATTCTACTTAGAATCTGTGAGAGATATGCGGGGGCTCATGGGCTCAGATACAATGTCAACAAAAGCGAGGTTCTCGTTTTTAAGGCAGGTACTAAATGCTACTCCCATCTACCACAATTGAAGATATGCGAAAGTAGTCTAAGGCAGGTCCAAAGTTTTAAATATCTGGGCCACTGGGTTACCGAGGACCTCAAGGATGACTTGGACATCGAGCGTGAGCGAAGGGCGTTGTCTGTCCGATGCAATATGTTGGTCCGCAGATTTGCACACAGTTCTAGAAATGTTAAAAAGACTTTATTCACAGCCTACTGCCAATCTTTATACACTTGCAATCTGTGGATCAGCTACACGCAGAGGGCATACAACGCTCTTCGTGTTCAATATAATAATGCGTTCCGGATGTTGATGGGGCTGCCGCGATACTGTAGCGCGTCCGGTATGTTCGCCGAGGCACGAGTTGATGGCTACAAAGCCATCGTACGTAAACGCTGCGCGTCCATCATGCGCAGGGTGCGCGCCAGCCCCAACACCATCCTAAACGTTATAGCACAGCGGTGGGACAATCCTATGTTAATACATTGGATTCGACTGCACACCACACTGTGACATTTGTGCAGTAAGTTGTAAAATATTCTCTAATTTAAATGTAATAAATATAAGTAACTAGTTATTATATGTACTAACATTATTCTTAAGATAAAATTATGTATAAGTACTAACAATTTGGGCTGTTTATGGTCTTAAATAAATGAATTATTATTATTATTATAAAAGAAAAGTTATTAAATGATTTTAATTTGGAAAGTGCTGTTGTTTCTTTTTTGCCCTTTTTTTGTAACTTTATTATCGTTCCTATTATAGCCCCCTATGATATATGTCACAGTCAAAACTTATAACCACTCAATAGACTGTAAGCTCTCGACAGTAGTACTTTTGACTGAAATTATTCAAAACTAATTTTACCCAATATAGCTGTTTAAATGTAATTTTATCTGACTTGCCTAGCGCCAAGTAGTGGAACACAAGGCACAGGGAGCCAAGGGCAACCCGACAAGGGTGGGTTAGGTTTTTAGCTCCCGTCATGCCATTCATGATAGGTTCCTTTAAACGCTGTAGACAGAAATATACGTAAAAATTGATTTTGACTGATTCTCCGTTCTTCCGTCAGCCACTTTTAACCACATTCATATTGTCAGTTAAAATGACTATTAACTACAGATTTTCCGACAAACTAATTTTAATCAACGTAACGTATTTTTTTTTTTCAGAAGTATTATTGACCGAATTTGCCCTTTAACTGACATTAATAAATAGAAATACATTGGCTAACCCAGAAATCTAGGAAAAACTATTGTCCAGTATGTATTCATAATGTTTAATTAATCTGCAAAATTAATGAAACATATATCTTTTGCGATTTCATGGTTGGTCCCTTAATAACAGTACATGTTTAAAAATATGAGTACAATAACCCTTTTTCGTTTTTACGCTACCTACACAAAAAGTTATGTTTCCACTTAGGTATGCCAAATAGATTTTATTGTGTAACTTGTTTTGTTTACTAAGAAATTACTAACACCTTGTTATTTTTAACCGGCTTCAAAAAAGGAGGTTCTCAATTCGTTGGAATCATTTTTCTGTATCTTTGTAACATGTATTTAGGTCTGAAATAAAGGTAAATTATTATTATTTTATCTCAAGCAGATCTCACAATCATTCATTAATTTCGTATTGCCGTAGGAACTACACCTTTGTTCTAGTAATTATCTATTTCCCACCAATATTCTATAGGTACATCGTACATACGAACTAGGAAATTTTACGTGTTTAAAAATGTAAAAAGAATAATAAATTTAACAACCGAACCTCCAGTTACTGTTAAAAAACTAGAATTATCCAAACTTTCACGCGATAACAAACAGTTTGTTTTTTGAGTATTTTTTTTACGCACAGTACATAAAGTATCTCGACATATAAAATCTATACGGGCTAGGTCTTAGAAGTGAACATTTTGTTGACACTATATGGAACACAACTACTTGAAGTTTTGTCCTGGAAGAAATACAATAAAGGTTACCCTACTTAGAAAGAAAGGGTTTGACCACAGTGAGCGAGATAGCCATACATCATTTTTGCTTCAAGTAGGTATTCAGAGTCTGGACTCCATTTTTATCTATATCTTCATGGTCCACAACCCTTTTACTGATTTCTTATAATGGCAATACTATGATCTGTCAAACAGATTGTCACAAATTCTGTTGAAACCTCGTAATAATCCGGTTTTTGTTGAGTTTTTTAACGTTATAATGCCGAAACCTATTAAAAGTAGTGTCAGGAGCTTGTTGTTTACAATGATTAATAAATATAATCGTGTACAGAGTGAATCTGACGTGTTATCGCAAAAACGACGACTTTTGGATGAAATCGTTTCAACATCAGGTAGGTTGGCAACAACGTGTTGATACTTTTAGCACAATTGTCTAACTTTTTTTATTTTACTGTGATGTGATCACGATTTCCGTTTTGGTTTAGATCCAGACGTCGTGTTCATGACCTTGAAACTTACTGGGGCATCTTTAAGTGAAAACTACTATAAAGATTGTTGTCATTTTTTTCAGCCACCTTGGATGAAGAATGTTTTAATAGCGTCATAGCCAATGATTGGAAAAAATGCAGCGATCGCACTATTAGTGTCGAAAACAAATATAAAGTAAGAGACAGGATATCCGAAACTGAGTTGGAACCTTTCATCATTTCTGTGCGTAATGATGATACTGACAGTGATTTCTCATATGAAGGCATTGAATTTCTTTATTCTGATTTTAGTTCTGATTGTGACAAATAAATACTTACATTGAAATCCTTTTTTTTTAATTTATTTCAAATATGTTTTTTTTTATTAAAAATTCAAGTATCAATAAGTTTTTAGCGTGTTATATCAGTGTTGACACCTGAAAGATTTTTGAATTTCCCGCTTTTTTCATGGGACTAGACTCGCTTGACAGACTATACCATTCTAACACAATTCATAGATAAAAGAGACCGAAAATTCAATGCATAGATAAAAGAGATCGACAATTCTATTACCATTGAACGACCGTTATGACGGCATATAGCAGACTACGGATATTTGACTTCAATTGCAACGGTATCGTGCCGGTATTGTGCCGGTATGACAATTGTTCCAAAATAGTAGACTTGAGCACCTGATATTTGACTTCAATTGCAACGGTATCGTGCCGGTATCGTGCCGGTATGACAATTGTTCCAAAATAGTATACTTGAGCACCTGGCTGTATCTCAAGAACGGTGATAGCTAGACGGTTAAAATTTTCACAGATGATGTATTTCTATTGCCGCTATAACAACAAATACTAAAAATAAAATAAAATAAATATTTAAGGGGGGCTCCCATACAACAAACATGATTTTTTTTACCGTTTCTTGCTCGATACTATAATAACGTTGCCTTATGTTGCATAGATAATGGTACGGAACCCTTCGTGCGCGAGTTTTTTTTTTTACCCGTCATTTGCACTCTGCTCTTTGCAGTCCAGTCATCTTGACAGTCATTCGGATATATATTTGGTTACTCTATGTAGACCAATCAGTATTTCATTGACTTTGCTTCAGTTCAGTATTTTTACAAGCGTTTGTTATAAAACAAATTGATTTTTTTATTAATTAAAAAGAATATATCTTCTTGATATCACCTTCGCTGGCTAAAATAGCTTTGTGTTAGCTTCTTTCTTGAATTTGGCAGTGAATGGCGGATTTCATGTGTGAAAATATAGATTTATTCATGGATCTATTTTACTAAAGATTTACATAAATAAGAACAGAAGAGCTATTTTTCCCGTTGTCTATCGTGTATGTAGTGTTTGAATAACTATATAAAATTGGTACAAACCGTTTTTACGAACCGCCAATTGTTATAGTGGCGAATTTATTATTGTGGTTTTATTGGTGATAAAAACTTATTTTGAGTTAGTAAAAATAAAAGGCGACGAAGAATAGAATTACCCAGTTGATGAACAATTTCATAAAAGCTTCGACTTGCAGCAATTTTTTATACGTTCGAAATTTTTACAAATCACGTGTTAGTTTTCTGTACCTACAAAAGGCTAGAATGGGTCTATTGTCAGAAGGAAATCCTTTAACTTGGGAGGAGACCAAGGCGCTGGCAGAACACGTTCGCCAACATGGAATCGAGCAATTTATTAACCTGTACAAGAAACTGGAGGACCGTACCGGCGATGTACTTAAATGGGGAGATGAGGTTTGTTATCATTCATATTTCACCATACCATATTCAGGAAATATATATGTATATGTCTTGTGGGAAACTTCAATTTCAGGTGAACTTACAATCTAAAATTGAAGAAAAAAATTTCATTACCCATATTAATTAAAACTCAATATCAAAACCTAATATTTTATTTAAACCCGATATCACAACCCTGATATTTTATTTAAACCCAATATCAAAAACAATTTTTATTAGATAAGCTGGAATGAAGAATAATTTGTTTACTTTTTGTGCATATGTACTTTTTCCAACTGTTTTCTCAGACCCACAGGCTATAATAATGAGGAAATGAAACTATGCAAGGTAAAAATAAATAATATATCTAAATTTTATAGCTATTATGGTATAGGTAACACATTAAAGATATATTTGTGTTTATCAGACAAATAATTTTATATGTGTATGTATATTTAATTTAAGGTAGGTTTAACTAGCATTTAAGTGTTTTCACTATTGTTTTTATGTAGTGGGTACACCACTTTACCCCAGTTCCAGATCAACTGAGTCCATCCAAAGGTTTTCTGTAAGAGATCGCAATATGCGATAAGACCGCCAATTGTACATGTTTATCCTAATTTCGATATATAAGGGACATGTAAAATGTTTTGGTGTACAATAAAGTGTATTCTATTCTATTCTATAACTCTTTAATCTGTATGGGGATGGAACCCTTATATGTTACTAAACTTAAACATTGTTTGCAGGTTGAATATATAATTGTAAAATTTGATGATGAGAACGAGCGTGCAACAGTGAGTCTACGTGCTAAAGAAATCCTGCCACAACTACAAGAGAAGGAAAACAATGATCCAAAGAGTAAGTAAGATTTAAAAATACTTAAAAAAATTATTATAAATATACAGTGTAAACTCTTTATAACGTTATCCTTTATAACGATAAACTCCCTATAACGTTGGAGTGAGCCCAAGTTGGTTGGTTTGCGTTAAAACTCACATATTGAAACACTCTTTATAGCGATACGCCATTCTCTATTACGAAGAAATGTGCTCATATTTGTAGACAGTAAATATTTATTATCGGTATTATTGTTTATGTTATGTTATCAGGTAACAAAAGACTTTGAAGCTCCGAAACATCCGAGGTCGGTCTAGCTTTTGTTATCCTTAATTGCCTTGTACACGTGCAGTATGACGCATTGTTTTCTCGGAAGTGATGGTCTTCGACCAAGCATACTGGGTACCTATCGTATTATCAGTAATAAAACAAATAAAATAATACAAAACAAGTACTGGCATAGCAAAAAACGTCAGACGAAATTATCAGACTATATGTGTAAACAATAATTTATATGTATAAGCATTTATTATCTAAGACATACATACAATTAAAAATTCTTGTATTAAAAATTCTTATTAATTTGGTTTTTTTTTGTTCACTCCATATAACGATAACTCTCTATAACGACAAAAAATGCTCAGTCCCTCGAGTTTCGTTATAAAGAGTTTACACTGTATTTATTTTTTAAAAAAATAACTCAAAAATTAAGAAAAAACTAGAATTTATTTAATAAATAATAATAGATTAATATTCATTGACATTTCACACAACATCCTCTGGTCCCAAGCTAAACTTATATGCTTGTGTTATGGGTACCAGAATTCGGATATACTAAATAAACTACTTTTCTTTTGTAAATACATACTTATGAAACACAGAAAACACTTACAAACACTTGCTTGATATTTATGAATATCTCACAAATGATTGTTTCAAGCGGGATTCGAACCCGCGACCTTGTGAATGGTAGTCCGTTACATGAACTACTCCACCACAAAGCCCTTCAGAAGAGAATTTAGTTTTTAGGGTTCCGTACCCAAAGGGTAAAAACGGGACCCTATTACTGAGACTTCGCTGTCCGTCCGTCCGTCTGTCACCAGGCTGTATCTCAAGAACGGTGATAGCTAGACAGTTGAAATTTTCACAGACGATGTATTTCTATTGCCGCTATAACAACAAATACTAAAAATAAAATAAAATAAATATTTAAGGGGGGCTCCCATACAACAAACATGATTTTTTACCGTTTCTTGCTCGATACTAATAACGTTGCCTTATGTTGCATAGATAATGGTACGGAACCCTTCGTGCGCGATTCCGACTCGCACTTGACCAATTTTTAAAAAATCTTTCTATAGAGATATGACTCTAAATGAATCCAAGGAAGTGTGTTAAGGTTATAGCAGATCGCAGTCTATAGTCTCTGCCTACACTCATGGAAAAATGCGTGATGTTATGGTAATGATAATGATGTAAGACAGTTATGCAAATTCTACACATTTAAGATTCAAATAACATTTTAGCTAGTTTATTTACAATGTGTGAGAAACAATTCATTACTTGTATGAGTCACAGTAATAGTCAGATCTTGGCTACCCAGTGTTGGGTATAAACATGCAAGTCATTGTATATTTCATAATATTTTGCAACCAGTTTTTTTCAATTTGTGGCTCGATATTTTAAGAATAGTAATGAATATCTATCTGATACTATCTCTTAGTTGATTAGGAACAGTCAAAGTTGGAAATTAACTTATATTAATACTAATATTATAAAACTGAACAGTTTGTTAGAACACACTAATATCAGGAATCACTGGTTTGATTTAAAAGATTCTTTCCATATTGGATAATACATTCATAGAGGAAGACTTATAAGTAACATTACGCTGCGACTCATAGGAGCGAAGCATCAATTAAAAATATTACAAAAATGAGGGAAATTCTAAATTTCACGCGTACTTAGTCACGGGCAACATCTAGTATAACATATTTCTCTGTTCCTACACCAACACAAGCAGAATTAACATTTTATTCTATGCCTTCTGGATCGCTCCTAGAAACTAAATTATACAGGGTGTCCCAGAACGTAACGTAGCTGGGAAGGGGGGTGATAGGGGGGGTCACAAGGGTCACCAGAAAAATAAAATAAAAAATCCCCTCTGGCTATTTAAAAAATAAACGGCATTTTTTTAAAAACTAAAAATTTTACACCTTGTGGGGCTATTTTGCTAACTGTACCTACAAATATAGCTGTTTAAAAAAAAAAAAGATGTTATGTAATCCTCGATAACCCTTCATCAAATTGAATTAAAAAAATAATACATATCCAACCAAGATTTTAAAGAAAATTAAGTTCTTTTCCAGTCAAGGACTTAGTAATTACAATTTCACTCAACTTTCTCCAAGTGTACTGAAAAAAAAATGTACTATGCAGCTCCGGCGTGTAACTTAAAAAGATAGGTAATTTTATTGCAATTCCAAAATGGTATAACACTTATTTGAAAAAATCATACTTAGACATTTAAAAATAATTTTCGGGAACAATACCCCTGCAAAACAAAACATATCAATAAAACAATAGTCTCAAATTCCTAAGAAAATACATTTTTAAATGTCTCTTCTGTTCCTCTAATGTTACTGCCCGTTAATACTCAAGATTGGAGTACTGTACATACCTCAAACACTCAAGTACAGTCTAGGCCAGATAAAGCTTTACCATATTTTATGACAAGGAATTTAAATGAAACTCGGAAATAAAACACAATTCTAATTATTTATTCAAATAAAGTGCTCCAAATGTGCACCACCAACATAAATAGTCTCAAATTCCTAAGCAAATATTCCTGTTCCTTGTACAGGCAGGTAGGCAGGTACCCCTCTCGTACCGTTAGCCATGCGCGAGAACAATGAAACAAAACAAGTTCAGGGAGTGAAAGAGACAGGTAGATACGTTAAAGGAAGAGAAAAAGTAGGGGTGCTGTCTCTGGTTAGCCAAATAGTCGGGCAGTACATTAAGCTCTCTCGTTTACTGCACATCTTTGTATTCGTTTGTGTTCATTTAGTACTAACAACTTTGCTTCGCTTTCTGGACTTGATTATTTCTTTGTGATTTTGGACATTGTTTGTGATTTCTTCCAACGACTTGGCTTTCTCAAGGACTAAAGTGTGTGATACAGTGCCACCATGCCACCCACGTACACTCCACATGAATATGCGAACTTGCATCTCATTTACGGCGAATGTAGATGTAATGCCGGTGCTGCAGCAAGACTGTACCGAGAAAGATATCCGAACGCCCCACGTCACCCGGATAGCCGTGTTTTTGTCAATGTCCACCGACTATTGTCTGAGGGTCGACTTCCACATCAAATGGTTAATGAACGCAGATCTCGGTTCGATGTCCAAGATGTAGTGCTTCAAACCGTCGCAGACAACCCGAGTACTTCAGTTCGGACAATTGAAGCAAATACAGGTGTATCAAAAAGTACTGCTCATCGCATATTACAATCAGAAAAGTTCCACCCGTACCACGTGCAACGCATACAGAGTCTGATACCACGCGATTTTCCTGCGAGACTTGCATTTTGTAGTAGGATGCTGCGCATGCATAGGGAGGACCCTCAATTTTTTAATAAAATATTGTGGTCCGACGAGTCTACTTTTAAAAAGGACGGCTACATGAACCTACATAATTTACACGAGTGGCACGTAGAAAATCCCCACCTTATTAGAGAAGATCGATCCCAATATCGTTTTAAAGTGAACATGTGGACCGGAATACTGAACGGTAAAATAATCGGACCCTTTGAGTTACCTGAGGCACTGACTGGCGAGGCGTACTTGCACTTTTTACAAAACGAATTACCCAATTTATTGGAAGATGTGCCGCTGGAAACATTAAGGAATATGTGGTTCCAGCATGATGGGTGCCCAGCACATTATGCACGCCCAGTAAGAGATTTCCTAAACAACGAATATCCTGGTAGGTGGATGGGAAGGGCCGGTGTTATAGCGTGGCCAGCTCGTTCACCGGATTTAAACCCGTTGGACTTCTTTTACTGGGGTGCTATAAAAGAAAAAGTTTATGGGAAACCCATCAGGGACTTGGGTGACTTGAAGGCGAGGATCACAGAGGCCGCGGAATCAATCAATAATAGAAGATTTGCTCGGCACATTTCCCGCTCATTTTTAAAACGATGTAGGGCGTGCATTTATGTTGGTGGTGCACATTTCGAGCACTTAATTTGAATAAATAATTACAATTTTGTTTTATTTTCGAGTTTCATTTAAATTCCCTGTCATAAAATATGGTAAAGCTTTATCTGGCCTAGACTGTACTTGAGTGTTTGAGGTATGTACAGTACTCCAATCTTGAGAATTAACGGGCAGTAACATTAGAGGAACAGAAGAGACATTTAAAAATGTATTTTCTTAGGAATTTGAGACTATTGTTTTATTGATATGTTTTGTTTTGCAGGGGTATTGTTCCCGAAAATTATTTTTAAATGTCTAAGTATGATTTTTTCAAATAAGTGTTATACCATTTTGGAATTGCAATAAAATTACCTATCTTTTTAAGTTACACGCCGGAGCTGCATAGTACATTTTTTTTTCAGTACACTTGGAGAAAGTTGAGTGAAATTGTAATTACTAAGTCCTTGACTGGAAAAGAACTTAATTTTCTTTAAAATCTTGGTTGGATATGTATTATTTTTTTAATTCAATTTGATGAAGGGTTATTGAGGATTACATAACATCTTTTTTTTTTTTAAACAGCTATATTTGTAGGTACAGTTAGCAAAATAGCCCCACAAGGTGTAAAATTTTTAGTTTTTAAAAAAATGCCATTTATTTTTTAAATAGCCAGAGGGGAATTTTTATTTTATTTTTCTGGTGACCCTTGTGACACCCCCTATCACCCCCCTTCCCAGCTACGTTACGTTCTGGGACACCCTGTATACGAACATAAATTAAACTACTTTTTACAAATTTTGACACGTGTATTTGTCTTAAAATTTAGCTCGACGTTGTTAAAGAATAAACATAAACATAAACATAAATTTATTATATAGGCAAATAAAATGTAAAATCGAACATTAATAATTCATAATATGATTTATAATGTAAATAAAGGTACATTAAGTACATATTATGTACTTAATGTACCTTTATTTACCTTTATCAATTATACCTATCAATTACACCTTTATCAATTATAACACATTTCTAACAGACTCTGTTTTTAAACACAAATATGTTTTTTTTTATTCCCTCTCTCTGCCCTACCGGGGCATGATGGTGCCTTGAGCCGTACAATGACCCGGTAAGGGTGGCCCCCTTTCTTCACGGGGGGCTCGACTCGACAGGGGGATCGCCAGGTTCCCCGTCATCCAAATGTGGCCCTCCTGCCATGACTGGTGCGGCGGGTCTCTGAACTACGACCCGCCGTGCATGACCACGTCGTCTGCGGCCGGCCACCGCGCGCCGACGACCCCTGCCCGGGGCCCTGCGGGTCGGCAAAATGCCACCAGAAAACACAAATATGTTACAATTGCATTAATAAAACCGAAAACCGGCCAAGTACGAGTTGGACTCCCACACGAAGAACTCCGTACAATTATCGGTCGGTATGACGATCGCGGTCGCCACCCCAAATTACACCAAATAACGAAATAAGGGCAGGAGATGATGTTGATGAGTATTTTTTATGGTAGCATCAACTGATATACACAAACCGATAGTTTTACATCTCATTCTGGCTATCACTGTTCCAGAGATACAGCCTGGTGACACATTGACGGACGGACTACGAAGTCCTAGTCTTTTACCTTTTGGTACGCATACCTAAAAAGTGATAGTAAAAACTTATAAAATCGCAGTTTATGGATTTACGTAGTATCATTGTTAGCGTCATACAGACCTATAATCAGAAAACTCTGATTATAGGTCTGTATGTCTTATTAGGCCGTCTGGTATAAACATACCAGACGGCCCGACAAACAACTAAATCAAATGTTAGGGTTTCCGACAACTGAATACGGAAGTTTTTATCGAAATATAAGTGTGCAACTTATATTTGTGAAATGCAACAGCGCGTGAAATCAAGGTTTCTTCGTGGTCAATTTTCTTTTGTATAATAAATATATTATTAATAAACAATCAAATCTGATGTCAGTGGTTCTTTATTTTTTGGTAGGGATTGTTTAAAAAACAATCTTTTGAAATGCATGAAGATTCGATTCAATAGTTTTAAAGTGTATCGCGAACAGACCGACAAACGCAGTTAAAATAGAGTTATTTTATACGGGATCCGCCTTTTTGTGATCATAGTGTACTAAGGTGATTGTATTATGTTTTTGCCAAATTGTCGACATGTGTATCTTATCAAAATTGTAACCGACTATAAATTAGTAGGATCGCAGATCAAAGTTATAATAATAATAAACTGTAGGTGATACGAATACATCGGGTCATTTAGTAGTAAATAATAAAATTGGTCAAGTGCGAGTCGGACTCGCGCACGAAGGGTTCCGTACCATTATCTATGCAACATAAGGCAACGTTATTAGTATCGAGCAAGAAACGGTAAAAAAATCATGTTTGTTGTATGGGATCCCCCCTTAAATCTTTATTTTATTTTATTTTTAGTATTTGTTGTTATAGCGGCTATAGAAATACATCATCTGTGAAAATTTCAACTGTCTAGCTATCACCGTTCTTGAGATACAGCCTGGTGACAGACGGACGGACGGACGGACAGCGAAGTCTCAGTAATAGGGTCCCGTGTTTACCCTTTGGGTACGGAACCCTAAAACGATCAATAAAATATCTGCTTTGATAGGAAATATACTTAATGATAATGTATTCTATAGGTACATGGTCTTTGTTATGTAACTCTTTAGATGTTATTATATTTTCTTATGGAGATAACGCTTTTTATTATTTCGATATATTTTTTCTTAGTACCAAGCAATTTATAGAAATTTCGGGCAACAGACTTTATGTAGAGAAAAGAATAGGTGTATGAAGTTTAGTGTAGTCACCCGTAACCTCGACTTTATAAACTATAAAGCAAAATATTAGAAACATTTGGGAGCATCGCAAACATTACCGTTTTTAGGGTTCCGTACCCAAAGGGTAAAAACGGGACCCTATTACTGAGACTTCGCTGTCCGTCCGTCCGTCCGTCCGTCTGTCACCAGGCTGTATCTCAAGAACGGTGATAGCTAGAGAGTTGAAATTTTCACAGATGATGTATTTCTATTGCCGCTATAACAACAAATACTAAAAATAAAATAAAATAAATATTTAAGGGGGGCTCCCATACAACAAACATGATTTTTTTACCGTTTTTGCTCGATACTAATAACGTTGACAGGTAGACGCTTTAACTATGTGCCTTATGTTGCATAGATAATGGTACGGAACCCTTCGTGCGCGAGTCCGACTCGCACTTGACCAATTTTTTTTATTTATACTCCCAAATATTTCCAATACATCTTTATATTTTCCAATTGGTATTTTTAACCATTATATTCGCGTTGCAATCGACTAAAGTCCTCATAAATATTGAAACTCACTTAAAATCATCATCATCATAACATCACGCCTTTTTCCATGGGGGTAGGCAGAGACTATAGAGCGCCATCTGCTACGATCCAAACATACTTCCTAGGCTTCATCCACACTCATACATCTGGTCATACATGCTCGTCGGTTGTAAGTGCTACGCCCTTGTCATTTGAAATCAGAGTATTTTTTGAGTTTATACCGAACAAACACACGCGTTGAGGTATTTTATTATAAAATATACAGTAATGTTTGCGAATATATAATATAGTTACGTTAAACTAAAACGTTTCTTTTGTACAGCGAAATATCTATGTTATTGATTTGTATATATGAGTCAAAAACATGACTAGGCAAATATTCATGGCTACAAGTAGCATGACATTATATTTTATCCAACAAGGTCACCATGAGTTATGTGCGGCGTGCTCCACACATGCGTACATCGCTACTATCATACTTGATACAAGCAATAAAAATTGATAAAAAACGTACTTGTAAATAAAAGAAGAACAAATTTAACTGATTACATAACTTTAATTAACGTAAGACGAAGAAAGCTGTAAGATCCATCGAAAAACATGGGAGTTAGATCGTAAAATGTAGTCTATACTTATAATAAATCTGTAGAGAGGTCAATTCTGTACATGAAATATATTTTCAAAATAACTATCAGGGGGTGATTAGTGATCGATACTGATGCCAAAAATGCAATCAGTAAAATTTTTGTCTGTCTGTCTGTCTGTCTGTCTGTCTGTCTGTCCGTCTGTATGTTCCTTATAGAAACAAAAACTACTCGACGGATTTTAACGAAACTTGGTACAATTATTCTTCATACTCCTGGGCAGGTTATAGTATACTTTTCATCACGCTACAATCAATAGGAGCAGAGTAGTGAATGGAAATGTTGGGAAAACGGGAAAAGGTGCTCCATTTTTTAAGCTTCCGTCGCGTGTGCAGCCTTAATGGTTACATAGAAATCATGTATGACGGAAATATTCTACATAAAATTGTCTAAAAAATATCCCGAAACAGCACATATCTATATTTTATGGTTGACTCACAATAACACGTGTAACTCCTGATAGCTTAGCAGTTCGTTCATTCTGATTATATTTGTTTACTCTTACGTTTATAATACTCTCACTGAAGCAGTAGTTAAAAATGTTGCAAAAACGGGGAAAATTTCCTAAATTCTACGCGGACGGAGTCGCAGGCAACAGCTAGTAATAAATAAAGATGTATTTATTTTTTTCATTAGAATACTGAGCAGTTTCCAAGAACGACCTAGGAAAGCGTTATGCTTAGAATTAATATACATAATGGTGCCGATTCTGAGCGCACAACTAAACTTAACTAAATAATTGGTCAAGTGCGAGTCGGACTCGCGCACGAAGGGTTCCGTACCATTATCTATGCAACATAAGGCAACGTTATTAGTATCGAGCAAGAAACGGTAAAAAAATCATGTTTGTTGTATGGGAGCCCCCCTTAAATATTTATTTTATTTTATTTTTAGTATTTGTTGTTATAGCGGCAATAGAAATACATCATCTGTGAAAATTTCACCTGTCTAGCTATCACCGTTCTTGAGATACTGGGTACGGAACCCTAAAAATCATGTTTGTTGTATGGGAGCCCCCCTTAAATATTTATTTTATTTTATTTTTAGTATTTGTTGTTATAGTGGCAATAGAAATACATCATCTGTGAAAATTTCAACTCTCTAGCTATCACCGTTCTTGAGATACAGCCTGGTGACAGACGGACGGACGGACGGACGGACGGACGGACGGACGGACGGACGGACAGCGAAGTCTCAGTAATAGGGTCCCGTTTTTACCCTTTGGGTACGGAACCCTAAAAATTAAAACTGATAGCGTCATTAACACAATTCGGCAATGTTTACTGAAGTTTCTTATTATTAAAACTGTGTGTTATAGACTAACGATTTTAATTAATATAAATGTGCGCAACGAAATAGCAAGTAATAGCTATATTGACAATACCAATTTTCATTTTATAGTTAAGTTAAGTTTAGTTGTGTACTTAGAATTGGTACGAATATATATCTTCTGTATTATATGATAAGGACGATATTATCCATTGGATACGTGCTATATTCATTTAACTCCGATGCTAACTTCTAATCAAGGGCGTGGTCAAGAAGTGTAGCAGATGTCTCTTCTTTTTTCAAATTCTCTAATCAACTTATATTTTTTCTGTAACTTGAGTAAAACCTTAGACTGAGTTTACTCAGTCTAAGGTTTTACTTTGATTTATCGATGGTGATCGGCTGGCTACGTTCAATTCTTGCCTGGCCTCTGTGGTACGGTAGATTCATTCCTGTGATAGAGAATGTCCTGTTTCCTCAGTTAGTTTGTCAGCTAGTCAGCTAGGACAATAATTATACTATCAGCAAACAATTAGATAAAGGAGATGACTAAATAAAGTATGGACGACTGCCCCAGCAATGTACAAACATGGCACCTAGCAGTATATAACACTGAATGGCTCAATATTAGTATTTTATATAAAAAAAGTTCCAGGAACATGTTATAATTTTGCAATCCTGAAAATAAAATGGATTAACTCCTACGTCAATAGGTACAAAACCTTCAAACAAATGTCATTGCAATGAACTTTTACGTAGGCGTTTGAATGTATCTGCTATAAAATAGTAACAATTGTATTTTTATATTATTAAATAAATAAATATTCACGGACATTTCACACAACGTCCTCTGGTGCCAAGCTAAGCTTATTATGCTTGCGTTATGGGTACCAGAATACGGATAGAATACATCTACTTTTCTTTTGTAAATACATAGAAAACACCCAGACGCACTACAAACACTTGTATGACATTTATGGATATCACACAAATGATTATCCAAAGCGGGATCGAACCCGCAACCTCGTGATTGGCAGTCCATTACATAAACTATAACTATATTGAATCAATCTACCTACTAGTGATAATCTGATCATAATCTGTTTGTTGATAGATCTGTACAGACAAACACTCTGGGGAACTTAATTAATATGTGGTGATTAATAAATCATACTTTCCTGATAACAACCAAGTTCAAGTCATGAACAAACTCAATAACACTGCCCGACCCGAGTATCAGACCCAGGACCTCGTGCTCTGTGGTAAAGGTGTTGAAATAAAGGAAAATAAAAATGCTATTTCTTTACTTATTTATTCATACAGCCAGTCTAACAAGAACATTATCCAAAAATGAAGCCAGAGCTGATATTGTGTTAATTAGGTAGGTTTAATTCCGGTTCTGGCATAGCTCTAGGTGCTGGTTCAGGTCCGGCTTGTGGTTCAGGTGCAGCTCCAGGCAGATTTACCCGTTTTTGATCTTAGTTTATCTGCCTTTGATGTCTCATCCAACAGGGATGACATGCAGAATTCATAGCCTAAAAAAGTGAATTTAAGGTCATCATTATACTGAAATATAAGGAGATATAAATGTCCACTTACATTAGGTGGTTTAGGGTGTTTCTATGTATTATAAGTATGTATTTACAAAAAAAAGTAGTATGTATATGTATTCTATCCGTATTCTGGTACCCATAACACAAGCATATAAACTTAGCTTGGGACCAAAGGATGTTGTGTGAAATGTCCCGGAATATTTAATATTATTTTTTATTACACTACAGCAAGCAAAAATTAAACAATGTAGGAATTAAATACAAACATATAATAAACAAACAAAAATATTGCAAAGAATAGCAGCCAATCTTATAGAAATCAGCCTATAAGTGTCCAGAGGAACAACTTAAGACTTAGGACTTGTTTTTATTACCCAAGTGATTCTATAAACACCTATACAATTGTATTCTATCTTTCGTCACTCCCAAATCATTCTGATCGGATGTTAGCTCAATATGACATTCAGAGAGAGGTTAGAGCTCTTGACTATTTATAGGCCGAGAAACTTGATCTCTAAAGAGGAAGATGAACCATGCTACCGGGTGGCCATGTATTATGTTATGTAAGGACTCACTGTGTTTGAAAACGATTTTTTATTTACCCGATGAAAAGATGTGACATGGGCAAATTCTGCAACATGGGGTCGTATCTTTCCACTACATGGCATCGTATACTTCTCACAGAACGACCACATATTATGCACACCATTGTATGGCCAAACAAACGAACATCAGTTATCAAAACTTTTGTTCCATGTTTCTTATATTTATTAGTTCTAGAATGATTCCTGGATATACTTACCTCAATTGTTATCCATCGTGCTAAGATAGTAAGTAGGACAGCAGGCAATGAAGAGGTGATATGCCGCCGCAGTCTTTGCGTGGCAACACCGCAGTTTATGCATTGCATGATGAATTGATTGCAGTTCAAGTCCGTGTCGAGTGGCGAGAGTTCAATGGGTAGGCGAGCACACACAATTACTCCAAAAATAATAAAACGAAAGTCACCGAAAAGCAAACGACGTCTGATAGTCTGACGTGACGTTTCGGGATGACGATTACATATTAAAAATCGATTTTTAAATCGTTTCGAATATTATCCCGATGCAATAATTTCTAAAAAAATCATTATTTTTTGTAAATCTGTGTTTATAATTATTTTTATAGCAATATTAAAGTATCAGGTATGAAATAAGACATTTATTTTCTATGTATTTGGAACATTAAAGAAAGAAAATAAAAGATCTACTTTAATCGATCTCAGTGATCGATATTTATATCGACATTGATCGATGTATATTCGCCATCGCGAATGTCGAGCATCCCTAGTCTGTATGATTGACTTTAACATGTCGGACAATAAAAAGCAATTATGATACTTTTTTATGTTCAAAAGTTCACGAAAGTTCTAGGAATTTATAAAACACTAAATAATTCATCAATAAATTTTTAAATATTACGAGATATTGTAAGATTCCTGTACATGCTTGGGGCAGTCATTTAGTCATCGCCTTTCAGGAAGTTGATGATTTCTGATGCGAAAATACGTTGGTACGATAATAGACCAAATCAGTTATAATATTAGATAACTGTCTGATACAATAATAAATTCTTTATCAAAATAAAATAGTATCAAACACTATAAGTTATCTGATATATTTATGATAATTCGACATGGGTGTGTTTAGAGGAAATACGTAGGTAAATTATGTATGACATTATACATTGTATCTTAGCATCCATGGTGCCTAATATCCTCCATCCTCACGATGTGAATGATATATCGCTAAGGAAACCTGTTATTTCATAATCCGAACTGTCATAAAAACTTGAGCACATTTTCCTCATTTTATGGCCTAAGGCAAACTATCTTTATGTTTTTATATAAATTGCATTACAGAGCTATCAAAAGCTATTAATGAATAAGAAAGCAATTCAAAGCATATGCAATTTGCGCAGAAAATATAGTGTTTAGGGGTTTTAGGTCAAAAAGAGAGTAAATAGATAGACAGATATTGTTGTTTATCTATATTATTATTAATAATTACACTAGGATTTAACTATACAGTGAATGCAGTAATAGCAAAAAGACTGCGTTATTTCTCTTATAGGCCACGTTATAGCAATGTCGTATCATGTCCATCTTAAGGAGTGGGTACCTACATATTTTTGGGATGCCCATAATTTTTCTATGTTCTTCAATTCTTCTTAAAATATCATTTTATGTCAAACCTTAACAAACAATGTTACCAATTGAAATCAAAGCGACTATGCTGTATTTTGATTAATTGGCCTTGTCGTTGTGCACATATTTATTAGTTAAAATCGTTAGCCTATAATATACACATTTTCTTATATGAAAGTTCTGTTTACATTGCTGAATTGTGTTATTGACACTATAAATCACTATCAATTTTCATTTTGTAGTTATGTTATGTCAAGTTTAGTTGTGAACATAGAATCGATACCAATGTCTCTAAACCTTCCCCATAATTGAAACCAAGAATCAGATGCAAATAATTTCATTCAGTATTGTTTTAAATATCGAAAATAGACAAAAAAACGCTGCTGGGAACATTGTTTTATAATATACATAAATAATAAATAAATATTCATGGACATTTCACACAACGTCCTCTGGTCCCAAGCTAAGCTTTATATGCTTGTGTTATGGGTACCAGAATACGTATAGAATACATATACTACTTTTCTTTTGTAAATACGTACTTATAATACATAGTAAACACCCAGACGCAGTACAAACATTTGTATGACAATTAAGAACATAACACAAATATTTTTTATGTTTTATTAGTTTTCTGCCCGTGGCTTCGCACGCATTAGACAATTCACACAATATCTTTATAAACGGCAGCTAATGTGTTATTCTGATGTATATGTTAGATTATTGTAGTTTCGTTAAAATTCATTCTGTAGTTTTTGCGTGAAAAAATAATAAACATCCATACTTGCAATCTCTCACATTTATAGTATTAGTAGGGTTTAATTCGCTGGCAGATTATCGCTAACTCCAATTAAGCAAGGCGTTTGTATAAAAAGAGTTTTTATAAAAAGATTCTAAAATATTCATGATTATTACAGCTACACAAATAATAATTGTTTGTATAAGACCAAGATTAATTTGCCTTTGCTAGTAACAGTTTGTCCGTGTGGTGACGGATTAAGAATACAAGTGTCACCACCCCATCTCCTCCCAAGGGTGCTGTAAAAGTCAGCTAAGGGATATTGCACACAGATAACATCGTCTGTGACAGACGGAAAACTCGAAAATAAATTCTGTGCCAACACGCCTGGTCAGCGCGGCACAGTAGACCATAATCCCTCTCAAAGTGGAGGAGGCCCGTGCCCAACAGTGGGACGTGAATGGGCTGGAGAAGAAGAAGTAACAGTTAAAATTGTAACGTCTGCAAAATCTAAATGAGAATAGTTTCCACGTAAAAAACAAACAAAATGACAACATTCACAGCGATGTTATGTAAATTTCCACTTCGATTTTGTAACTGGACGCTTCCGTTGTACTACGCTTATCTATTTTTAGTCAGCCCTTATTAACCACTGTATTCTTAACAAAATTAACAAATTATTAAATATTTTTACAAAAGTATCCAATTAATATTATAAACGTGAATGTTTGTAAGAATGTATGGATGGTTGTAGGGTGTTTATTACTCATTCGTGCCAAAACTACTTATCGGATTTCGGATTAAAGTTGTTGTCTATAGACTAGCATAACACGGGCCAAAAATCATCCCGCGAAAAGCCTAGGAGAGAGGTTTAACAGTTAGCATTAGCTTGTTAAATAAATTTATCCCTAAATATATAATATATTTTTACCTTTTTCAAAACGTCTTCGAAAGAAGTTTTTTAATGCGATTGATGTTTTTGTGTTAATGTTACCCAATATCGAATCGATTACGACGCTCAAGGTTGGCTTTAGTTTTTGTATTTGAAAAGACCTGCAACAAAAACGTCTGCTAGTTTTTTTAAGTACATCATAACATAACATATAGTGCTTAGCTATTTGTTTTATTTATCTATTAATTAAAACAGTTTGTGATTAATGCAACCCACAAAAAATATTCACTTTTTAATAATAAACTACCTATTTAAAAAAATAAGTTTAACCTATTTCATATGTCTTTGAAATTTGAGGGTTTTCCTCGATTTCTCAGCAGATAACGATCAGGTCATGACCTGGGTGCCAATGGGACCACACGGGAGACACCAGCTTTAAAAAAAAAAGAATCATTAAAATCGCTTCGCCCAGTAAAAATTATGAGGCAACAAACATAAAGAAAAACACAGACGAATTGAGAACATCCTCCTTTTTTAAGTCGGTAAAAAAAAATCTTATTTACGTTCTTATTGTTTTAGATGTTAAATCCCTCTGGCGTCCGGAATACGGTGCTTATATGGTGGAAGGTACACCAGGAAAGCCATATGGAGGTCTCCTAGCACATTTCAATATCGTAGAAGCCAATATGAAGTATCGCAGAAATGAAGCATCCGCATTCCTACAGCCTGGCGAAGTTCTAATGAGCTTAACAAACTTTCCGAGGTATTGCTATGTTTGATATAATCGATATTATGTGTATGTATACGGAGGTAAAGTTTGCAATATGAATGTAAGGAATCATTTCAAAATATGTCATTTTTAGGGTTCCGTACCCAAAGGGTAAAAACGGGACCCTATTACTGAGACTTCGCTGTCCGTCCGTCCGTCCGTCCGTCTGTCACCAGGCTGTATCTCAAAAACGGTGATAGCTAGACAGTTGAAATTTTCACAGATGATGTATTTCTATTGCCGCTATAACAACAAATACTAAAAATAAAATAAAATAAATATTTAAGGGGGGCTCCCATACAACAAACATGATTTTTTTACCGTTTCTTGCTCGATACTAATAACGTTGCCTTATGTTGCATAGATAATGGTACGGAACCCTTCGTGCGCGAGTCCGACTCGCACTTGACCAATTATTTTACCGTTTCTTGCTCAATACTAATAACGTTGCCTTATGTTGCATAGATAATGGTACGGAACCCTTCGTGCGCGAGTCCGACTCGCACTTGACCAATTTTTTATAGTCATTGTCATATTTATAGTCATTGTCATATTTATAAACCAATTCTACATGCACAACTAAACTAAAAAATTGGTCAAGTGCGAGTCGGACTCGCGCACGAAGGGTTCCGTACCATTATCTATGCAACATAAGGCAACGTTATTAGTATCGAGCAAGAAACGGTAAAAAAATCATGTTTGTTGTATGGGAGCCCCCCTTAAATATTTATTTTATTTTATTTTTAGTATTTGTTGTTATAGCGGCAATATAAATACATCATCTGTGAAAATTTCAACTGTCTAGCTATCACCGTTCTTGAGATACAGCCTGGTGACAGACGGACGGACGGACGGACGGACGGACAGCGAAGTCTCAGTAATAGGATCCCGTTTTTACCCTTTGGGTACGGAACCCTAAAAACGAAAACAACTATGATGTAAAGTAATTTATTCATTTTATATTATTATGCTTTTTTTTACTTAATCATTTGATTTATTAACTATGATGTATTTTGATTTATTGGTGATTTCGTTGAGCACATTGATCTATACAGACCTACATATAATAAATCTGTAGAAAAAAAATTTTGTACATTGAATATATTTACAGAAAAATTGTCAGATGGTTAAAGGATAACCAACAGAACACATCTCCAGCATTTTAAAATTTTTTGTCTGTTTAGATGTTTGTCTGTGCACGCATCACGTAAAATGTACAACACTTATAAACATAAATGTAATACGTATAAATTCTACTCAAGGTATTACTTGAGTCTTTGTTTCATCGCAATCGGTCCACTCAATCTTGAGATATTTACATTTCTCAATTTGGTCACTAGCAACGCCATCTAGCGGCTAAAAAAGAATCAAATATTTCTTGGGCTGTTTGGATTGATTGAAAAAATCGATTCACGCGGACGGAGTGGTGGGCACTGGTAGTAATAAATAAAATCTTTAGTGTAAAATACAGTTTTTATAATAAAAAGACGTGTGGCGCTCGGGGACTGCCGCGGTAAAGCTATTGCATAGCATTTTGTATCAACTTATGCAATTATAATTATTTATTTATTTTATTTATGTTTTACAAGTACAGCTATTCACTGTTGTACATAAATACCTATACACCTATATACTTTTTCATAAACAGCTGCTTATGTATTCGTCCGATTTCGGAGCAGCTCGTCTCGATTCGTGCGAGCTTCGTAGAGTCGTACAATACGGCTAGTTGCACGCACACAAACATCGTGTCGAAGACTGCCGAAAAGAAACGACGTTAGACAATGCACGGCCTTCAAGCCACACCTCCGTGCCCGTCGGAGTGGGGAGCGTGAGGTTTTTTTTCGTTACGGAATTTCTGAATTCGGTCCCCGCGCATAAGGCCCTCGATAGAAGCTATGCAATAGCTTAAAAAAGTTCAGTTAAAATTTCCGAATTGTGTTATTGGCACTCTCAATTTTTCTTTTTTTGACTAAGTTTAGTTGTGCACGTATAGTTGGTACTCTATAGCCGTGCGAATTAATTAAAAATGAAAGAAAATACATAGCGTAATTTGTAACTGCAGCTGCTGCTGACTGGCCCTTCAAAATGGACATTCGTATATAGTTAGGGCTTTCACAGGACGCCATACGAAATGATGACATATCATTATCTTGTTGTTCACAGACTAGGATGTCCAAACTTCACAGATCCACCACAACAGCCAACACCACAAGATGGCGTGTCGCGCTCACTATACTTTCCAGACGAATGTATATTTCCTGGACACCCTCGTTTCAAAACATTAACTTCAAATATACGACATAGACGAGGGGAGAAAGTTGCTATTAATTTACCAGGTATGATTTTTTGTTTTCCAGTCATTTTTAAGGTTCTATACCATAAGGTAAATCGGGACGCTTTTACTGAGACTTCGCTGTCCGTCCGTCTATCACCAGGCTGTATCTCTGGAACGATGATAGCTAAAAGCTGAAAATTTCACAGTTTTTGTTTATCAGCTGATGCTACAAGAACAAATACTCATGATCATCTTTCTTCTGCTTTCCATTGTTTACGGTCCCGTTATTTGGGGTCGATTATGACGAATATATTACGATAATAATGGTATGGAACCATTCGTATGCGAGTCCACCTTGACCGGTTTTTTTGAAACCTTTAGAGGTTTGAAAAAACCCGGTATCCCGTGACAAGGCGTATCCTTGTTTGTCAGTTAAGCAGTCACCGTAACGTATAGATAGATGAAGACGATTGTGTAGTAAATGGATTGAATCTTTTATTATTTAGTACTCGTAGTAAGTTAGTTAGATTAATAATTTGAGATCTGATTTAGACAGTAACGCTTTTCTTTTCGTCAGTAGTGCCCTTTGTAACCAGATTAGCTATCTATTCGGAACATAACCGTGTTCTACCTACAAATAAATATAACCTCATGAACACCTATCACAGGGGCGTGCGTTCCATAAAGGCAGAAAAGCACTGCTTTACTTGCCATTCACAGATATTTTAATAAAACGTTCGTATGTTTTAGATGACTTTATTCATTTATTTACTATTAATTAAACAAAATATTATAATTTAAAAACGCCTAATAATTCATAAATAGCACCAATATGTGCTTGCAAATTGCTTTTTGCCAGGCGTTTGGCGAAGGAATAATATTGGTCAGACGGACGAAAGTGTAGGACAAGCTCGACACCGCCCGCCTGCCATGAGTTCATATGTGTGTAGAAATTTTGGTGTCCGTGCACAGTTTACAAACGCACACAGGCTTGCATATTGAAGACGCCTTGTACCGTAACTCCCGCGGCTTGCTTTGGCGATCGGATGTTTCCGCGAGTATTCGGCGTTCGTTCGTTACCTATAATCCGAATAAATATAATAGTCGGAAGTCTAATAAATCACGTATGCAGACTATGCATTTTTAGTTTTATCTATTTAAATAGCAGAAATATTTTGGTTCGACGGAGGCCATTTTTTTTTCATGTGATTCATTGAACTGTTTAATATTGAGTTTCTATAATTTAATAATTGTATGGATTTTCGTTTGTTGATTTTAAAAGTTATTTAGTTAGTTAGTAGTTATTTGATTGTGAAATGTGTGTTGATAGTGTGTGTTTGTTAAAAATTAAAAATAACAAGTTCTCACAAATGTCATTCGGTGAAAAGATTCTGTGTACCCGAGTTACGACAACTAAGCCAGCAAAAAGGTAACGTAACTCGAAAATTTCATGTTAAAAGTTATGAAACGTATGTACATACGTACATGTACGTATGTATGTACGTACGTAGTTATTGTTTAGTAATTCTAGTACAGTGTGGACTGATTCGGGATATTCAGATTTAAATTTGTTCTGTTGGCATGGTTTTCGACTTAGAGATCCGTCGCGTGGCTATGCTAAAAATCTATAAAAGAAAAAGTTTTTGTGACTGAGTACAGCGCCGCATACCCTGAGTCATATTCCTGTGCACGCCACTGACCTATCAAGTGATAAAAATAAGATAATTTAAAGATACTAATATATAAATATTTAGTTAAAATAATAAATAACGTATTCATGATGATAAAAAAGTGATTTGTAGTTTTTTTGCTATGATTCATTTGTAATAATGTAACTAGTATTATTAACTATTTGCATTGTCATAATAACAATACATAATAAATTATTTTTGAAGTGATGTATGAAGTATATACTTTATACCACAGAGATACCATACAGGGTATTCGAGTTATGAAGACACATAACTTTAGCTTGGCTAAATCGTACTGCATAGATTAATAATGTGTCACACGAAGAATATCCTGTATTATAGAAATAAAAATAAAATATTCATGGACATTTCACACAACGTCCTCTGGTCCCAAGCTAAGCTTATATGCTTGTGTTATGGGTACCAGAATACGGATATAATACATAAACTACTTTTCTTTTGTAAATACATACTTATAATACATAGTAAACACCCAGACGCAGTACAAACATTTGTATGACATCAAACAAATGATTGTCCTTACCGGGAATCGAACCCGAGACCTCGTGAACGGTAGTCCGTTATATGAACCACTAGACCACGAGGCCCGCCATTATATTATAATATTATATTTATTATAGACACACTAAGATACGTATTTCACGCACACATAGATGTTTAGCTTCAAGCCGGCTTTGGTTGTCTATCTGGTATATTTGTGCTTAATACTATGCACTTAATCGCTATTTTAATATTATAATATATCATAGTTTCAATGGCTTGGCATAACTTATGAGGAAAATTGACGTATTATGCATGTGGAGAGTCCAATTCTTATAAAAAGTATTGCCTGAGAATAGTTTTCCTTTTATAAATCATTATTTGCATGAGTAAAAAGTGATTCTGGTTGTCCGTATTTTCCTTAATGGCGCCTATTCTGATTTTATAACTTAACTATAACTCTGATATCTTAGTTTAGTGAATTTAATGCTTTAGTTTAGTCAATAAATAAATAAATATTCATGCATTCATCTTACCTGGAAGCAACACATATTTACCAAATGCAAACAACTTGGTCTACAGTTACGAAAACTATATTGGCTTGTAGGACACCGATCAACATTGTCACTTTGTAACAAACTCCTATTATATAAGGCGATATTGAAACCCATCTGGAGTTACGGTAACCAGCTCTGGGGTATGGCTTCACACTCCAATATTGAAATCATCCAGAGATTCCAAAACAAGCTACTACGTATAGTGACCAATGCCCCCTGATTCGTCATAAATGAGCAATTGCATCATGACTTACAAATTGATACTGTTCAACAAGAAATTATAAAACAAACTAGGACATATAAAATAAGGATCACAAACCACCCAAACGACCTAGCTAAAGTTTTGATGGCAGAAAGCCTCAGCCGTCAGACCAGACTTTAACGTAAAATGCCCCAGGACACTTTATCATAGTGGCTGTTAAATGAAGTGGGTTGCGACATTGGCCGCATACCCAGCAAGTCATTCGTAAAAAGCCAACAAATCTACTGCTCAATGTCCCAGAAAGGAGACAGATTGTAGTACATCAGGAAAAAAAAAATTATGGATATCACACAAATGATTATCCCAAGCGAGAATCGAACCCGCGACCCCGTGAACGGCAGTCCATTACATAAACCACTCCACCACGAAGCCCGTCGTATAGTCGTCGCCCGTTAGTCAATGTAAATAATATAATTCGGTAATGACAGCAGAAGTATGTTAACAAAAAATAAATGTGAGAAATGGTATAGTGGCTTTAAATACCATAAATGCTTACAAATGAATAGCCTTTAAACCAAAATCGTTTTAATTTCAGTTTTGGTTCTCGTACAACAGAATTGATACAATAAATATAGAGTGTTATTGAAACTGTAGATTATAATTATTGTTTTATTCAAATATATTATGTCTATTTTATTAACTGACACCGAAAAAAGGAAGAGGTTCTCAATTCGTCTGTATGTTTTTTTTATGTTAGTTCCCTCATAACTTTTAATTGGGCGAACCAATGTGATGGCGATTTGATTCTTTTTGGCACCAGTATATGATGGTTATCTCCTAAGAATTCGAGGAAAACCCTCAAATTTCAAAGGCACTTGAAGTCGGTTGAACTTTTTTTTATAAAATTTTCAATTATTGCTATATACAACGTGTTGCAGAAAGGTGTAGTCATATTTGACCATCGTTACGTATGGCCGGTGACTTGGCACTAGGCATGGATCGAATATATAATATTAAGATGTTATATTATGACTTTTATGTGTTCATACAAATTTAATTAATTTATTAAATTAATCGATCTTGTTTAATTACAACACTAGTATGAGGTCATCGCTTATCGTAAGGTTCAATCGCATTCAATAAACCGTAAAAATCTCATAATTTATGCGCTCCTGGTAGTTATTCAATATTAGGCTTATAAACAACAAAAAACTTACCAACTGTATTTTTCTATGTGTAACTGTAATATTTATAATATTTAAGGCCTATCCAATGCAACCTTAAATTATGACTACACCTTTCTGCAACACGTTGTATATACCTACAATTTGTTTATTTTGTTAGTTTTCGCAAAGTCGCGGAATAATCTGAAATATTGTATAATTATTAAATATTGAAATATGTTATCATTGTTATCAATCATAGTTATCAATGTATGTATGTAACAATTAAAAGAAACTACAACCTCGATTCATTTTTTTTTAATCAAAATCGATACTTTTATAGATAATGTATTGTCATCGGTCCTTGATAAATGTAATTTTAGATTAATAGATACAAACGAAGGGATTAATAGATAAAACCGTTATAAAATAATAATAAAGCTTATTAAAATTTAATCACATACCTACTCTGTTTGGACTTTTTTGCGATAAGCTGCTAAACTATGATCATAAAGAATTATTATAATATTTGCCAACAAATTAGGTTACGGTAATGACGTAGTAGGAACTGGTAATAAGTGGCTAAGAAGTAGAAATTATCTTGCACGTAAATACAGATTTTTTATGTACAACTAGCTGTTGCCCGCGACTCCGTCCGCGTGGAATTTGGAAAGTTTTTTTTTCGCAATAAAAGGTAGCCTATGTCCTTTCTCAGGGTCTAAAGATTGTCTGTGCATTTCATCAAAATCGGTTGAGAGGTTTAAGCGGGAAAGCGTAACAGACAGACAGAGTTACTTTCGCATTTGTAATATTAGCAGGGATTGATTTGATTGATGATGGAACCGCCATGACAAAAAAAATCTGTCACATATCTAAGTAGCCCCTATTTAGGTGTCCCTTAGCGTGGTGAAAATGAATTAAGGTAGGGAATGCATTTAAGGGATACCATAGCCTAAGGGATTCTTACCAAGGATATAGTTTAGGGGTCGTTGGTGAAAACGGGCATTATTCTATCAAATCTAGTATCATTGAGAAAGAATCCTAAATATTTCCTCCGTTTAATTTTTTATATAAAAGAAGAAATAATGTTACGTAACGTGTTGTAACAAGGACCCCCTCCCGCCCCTGTAACGCATCGTAACGTTTTACGAGACCCCCCGCCCCCCAAATTGCGTTACGTAATACTTGAACGCTCCCTTAACCGTGTTGTGACACTGCCTTGCCTCAAAAGACCGCAGGACACAGCCCTACTTCATATAGTTATTAATCCGCGTTATCAATTTACCTTTTACTGCAGTCGTTAAAAGAAAACTTCTAATTTTACAGAGTGTATGTTTTGTTTTTTGAAGAGATTCTGAAATCTTTTTACATATTGCTGTTGCCTTTTTAAAGTCTTCATTATTGTTATGTGAAAGAGTCTTGGAATATCCTGTATTCCTTGGTCTTGGAATATGTGTAATTTACTTATTGATTGATTGGTTTCAGTATTCCGAGATATAAACACAAAGATACCAGTGGATAATTCTTGTCAAGTTGAGCCCAATGCAGCGAAGCCGGACTGCGTCTACATGGACGCTATGGGATTCGGCATGGGTTGTTGTTGTCTACAACTGACCTTCCAAGCTTGTTGTATCACTGAAGCAAGGACACTTTACGACCAACTGGCACCACTTTGTCCTATCATGGTTAGTTGTCTTCATCATTATAATCGTAGCTTATATCAATCTACGTATTTAGGAATCTTTGATTTTATTATAATTTTTTTTTTCAAACCGAATAGTTTCTGAAACTAGTGAACAACCGGTAATCTTTAAGTCTATGTCAATGCCCAATGTATACATAATACATTTTCCATTATGTCAAATTGATTCCATATATTTAGTATGGTAAGAAAAAGACGTTTTTTTTTGTACAAACGTAACGTAGTTATTTGAAGTGGCATTTTCGTAATACTGTTCCGGTAACACACTTCTTCTTAGTGCATTAATGTCTCCTTCGCTTCGGCTTCGGAGGTATCTGGTCTAATAATGGAAAATAAAGTACAGTAAAGTACCTACATAATTTAAGTCTTCGATCAAATTAACTTGAGTATATTATATTCTTTCTTTTAAATTAGTATTGTAGCAAAGGTCACAGATTCGATCGATTGCGAATATTACATTCATAAATCACATTTATTGAGTAAACGATAAGATAATTACGGACGGTAAGATAATTACGTAAACTTTATAATTACATACTATTAAAATTAAGCCCCTCCAGACTGAATACTTTCGATCGACCGAAAGTTTTCGTCGGTTTACTCGTTACACAAGCAAACTATAATTAGAATAATCGCGAATATATTAAAATAAGTTAATGTACACAAAATATAGTAAAGTTGCCATAATTTTTTTTCCTATTGATTAAAATAAGTACACTGTTAAAATTTTGGTATCATTCGGATTATTTATTTAAGATATCGTCAATAGGCGCGTCCACGATATATAAGGATAAAAGCAACATCTGCCACCGCAACACGGCAACACGTACGTGTGGTGCCATGATGTTTTAATTCTCAACTGAACGAACGAACATAATGGCTCGGGTTCGCCGCGCACCGAGGCTGCCACGCTCGTTTGGGGATAGTTTCCTCGCGCGGCAAATGCCTCGCGTGGCTGCTCGCTCTGTGTGGACGCGCCTATTAGATAGTTGAGTTGCTGACTGTCTGGGCCCTGAGTCGGGTATTTCAACGGTGTCACAACTGTACCATTATTGTACCATTATGGTGCAATAGTAAAGTTTTTGGTAGTCTACTATTAATGTGTCGTCATAACGACTTCATCATTGTCTTACAATTGTCAAAGTGACATAAATTGCTAGTCTCGTACACAACTGCTTCATAATTGCAATTCAATGACTGAAATGTTTCGGTAGTCTGCTATTTTGAATTTGACAGTAATATTTTTAAATTGTCCTGTATCGACAGATTGCCATAAATAAAAAATAGATAGATAGAAATATTAGAAATTGTTCTTTGTAATTTATTGCAATTTACTAATCTCCTAAACTTCACATTGCTTTTTATACTAATAAATAGTATGTACAAATATATTTAAACGAAGTCTAGCATGATTAAATGTTTAAATTTATTAGTAGTTTTTCGAAAATCACTTCAACTAACGCATTTTTTAAAAACGGCAACACATACATACCATTCTAACACAATCCATAGATAAAAGAGACCGAAAATTCAATACATAGATAAAAGAGATCGACAATTCTATTACCATTGAAAGACCGTTATGACGGCATATAGCAGACTAGGGATATTTGACTTCAATTGCAACGGTATCGTGCCGGTATTGTGCCGGTATGACAATTGTTCCAAAATAGTGGACTTGAGCACCTGGAATCGTTTGTTGAAATATCGGACTGCAAACGCTTGCAGTCGGTTGAGGCTCAAAAAGTGAGACATAGTTCATTGATATTCAAAGACAGATAATAATGTTATTATCATTTCGTTATGATGTATGTAGATTGTAGGTATAATTGATACATTTAAAAAGAGCGCTGTCTTTGGTCTATTTAATAAGATTTATTTAATAATATTTTAATAAGTGTGTAAACAAAAACAAAATAAATAACCCACATTTGTCACTTACTGTATATTTTTTTTATGTGTACAAGGCACAGTGATATTATGTTTACATATAAACAAAAAAATGCTTACATATCTAATTCATCAAACAATAGGCTATTTGACAATGTGAAAAATAAAGTGTCAATTACTGTTATCCGTATAGATTATGAGTTTAAAAATGGTTATTTATTATCGTAAGTTTAAAATAATAATTTATTTATTTAAAAATCCGTATTAAAACATGATATTTATTATACATTTGTCACGTGACACAAAACGCTCCTGATTGGTCGGGTTTATGATGACGTCACCTGCATGTAAACATCGTTTGCTTTGCACAGTTTGTTTACTTGCGTCTACTTGAGTATTTGTGATACTAGCTTTCGAGACTGTTTTATGAATATTTTTATAACGAAACCATTGTATTTGCAATAATTTACAAATTCTGGACAACCATGGACAACGATTTTGTAAAAGCAGACAGCAGAAACCTGCCCCAAGTTGACGCTATCATGGTCGGATTATTTTTTAAAAATAATACCGATTTTTATGCTTCGGAGCTAAAAAATGTGAAAACAGCAAAGTGAGTTTATTATGACTTTAGATTAGAGATTAGATTAGATTACTCTTTATTGTACACCATTTTACATTACAGTAGCTTATTCTATGTTAACAATAATATAGTACAATAGGCGGTCTTATCACATGCTGCGATCTCTTCCAGACAACCTTTGGATGGACTACGTTTGCGTTGTTTACGTTTTTTACTTAAATTATATCATATGAAAGTGAAATAATGAACTTCCACAGAAAGCAAGAACTTTTATAGGTTAGGTACCTACTTTTCTATCTGTAACAAACAAACTGTTAGTTGGGATGTTATTGAAATCATTAGACTGTAGCTACAATTTTTAACTAAAACTATAGAAACTAGGGGAAATATTCGAAACGAGTTGCTAGAGACATTCTGTTAAAAACATTAGAGATAATAGATCAATAACAAAAGATTTACATTCTGTGTAATAAATCACTAAAAAATATTATGTTGACTTACATCGAAATGGTCTTCACAGAAGAAAATATTCGTACTATCCGCTATTTCATTGTGATCCCTCCGAGAAAGTTTTAACCACTTTCGGCGCATTTCGACATTCTTTGGAACACTTACAAATAGTTTTTCGGGCGTTTTAATAGAAGTATTTGTACATTTTGGTACTGCGCACCATTTGTAAACCATTTTGTTACATAAATCACTGATAATATGTTAATACAATCGCACTTTTGTTTTTGTTTACATCAAATGTATGTGAATGTTGAGTGCCACAAAACACAATAAAGGCAGGTGACGTCACCGACCCTACTGCAGCGCCATATTGTCAAAGTAGCGTTTTGGCGCGCTATTTAAATATTGCATTTTTAATTTGATATTTTTCAGCAAATATGTACCAGAATTAAAAAAAAATACTTTAAATGGGTTCCTTATCCTCTACTAAATAATATAAAATGAATTTTAAAATCTTGTCAAATAGCCTATTATGTTTTCGAATTACATCCACTGCTGAATAACGGTCTCAAAGGCCCACTAATGTAAATACAGATAATAATACCTAAATTATCAATAAGTAGTAGGTAGTCTAAGGTTGCTTCATTATTCTACTTGTAATATAACTGGAACAAAATCTATAGTTTCAGTTTCAGTTCAGATTTTGTTCCAGTTAATGTCCAGTAAGTTGTCCGTGTGGTGACGGATTAAGAATACTAGTGTCACCACCCCATCTCCTCCCAAGGGTGCTGTAAAAGTCAGCTAAGGGATATTGCACACAGATAACATCCTCTGTGAGAGAAGGAAAATTCGAAAATAAACCCTGTGCCAACACGCCTGGTCAGCGCGGCACAGTAGACCATAATCCCTCCCAAAGTGGAGGAGGTCCGTGCCCAACAGAGGGACGTAAATGGGCTGGAGAGAGAAGTAATCCAGTTATGAGAAAAGCAGAAGTTTGATCCTGTATGTATTGTATTTGCAGTTGGCCTTATCTGCTGCTTCTCCAGTATACCGCGGTTTCCTGACTGAGGTAGATTGTCGCTGGAACGTGATCTCTGCATCAGTTGACTGTCGGACCAGAGAGGAACGTGGACTAGAACCACTCAAGAACAACAAGTTCCGCATACACAAGTCGCGATACGATTCTATTGATTCATACCTCTCACCAGAGAATGAGAAGTGAGTTACTCTCTGTACTATATTCGAGTTTATAAAGAATATGTTTTTCATGTTTCCTACTGTCTGACTGTCCTGAGGCTTACGAGTTATTTTTACTCCATAAACGGCCGTTAGCGTATCAAGAGGACGCCCGATGGGACAGTGCCTTCTGATGCCGCTAGATGGTGCTGTTCTGATTTCATACAATTTTGCGTTATCCTAAACGTGTTCACAAACGCTTATTGCATAGGAAAAACTCACACTGCGGCCTCGGAAATTAAAAACCTCAATGAATTTTTATGTACAAGCACGTATATTTCGGCGAGAACACCGAATTAAACATTGGGTATTCATTATCACATAATTTATTATTAGTTTAAGTAGCGTAACACAATAGATTAACACTTATTATATTAACATTTAAGCACTAGGATAATTTTTCAATAAAACATGATTGCATCTTAAAGCAAAGCTTACGACAATGACGCCATCTTTTCGGGAAACAATATATTGAATTCTCTTTATTACAAACTAATTAAATTTATACAAAATCAATTATTATCAATACTATCAACATTCATTATAATTAAGTTTATTATTTTTAAACAATACCAAATAACATAAAATATAGAATTTGCGTTTATTTAAAATAAATTAACAGATATTAATTAGTCTATACTATTTTGTATAGATGGCGCTATAAAGAGAAATCATTTCACAATACTTTTATCAAAACAGTAACTATATTAATTATAATAACAACGATATATTGATACATAACTTAAAATCTAACAAATTAATTTAAAATTAGACATTAATATAAATATGGCCAATAAATATAGTAGGGCGCTCACATATACGTGCTCACACGCATGAAGTGTGTGTGCGTGTACGCTGTACGTGCACCGAAATAGAAGAAAAACTTAAAAATATTACCAGTTGTATTTGCAGCTATTTAGATTTTTTGCATACCATAATTGAAGATACTTCCAAAGCTACCTTTATCTATGAATAGCCTCTCGTTATACTGGATTAAATATAAGTAATAAAACTTATATTTAATCCAGTATAACGATTTTGCTGTTGTTAGGTACAACGATATAAACATAGTACACGACGAGAAGATCTACCAGAGACTGCGCGAGGGAGGCATAGATCATCCGCTCGCACTTCACGTGTCTCATCTGTTCATTAGAGACACTGTGTCATTGTTCTCAGAGAAAGTACATCAGGATGATCAGAACGATACAGATCACTTCGAAGTAAGTTAACAAATAAATAAAAATTCACAGTCATTTCACACAACATCCTCTAGCCTCAAGCTCAAGATTATTGCAAGTAAAGATACACAAGATATCAAACTTCTCCAAGCCAAAAAAATCAGTTTTTTGGAACTCGACAGGACTTGGATGAATAATTGCGATCACTTAATTAAATGCTACATGCAGCAATACCAAGCCCGATCATAGGCTGAACAAATATCACCTCAATAAAAAGCAATTATGGATGTAAAATTTGGTTCCTAGTTGGATAACCATGAGTTCCAGTTTGAAGTCGCGAAAACAAAGTTATGGATAATGGAAATTCTGTTTGTTTTACAGAACATACAATCAACGAACTGGCAGACGATGCGCTTCAAACCACCTCCTCCTAACTCATCAATAGGATGGCGCGTAGAGTTCAGACCGTGTGAGGCGCAACTCACTGACTTTGAAAATGCTGCTTATGTCTGTTTTGTAGTACTGCTCACTCGAGTCATACTATCATACAAACTCAATTTTGTGATGCCTATTAGCAAGGTAATATTAAAAAAATTTTATATCGCAATATTTCACATTTGGTAGATTTTCTTACTATAAATAATTTAATTAGCCTTCTGAAATTTGAATCTATTGCGGTCCTTGACTCCGTTTGATTGTTCAGATGTTGTTGCTATTAGTTAACTGGTATAATTAACGTGTAACTTTCAGGTGGATGAGAATATGCAACGAGCCCAACGAAGGGACGCGTGCCTCAGTCAAAAGTTCTGGTGGCGACGAGACGTAGGCGCACCCGGGGGAGAGTATAGTACTAACACAGACAACACCGACCTCTACACTGAGATGACTATCAACGAGATTGTTAACGGCAAGGTAATGATGATGCTCACAGTTGATATCAACTTGGTATACAATAACCTTGATACTAACCAGTGGTAACTTGTAGGAGGGAATGTTCCCTGGACTGATTCCACTGATTGAGTCGTACCTGTCTGGTATGGACGTGGACGCAGACACGCACTGCTCGGTGCAGCAGTACCTCAAGTTGATCCAGCGCCGCGCTGCGGGTGAAATTTCCACCATGGCCGCCTGGATGAGGAACTTCGTCACAACGCACCCACACTACAAGTTAGTTGCTCTTGAGTCTTTCATACTAACGATCTATATATATTACCTATTCGGGATGGTGTCGTGTTTGTAGTTGACGTCAAAACTATACATCGGTTAGCTGCATTCTAGACAGGCCATGACCGATTACATGTTCATCAATTAATTGAAATTTTAATTTTTACTTACAGAAAAGATTCAATAGTCAATGAAAAAATAAACTACGACTTACTGAAGACCGCCTGTGGTATACAAATGGGTACGATATCAGCACCGACGTTACTCGGCGGTAGTAACGTGTCCAAGACCAACGAAGACATTCCGAAAGCATTCAGCAGAATGATGAGCAACTGTTCTTAACGATCTTGTTGAAAAACAATTACTACCTGTAATTGTTGTTATATAGTTAGCGTTGCCTTACTTTATTATTGATGAGATTTACTAAGGAGACAATTATAAGGCTCTTATACACTGCAGTGGAATATAGGGAGGCATCGAAAGAACCAACATAATAATTGCATTGCAACAATTAGCTGTTACTAAATACTCATGTTACATTGTGATTGATAAAAATAAACTGCCTAATTAAGAACCTATAAGGTCCTCAATTCATCAGTTTATTTAAGAAGAAAACAGTTGCTGATTTCCTTTTAATTATTTGTAAATAAACCACAGGATGTATTTTGAATATTTATTTATTTATACTTGTATGTTTATTACATTTATTACTTATCAAAGTATCCTGTAGAGTTAAGTCGTTCTTTTATTGGCTTTAATGAAACTACAACACTATTGCTGCATTATATTTGGACTTTTCTGAGTAAAAGTATTAATTATCACGATGGGCAGGTATAAGTTAAATACTGAATAGAACCTGATAATAAAAAACTAAAGATTTTCTATTTTGTTATTATTGTTTAGAATGGCGTTATCGCATCTGTATTGTGTAAGGGCCTATATGTGTCTTATAGTGAATGTATTTATGTATGTGGTATAAATGACGAAATATTTGTTCTACTATTAAAAATAGTGCAATTCTAGTACTTTAAGAAACTAGATGCATGTTTAAATGTATTAGAAATACGTTACGAATTAATCTTATAAAGTTTTTGTAGTATGTCTAAAAATTTATAGTCTAGTGTGAGGTCTTGATGTTTTGATAGCGATCACGTTTATGATATTGGAATGAAATAAATTACATTCCTGTACACCCAAATGTACAAGGTTAAATATGACGTTAATTGTCTTTCGTGAGGTTGTCATGTATTTAAATAAAAAGTCACCTCGGTCTAGCTCTTAAAAGCCGTATTAAATTCATATGAAAAGTTGTTATAAACATAAAAAGTGGGCGTGGCTGTTTTGTTGAACATAATCTTGAGCCACGCCTTCTTTTTATGTTATAGCAAATGATTTAACGTACTAGTGTCGTATATATTTAAAATAATAACGGTTTAAAATTATTGATTTTGCTTTAGAAAAATCGAATGTAATACAGTGGTGGTCACTGTTTTTTGTTCGTTTTTCATTTAGAAAGTGACTGCAATAGTTCTGGTTAGCACAATGTTATCATTGTGTGCAAGCGATACTGTGAAGTGTAAATTGGCAAGCGGCAGTGATCGTCACTGTTTAAAAAAAGCATAATATTTCTGGAAGACTTATGATCAAAATTCTAATATAATTAACCAACATAATAAAATTAATTTTTGACTCGTCTAAAAGACTAAGATCGTACACATACGTTATTTTCTTACATTACAGACAATATTTTTAGTGAATACTTTGTTCTCTAACACTTGCGCGACTCATTTGTTTAAATAAAACTACTTTTTACGGATTTAGACGCGTGTATTTGTTTTAAATTTTGGCCAGACGTTTCGGAGACTTTCACCATGGTGACTGCACAGTCTCCGAAACGTCAGGCCAACATTTAAAACAAATACACGCGTCATAATCCGTAAAGAGTAGTTTTATTTAAATACATTGTTCTTAACTTGTCTTATTTGGTAAAACAAAAATCGTTAAAAAATCTACAAAAGAAAATCTTAACAAATAAAAAGTAAATATCTTTAGAGTTTTGACATAAAATATAATACATGATCAAGCTATTTGTCTATTTAGCATAATTATGCCATGTTTATTTGTTAGGACAAGTAAGAAAAAATATAGGTACTTACTATAAATATCACATTCCTAAAAGTTAGGTGACATTTGATTGATTCTTGTATCTTGTAATTGACTAAAAGTGTGTTATAAAAGTGATATAGCATTAAATGTAGTTATATATTATTTAGATTATATTAATAGCAATTATAAGGTCCTAGACCTGTGTGGTGTGGCATCCTTATACCTATAAGAAATCTTATAAAGAACAAAAATATTTAAACATAATTTTTACTGATTTATTCATTATTAATATCCGCAAAAGTGTTTTGGTCCCATAATATTATGGGTACCAGATTACATACAAATAATTGGGTGTTATTTTAAATGGGGCAATTTTAAGTATTGCCTTCCTTTTGGTCTTACAGGATTAATTTTAATAAAGGTAAGAAGAGCAATGCTTCTACTCATAGTGTACAATGAATATAGTGTCTCATTGGTACCGATTCTATGTGCACAACTAAACTTAACTAAAAAACGAAAATTGATAGTTTCAATATAACATAACTCGGCAACTTTAACAGAATTGTTTTATTAGTACGGCTGTATATTGTAGACTAACGATTGAAGGGGTCAATCAGGTTTGCAAGAAATAAACGCGGATCACTTGAGTAATTAAAGATTTTATTCGTCCGTTCTTTACGACTGTTACAGTACAAGAAAGCGCTCGAACTTCATGGCGCCCAGTGTTGCCAGCATTCTGAATTTTCTCCCACTAAGACGACCAATCCATTCCACTAAAAAACCACCAACTCGCTCTGGTGGATTACATTAGAAATATTATTTAAGAACTAAATTACCATCACTATTTATTAGAAAATGAACATTTTTTATTGCTATTAGTTTTTAAGGTCGAAACTTGCAAAAAACGGGCCACGATTTGTTATTGGTTGAAATAAGGGCGCGCGCGTAGCGTGCTTTTTAAATTTCTAGTTTAATTTTAACATTCATGAGAAAAATAAGTAAAGTATTAAATTTTTATGCTGACATGTAATAGTTAAGAAATTAAAATTTTTATATACTGATGACCAACCATGCTACTAACAAAATCTACTAACTACTAAAAATAATTTTTTTCTACTGTTCAAAAATCAAAACTACTAAATTTAGTGGTAAAACTACTGAGTTGGCTACGCTGATGGCGCCACCGCCAACCCCTTTGACATATATGACAGCTGACGTCACTCGCCCCGAGACATTACTCGATTCATTATAACGATTACAAATGTCATCGATATACTGAATCGAAAGAAATACATAAATTATAGTGTTCAATTTTATATCATCTATCAATCAATTAATATTATAATATTTTTATTGACGAAATACAAAGCAAGCCAACACGATATTAATATAATAAAAAAATTTATGTGCAACAACGAAATAGCCTATTAATTAAAATACGCCATGGTTGTTTTTATTTTTTAGTTAAGGGCCTACATCAATATTATCGTATATCATCGCCGACACGTACATATTAACACTGCCAGTAGGCAGGTAGAAAATGAAGAATTAGGGATATTTTTTTTGTTTACTCAAAATCTACTAAATATATTTTAATTCTGATTTACGTGTTTCTATATATAATAGTTACTTATGTTTTTAAAGTTATTTCATTGGTTAATACGCGATAATAGACCGACAAATGAAAAAAATAAAAAATTTGAGAGGTTGTTTCGCCAAGATTTTCTATCGAGAAAACTTTTTTCAATCGTGTTTCTGAGTTCATGCGATCCTGGATCATATATTGAAAAAACATATACTTGAAAATTAGAGCTCTAGCCATTCAATCTAAAGAAACAATGAAAACTTCGTACATAGAAAAATGCACGAAGCTATTTTGGTATCGTCTTAAGTTTTGTTGTGCACGCAGAATTGTAGTCTGCCGATTCTATGCGATGAGTGCGTAGCGCCAATGGAATGGTGTTACTCGCTGTTGGTTTAATACTTTTGAAGTCCATAACTAAGCATATGAACGGCCCCATTTGATGGTATCTCAATATATAAAATAATGTATAGATTTGTATATTAATATTATAACGCATATTAAGCATCGGCTTATGTGTTACGATCTATATTGTATTAAAACTTTAATGTCTAACTTTAAAGAGATATATCTTGTTTTAACTATTTTTTTTTCTATTGTTCTATGTAATAATAGTGTTTAGTTTCTAGGTACTTAGACGCTTAACTTTCATTACTTTTTTTTTGCGTCAACTGGCATTTATAACAGTATTACAGGAGAGATACATTAATAGGTCACATTTGACATGTAAAAATCGTCTAGACTGGCGCAGATCGAACGTGCATGTTGCGTATTTATACAAAGTACTAGCCATTGTGCTAGCCAAATTATGCAAAAATTCCATTCTCTTGAACCATTCCACATATAAAAAAAACCTGTCAAGAGCGAAGCAAACTCGCACCCTTAGAGTTTCGTACCTACTAGACATATAAACATAAGTAACTCTAACTGCATTCAAATAATCAGTTAATTAAACTCAAAACAACTCACCAACTTAATTTTGTAGTTGAAGTATAGGGAATCGCCTACATTTCAGCTACTTCATAAGTTGGTATTAATATATACACTTTTTTACTTGTGATGTGATGACAAATTATAAGTTTTTGGATTTTTCCCTATATCAGCACTATATAGACTTGATCTATGCCAAATTTCAAGGCTCTAGGGCAACGGGAAGTAACCTGTGAATTTTGATTCCCTAGCATAGGTCGAAATATTCTTAAAAATGGTCGTAATTCGGTTATATCTTTTCAATGCGTAGAGGTGAAAGGTTGACTGTATTTTTTGCAGCAAGGGACCGCATAGATCTACATATCGTATGAGTTTCAAGTTGATACCATCAGCCGTTGCTGAGTAAAAAAAGTTTGACAGACGGACAGACAGACACCGGAGTGATCCTATAAGGGTTTGTACGAAACCCTAAAACGCTACATTAATATCCTTTGCGTAATTTTGGAGATATAAGCTCACATAGGGAAATAGATACAAAAATAACGACTTTGTTTTATAATAAGTAATGATGTTAGATTCAAAGTGCTCACTTATGTATACAGAGACTCAATCTGAAACAGAAATAATTTTTTTTTTTTTTAATAAATCACTTACCAATCCAATTACATTAGTAAATTCTATTAAAATACTAATATGACCAGCGTTGTATTAATGTGACATTACTGCAACGCCGGTCTAGTATTTTATAAGACTTTACTAATATAAGCACAGTTATGAATATTTATTAAACCATTTTTAGATTTACCTCGTAACAATCTATGTTGTCTGAACCTATTTTTTTTTTTTATAAATTTGACTTTTAGTCTGTCGAAAGTATTTATTCAATAACTTCGTTCATAGGTATCCACTTTAAAATTAAAATCATTATGATGCTAAAATAGGTATAATGTCAAATGTGATCTATTAAATTGGGAGTATGTTTTATAAATTCCAAAGCATTGTGTAGGACAGAGTGGGAATAATAAAGAAAAGAATGGTTGTGAATGAATGGCAGTGATGGGTTAGGACATGGTTAAAATTATATTGAATTGGTGACAGTGTTACAATATTTATATATACTTGATCTATTAGCTATATTTGTATAGAAATAATAGAAATTAGGTTCTGGAACTCGTATTTAAGGTAGTTAAAAACTTATCTTAAGACCGTACTTAAAAACGAAATCTCGTACATTTTTAAAAATTATTTCAAACAGCACGCTTCCGGTAGACATCAAATATGATATAGTTTCTTTTTTGTTTGTTTTACGTGCAAAGATAATTAAATAACCGTAGATCGGTAACTGCTTTTAAAGAAATATATTTTCAAGCTATTCTGTGTACAACTGTGATGAAAATAGGTGGTTAGAATATTGTCTACAAAACGGTATAATATTCAAGCTAGTTGTGAAATTGAAGGAGTCAACTAAATTGTGAATGTCTATTGTGCCGATATTAAGCTCTTTTGTTGATATGTAGGTATCTACTGACGGGACACTGTTAGGCCAATATTTGTATGTTAGTTGCCTGATTTATTGCAGTCTGCAGCCGTAGAGCGTATTATTTCATAAAAGAATATTTAGTTGCTTTATGTATAACCAAAACGTCTAGACAGTTACGTGTTGTAGCACATATTATAAGAGAATACATTACAGAATACATTTTAAATGTAGTTAAAACACAATGGAATGAGAGAAAAAACAACTCAATATCGTAACAATTGTTGATCATATGTCGTATGAGGTTAAGAAGATAGGACGCTCTATTATATATAGATAGTTATAAGTGTTAGTTTGACTCCAGACACTTTACGCTAACGCTTCGATTCATTATTTAAGATAAGCAAAAAAAAACTTATTGACGCCTATAAAGTGCACAAAATAATATTTTATATTTGTATGTTCCAATAATTGTGCAGTATTTTGTTTTTTACATTCTGAATGTACTCGTATGTAATTCGTTTTGTTATATTTGTTCGCTGTTTTAATTGACTTAATTCATTCAATAAAGTTATTTAATTGTTGTTCTTGGTTTTTTTTTTGTAAAAACCCAGTTCATGTTATTTGTGTAAGTATTAGATTTTACACACCGCTTCTCTTCTTGTATTATCTATACTTATAATAAATCTGTAGAGAGGTCAATTCTGTACATGAAATATATTTTCAAAATAACTATCAGGGGGTGATTAGTGATCGATACTGATGCCAAAAATCCTGTATGTTCCTTATAGAAACAAAAACTACTCGACGGATTTTAACGAAACTTGGTACAATTATTCTTCATACTCCTGGGCAGGTTATAGTATACTTTTCATCACGCGCCACACACAGGGCAAGGCGAGACGATATGGTATCTTATTTTTGGGGATCAAGAGTCATCTTGTCGATACTGTTCAACCATATCTTTGCTATATTCACCTGCCCCCCTCTAAGTATAAATCAAGTTTAATCAAACAATTAAAACTATTTATCTATGTAGGTAGGTTTGTATGGAAATTGATTGTAAAGTTTAAACTATTATTATACATTATACTCGTACCTACATTAAGACGAGGCTAATGGCGTATTGGTAGTGCAAACTTGTGTTCATGAAATCCCGAGTTCTTTTTCCAGGATTTTCTTTTTCTGTGACGGACATACGTTATATATTTATGAAAATTTGTATATCCGTTATCTGGAACATAAAGAATACACGCTAAGCTTATATTTTGGGACTAGAAACCGTTGTGTGAAATAGTCATGTACACAGTGTGACTGGTAAAGTGGTAACATCTCTTGGGTGGTGAACGGAGGGATCTCGATTCAGATTTACTATCGTACTACTTACGTAGAGGCACACATTATTACGTGCTACGGAGGAACGCTATGTTGTAATTCTCTATTTATAAGGGATCTATCTAACGTCTCGCATTGGACGGGGATTAAGCGAATGGATGGGTCATCAAAATATTTAAGTAATATACTTGTCTTTAAAATAATTAGTGGGTTGAGTTAGTCCAACCACCTTCCACTTCATTGGTCCCAGTTGGATGTCGGACCATATTAGCATGTGAGGATTTAAAGGCTCTCTATTTAGAGAGCCTTTAAATCCTAAGTACATATTTATGTATATTAATATTCTTCAATGTACGTACATCGATCTGTTACAATTTTATATATGTAAAATGACGATACCGTCTTTGACCACTTGATAAAGAATAAAATTTTAAGTGCTTGTTACATTTACTCTAGACAAATAAAATAAATTTATTAACTAAATTTATGACAACCGTTGTCATAAATTTACTTCAAATAGAATAGATATATGATGTTTAGGCGCGTAATCCCCATAAGGTAAGTACGCGTGCCCTTAATTCAGAGAGAGAGATATCAACATATTGTGAAACGATTAATGTTAACTAACATGTTTGTGATCAGCGAAATCTTTAAACGTTTTCTTTTAAATCTTTAAACGTTTCAACGAAATTATGGAAAAGCGATTTTAAATAATGAAAACGCTTCCGTGTAATTAGTCTCGCGAAGTTCAGTCTGATTGATAGAAATAGTTATTACATTTACTACTTTGGTGCTTATCTCGTCAATAATCCATCCATCCATCAGCCTTTCTCCCTCCACTGTTGGACATAGTCTCCCCCATAGAACGCCACAACGCGCGGTCTTGTATCGCTTGCATCCAATAGCTACCTGCGACCTTGACGATATTATTGTCGCTCTACCTTGTCTAATAATATACAATTTTTACCGCGAGTTGTAATTACTTTTTATGATTAAAATGTAATAAGCCTTTGAAAGCTTAATCTGTAGAATTAATTGTTTAAGAAAACTGCCGATATGAGTATAAATTACATAGTCAAAATTTTTATCAGTCCGGGGTTACTAAGGTTACAAGTATATATATCTGAGGTTACCATGTTTTTACGTAGGTACGAAATTTTCACAGCTCACGTGTCAGTTGCCAGTCCGTACAGAAAGCGATTCTAGAATGGGTCTGTTAACAGTAGGCACTCCCTTAACTTGGGAGGAGACTAAAGCGCTGGCAGAACACGTTCGGTACCATGGTGTTGAACAATTTATTAATCTGTTTAAGAAACTGGAAGATCGTACTGGCGATGTGCTTAAATGGGGAGATGAGGTTTGTTTTAATTTATTTACAATTTGTTGCCGACTCAAACTTTTTGATAACAAGAATTTATCCATCAATGAGAATTTACGACCACTGCTGGTTTTATAGACCTCATCCAAATAACGCTTTATAGACTTGTTCTTACATAAGCTGTTTACAGCTAAATAAGTAGGTACTTCCCGCTACCCTACTGGAAACGACAGACCCATCTGGTAGGAAGTCACCCCACGCTACATCGTAATGTTCGTGGCTACTAATCTAGAACCTCTGTTCCACAATAGTTCCCGGTTTTCTTTCCGAATTCATTCAATTCGAATTTTTTATTCATTTTTGCTTGATGGAAGTTCGGATTTAATTTCTCACAAACGCATTGACTTTGGATTAAAAATATTTATTACAATACTTTTCTAATACTACCTCCTCTAGTATTCTTTTCCCTATAACATGATTACTTAAAGGTTAATAAAAGTTAGTGGTACCTAATTACGAATTCTACGAAGTATTAATATTTTATTAATAAGTACAATATAAAGCTCAGGCATACAGCAATATAAAATTAAACAAATTATCTGCCTGTGAGTGTATTTTTTTAATCGTCAGGAAATATTGTATAGTCATAGCCGTATTAAGCCGGTAGCAAAAGTAATAAATGTTATAGGCACCGCGCTCTGAAAATAAATTATCCTCAAACCCCTCACTGTTTTACTAAACAGTAGCTGACGTAGCCCCACCATATTCTACTGAATATTGTAGGGCTACGTCAGGTACGCCCGTGAAAAAGCCCGCGTGTTCAAATTAATTTTCAACTAGAGTTTTTACTTTAAAAATTAAGTCATATTACAATTAATAAATGTTATTATATATATATATATTGACAAAGCATCAGCCATATGTGTTAATAGTAAAACCAGAAAGATTACCGAAAATACATTTCCTTTCATCGTGATTCCATCTGGCACATCGCATCTTAGGGCGCTTTCAATTTAGACGGTTGGTGCCGGACTGCTGCCGCACGGTTGTTACGACGATGAGCCGTACTGCTGCCGGACGACAGCAGTACGACGTAAATCGTCTTATTTGAAGAGATACGCGGCTGCAGTCCGATCGAATTTTAGTGATTTCCATCGAAATCCAACTTTAGTCGGTGCCATGGACTTTGACGAGGAAGTGTTATTGTTAGTTCTCTTGCTTCGGCAGAAACATAAACGACGCCGTACTAGGGCGTCGCCAATGTTTTCTTTAAAATATAAAACTGGTGATTTTTATACACTTTACCCTAGATTAAAAGAAAGCTCAGCTGATTTTTTGAACTATTTTAGAATGTCTAGAGAATGTTTCTATGAATTATATCACTTTGTTAAAAATGGAATACAACGTCAAGAAACTAAATTCAAAAATACTATATCCGCCGAAGAGAGACTTGTGATAACGATAAGGTAAGTAATATAAACACATTTAGTATTTTAATAAGTATTTATTGCTACTCTTAAACAGATCCGATAGAGATTTTGATGATTAATGTTTTCTTTTTTGTTGATACGCACGCATTTATACTAAGTCACCATCACTAAAAAGATCTTCATATAAAGTAAAATCAGAATTCGTTGATGTATTAGATATAGGTGATTGTTGTTGTAACTCAGTAGACGGAGCATGAGCCTGACTACGATATTCGGAAGATTGACCTGTGTAGTAACCCTGTTGTTCATAATAATCAGCGGCATAAGAACTTGACCCGACGTATTTTCTTATGATTCCAATTATATCGTATTTAGCATCCATTTTGCGACGTTCCGGAATTTTTTTAAAATCATTTAATAATGACAACAAGAAATATCTATCGCCGTCTTCAAAATTGTCTGCATTTGCATTGTTTTTGTTTTGCATTCTTTCAGCAAGAAGTTTTAAAATCTTATTAGTCTCATCGGTGCTCGAAGATGCTTTTTTAATTTTTGATGACGATGCTATTACAGAAGAATCGGTTTCAGGAGAATCAGATTGCTCGTTGGTACCAGAGTTGGAAGGTTTTGATTCATAAAGATTAGACAGAAACTGAAGCCGATCAAAATATACGTACTTCCGATGATTTTTTCCAACAGATCCACTTTTTAATTGTCGTTGCTTATTCAACTCTCGTGAATAGGAATCCCTAATATTTCTCCATTTTTTTTGGAGTAAAAGGCTGAAATAAAATGTTCTGTTATTATTTTCAGATATTTATCAACTGGCTGTACTATGACTGATCTGCATCACTCTTACCAACATGGCGTCTCAACAATTAGTGGAATTATTAAAGATACATGTCAAGAGATATACAAAGTTTTGAAAGATATCTGTATACCTGATCTTAAAAAGGAGGATTGGTTACAAATAGCTCAAGGGTTTGAAACAAAAGCAAATTTTCCTAATTGCTTGGGAGCTATAGACGGCAAACATGTGAGAATAATAAAACCGACAAGAAGTGGATCGTTGTATTACAACTATAAGCATTTCTTTTCTATTGTGTTGTTGGCTATTTGCGATTCTAATTATAAATTTATTTATATTGATGTCGGTTCCTATGGGAAGGCTTCAGATTCACAAATATTTCGGAGCAGTAGTTTTTTTAACAAGCTTCAAAACAATAATTTAGATATACCAAGTCCTGCACCAATACAAGACAATGGGCCACCACTACCTTTTATTTTTGTTGGCGACGAAGCATTTGCCGTCAGCAATTTCATACAACGGCCATTTAGTGGAAACTTTTTGGAGGGGAAAAAAAGAATTTTTAACTACCGCCTGTCACGTGCACGCCGGTACATTGAGTGTACATTTGGTATTATGACAAATAAATGGCGAATATTACATCGGCCATTAAATGTGGAAATATCGTTTGCAACAGATATTGTAAAGGCTATTTGTGTTTTACATAACTTTGTTCAACGCGAAAATACCACTATGCATGGTCAACCAATTCGAGTTAGGCCAGTTCAGCCACAAACTTATCAGAATTTGTCAGCCACAACAGTCCGCGATATATTTACGGACTATTTTGTTAGCCCAAGAGGACAAGTATCGTGGCAAAACAGTAAAATATAAATAATACTAATTGATTACATTATAATATAATAAACTGTTTTACCTGCAGTATTCTTTTCAGCTGCTTTTTTAGTTTTAAAATCGGTAATAAATTTTTCACATAAAACATCCCATGCCTTTTTTTTCTCCAAGCGATTTGAATACTTGTCACATTTAGAATCCCAAATGGCGGGCTGCAACTCTATTTCATTTATAAAATCTTCTGTATATATATCATCCATAATTAGGTAGGTATGCACGAAAACGTCTAAGAAACACGATGCGTTCACACCACTAGCGAACAACGACTGAGACAGGTTGTTGCCGTTCCGCCAACGGACGTGCGCCGCACTGCTGTCGCACGACTTTGCGTCGAGACATTTTGTATGAAAAATCATAACCGCCCGTGCGCAGTACGATACCCGGACTGCAGCAGTCCGGCACCAATCGTCTAAATTGAAAGCGCCCTTATTCTTTAGATTGAATACGTTAATTCTAAAAGTTACTTTTAAGAACAAATGAGTAATTATCGTCTAGAAAGTATTTAAAATTAGAAAAAATATTAGCAAACATAATTAACCTGGCCTTGGCTTTAATTGTTACTTTCTTGGCAAATTGTCATGAAAATGCTGTAAGTAAATCTGTGGCTGTAAGTATGATGTAAGGAAATCTGTTGAAACAGCTAAATCATTATGTTCTTTGCAGGTTGAATATATAATTGTAAAATTTGATGATGAGAACGAGCGTGCAACAGTGAGTCTACGTGCTAAAGAAATCCTGCCACAACTACAAGAGAAGGAAAACAATGATCCACATAGTAAATATGACTCTATTTATATTCCTATCATTTCTTTCATACATCTGAGTGCCTAACCCTTAGGTATCTAAGTGTAGTTATATTAAAACTGCAACAATTTCGGAAGGGAGTCTAAAAATGCTTCGCTCCAAAATATACATTAGTTTTTAGTCATTAAATCGCTGGTGATCAAATAGAAAAACAAAATTACACAACAACATTCACCATGAGTTGGTGCAATTGAGACAGATTACCGATAGTTTAAACTTTGTTGCATATTAAATTCCGTTAAGCAAAAAAGCTACTGCTATTCCAAAGAAGTCAAAACCACCAGTAGGAGCACTAACAGACTGAAACGACGCGGATTGTTTTAGCATATTGATAATATAAAATTTATCTCCTGGTGAATAGCTGCTCCCTAGCTACAATTATCTTTATATTATTAATTTATGATATTAGAATTTAAATAATCAAGGTCATTCTAAAATGTGTGTGATGCGTGATTTACACTATACAAATCTCTGATTATAGTAATACTAACTACATCATCGCTTGTATCGAATTCGATAATTATGTGTTAAAAGATCCTAGTTAAAGGAATTGATTTCTGTGACGCAACAAAGAACTAAACATCTAACATAAAGACTTATCAAAATAACTATAATTAAGGTATTCTCGAACATAAACCTACAAAAGCATACATAGATTAGCCATTAGAAATTAATACTCATAAATAGAGAGATTAGAGTGGAAATAATAAATATTCATATTCTTCTAGATGTTAAAACCCTCTGGCGTCCAGAATATGCTGCTTATATGGTTGAAGGTACCCCAGGAAAGCCATATGGTAGTCTCCTAGCGCATCTAAATATTGTAGAAGCCAATATGAGGTACCGCCGTCAAGAAGCATCCGCATTCCTACAGCCTGGCGAAGTCCTAATGAGCATCACTAATTTTCCGAGGTATTAAGACATTTTCTGAAAGAAGACGCTTCATTTTTTAAATCTATGCCATATAGGAAGTAAATATCATCAACCTTTTATACGTCTTCTTGTTCACAGGCTAGGATGTCCTAACTTCACAGTTCCACCGCGTCAGCCAACACCACAAGAAGGCGTGTCTCGTTCGATGTTCTTACCGGACGATTGTATATTTCCAGCACATCCACGTTACAAAACACTAACTTCAAACATAAGAAATAGACGCGGTGAAAAAGTCGCTATCAATATACCAGGTACGATATGAATCTGTAGATAAGTATCAATGTAGGCTCAAACATATATTTATTAAGATCTGCGTTTTTAGTGGCCACCAAGTGTCATGATAGATTATTAATAGTAAATCTAGACATTGTCTATAGATGTGTATTATTGTGCATTCCGTTACCACACGAAAACATGCGATGTGAGCTACAAATTTATTCCTCGTATAAAATCATTCGTAATTGAAATCATAATCTCTAACTTTTCACGCCGCGGTCTCTCATTTTGGTTTAGTTTTGCCGACCGAGAACTACTACAACTATTGAGAATTACTTCGGTAGAGAAAAGGGGTTGTCATAATATTCCATAAGCTTAATATTATACTCAGCAAGTAACAGGTTAGTCAACGTTCGCCTTAATTATAAATTAGCAGTTACCGATGGTACTACAATACATTTAAGTCCTCATTTTACGGAAGTTTTAGGTGAATGTAAACAAAAAATACATTTAATGTGGAAGGAATATTTTGATAAAATATCTAAAGAGAAAGGCATCTGGTACAGAACCATTCAATGTGAGCCTCCTCGTGTGCCTTGGTTCATTAATGTGAAGATAAATAGATATTGTATAGTAATAAATAGCACACAGGCTTCGTAATGGACACTATCCAATAAGAAAATTTAGCCGTCTAATGAAGAAGACTGATTCTCCTAATTGCGATAAATGTAATGTGATTGATGATGTCCAGCATTTGTTGTGGGAATGTGTCAAGTACAACGATAAAAGAGAGGACCTTTTCTCTAAATTAACACTGAACAAATATAATATGGGATTATATCAGGCCATTCTCAGTGAGCCTGAGACTGTAGGGGCTGCCATATTATACAAAGTTTTTATGTTGTGATGTTTATATGTATATTCTGTAAACAAGGATTAGGGTACGATGGGACTGTCATACCCAAAGGGGAAAGTTCCAAAAAAAGAGATTAAAAAAAAAAAGCTTGCCGTGCAAAAATCACTCTAATTTTAGAGTGAAGGCCTCGTGCGAAATAGATAGATTCTAAAACATCTATTCCGCACGAGGCTGCGCTCTAAGACAAACGCGTACTAATAAAAACCCAACAGCTGACCAATTTGAGATAACTTAAAGATACCTATTGAGTACGTACGTATAACAACATTTAGTTTATGTAATAAACATATTCCTCATAATATTAAGATAATAACTTACATGATGTGTACTTTTGCAATATATATAGTATTACTAGCTGTCCCGGCAAACGTTGTTTTGCAATTCTAAAAAAAAAAGTTTGAAAAATAGATGTTAGCCGATTCTCAGACCTACTAAATATGCATACAAAATGTCATAAGAATCGGTCTAGCCGTTTCGGAGGAGTACGGTAACTAACACTGTGACACGTGAATTTTATATAGTAGATGTATTGTAGTATGACTCATGTTTAACAATCTTTGAGATTCGAAATTAAAATCTACTGAACGACTGAAACAAGCCTTACTGCTTAATTAAACCATCTTTCTGCAAGACTTCGTCGGAAAAACCATTTATTCTAAGGAATGGTTGAGTGAGAATTAGTTCAGGGTTCCTTAAAAAGTGGCTCAATCCTGTGTTGTCAAAAAATTTAAGGCCGTAACTATTAAGTATAAGTACCTACTATAAGTTATTTTCTGTTCCGCAAAGAAGACTTAAAAAGACTAGGTACATAGTTACTGTAAACGCGGATGGATCCGTTGGTTAGACTTAAAAAATAAAATAAATACTGACTGGTTAGGTTGATTAATGGTCCCACCCCTTTTTGTATAATGTAGTGATCAATATTTAATTACTGTTTGTTTTAATATAGATAACGCACAGCCACACCACACGGGAGTGAGATGTGGCTGTGCGTTATCTAAATGAAAACAAATAATGACGCAAAAAGAGGTCTGCTGTGTAGTTACCACGTGGACCTATCTATCTCGAAACTTAAACAAAAATGAATTTAGGCATACTCCAAAAGGTGCAAGTGCGTAGCACTTATAACCGTCGGGCATGTATGACCAGTATGAGTGTGGATGAAGCCAAGGAAGTATGTTTGGATCGTAGCAGATGGCGCTCTATAATCTCTGCCTACCCCTATGGGAAAAAGGCGTGATGTTATGATGATGATAATGAATTTAGGAACATTTTTTTTTAAAGTACTTTTGAGAATGTTTTTAATTAAGCAAAAATTGAGAAAAACAATTAATGTACGAAAATTTAAGAATATCTTTTTGTTTTAGTATTCCGAGATGTTAATACCAAAATACCAGTGGACAATGCTTGTCAAGTGGAGCCCGATGCGGCAAAACCCGATTGTGTTTACATGGACGCCATGGGATTCGGTTTGGGTTGCTGTTGTCTACAACTTACCTTCCAAGCGTGCTGCCTCACTGAAGCAAGGACGCTGTACGATCAGCTTGTACCGCTCTGCCCTATCATAGTGAGTTCCAACATACTAATCAATGATATTTCCAAGATCTTAGGTCAAAATACCTGAAACATCAACGAGGAACTGTAACTCATGTCAGGTTGCAGTCTAGCAGGAGTTAGTAATCTATCAGTGGAAATATGGCGGCGCGCTGACAATTAAAGTGTTGTGCCCTCGGGTGATGTTCCTACGGTTTATACAATTCATTTAAGGGCAGGAAAGTGGGGTATTCGTACTACTTGGAATACCCCAGTTATTAATTGACGTGAATCGGCGTCTTTCATCAATGTAACAAATATCCACGATTGGTGTAGAAGGCTCGTGCCAAATAGTTTAAAGAGCAAAGATTAACATAAAACACTATGTGAATACACGTTTAAAAAACAACTTTTAAGACTTATTTTTTTTATATCGAAGCAAAGGTCACCCACGCGGATATCTGCGTGGACGTGAATGTCCAAATATTTCTCTTAAATAACAATTAACAAGCGACTGATAAGATAATTACAGTCGGTAATTTATAAAAAAGTTATTTAGTCAATCAAATCTATAATTTCTTCTTTTACCTTTTTATTCTACTTTTCACACGCCCCCTTTTCGATACTACGAAGTATCTGCGTCTAGTCATAAAAACATTTACATGTTACCCCATATATATACGCATTATTTACATTATAATGAAAAACGTTATTTTGTTTTCGGTTGTCTTTTGTACGGAAAACCATAAAATAAAATGCTTAAGTGATATATTTCACGTTGATTTTATGTGTGTCGTGCATTCGCAGCTGGCTGTATCTGCTGCGACACCAATATACCGCGGCTTCCTAACTGATGTAGATTGTCGCTGGAATGCGATCGCTGCTTCAGTGGACTGTCGCACCAGAGAGGAACGTGGACTTGAACCACTTAAAAACAATAAGTATCGCATTTACAAGTCTCGATTTGATTCTATCGATTCATATCTCTCACCAGAGAATGAAAAGTGAGTTAGTTTCTTGATACTTAAGGCAAATAATTTTGAATTTGCTATACTTGAAATATTATTCATTTATAAACATTTGTTATATCCTATTACTAAATATTGGAAAGTTGTATTACAAAAGACCTGTTTTTAGGTACAACGATATCAACATAGTTCACGATGAAAAGATGTACCAGAAACTACGCGAGGCAGGAGTAGATCACACGCTTGCGCTTCACGTGTCTCATCTGTTTATAAGAGATACTATATCACTGTTCTCAGAGAAAGTAGATCAGGATGACGAGAATGATACAGATCATTTCGAAGTAAGTTACTCTATTCAGTTCTATACAAGCATTATTGCTATTTCAATGTATTACAAATTAAAATAATAATAACTCTTTCTTGTCTTGTCTTGCTGCACAATGCCCGGATAGTAGCCAGTTTCTCTCCCAATAAGCTCCACCACTCCATCCGCGACCGACCGTTGCCAACCTCGTCGGAGTTCGTCCTGCCGCCTTTCGAGGCGAGGTAGTGTCCTACGACGTCACTTTAGTTTTATTTATAGTTTAATTTATGTATGGGTCACACAGAGAAACATACCTACAAATGTGGTCTTGTTCCGCAGAATATACAATCAACGAACTGGCAGACAATGCGCTTCAAGCCACCTCCTCCTAACTCATCAATAGGATGGCGCGTAGAGTTCAGACCGTGTGAGGCGCAACTCACTGACTTTGAAAATGCTGCTTATGCTTGTTTTGTAGTACTGCTCACTCGAGTCATACTATCTTACAAACTCAACTTCGTGATGCCAATAAGCAAGGTAACAACTATGGTTTATTAGTCTTTAGAAGTTGGCAAGGGTAATTGTAGACAATAATTTTGAAAATTATATAGTTTTTAAATTATGACTCGACGATAATATTTGACCTCCACAGCATTTTTGACTTCCCCTTTTACATATCTGCGCATGGCCGTGTAACTGTTTTTAACATTTATACCTGCAAGTCTACTGACATTGGTTTGGGTACATCAACCGCACAAGTTTATTTGTTAATAGAATCAGTGTATATTTTCAATTTGCCAATCTAGGTCGACGAGAACTTGCAACGAGCCCAACGAAGGGACGCGTGCCTTAGACAGAAGTTCTGGTGGCGACGAGACGTAGGCGCACCCGGGGGAGAGTATAGTACTAACACAGACAACACCGACCTCTACACTGAGATGACTATCAACGAGATTGTTAACGGCAAGGTAATGATGATGCTCAAAGTTGATATCTACTTGGTATACTATAACCTTGATACTAACCAGTGGTAACTTGTAGGAGGGAACGTTCCCTGGACTGATTCCACTGATTGAGTCGTACCTGTCTGGTATGGACGTGGACGCAGACACGCACTGCTCAGTGCAGCAGTATCTCAAGCTGATCCAGAGCCGCGCTGCGGGTGAGATCTCCACTATGGCTACCTGGATGAGGAACTTCGTCACAACGCACCCACACTACAAGTTAGTTTATATTTTATCGTGTTTAAATTGTGATGTAATAAGGTTAAGTTCCGGCCTTTAATTAAGTTTTTTAGGTAGGTTTGATTTTCATCACATACATTTTTATCCATTCTTACTTTGAAACAAAAGTGATAATAAATATTCATGGACATTACACACAACGTCCTCTAGTCCCAAGCTAAGCTTATATGCTTGTGTTGTGGGTACCAGAATACGGATCGAATACATATAAGCACTACTTTTCTTTGGTAAATGCATACTTAAAATCAACGACCTCATGATCGGCAGTCCGTTACATGAACCACTCAACCACGAAGCTCGTCAAATGCAAGTAACCAATACGGTTTTAAATCACGTAATAAACATATGCATTATTTCAAATAATACTGCTAGATAGTATTTACAGCGTTTTGTTGTTGTTTTACAGGAACGATTCAATAGTCACAGAAAAAATAAACTACGACTTACTGAAGACCGCCTGTGGTATACAAATGGGCACGATATCAGCACCGACGTTACTCGGCGGTAGTAACGTGTCCAAGACTAACGAAGACATTCCGAAAGTGTTTAGCGAGATGATAAGCAAGGAGTATTCTTAGTGATCTTTTACTGTTAAACAACAAGAATGCTGCTTGTCATTGTTGTTAGGTATATAATTAAAGTTGCTTTTATCTTAAGAGGTTACTGTACTCCTAATTTAGGTATTTGCCTTAGGTATTGCTATCCCTATTTCCGAGCGCCGCCGTGCTGAAAGGGACAAATATTGCTGAAGCAGATTTAACCTACAAATTCTTAAAAAAAAAGATGTTTCGTAGTCCCCTTTTTTCTTCGCGAATGTTAAACCGATTTTGACTGTTATTACGTTATATTAGAAATGAAGAGTATATCTATGCTTCTATCACTTTCTTTTGTGATAAACGCTGCAACTTTATCTAAAGAAAACCGATAAGAACGAGATTTTCGGATGGTCATTATTTCTTTTAGTTGTTATGTTTTGAAAAAATAAAGTGATTTAAGCATAGACTAGACATACTCTTCATTTTATTATAGATGAAGAGTATATCTAGCAGCGTAAAAACAAATAAAATCGGTTTAACTTTCGCGATGAACAATGGGGACTACGATACCCATATTTTTGTATGGAGCATAATTTAGTATCGTGCCCTCTTCAACCTGAATTACAATGAATGAATTACATTCACTAGGTGTGGAACATTTAGAAATACAAAGTTTACTGTAAGAGCTATTTTGATATATATGTACTCGTATGTGTATATGTCATTAAAAATTGGTCAAGTGCGAGTCGGACTCGCGCACGAAGGGTTCCGTACCATTATATATGCAACATAAGGCAACGTTATTAGTATCGAGCAAGAAACGGTAAAAAAATCATGTTTGTTGTATGGGAGCCCCCCTTAAATATTTATTTTATTTTTAGTATTTGTTGTTATAGCGGCAATAGAAATACATCATCTGTGAAAATTTCAACTCTCTAGCTATCACCGTTCTTGAGATACAGCCTGGTGACTGACGGACGGACAGCGAAGTCTCAGTAATAGGGTCCCGTTTTTACCCTTTGCGTACGGAACCCTAAAAAGCAAGTAGTTTAGATTTATTTATTATTACTTCAATTGACCATTTCTTTAAACTTTAGGGGGCAGCAAGTCCCCAGAGACACGTCAATGCGCTCTACTTTGTTTTATTTCCCGTCTGTTCGCTTTGATTGTCCTTATACTTAAACAAAAAAGTCGTTATTTTTGTATGTATGTCGCTGTGTGAGCATAAGCTCAAGATAGGGCTTCGTGGTGGAGTGGTTTATGTAATGGACTGCCGATCACGAGGTCGCGGGTTCGATTCCCGCTTATGACAATCATTTTGTGTGATATTCATAAATGTCATACAAATGTTTGTACTGCGTCTGGGTGTTTTCTATGTATTATAAGTATGTATTTACAAAAGAAAAATAGTTATGTATTCTATCCGTATTCTGGTACACATAACACAAGCATATAAGCTTAGCTTGGGACCAGAGGACGTTGTGTAAAATGTCCGTGAATATTTATTTATTTTTATTTATTTATATAAATCTTTAAACTACGCGACGAATTTTGATGCGGTTTTAAATAATAGATATAGTGGTTCAGGGGGGATTGCTTTTTTGCATAATTTCTTAGGGTTTTCTTTGTAAATTCCACGGGTACGAAGTATTGGGCATCGGCTAGTTAATGATAAATCAAACAAAGGATACATATACGAAATAATTTTATCTTTAATTTTATATCTTAGAAAAAAAGAGCGTTATGTTTTTTCATTACGGATTTTTAAAATTCCTTTGTTATATTTATAATAGTTAAATGTTTACAATTAAGTAAGTATAATAGAGTAATAAAATAAAATAATTAAAATGTTAATGGTGTGTTTAATAAAACCCAGTTATCATGCTTATAAATGTATTTAGAATTTATCTACAAGTTGCAATATGTGTTGTTGTTCTTGTTGTCGCCAGTCCTCACTTCCAGCATCGCCAAGATTACCAGCGTATTCTGTGAAATGAGAAGCTCTTCTCTAAACTCTATTTAACACTATCGACGATTATTTCCTATCCTAAACATAAAGAGTCCAATGGAAAAGCAAGCTAAATAGGAATTATTGTTTTTACAAGCGGTCGCAATGTAGGCAGATAACTTCTGTGAAACTACTATGATTCACAACCATATATCTAAAGATTTTTAACTGACAAATGGCTGTTATGACAGCATTCAAGTAATGAAAATTTTATATTAGAAAACTAATTGGATATCTTCAAAAATATATAAAACCTTTTTGTTTTTTTTTTATTATACAGGGGTGACAAACAAGCATTCCTTATCAAATATCTATAATATGTATGCATGACATTTAATATGTATGTATGCAGACGGTAATGCCAACATGTGTGGTCAGTGCCCGTGCCCAACAGTGGGACGTTTATGGGTTGAAGAGATGCAGATAAAGGTGCATGTTATAGCTAGTTTGATATGATTTTTTTTACTAACCTCGCATGACGTGTCTGATGATTTTGAGTGAACCACCTCGTAAAGACAACACACGTTGAACACGTTGCTTTACTGTAGACGGTCCCGCGGTACATACCTAGTCAATATATATTAAACTTGTCATAGTATCAGTTTTAAGCGCAATACACATTGAACCCGCCGGGCCGCCGACAAAGCCCGGCGACACAACCCGGCGGCCTGTATGAAAAGAATCATGTCGTCAACATGCGCCTGCGCGTGTTACCCGCTGACATGTTGGCGGCTTGGGTACGCCTGCGCTGTTGCCCGGCGACGCTCGACCTCTTTCATTTCTCCGTTTCTCATCTCAAGCCGCCGACATGCCGCCGACCAAATTTTTTTTAAAACATAATCAGTAACACAGAATTAAATGCTCAATAATCATGACTTTGACGAACGAGAAAATTAAGTTACGCCTTTTTAAGAATTTGATGTAGTGAAATTCCAAGCGTAGTAGCGGTTAATTACGGAATTAAAAAAAAAAACTTAAAAGTGATTTAGTATAATATATCGGCGACTACTACGATTACCGAATAAAAGAATTTACATAAATCTACCCTCACTTTTGAATTCACCCACATATTTTTCATATTGTTGTAACAAATTGTACATTACTTTTTTGAGTCATTGAATCTGTTATTGAACCAATGCAAATGATTTTTACTAATAGATATGTAATAGGTTTAGAGCCAACGACGGCCAGACATACCTCATTTTATAAAGGTTCAATTTTCTCTGTACATGACTGTACAGAGAAAATTTGAACCTGACCAAAAAGGCGATATTGATGAACATTCCATTTACTTGAATAATACCGATGAAGAAAACGAATACATCGACGAAAATTCATAAATTAATAAAAAAAAAAATTTTACCTGTAATCATACTTTTTTTTATTTTTATGCTATTAAAATAACATTTTTATCTTATACAACATGGCTATGAACGTAATAAATTTTTTTTTTGGATTTCTCGAATTTAGTAATCGACTAAACATCCGCGCTCGCACCTACAGTAGACTTTGGAGGTGTCTGGCTAGGTGTTAAAACCATCTAAACTGTCCGGCTATTGAGGTAACATCTTTTTATAGGTCCCCAAGCAACATATAAAATTCAGCCTTTATACTATGAGGTAAGTTAAGTGCTTTTTTTTGCACCTTTACTAGCTGATATCTGCCAAAGTAACCACAACACAAACTCCATATTCGCTGGTCCTTCTTACCTGTATAGGAGACATGTACAGAGAAAATTTGAACCTTTATAAAATGAGGTATGTCTGGCCGTCGTTGGCTCTTAGGCCATAAATAACTATACTCTTTATGTGGACTTAAAGTTCTACAGTTAATAAAGATCTTTAAACACAAGATAAATCTTCAATCAATTACATACCTCTAAAATAATTCTATCAATTAGTTGTAATGTAAACAGTCCGGCGGATAGTCGCTTTAGATATTGTGCGTCGTCATCTAGGTCTTCTGCCTCTTGCTGAAATAAAACATTATTTACTGTTTCAGTTTTGTGGCAACGCAAGAAAAATATATAATAATGTGTAGTACCAATTCTACATGCAAAACTAAACTTAACTAAAAAATAAAAACAACTATGGTGTAAATCAAATTATGGTAGAAAAAGTGAATTGCCGCAAGCGGGACTTCATTTGCGGGAATTCACTTTTTCCACCATAATTTGATTTATTAAGTAAAAATTGGTCAAGTGCGAGTCGGACTTGCGCACGAAGGGTTCCGTACCATTATCTATGCAACATAAGACAACGTTATTAGTATCGAGCAAGAAACGGTAAAAAAATCAGTTTTTTGTATGGGAGCCCCCCTTAAATATTTATTTTATTTTATTTTTAGTATTTGTTGTTATAGCGGCAATAGAAATACAGCATCTGTGAAAATTTCAACTCTCTAGCTATCACCGTTCTTGAGATACAGCCTGGTGACAGACGGACGGACGGACGGACGGACGGACGGACGGACAGCGAAGTCTCAGTAATAGGGTTTCCGTTTTTACCCTTTGGGTACGGAACCCTAAAAAGCATAGCATGTCAATTGCAAAATTAATAAATTACTTTAACTATGGTGTATTTTGATTAATTGGCTAATTCGTTGTGCACATTTTTATAAATTTAAATTATTAGTCTTTATAGACTAACGATTTTAACTGAACCATTGTGTATTATTACACATATTTTCCAATAAAAAAGTCCAGTTAATATTGCTGAATTGTTTTATTTATATTTTGTAATTTTTATTTTAAAATTTTATATTTTACTATACATATAATTGTTCTTATTAGTTAAGTTTAGTTTATAAATGTGGAAGGAAAAAAGTCTAGAGGAAGACCTAAGAAAAGATGGATGGACTGTGTGAAAGAGGATATGAAAGAAAGAGGAGTGTTAACACAGACATGACGGCTAATAGAAGACTATGGAAGAAAAAGACATGTTGCGCCGACCCCAAATAATGGGATAAGGACAGGAGGATGATGATTAGTTAAGTTTAGTTGTGCACATAGAATTGGTACCAGTATGAACTGGTTAATCCAATTATTGATTTAAACACATACGTACTTCCATTTCTTTCTCAGCACGATCTACTTTGTCCATATATTTGAAATGTAACTCTAGTAATCTGTCAACTTTTTCTAGATCATTCTCAGTGAATTTCGCCAACAAACGCTGTCTCTGGCTTCCTTGACAGTTACGTAACATAGACCCTATGATGGAAACAACATGTTCTGAAACAAAAAAAATACTACGAATGTAATATTAAAAAAAATCGAGTCGGACACGCACACGAAGGGTTCCCTATCGTTATTATTATAATACAAGCTGTTGCCCGCGACCTCGTACGCGTGGAATTTAGAAAATTTTCCCCATTATTACAACATTTTTCACTGATGCTTCGCTCCTATTGGTCGCAGCGTGATGTTATATAGCCTATAACCTTCCTCGAGAAATGTACTACCCAACACTGAAAGAATTTTTCAAATCAGACCAGTGGTTCATAAGATTAGCGAGTTCAAACAAACAAACTCTACCCGCCTTATTACAAAACGTGGACTAAGTTTAAGCCACAGTTTAAGCCTGGCTTTTTAAACACTTCAATTGCGCATTTCAAGCAGATTTTTCTCAAATCCTAGATCTAACAACGACCTTAGTCTTAAACCGACGCCAAACTAGTGTCTCGGGTCGGGTCTAACTATCCAATTCCTCGTAAATAAATTTTGTGAAACCTGGATTTAACGTTGAGCCGCGTTTTGTAATAAGGGGGTTCAGGTTTATAATATTTTAGTATAGATATTCGTCATATTCCTGAGCCCTAATAACGGGATAATGGTAGGAGAATTATGATGATGGTGAGTATTTGTTGCCATAACATCCTTACTTATATTTAAAAGTGAAAGTGAGTTTGTTTTTTTGTTTGTGACGTTTTCAAGCAAAATCTACCGAATAGAATCACACGAAAATTGGTATAGAGATAATTTATAGTCCTGGACGTCAAATAGGCTATATTATTATATTATTACGTTAAAAACTCTGTATGAATCCAAAGGGAAGCCATCCCTCTTAAATGGACGGAGGGAAAGAAAAAAAAAAAAAAACTCTGTATGAGATAATAAACGCAATTGTTTGTGAAATACGGTATAAAATAATAGTTCGGCCATTTTCTTATTTTTACAGTGTTTTACAGTTGTCATAGCAACTTATAGAGTCCGTCGACTTATAGGTATATTTTTTTATTGGCTAAGGTTTTAATCCAGACTGCCACATGCGATCCAGGCGGTAGCTCGGAATAAAAACTCTTTGTGTGGTACTAAGTTTCGACGTTTTTAGGGTTCCGTACCCAAAGGGTAAAAACGGGACCCTATTACTGAGACTTCGCTGTCCGTCCGTCCGTCCGTCTGTCACCAGGCTGTATCTCAAGAACGGTGATAGCTAGACAGTTGAAATTTTCACAGATGATGTATTTCTATTGCCGCTATAACAACAAATACTAAAAATAAAATAAAATAAATATTTAAGGGGGGCTCCCATACAACAAACATGATTTTTTTACCGTTTCTTGCTCGATACTAATAACGTTGCCTTATATTGCATAGATAATGGTACGGAACCCTTCGTGCGCGAGTCCGACTCGCACTTGACCAATTATTTTTAATTGTTTTGCTTTCCTAATTAAATTGATTTTATTTGATAAACATAGTATTTTATAACGAATGTTGATTGATGTAAATTTTGCTATGGATTTCAGTATCGATGTTAGTATCTATTAATTTCAGTTCAGAATACAGTTTTTATTTCAGGTTTGATTTCAAATTCGATCCGGCCACTAATGCGTGCGAAGCCGCGGGCAGAATCTAGTCAACTGATAAACATAACCTGTAAAATTTTCAGCTCTTTAGCTATCATACTTGAGTTACAGTCTGGAGATAAATGGAGTGATAAACAAATCTCAGTAATAACTGGACTGAACCCCGAAAAAGCAATTAACAAAACTATTTTACGCCATGTGCATAGAGTTCAAAAGCCGCACAATTTATTCGGCCGTTGATCATATTATAAAGAAAATTTTTAACAAAATGTTCGAGATCATTGGTCATATTCTTAGTGTACAGACACTGTCTTCTCTTTGTGTGTGTGTGCGTGACCATTTTGTAAAGTGCTGCGATATAATGTTGTTGTGATATCTACATAATAATAATACCTTCATGTTGGTCGACAGTCAGAATACGTTTCCGTTTAGGTGTCTTCATGAATAACGGGAACACAGTGCGTAGTCCCAATATATCGACAAACTTGTTACAATTGTCTCGACCCTCGGGACCAGCCAGCGCGTGGTCTAACACTTTCAGTGAACCATTACGTGACATTTTCTTTTCTCTAGAAAAAATCATTACTTATTAGGTATAAATAAATAAATATTCATGGACATTTCACACAACGTCCTCAGGTCCCAAGCTAAGCTTATATGCTTGTGTTATGGGTACCAGAAGACGGATAGAATACATAAACTTACATAATACACAGATTTTCTATAATACAAAGTTAAGTTAACATTACAGAATTGGCATTGTTCATATTTTTTTAAAACTCTTAATTCGAAAACCATTTCGGGGCTAAGTTTCTGATCATGATCCATTAGTTTTTTTTCGGAATGTTTGCTACATTAATGATTATTTTTCCAAAAAAGCAAATGATCTCTATTTGCCCTTGAAATGAAGGACTTAAAATAGTAAGGCGTTCTTAGGGATGTCCTATTCTGTGGTGGAGTTGAAATTGGTCTATTATATCAACTTTGCAACTTTGAAAAGATGTATTGCAATCTGTCTTAAGTCTATCGGGAAAAGGCCAAACACAGATTGCGTACAACGATGATGTCACAACATTTAAAACAATATTTAAGTACTTTTAACATTTCTATTATAGTGAATATTTAAATAATATTGAAATTACTTGCTCTATATTTTCTTCTTCTTACTTAGTCTATATTTTCTAAAAAAATATAAAAATAGCAGGTGAATAATTATGAACAATCCCAATTGTGCTATTGAAACTATCAAAATTCATGTTTGGTTAAGTTTAGTTGTGTGTGTAGAATCGGCACTATTGTTTAAAACACTGTGTCCCAGACTGTACATACCTGAGCATAAGGTTCATTAGCTGCAGACCTTCGCCTCTCAGGAACCTGTCCCTATTAGCAGGCTCCATGAGCGCACAGCACAATGAATCGAACATATTCTCCATTGCTTCTTGTTCTTCCGGACCACTTGGGTCGTTACGTTTGTAAAACTGGACAAAACAGCAATATATAAACCAATAAATATTCACATACATCTACATACATACAGTTTCCTCTTGTCTCAAGCTAGGCTTATTTGCTTGTATTTTCTAACACTTGCGTGACTCATTTGCATAAATAAAACTACTTTTTACGGATTTAGACGCGTATATTTGTTTTAATTTTAGCCCGACGTTTCGGAGACTTTGCAGTCACCATGGTCACGGGTGAGACTGAGCTGTAATGTGTCTTCTACGATCAGTTATTACAGGGTTTACCCACATTCGATTTTAATTTTACATTGACCATAAAGATTTTAAGAAATAAACGCGTCTAAATCCGTAAAAAGTAGTTTTATTTATTTGCTTGTGTTAATCAGTCACATAAACCAGTAGTTCAAGAGGCTCCTTAAGAAAATAATTAATTTAATTGTGAACCACAAGCAGCTGCGCTAACTACATGTAAAACAAGGGCTAAATAAAACTTATTAAACTTTTCAGTGACAGCTGTACGCTTGTGGAATGCCTTACCACTAAACATAAACATACGTCGTGCTAAAACTTTAGCAACATTTAAAAATATGGTCAAAGATTACTATCTAAATATTATAACTGAGTGAATATGTCTGTCTATATTTTTAGTATTTATGTATGATTTATTAATATGTAGATTATGTATTGTTATGTAAATTTGTGTATATATTTATGTTAAAATAGTATTTGTTTATATTCTTGTCATGTATTTATTACTTAAGTGCACCAGAGACTACCAACTTGTCCTGCCATATTGAATTCATCCAAAGGTTGCCTGGAAGAAATCGCTTTAAGCCCATTGTACGGGTTCTTATTATATTTCTTTTTAATGTAAATTTAATGTAATTGGTGTACAATAAAGTATAAATAAATAAATAAACAAACTGAGAACCTAGACAAATTCGTAAGTTACAATGATACATACCGCTAACTGTTGTAACAACACGTCAATACCATCAAGTTCACCCAACAATTTTCTGTTGTCTGGAGTAGTTTGTAATAGAATTGATAGTATCTCTGTAGCATACAATTTATTACCATCGAAAGGCACCTTCAGCTGCAAAAAGAAAACAATAAAAGTTAGTATTTAAATCGTAACGAATTGTTAACCAAAACTTTATGCACATGGGATTCAAAAGTAAATGACACACATAGCGCACGCAACAGAAGCCCTCAAATATAATTATCCCCGTTTTGACTGATGTTTCACGCCTACCGGACCCAGCGTGATGTTAAATAGCCTTCCTCGATAAATGGACTATCTAATACAAAAATATTTTTTCAATTCAAACCAGTAGTTCCTGAGATTGTGTTTAAACAAACAAATTCTTCAGCTTTATAATATTCTTATAGAAGTCTATACTTCTATAAGAATATTATGCCTATGTATTAAAACAATAGACAGGATGTCTGTCGAACAGGCCGAAGCGGGAGTTGTTAATACACGGAAACTTTTAAGATAAAAGTACTTATAGCACAAATACATTCATCTTGTTTGTAACACAGTAGACTTACCTTCAGTCTTTTAAGTATCCACTGCAAAAATCCTTGTTTTGCTACTTCTGCACATAATTCAGGTCGAAATTCTGTTAAATTCTCTATTATACCTGAAATTAAGAGAATATTATAGAGGAAATTCATAAGTATAACCACACACACTAACAAACACACTCACATATATACATACAATCGCATACACACAATCCCACAGGCGCCTGCCTATTAATGCATGCTAATAAACTGATTTATTCTTAATTATTTATACTTAGATACCTTTAAATAATTAAGGGCCTACATCAATATTATCGGATATCATCGCCGACACGTACATATTAAGACAGCCAGTAGGCACAGAAAATGAAGAATTAGGGATACTTTTCTTATTTACTCAAAATCTACTAAATATATTTTAATTCTGATCCACGTGTTTCTATATATAATAATTACCTATGTTTTAAAAGTTATTTCATTAGTTAATACGCGATAATAGACCGACAAATGAAAAAAATAAAAAATTAGAGAGGTTGTTTCGCCAAGATTTTCTATCGAGACAACTTTTTTCAATCGCGTTTCTGAGTTCATGCGATCCTAGATCATACATTGAAAAAACATATACTTAAAAATTAGAGCTCTAGCCATTCAATCTAAAGAAACAATGAAAACTTCGTACATAGAAAAATGCACGAAGCTATTTTGGTATCCTCTTAAGTGAACAGATTGTAACACTGTAACAGATCTTAACACTTGTACTATATTGCTTCTATTTGGCCTAACCAACCACTGACTCCCAAAATACAGGCTTAAGCCTAGTTTGGGAATCAGTTTATTGCTATCATACACAATATTGTGATTTTGTACCTTTTTTGTGACTTTATTAGTGTAACTATGTATTTTGTTTTTGTGTGAATAAATAAATAAATATCATGTTTGAAAGACGAAAAGCTGCTGGCGTGAGCAATTAAGGACCTTAAGTCTCAACAAAAAATCAAGAATAAAATAAAGAACTCATAATTGAGTTAAACTCGCCTTTGTACTTAGAAATTTATGCCTATGTTAACTATGTTTGTTATACTAAATTTTAAGTGTACAATAAAGAATTATGAAATTAAATGAAGAGTACCCTTGCAATATACCTGTTCAGATTCCTGTGATGTGACCATAGTGAGACTGATAAAGAGAATAGGCCAAACTGTTTACCCATTGATATCACGTTTAGTTTTGCTTTTATCTTCTAATATATAAAATTCTTGTGTCACATTAGTTACCATACTCCTCCGAAACGGCTTGACCGACTTTTATGAAATTTTATATGCATATTCAGTATATTTCATACCCCTAAGTGATAAAGGTTGCCCACCCCATATTTGTATGGAAAAACAACGTTTGCCGGGTCAGCTAGTAGTTTATCATATAAACTATCATTACCAAAAAAAAAATGTCAAAAAATACCAAAGACTACAATATAGACTAGACTACCCATTGCGTTCACATTTAAATAAACCCATTTCACATTAAAATTACTCATATACCTAGAGTATTATGTACAGCATCTCTTTCATCAGGAACATGTTCATCCAGACGGGCAAGATTGTGTAACAAAAGCGCCGGCGCTTCAGCATCAGCCAGAGCACCAATCAACTCTTCAGCACCTTCCTCACTTTCATGGAGTATGTCTACATCTGTTAATTCCTGAAATAAAATATTCTTACTAATATTCAAAATGCATATTTAGAAGCAGCATTTTAATGAATGAATGGTTTGATTTTTAAGGCTGTCATAACCCAGATTTAGTAACAATGTCCATATTGGTACCAAATCTATGTGCTTAAAAACTTAAATAAATAATAAAAATTTATAGTGTCAATAACACAATTCGGCAATGTTAACAGAACTTTTTTATTATATAATCTGTATATTATAGTCTAAATGCTATGGAATTCTTCTTTGGGGAAGCTGTGCGGACATTAATCGGATATTTGTGCTCCAGAAACGCGCTGTTAGAGCTAATGTAACCTAGGATCACGGGATTCTCTTCGCAATATATATATGAAAATTTATTGTATGTTCATAAAAATATTCATAATTTTCCAAAAAAAAGCGACCACCATAATGTTAATACAAGGCATAAACACAATCTTCTAACGCATGTAACCCGTCTCCACAAAATATGTAACTCTTTCATGGGTCATTGTATACCTACGTTTTTATAATAAACTCCCTATTGATGTAAGAGAATTTAATAATTCTAAATTTAAAATATTCATTATGTAAAAAGAATTATAAAATTTCTGATTATATTAAATATGATAAAGCTTGAGAGTAAGTTGCTCTGGAGCAATACATATTCTATATTGTAAAGTTTTATTAGCATTGTAATTATAATTAACATTTAATAAAAAAAATATTGATTTGATAAAAGCTCTGCTGAGTTTGCAGCAGATTGCGTCCTGAACCAGTGGTAGGGAAAAAAAATTGGACATGTCATAAGCACATAATTTTTCTGAAAAATCGTGTCTACTTGATTAAATGATTTTTCATTTCATTTCATTTCAAAGATTATAATTCATAAAAATGTGCACAACGGAATGGCCAATTAATCAAAATACGACATAGTTGTTTTAATTTTTAACACGCTTTTATATATTTGGTATGTATCTATCAATGTATTAATCTATGTAACGGAATTTATGAACGTGATTTTCACCAACTTGCAGTAGTCGGATTGATCTGAAATTTTGCACACATATCAAGGACCAATGATAATGCAATTATTTAAAAATATATTCAGGATTTTTAAGCGTGTTTTTTAGTTTTTGAAATAAGGAAATTTACTTAAGTTTTGTTGTGCACATAGAATTGGTAATGGATAAACACAAAAACATCACTGGCTTTGGGGGAAATATATTTTCTCAATCTCCCTGAAATTTATTTGCTTTTGACAGACACTTTTAATAACACTTTTTAAGAAACCTGCTGGTCAGTGTCTAGACGCCTTTTAAATGAGGATAAATCTGGAGAATCAGACAGACATTACAGATGCAAATTAAATTGATTGACTGATCAAATTTTCATGCAAAATCTATTGAATGCATTTCAAAGAAACTACATTAAAACAGCTAATAAAATAAATAAAACTACTTTTTACAAATTTAGACGCGTATATTTGTTTCAAATTTGAATGTGGGTAAACCCTGTAATAACTGATCGTAGAGGACACATTACAGCTCAGTCTGACCCGTGACCATGGTGACTGCAAAGTCTCCGAAACGTCGGGCAAAATTTAAAACAAATATACGCGTTTAAATCCGTAAAAAGTAGTTTTATTTAAACAAATGAGTCGCGCAAGTGTTAGAAAATAATAAACTAATAAAATAGTTTTTTATACATATATTAAAAAATATGTAAATAAATATTCCACATGAATATAAATAATAGTAATAGATTATTTAACAAACCTGCAGTAAATTGACTACTTTAGTAGAAATATCAGTGTTGTCATGTGACAACAATTCCAGTAATGAATTAACACACTTCAATTCAACCAGTAACGGGTACTGGTCAGGAACTGTTGCCACTGCACTTAGGTCCTGGAAGAAAGAGTTCTTATTAATATTGGGAGTAATACATATAATGGTGAAACTAAAATGCAAAATTAATATTATGGGACTCTGTACTTAGAGTGTGACTCTTGTTGGTTCAATACCAACAAGAGTCACTCAATGTTTTCTATCAATACTAACATTATAAAGCGAAGAGTTTGTTTGTTTGTTAAATTGTAATAGGACAAATATAAACACAAACCCTAAACATAATCTTATTGTTTGCTAAGCACACCTAGCCCAAAATCGCCTCAAACACCCTTGGGGGTTATAATGTCTGCTGGATTAAGACTCCTGTATGTTGAGATTATAATAACACTCCCATAGATAAATTAATATCCCTAACTGGCAACACTTTTGTGTAACTGGTATTACTGTGTTGGTTAAGAAAAATGGTGTTTCACGTTTGTTAAAATGTTTTTGTATAATTGCTCTGCTAATAAAATATGGAGCCCAATGTAGTGTTTTACTTTAATGTTAATAACACTGCATGTTGAGACAAATAATCAATACGCTTCCACTGCGCTGCTGCCAAATAAGTTGAAGAAAAAGTATGACGAGCATTTCATGAACAAAGGAAGAAAACAAGATGGAGTCGATAAAATATAGAATTATTGAACCTTTTTGCGGAAAGGATTTCACAACATGGGCATTCAGGATGAAAAGCATATTAAGAGAAAATGAATGTTTAGCCGCCATACAAAATAAGGAGTTTGAGAAGAGAACTGAAAATTCAAAGGTCGAATCAAGGGCACAAGCCATTTTGATTGCTGGCGTAGCGGACACCCACATCGATTACATGAAAAAAGAAACAGCGTATCTTATGTGGAAAAGCTTGGAAGATAACTTTATGAAAAAGAGCACAGTTGGATCATTGTTTTTACGAAGAAAGTTGGCACAAATAAAGTATGATGAAAAGAAAACTAGTCTCCTCGAACATTTAGTGGAAATAGAAAGAATTTTTAATGAATTGGATGGCGCAGAAGTTAAACTAACAGAAGAAGAAAAGATTAATTACCTATTACTATCGTTACCAGAAAGTTTCAGTTCCATTATTTCAGCGCTTGAAACACAAAGTGAATTAACTTACCCTTTTACAAAGAAAAGATTACTTGCAGAAGATGAGAAGCGTCAAGGACAAAGTTCTAAACCAAATGATCAACCACAAGCAGCATTCAACTGTTACATCTGCGGGAAACCCGGTCATAAAAAGTTCCAATGTCAGAAAAATAGAGGATTTGGACACTATGTAGGAAGAGGACGACAGGACAATATAAAGCAACGAGATACTGCACAAGAAGACACAAGGCATCGAGGAAGAGGAAATTATTGGAGACAAGGACATAGAAGAGGACGTGGATATGGAAACCGAGGAAATAACTGGACTAGAGGACAGAGTGATGCAAACTTAGCAGGTTATGAACACAATGTATTCATGAGTAATGTATTGCAAGGTAACATGTCAAATAATAATAGTACAAAATTAGAATTTTGTATTGATTCAGGATGTACAGACCATTTAATAAACACTAAAGATCATTTTGTAGATTACATAAAATTAAAGATACCAATTAAAATAAATTTAGCTAAAAATGGTGTTAATTTTGAAGCCATAGGAGTAGGCAATATAAAGGTTATAAGCTATGTAGGTAAACAACAACACTATTGTACTATAAGTAATGTATTATATGTACCAGAATTACGAAAGAATTTATTAAGTGTATCAAAATTAGCAAGCGCAGGGTTAAAAGTAGAATTTAATAAAGAAAAGGTAAGAGTATTCAAACATAACTGTGTACTGTTAATAGGAGATAAAATTAAAACATTGTATACTATACACTTAGAAAGTAATGTAAACACTTGTAATTTCACTACTAAAGCAAAACAAGATGAGGCAGAATTATGGCACAGGAGGTTTGGTCACTTAGGCAAGTCAAATTTAAAATTATTAGTTCAGAAAAATATGGTTAATGGTTTATCAGAATTAAAAGATAAAACAATAAGTGATGATCTATGTGAATCATGTGTATTAGGCAAACAATGTAGACAGCCATTTAATAAAATAGGATATAGAGCTAAACAACCTCTAGAACTTGTACACACTGATGTTTGTGGGCCAATCTCACCAAGTACATTTGATAATAATAATTATTTTGTTACATTCATTGATGATTATACACATTTTACAATAGTTTACTTAATGAAAAATAAATCTGAAGTGTTTGATAAATTTAGACATTATTACTATTTAGCAACAAATCATTTTAATACTAATCTTCATAAATTACGATTAGACAATGGGCGAGAGTATCTCTCTAATAACTTTAAAAACTTTTGTAATAAAAGGGGCATAATGATGCAACACACAGTAGCATATAACCCAGAGATGAATGGTGTAGCCGAACGTATGAATAGGACACTGATGGACAAAGCACGAACAATATTAATTGATTCAAAAATGAAAAAGGAATTTTGGGGAGAAGCGGTATTATTCTCAGCTTATGTGACTAACCGAAGCCCAGTTTCAGGAAGAGAGCAGACACCAAGTGAACTATGGGAAAACAGGAAGCCAGATGTTTCAAATTTAAGAATTTTTGGATGTACTGCATACAATCACGTACCTAAGGAATTAAGGAGAAAACTTGATGATAAAGGAAGAAAAATGATAATGATAGGATATGCTATAGGAGGTTACAAACTCTATGACGAAGAAACTGGATCAATTGTAATAGCAAGAAATGTTATCTTTGATGAGAAAAGAAACGAAACAGAGAAGAAAGTATATTTACCTAGATATGATGACGAGGAAGATCATGAAGAAATAGAAAGCTCTGAAATAGAATTGATAGATGAAGAAAATACAGAAGAAACAATAAGTCAAGAAAGTCAGGATGAAAAGAATAGTCAAGAACAACAGCAACATACAACAAGATTAGGAAGAAATGTTCAAAAGCCAAGGAAACTTGAAGACTATGAGGTTTACACAGCATACTGTTTATTAACAGAAGATCCACAAGAATATGAAGATGCTATTAAAGATAAAGATTGGCAAAAGGCTATAAAGAAAGAATTAGATTCACAAAAGGAATTACAAACTTGGGAAGAAACTATATTGCCAAAAGGAAACAAGGCTATAGATACGAAATGGATTTTTAGAACAAAGCAAAATGGAATTAAGAAGGCAAGATTAGTAGCAAAAGGTTTTCAGCAACAGAGCTGTGATAATTATTATGCTCCAGTAGCTAAAATGTCTACCATCAGACTAATGATCAGTATAGCCGTCCAACAAGACTTAACAATACAACAATTTGACGTACCAACAGCATTTTTGAATGGAAAATTGAATAATGATGTTTACATAAAATGTCCTAAAGGTATGAAAATAAAGGAAGGTAAAGTTTTAAAACTAAGAAAAGCTCTATATGGATTAAAAGAAGCACCTAAGTGTTGGAATCAAAGATTTCATGATTTTATGACAGAGAAAGGATTTACACAATCTAAATATGATTCATGTTTATATGGAAAAGCAAAGACTTGGTTACTATTATATGTTGACGACATTTTATATCTTGGATATGACACAGATCTTATACAATCTTTAGAAAAGGAATTCAAAATAAAGAATTTAGGAGAATTGAAGAAATACTTAGGACTGGAAATAATAAGAAAGAAGGATACACTTGAAATAAGACAAACTGAAATGATTAAAAGATTACTAGAAAAGTTTCAAATGCAAGACTGTAAACCCAGCCAGACACCTATGGAAGTAAATTTTAATGCAAATATACCAGCACCATCAGATGTGATTGATGTACCCTTTAGAGAATTGATAGGCTCACTATTATACATTGCAATGAACAGTCGACCGGATATTACCTTTGGAGTATCTTACTTAAGCAGATTTTTAGATAAACCGACAAAGGAATTATGGTTAGCAGGTAAAAGAATATTACGTTACCTCAAAGGAACATGCACTCAGGGGCTGTTATATACAAAAGCAGGTGATTTTTCTAAGCTTGATGCATACTCTGATGCAGATTGGGCTGCAGATAGAACTGACCGCAAAAGCACAAGTGGTTGTGCTATTTATCAAGGAAAGAATTTGATAATTTGGTTTTCAAGAAAGCAGACATGTACAGCACTTTCAACAGCTGAAGCTGAATATGTTGCAGGAGCACTTACAGTGACAGAACTCATTCATATAAAAGGCATACTATCTGAATTTTTAGTTAATAATACTATTTCAGCAAATTTGTTAATTGATAATCAAAGTACCATAAAACTAATTCAGAATCAAATGAATACTAAAGCTGCTAAGCATATTGAAATAAAATATCATTACATAAAGGATTTAGTAAATAAGGGATTAGTGTATGTCTCATATGTACCTACTGATGAGAACATTTCAGATATATTTACAAAGTCACTATCTATTCAGAAACATACTTACTTTTGTACTAAGTTAAATTTGATTTGAAATATTAGTACTCACTAGATTGTTATGATGCTATATTTAAAGTATAAGATTATAAGATTTTAAAATATCAAGAAGTTTTTGTTAAAACATTAAGTTAGTTTTGGTTTATGTTAACTAAGTGTGTATAGCTAAGATATAAGCTATTAAACTCATAATTATTGGATTTAGGTTTTAGTGAAACAGGAATAAAACAACCAGTAATGTTATTTAAAACTTGTAATTGTTTTATAGTCATATGTTGCAGAGGGATGTATTTTCGTGTTGAACTTGTTAATAGATACTGTTTTATGTAAAGTACATAAACATTTGCTATAATTGTGTTACAATTGTTATTAATGAGAAGTCATCTTTTGTTCTTATTTTAAGCAATTTAAGAATGTTAGTAGTTGATATATCAGTAATTCTAAATTCTGTAAATTGAGGGGCTGTGTTGAGATTATAATAACACTCCCATAGATAAATTAATATCCCTAACTGGCAACACTTTTGTGTAACTGGTATTACTGTGTTGGTTAAGAAAAATGGTGTTTCACGTTTGTTAAAATGTTTTTGTATAATTGCTCTGCTAATAAAATATGGAGCCCAATGTAGTGTTTTACTTTAATGTTAATAACACTGCATGTTGAGACAAATAATCAATACTGTATAATATAAAATTTTGTTATATTTAGCAAAGACCCACAATAACCTGAAAATTACTGGCTTTAATTTTTATAAATAAATATCTTATCAGTTTAAAAATAAATAACCATTTGACGGGCCTCGTGGTCTAGTGGTTCATATAACGGACTGCCAATTACGAGGTCTCGGGTTCGATTCCCGGTCAGGACAAATATTTGTGTGATGTTTTTAATTGTCATACAAATGTTTGTACTGCGTCTGGGTGTTTACTATGTATTATAAGTATGTATTTACAAAAGAAAAGTAGTATATGTATTATATCCGTATTCTGGTACCCATAACACAAGCATATAAAGCTTAGCTTGGGACCAGAGGACGTTGTGTGAAATGTCCATGAATATTTATTATATTATTTATTTATTTCAAATACTTTTCATACCTGTAACGCTTCATGTAAATCAATTTCACTATCCATGAACTTCTCCGGTTGATCTGGAAACTTAATTCTCATCTCTCTGTTCTTCAGAGCTTTCTTTTCAAAATTAAGAACTAATTTCTTCACAGCAATGTCATCCAGAATCTCACCCTGAAATATTTTTATATTTAACTAAAGGTTTGTCACATGTGAAACTTTCAGCCTAAGTTACTCAGAGATAACGTAGCAGTTTATGTCATCACTTTATAAGTAAATATACTTTAAAAGCTATGAATATAATAAAAAAATTATATTGATAGCTATCTTCAGATATATATAAACTGAAAATTTCAACTCTCTAGCTATCACTGTACCTGAGATACAGTCTAGTGACTGCAAAGTCTCAGTAATAGGGTCCTGTTTTGGTATGTTACCCAGATAATGATTGTTTGCAGTCTTTCATTATGGTTAACTATCCTAGATAGTAATAGGATAAATATTTGCCTATATAAGAATGTTTACCTCAGTGGCTTCTGTTTCCACAAACTTTAGTATATCTTCTCTCTCCTTATCAGTAATCAAAGGTTCTTTGGGTAAAACTGTACTTGTATGCAATAAATTGTCAGCTCTGGACTTTGTTAAGCGCCGGTACTTAGCTGCTTTGGCTTGATCATCATCAGAGTCACTATCTTCTTCATTATGACGTTTTGGGGTGGGAGTAGGCTGTTCAAAACAAATTAGGTTATCAACACGGACATATTGCAATCCTAATTTTATATAGATAGCTGAAAACTCTGTTATTTGAGAATATTATATGAATTCGATCTAAGGTTCTGATTACAATAGATACCTTAAATGAAAGCAGTTCTCCAACATCCATTTTGAGCTTGTTTTATTCGTTTTACAGAAAGTATAAGCCGGTATGGTAATGTTCGTATCGAAGTTAATATAAAAGCAAATTATCGAGATCTATTTCGAGCATAATTTTACTTAGAATTTAGCCACTATCTATGGTATCTAGATAATTTAGTTGGTTATATTTATTTCGGAACACCACAAACTACAACAAGCAAACGGCGGGCGATAATTTTGACACTGTTGACAGATTTGACAGCAAACTGACAGCTTTGTGTAAATGACAATTGATGACAATTTATTTCGCGGCTGCCAATCATTAATCTATGATGCCAACATAGACTAGTGCAGATAGCTTTAAAAATAATAAAAAATTTAAAAAAAATATAGTAGGATGAAACCCATTAGAAAAGGAGGAGAATATTATAAAATAAGAGGAAAAATAATTTACGGGTGATCTGAGGTCGGGAAGGGGATTGGTTTAAGAGTAAAAAATGGTTATTCTCAATTTCCGGCAAAACTAATAGTCCTATGAAAAAAAGTCAAAAAGCAAAGTTGTAGGTAATAAAAAGATCTAAAACTATTGTATTCACACTTTATTCACATAACCTCAAAATTTATGTGAAAAATTCAAAAAAAATATTTTTTCTTTTACAAAAATGATTTTCCTTCACAAAATTTGGTGAAAACTTACATTTTTATGTCCTTATTATAATTAATTTATTTGCTTAGAAATATTTATTTTTTCACCTTATTTTGAATTATTACCGAAAAAGCACCCCAATTTTCTTAAATTCAAGGCTGACGCAACGGGTGCTTGCGGCAAAATCGCAAAATTTAATTTCCTGCTCATTTCCCAGCAGTCACTTGTTTTCGTAGTGAATTGCCTCTGAAACAATTTTTACTGGTCTTTTTGATTTATCGATGTTAAGTAGTTTTACTGTGTATGTAGCTATGTAAGATATTTACCAAAACGAAAATAATTATTTATTGCAAACAGAGAAAGAGTACTTGGTTTCGATTCCCACTCATGTCTCATATCTAAGTATTTGTGTGATCGAGTGTAGGTTATGAATTTTTATTTGGTTTAGGACTTGACGACGTTTTGTACAGTGCTCTTCAATATTAAAAACCAACCCGTTTTTAAAACTTACCCGAAACAAATAGCTACTTCTTAGACCACGAATTCAACAGCTTCTTCAGTATTTCATAATAAATGTGATTATAATTATTAAAACGCTAATGCTGGTTTACTTATTCCTAATCACACTGGATCCCATAATGGATATGGATATGGAGAAAAAAAAACATACTAAGCATATAGTTAGATACCTAAATCTCACCAGCCGTTGCTTACAGTAATAAATAGTGTTACAACAACATGGTAGGTACATTACATTCGAATGTACGAGTACATAAATAAATAAATAATAAATAAAATACTCTGTATTGCACACCATATTAATTTACAGAACTTACTTACTAGACTTAATAATAGGTACAAAGGGCGGTCTTATCGCGAGCTTCGATCTCTTCCAGACAACCTTAGAATGGACTTGACCGAGACTGAATAGGTAAATTGTGGTGTACTAATATAAATATATATGCTAAAAGTAAGTGAAAGTACTAATAGCTAATACAATATAAATACATGACGGGCCTCGTGGTGTAGTGGTTCTGCTAACGGACTGCCGATCAAGAGGTCGCGGGTTCGATTCCCGCTCGGGGCAATCATTTGTGTGATTTTTCTAATTGTCATACAAATGTTTGTACTGCGTCTGGGTGTTTCTATGTATTATAAGAATGTATTTGCCAAAAAAGAAGTAGTATATGTATTCTATCCGTATTCTGGTACCCATAACACAAGCATATAAGCTTAGCTTGGGACCAGAGGACGTTGTGTGAAATGTCCATGAATTAAAAAAAAAAATTAAAAAATATAAATACATACACTATAAATACACACACAATTTAGTACAGTACATAACATTTTACAGTACATAATATTGTAGTGTTTTTGTATCTCGCATTTTGTTACCGTTCAGTAAATTTCTGTTAAAGTTTGTATCATTATAAATCTATGTCGCGTGAGAGGATGGAGGCACTATGTTCTATTAACTGGGACTAGCGTGTTCACTCGCGAAGAAATGTTGAATACGTGTTGAGGTTCTCACTTGTGGCATTTATACATTTAAGATTGTCTTACACAGTCAAATGGAATTAGATCATTAAATTAGCTCTCTATTTTCAACTAAATATATAGGTACGATTATGTACGTGTAATTGTTATAAATAAATAGTATTGAATGCGTTGCAGTAGATTATGGTGATATAATAACATCCTCCTCTCTTTCCTCTCCAGTCCATTAACGTCCCACTGTTGGGATACCTGTTACTATCCCGTTTTCTTCTTTTCTTCTATGCCAGCTAAGGGTAAATATAAGCAGATAACATGCTCTGTTAGAGACGGAATACTTGAAACTAAATCCTATGTCAGTATGCATGGTCAGCGCGGCATAGTTAATCAAATACCCTACGGAATTGGAGAAGGCTAGTGCCCAATAGCGGGATATTAATGGTCTGGGTAAAGAAGGAGGAAATATATTTTTATAAATACATATATATTTGGATATATAGATATTTGGATTACAGCGGACATCACAAGTTGTCAAGTGTGATTAATTGCGTGTCTCGTAAATATTGATCACAAGTTAACCGAATATGAACTATGTATTATATCCAATTAGGATTAATTTATGGCTATAATAGTTTTCTATATTATTCTTAGGGCATTCCAAACACACACAGATATACACGATATGCAGGGTAAATATTTCAAGGCAGGCTTTTCTTTGTTGACTTCATAAGATTGAACCTACAAACCTGCTCGATAATGAAGCCTCCACTCGCTCGCAAAGTCGTATGAGCCGCTAACCCCAAGCACCCCAAGGGAACACTTTCAATTTTGTATAGCATTAATGTATTGGAAATACCTTTGTAATATCAAACTTAGTTTTGATAAACACAAGATTTGATTACAGACAAACATCGGACCTGTCTTCCGCCTTCTTCTTCTTTCTGACCTTATCCCATATTTGAAAACCGCGCAGCTCGTTTATTTCTTCCAGCCTCTCTTATCAGCCGTCATATTTTCATCAATCCCTTTCCTGCTCATATCATCCCTCACACAGTCCATCCATCTTTTCTTTCGTCTCCCTCTCCTTTTTCGAACATCAACATTCATATTTGTCTACTTTTTGCTGAAATGTGTCTCTCATCATCTCTCCTCATTAGGTGCACCAAGACAGACTTCAACTTATCTATTATTAACGTCGCTTTTAAACTGATTCACTTTTAAGCATCGGACGTAATTATGCTTACGCATGTACAAAGCTTTTAAAGTGATCGACTTTTATAATTGCACTTGTTTTGACACGTAACTGTTGAACGAAATCCATATTACACGGACGGGCCCCGTGGTCGAGTGGTTCATGTAACGGACTGCCGTTGACGTGGTTTCGATTTCGAATCCCGCACGAGACAATTATTTGTGTGACATTTTAAAATCTATTTATAAAATTAAAAAAATTTGGTATTACGGACGAAAATTAAAACTTTATGCTCTTTCCATAAGTACATATATGTTGACAATAATTTATTTTATTTTGGCACTAATTTATTTTATAACGCTGTTTATGGACACAGAATTTAGTTGCGAGTTTTCCTTCTATCGGATAACTTGTTATTTGTTTAGACTATAATCAGAGGTTTTTATAATGATAATTTTTTTTTTATAAAATTGTTATTTTGTTTTATTTCCCGTATAATAAAGCAATAAAATATAATAAAAATATAAAGGCAGGTAATGTTGTGCCTGTATTCCTGTGTCTTAGCGGCTTACTCGCCGAGACAATGTCGTAGCTTCATAACCAGGTATTAATGCGATACCGGTACAAAACGAGATTGCGAGCAGCTTTTGGCATTTTATTACATCATATTTTGGCAAACTCTCTTTGTTTCATACGCACCTAAATTTAATTATAAATAATGAACGCTTAATGTATTTGCTTAAGTAGTTCAAAAACAAAAAAGAAACACATTGTCATCGGTACTCTAGCAGCTGTGTCCGTAGTGTGCAAAATTTCAGATCAATCCAATGTAGGCGTAAATCACATTCTAAATGAATAGATATTTTGAATTTCATAAATTAACCATTATTAAAAATATGAAATTATGGATTATAATATAGAACACTATATTGGGAGTAGGTACTTCATATAATACTAATGTCTAAAGGTATACTTAGGCAAGCTAGTAAGTAGTAAGGCGTAAGTAAGCACGTCTGATGTTCGAATTAAGTCTGAGCTTATTTGAGACGCTAAGCTGTTCGATGTACGATATGCAGCGAAGCGTACATACTTGAAGACACAAAATTACTGAAAATGTTTTCTAAAATTATTCACATGCTAGACTAACACTGCAAATCTAGCGCTAATACTGACTAAACAGGTACATAACTACAGGTTTCTTAAACCGCCATATTATTTTTGTTAGAATATAAATTAACATTTTCTTCTCTACAAACCGTGGCCGAAATATAACAAATAATAATTTATCTTAGTGCAGTCGGTAGTAGTTTATGTACAATACAAGCTGCTGCCAGCAACTTCATACACATGACATTTAGAAAATTTTCCCTGTTTTTGCAACAATTTTCACTAATACTTTGCTCCTAGTATAGATACCTATATTTTTTTATACAGGGTGTCCCAAAAGTCAACGTCCAACCGAAAACCTAAGCTAGGCCTAGTTGTGGGGGCTCTCAAAAAAAAAGAAAAAAAAATCTATCTCATGTAGTTTCGAAATGACAGCCATTTTTCTTAAATTGACACCCTGTGACGAGTTTACGACTACTGGGGCTGCAAATGAGCTCTTTTGTAATTTTATTTTTGTGTGGAGTAGTCTTAAGTGATGCTCCTACAAATTCCAATTCATCATTTGCACACAACTTCATTGGAATTTCAGAAAATATCCGTTTTATACCGACCCGTACCGACGTGAAAATGACTACATCACTAAACTTTGACAGTCTGTACTGAAAAAAAAATCTACTATGCAATTTCGGCAAGTGCCCTTAAAAGTTGGCGCATTTAATGGGCTTCCCAAAATGGTATAATACTTACTAAATTATTTCTTAGACGACGAGAAAAAAAAAAATTAAGAAAGTCGATATTTAGCTTATTATTAGTTAGTCATAAAACTTTCTCAAAATTATTCTAATATCATCTAGGCGTTCTGTAAGGTGTAATTAAAGAAAGAGACGAAGAAAAGTTAGAGCGGGATAGTGACGCTACTAAAAGAAAGAGACGAAGAAATGTTAGAGCGGGACGGAGAGTGACGCTACTTGGTGTCAGTGAATCTTTCTACAATGTGTGAGCGAGACGAAATTGACATTTTGGCTAGTGTGGGTGAAACAGATAGCACGCTAATACAACAGCGTGGTATACGTACAATAATTCAGTACGTTTCGTGCCTTCGTTTACTGCGCATCTTTTTGTATTCGTTTGTATTTATTTCGTGCTTACAACCTTGGCTCTGTTTACTGGACTTGATTGCGTGTGACTTGGATTTGTTTTCGAACCGTTTCTGACGAACTTGGCTTTCTCCTGGACTGTTTTTGTAAGAAAATGCCTTTCTTGTCCTCTGCAGAGGAATATGCAAACATGCACCTTATTTATGGGGAATGTAGGTGCAATGCTAGAGCTGCAGCTCGACTCTACCGTGAGAGATATCCGAATGCCGAGCGTCACCCAGATCATCGAGTTTTTGTAAATGTGCACCGTTTATTATCAGAAAATCAACTTCCTACTCGAGCTACTAGAGTGGGAAGAACCGTCGTGCCTTATGAAGAAGATGTCCTAAATGCAATTGCAGAGAACCGGAGTATCTCAGTACGTGGAATCGAGCAAAGTCTGGGGGTACCTAAAAGTACAGCACATCGGATACTGAAGAGAAACGAATTGCATCCGTACCACATGCAACGGGTACAAACTTTGCTACCCCGTGATTATCCTAGCAGGATTTTATTTTGTCAATCAATGCTCGAAAGGCACAGAGCAGATCCAGAATTCTTGCGTAAAATTCTTTGGACTGATGAATCGACCTTCAAAAAAGACGGATACATGAATTTGCATAATTTGCACGAGTGGCACGTCGAAAATCCACATTTGATGCGCGAAGATAGGTCACAGTACCGCTTTAAAATAAACATGTGGACTGGGATCTTAAATGGATCCATTATTGGGCCTTTTGAACTGCCAGAAAACCTCGATGGGGCAGCTTATTTGGACTTACAACATCAGTTACCCAATTTGTTAGAAGACGTGCCACTTAGCATTTATCGAGACATGTGGTTCCAGCAAGATGGCTGTCCGGCACACTATGCGCGCCTAGTGAGAGAATTCCTTAATCAAGAATATCCAAATAGGTGGATTGGTCGATCCGGTCAGATCACGTGGCCCCCCCGTTCCCCGGATTTAAATCCTATTGATTTTTTTTATTGGGGAACGGTCAAAGAAATTGTTTACCAAAAACCAATTGAAAATTTAGAGGAACTGCGTCAGAGAATTCAAGATGCCGCTGATCACATCAATTCCAGACGTTTCGCCCGCCAGATTACACGATCGTTTTTAAGAAGGTGTAGGGCGTGCATACGCGCTGATGGCAAGCAATTTGAACATTTGATATGATTTAAATAAACATTCGATTTTTAATAATTGACTTTTATTTAAACAATCCCAATAATTCACTGACACCAAGTAGCGTCACTCTCCGTCCCGCTCTAACATTTCTTCGTCTCTTTCTTTTAGTAGCGTCACTATCCCGCTCTAACTTTTCTTCGTCTCTTTCTTTAATTACACCTTACAGAACGCCTAGATGATATTAGAATAATTTTGAGAAAGTTTTATGACTAACTAATAATAAGCTAAATATCGACTTTCTTAATTTTTTTTTTCTCGTCGTCTAAGAAATAATTTAGTAAGTATTATATACCATTTTGGAAAGCCCATTAAATGCGCCAACTTTTAAGGGCACTTGCCGAAATTGCATAGTAGATTTTTTTTTCAGTACAGACTGTCAAAGTTTAGTGATGTAGTCATTTTCACGTCATGGTTCGGTATAAAACGGATATTTTCTGAAATTCCAATGAAGTTGTGTGCAAATGATGAATTGGAATTTGTAGGAGCATCACTTAAGACTACTCCACACAAAAATAAAATTATAAAAGAGCTCATTTGTAGCCCCAGTAGTCGTAAACTCGTCACAGGGTGTCAATTTAAGAAAAATGGCTGTCATTTCGAAACTACATGAGATAGATTTTTTTTCCTTTTTTTTTGAGAGCCCCCACAACTAGGCCTAGCTTAGATTTTCGGTTGGACGTTGACTTTTGGGACACCCTGTATATTTACTCGTAAATATATACCTACCTCATTTTTAAATGTACATAGAAATGTTGAACCTGCAAATAACTTAAATAGAGCTGAGTGCTATACTAAAAAAATTTACTTCAAAATGCTCTTATGTATCCAGAACTCTAACTTAATTTATTACATGAATGATCAACGCATTAGAGAATTATTTATGAAACCAACACAAATACTTGTTATATACTTAAATACCTACTGTTTTATATTAGTATCTATTTATTATGAAGACACACAGATAATTTTTAACATTTACAAAAAAAATATATTAAAATAAATCTAACTAAATTTACAACAAAAATTAAAATATATAAAACTACTAGCTGACCCGGCAAAAGTTTTATTGCCAGATTAAAAAAAAATGTTTGAAAAATAGATGTTGGCCGATTCTCAGACCTACTGAATATGTATATAAAATTTCATAACAATCGGTCAAGCCGTTTCGGAGGAGTACGGTAACTAACACTGTGACACGTAAATTTTATATATTAGATGTACAAATAAAACAAAACATAACAAACCTACTGTTTTTGGGTGTTTTCTATAAAGCTCTGTAATGAAATCTATTACGAGGATCAGGCATCCAGGCTATTACTTATTCTGTGATCCAGGTGTTAGGTTAACATCGTATCGTAAATATATTTACATATTCATGACTAAGAGCGACATATCCATTAGGTGTGAATACAATCAGTATCATACGTGTGATATAAGATTGTTACTAACCGAATTAAATATTTAGAAATACCTAGTTAAAGTTAATATATTAATATTTTGCGATTGACTCGCTATGCTTTTACTAAATAAACTAAATTATAATGGAAAAAATGATAACCATAAGCGGGACTTGAACCCGCGACCTCGGAAGCCGTTCCGTACGGCTTCCATACGGAACGGCTTCCGAGGTCGCGGGTTCAAGTCCCGCTTATGGTTATCATTTTTTCCATTATAATTTAGTTTATCTAGTTAAAGTTACTTAATTATTTTGAAAAAAATGTTTTACTCTAAATAGTTAATCGTAGAGTAAATATTTAGGGCTACATTTTAAACTAAATATAGAGCCTCATTTCCAATTGAATCTGTCAAAAGTGTGTAAACTTGTATACGCACACAGTTTTGCTTCTAGATTTATTCCCCATCTTAAAACTCCATGTTGCCGTATCGGTTTTTTTAGTAGCTGTCTGCGAGTATGTCATAAAAAGTTACTTTCGTGATTTTTCTGAAACCTGTCAAGGGATATGGATGTACATATTTTGCTAGGTATACCTAAATCTTTAAAATATTTTAATAGTAAAAAAAAATATTTCTTGTCGGATCTAGTAGCTCTATTCTTAAGCCCTCAGGTTCTATAATAAAAATAATTTTATGAGTAATTCGCTTATATCCGAATACAACCGCATTTTGTTTATAAATTATTCCATAGGCAAAGAGAATTGGAAAACCAAAGATAGGATTAAACTGGCTTGTGGTCAACCCACATTCTCGTGTCCGAAACGAAACGAGCAATTTCAGTAATGCTTGTTGAAAAATATACAGGATTGTCTATGGTACTGTATAATACTAATATTGATGATATAAAAAAAATATTTAATGATTAAAAATGTGTACAGCATGGTCAAAATACACTATACTTAAGTAATTTAATTTTCGTTCTTGACGCAATAGAATTAATGCCAACGTTCTATGATAAATTATTCTCATCTCTATTTGATTTTTTTTTTTTTGACGGGCCTCGTGGTCTAGTGGTTCATATAACGGACTGCCGTTCACGAGGTCTCGGGTTCGATTCCCGGTCAGGACAAATATTTGTGTGATGTTTTTAATTGTCATCTGGGTGTTTAATATGCATTATAAGTATGTATTTACAAAAGTAAAGTAGTATATGTATTCTATCCGTATTCTGGTACCCATAACACAAGCATATAAAGCTTAGCTTGGGACCAGAGGACGTTGTGTGAAATGTCCATGAATATTTATTATTATTATTATATATGTAGTATAGTTTTAGTTATTAGTTTAATCATCAAACACTTAAGTAGGAACCTAAGATGAAGTTCTCTAGTGAAATCTGAATACCTACTCTACTTTATCGAGGGTAGATCGAATATCAGGTAATATTAACATGGGGCCCATCGTAAATACGTTTACATATTCATGAGTATGAGCGACATATCCATTAGGTGTGAATACAATAATTATCATACGTGTGAAGATTGTTACATATCAAATTAAGTAAATAGGAAATGTATGTTCGTTATGACTTGCCACGTCAGAAAATACGAAAAAATAATGAGTATATATTTACGTATATACATGGGGTTGGGGAGCTTATCTTATTACCTAGCTTATTACTTACATAAACTTATTAACTTATACATATAACTTACTTTGTTAGTTATGCGACTACATAGGGCCGTGAAATCATGACTCCTCACAAAAATATGCACGGAGTTTAAGGGGGCTCACATACAACAAAAAAAATAGTAAAACGGAACCACATTACTGATACTCGTTCGTCTATCACCTCTCTCTCCAGCCCATTTACGTCCCACTGTTGGGCACGGGCCTCCTCCACTTTCGGAGGGAATATGGTCTACTGTGCCGCGCTGACCAGGCGTGTTGGCACAGGGTTTTTTTTCGAGTTTTCCGTCTCTCACAGAGGATGTTATCTATGTGCAATATCCCTTAGCTGACTTTTACAGCACCATGCTTTGTATAATGAACGGTAATCGCTATAGCAATTTGATTCTTGTATCCTTATTCATATCAACACCATTTTAATGTCAAGCTTTTTTTATTAAATTAATTTCAACACAACGTATGTAAATTATGAACTTGTGAGTTTATTTGTAAGCTTAACAACGCGCCAGGTAATGAGGCCATTACCAAGCATAACGTTGGGAACAAAATCACGCAAGATTTAGAGGATAAGCTTAGGATAAACAAAAGCTTCTCTGTGACATTAAGCTCACCCGGTGGAATATTGGCAACGATTTGTAACTAATTAAAGGTATTTACGTACTTAATATTAGTATAAAAATTTTATTTATGTACTTAATATTAGTATAAGACTAGCTGTTGCTCGCGACGGTGGAATTTAGGAAAGTTTCTCCGCTTCTGCAATATTTTTTGCTAATGCTGTACTCCTATTGTTCACAGCGTGATGTTATAGAGCCTGTAGCCTGTCTTACAATATAAATAGCAAACAATAGCGCGGTGGGAATCTACTCAATTTTGGCGCTTATTTTACTTAAATAAAATTCTTACGATGACATGAGTTACTTTTTCCATATTTGGACTTCATCTAATTAGTATAAAATTGCCATTCTATTTTTAAGCATGACTGCACTATATATGTAGGTATAATCTAATATTATGTTACCGGCTGACACTCACTGTTATGGGATCGATGATGTCAACCCAGGTTTCGAGCATATTCGATGCTCATCTTCAATACGACTGTGCCCGCTGCACAGTGAGTGTCAGCCGGTAACATAATATTTCTAATATGACTCAAGCTCACGAGAATTTTAAGATAATCTATCTTTTTCAGATTTGATCTACAAATTGTCCCTAAATACTTCCTACGGACCCGAAGTACATATTTTCGAGCCTATAACAAAACGTATACCCGTATTTATATAACTACGTTGTATATCGTACTGAATCACATATTTGTTACTTTAATGGTAGCGACGGATTCCTCGCTTGTTAACTTCAAGTAAAAAAGTACTCACGCTCCCTTTTTTTTGTGAGTGTTCGGGCTTTATCTGCGTGACATGTTTTTCATATCTATATATGCAGCTATTGCTATTTTCAGGTGCTCTTTTTGTTATATTTGTTGTCTTCTCATACCATGGTTCAGTAGAAGCAACAGAGGCTATGGATGTATGCCACAGATACTCCAGACGGCGTGATGATGGCTACATCACTTAGCCGGCTTGCAGTCACTTACATATCTATGTGTCTATGAAATATGTTTTATGTGTGTCTATGTAACAGACTGTGTAACATTAATCTATGCATATGGAAATACCCAAATTAAAACGAAATTAAAATTACGAGTAAATAACCCGTTAAATATGTATACTTTTATAACAATTCGGTCATATTTTAATACTCACAAACATTAAAAGGATGTAAACCAGATATGTCGTCTAGTTGACCTAATAATATAGATGATTCAATAGAATGTTGTTATTTACTTCGAGGTGTGCGCTATGAATTTATTAAATGACTATATCCGGCTTAAAACAAATCAACACGCAAATAATAAAAAATATAAATAAAATAACAAGATAACGACAAAAAAGAAAATACTTTACTTATTATAAAAAACCACAAAAAAGTAGTCTTTAAAGTTTTTAAGAATATTTATTTATGTACGTTATGTATGTATATGTGTTTTTTTTTGTTAAAGAGAACGATAGTTAAAAATAAATTTCAGCATAAAAGCCTGCTTTTCATTGAACTCTCCAAAGAGGTATAATAAAATCGTGTAGCTATAGATATTGCTATAAGCTTTGATTGAGAGTTTACAATCAAAGGCTAAATTGTAATTAAGAGTATCTGATTCGTTACGGAATATAAACAGTTGATTTCAGTAGACGTGAGCCTGCAGGCATAATAACGATCTTGTCTTTACTATGTAACTCAATTACACATTCCAAATAAATTTTAGTTTTGCCAAAGTTTAGCATAAAAATTGATATACTTAGCTATTTGAAATAAACTTTACAATTAAAAAAGATAATGAAAGGATTTGCCTTTCAGTTCATCACAAATGCAAAACTACAAATTCTTCACATTAAAAATGATTAATCAAGGAAATTAAGTGTATACAACTATTTATTAAAAATTTTAAACCGTCAACCCACAAAATCCAGTTTATCAAAACTCATAATAAGTTAAGTTCAAACTAAGTACTCAGTGGGTAGTGTACTTACTTGACAATAAAATTATACTTTTATTGTAGAATATTATTATGTAATATTTTTTTCTTAAAATATGCGCTTGTACACCTTTACGTAGATGTATCAATTTAGTTTTCACTTCTGTCATGGGTCGTTAGGGTTAGGGACTCATATCACCGTTTTTTAATACTTACCTATGAACAAAACAGTATTAATACTATTTTGATACCGACTATGTTAACATATCGTGTTTCAACTCACTTGTACCAAAGTATAACAATTAGTAGGAGCCTGTATTTGTAATCAGTTCGCTCAGTGCGTGAAATTGGTCCGCAGTCACAGTCGCGTTTAATCAACCCCATGTTTTATTGCGACTCAAACGAATTTCTGTCATCCAATGCAAATATAGTGTTAATTTAGGTCTGTTATATAATTTCATGTCCATATAATGTGTGATTATGAACATCCGTATATTGTGATATGGAGAGAAAAATACCATTATCACCATTCCATTTTCTGTCCTGGGTGCTGTGAGAACTGGCTCAGTGAGTTTTTTATTTAAAGGGTTTGGTCGCTTTGCGACTATATCGCAGGGATAAGTAATAAAAACCACCTCTATGAGAGATGGAAAACTCGACATTAAACTCTGCTTATGCGGCTGGTCAACCTGGCATAATCAGGATCTATGCTTGTATCACTTTTTTTTTGGTAAAACGTTACCAAATATGTGTGATAGACGCTGCAACTTTACCTAATGAAAACCGAAAAAGTCGGGATTTTCGGATGGTCATATTTCTTTTAGTTATTATGTATTAAAAAAAAGAAAGTGACAGGAGCATAGATATACTCTTCGTCTGTATGTTTTTTATGTTTGTTACCTCATAACTTTTAACTGGGCGAAGCGATTTCAATTCGATTTTCTTTTTTATTTGAAAGCTGGTGGTTCCGGTGTGCTCCCATTGGCACCAGGTTAGGATCTGATAGTTATCTCCTGAGAAATCGAGGAAAACCCTCAAATTTCAAAGGCATATGAAGTCGGTAGAACTTTAAAAAAAATACTAATTTATTATAATTACTGGTCGAGGAAGCTGTTAGGGCACAGTAGCATGGATAAATTTATGTTAAAGTACCTGTACAGAACAACATAATAATTTTATTCTCATGAAAATCGTTTAAAGGCACGAATAAAATAAAAAGACAAGGCAAACTTCTAACAGGCACATTTTAAAGTCGAAGATTAAAACCAAAATAAACAGATGTTTTATATTCTACTCATTAAATGCATCTACAACCGTTTAAATATACATTTCGATATTTAAAATTATAATAAGATATGCATCAATATTGTAATTAGACAGTTATTGAAATAAATTAAGCCACTTTCATGGTGCGCTTAGTCGGCGACTTAATCTGATGTGTTAAGTCATGATTGAAAGAAGAGAGCAATTGAAGTAAATTCCTATTCCAAATATTAGTAGAAATGTAAAGAAAAAAATTACACTTTAAAAATCGAACACCGGTTATTGCACGTCAGTGAATTGGAAATGAAAATGAATTGTGTGAAAATATCAAATTTTCTTAACATTCCAATACCTACGTAACATTACAATACCTACGTAAACCCTGGCTATAAATTGTAAGTACCTATTAGACGTACGTAGGTATTGGAATGTTACGTAGGTATACGCTAACTGTACTATAGTAAATGTCACTGAAAATATTATACATAGGTATATATGTCGGAGAATAGACCAGAGGCCTGAACAGGAATCCGAGCACATAGCGTAAGAACTGTCTTACCGATATTCACACCTCAATCTATCATACTCTTGCACACTTATAAGGATAACTGGCCTCCACATCAACCCCTTATAGCCAGTGCCCAAGCCTCGCAACGAAGAATCATCACTACGTTCACACAATGAGGAATACATGTACGCGCAAACACGTACATGACGACTTTACACAATACACGTACACACGCGCACACAGATACACGCCGCGCCGACGCCTATAAGGACCAGCTCAATGCCGATACGTCGGAGATTGAGCAGCGCGACGACTCGTACAATACCAACTTCTACACACACACTAATACGCCGTGATGTATACAGCACGAATTCTCGAATAATACTGAACCTCAGCCACGTTCGCCTATCGTATTTAAAGCAACTTGCGAGTGGGGGTAGTGGGGAGTTGCGACATAATACAATCTTAATATTACGGCCATGATAAGAGTTATGTAATCTTCAATATCTTTAGGGCATATTCTTAGTTAATATCTCGACATTAATCAGATACTAATCTAAATGAGATTTAACTAACTAATTGGGCATAAGTAAATCAAGAACTAATTTCGTATACCTACAAATTGGTTATAAACAGTTTAATATTCTTTTAAAACCCATGTCCTTTACGCCTAGCCGACATATATTATACTAGCTGTCCCGGCAAACATTGTTTTGCCATACTAAAAAAAAAAGGTTTGAAAAATAGATGTTGGCCGATTCTCAGACCTACTGAATATGCATATAAAATTTCATAAAGATCGGTCAAGCCGTTTCGGAGGAGTACGGTAACTAACACTGTGACACGTGAATTTTATATATTAGATAATATTATATTTCTAAAGATTTTTATCTCCATACATCGTAAAAAAGTATAACCTAAAATAATGAAGATTACATCTATGTAAAGTGGCTACACGCCACGTACAACGATACCTACCTACAGTTGCGTCTCAATTATATATACTTTCTTTCACATGTACTGTATAATACAATACTTTATGAGTCACGTATTAATTAATACCCATATGAATCATTAAATAAACATATCTAACTTTACGACACAAATTAATTAGTGACACTTCCTAAATAATAAAATGGCGTCTTCGAAGGGAACGGCTATAATTATTATTTGTTCGAAGGTTGACGCGGCGGATACAAGATTTTTATGTTTAAACATAAATGAATTTATGTTTATTAGTATTGACACTTATTAGTGTTCAATAGTCCACGTTTTTTAGCAATTAAAATATTTGTTGACAACCATTTTTTAATGCTTCTTTCCCACGATGGATATGTTTACAGCGAACAGATAAGCCCTCTACAATTTCTAGTAAGGTGAAAAACTGTGGTGAACGGAAACCTTAGCACCGATCTCCATCAAAGTGGAGAAGAAATTAGACGAGAGCTACATGTGTTGTAAGCACCCAGCAATTATTTTTAAACTTCCTGCGTTTTACCACCCCTTTTCCTCCCCAGGGCACTGTAAAGGCCAGCTAAGGAATATTGTAAAAAGATAACATCCTCTGTAAGAGACGGAAAATTTGAAAATAAATACTGTGACAACACGCCTGGTCATCGCGGCACAGTAGATCTAAATATGTACCTCCTAAAGTGGAGGAGGTCCGTGCCCAACAGAGGGATGTTAAGTGCTGGAGAAAGAAAGAAAGAGTTAAAGTAATTTATTGATTTTGCAATTGACATGCTATGCTTTACTTAACAAATCAAATTATGGTGGAAAAAATGACTGCCGCAAGCGGGACTTGAACCCACGACCTCGGAATACCGTTCCGAAGCTTTTTCCAACTGAGCTTATTGCGATCGTGCTTGTAACATTCAAATTAACCACCACATTTGTCACTCGGTTGAGTTTATATATTTTTTACGTATTAACAAAGATCAGATTTGGTCTTTGTTATGATAAAAACTATGTATTATTACTAACGATTTTAATTAATTTACATATATGTATAGTACGAAACCGCCAATTAATCAAAATACGTCACAGTTGTTAAAATTATTTAGTTAAGTTTAGTTTAGTTGTGGACGTGGAATTGGTACCATACTCGTACATTAATAAAACTGACTCTTGTGTCTCAACTTTTTCATAGTCTATACGTATACGTATACTGGCACCTCTCGCTAAATATAATATTACTAGCTGTTGCCCGCGACTTCGTACCCGTAGAATTTAGAAAATGTTCCCCGTTTTTGTAACATTTTTCACTACTGCTTCTCTCCTATTAGTCGCAGCGTGATGTTATATATCCTATAGCCTTCCTCGCTAAATGGACTATCCAACACTGAAAGAATTTTTCAAATTGGACCAGAGGTTCTTGAGATTAGTGCGTTTAAACAAACAAACAAACTCTTCAGCTTTATAATATTAGTAGGATAGATGTATACGACTAGAATCTAGGCTTGGTGAATACCTGGAAAATTCAATTTCATAACCCGTTCTAGATGTTAAAATTATCAATTATGAGTATAATATAAGATGTTGGTTTAGTAGGCTGTATTATGTATGTCGTATTTTAAGTAATAAATATTTGTACAGACTGAAGCGCCATGCCACAAACGCATAAAATTATTAAAACCAAAATATAATCTTATCAAATAAATGAATAACTTTACATGAATACATATGTGAGCATTTATAAGATAATGTTATATCTTATTTACATATTCAAATATTTGGTTTGATGTTTATGTATACGACCAGTCTGTGTAATTATGAGTATTATTTTTAAGGTTTCATTTTCTTATAGGTACGCCAATTTCGTCATAATTTAGTTTTAAAATTGATTGACTAGAACATTGTCATCAAAAATATGTATTTAGGTACCTTTTTATTATTATCTATTTATATATTTTATTATATTTACATATTCCTATCTATTTAGGTAGGCACAATTGAGAATATAAGTGTCACTACCCCATCTCCTTCCCAGGGTGCTGTAAGAGCCATCAGGGATAATATAAGCAGTAAACTACGTCTACTTTGAGAGACGGAAAACGCGAAACTAAAGCCTGTTGTTACAACACGCCTGGCAAGCGCGGCACAGTAGACCATAATCCCCTCCCAAAGTGGAGGATGCCCAAGCCCGACAGTGGGACGATAATGAGCTTGAGAGAGGCTATTTTGTTGTGCACATTTTTGAAGTGAAAACTTCTTTAGGCGCGTTGGGCGTTTTTGGAGGGGAAAAACTTATAGGTTCGCGTCACCGACATGCTAATAGCAGGGATGCACAGACTGCGGCCCGCGGTCTGTGCATCCCTGCTCTTAACGACCGGCGCCCAGTGTACGGACGGGTGCTAAAAACGGATTTTTTTTATTCTGGTCAATTATTGACTGGCATAAAGATTTAAAAGGCGAGAGTAGAACACCCAGATGCCAATTCCATCTAGTTTTGGTGCTATGTGATACCAAAGTTTGCTGTTTTTTTGCGGTTCAAAAACGAAAAAATGATATTTCTTTTAAATTATTTTTCTAATAACTAAATATTTGATAGTATCTGATAGCATATTTAATAATGTATATTTGATGATTTTTTCCTATGCAATAATGTCAATATTAGGGCTAAAAAAGTTAATTTTAGTTTATCAGATTTTATTTTTTTTCTTTAATGTTACACACTTTTGGCATCTAGTTTTCACTTTAAAATGTAGTTAAACAATCATTCTATGCACAAAAGAAAACTAGATGCCAAATCCGTGGAACTTTTGAGAAAATTGAGATAACGCAATTTACAAACTTAAGTGTCAACAGGGCTATCGAAATGAATGAACGATAATGGCCTGTTATGCCTTGTCCTAGAAGAACTAGACTAACTACTGATATGTAATTTTAACTTATGGTAACAATGTACTTAGTATGTATTAAAAAAAAAATCATAGCTACTAGCCTGGTGAATGTGGCCATCTAAGGTGATTGAGAATTTTTCATCAAATTACACTTTCCTCATCGTTTCTAATAAAGATAAGAACAATTAAATACGAATTTTTCATTTTTACTACTTAGTTGGCAGGGGCTCACCACATCGCGCGTAGTGTCAAACCCTAGTACAAATTTTCAAAATTGTATACCGCAAAAGTTTCTCTCTTCCTGCACGTAATTTTGTTTCTGGGCTTAGTATAAAGCTAGATCTTTGATTCTAAATGAAGACTAGTTGCCAAAATGTACCTTTGGAGAAAAAAAACACTATCTGAAAAGTAGAAAATGCCTGTTTTAAAACTAAATACTGACGTAACAGCTTAGCAAAAAAGCCTAAAATATTGCTTATTAATATGTAAGTAATGTGATACAATACAGGATTAAATTGTTAAACAGATAATTTCAAAGAAATATAACTTTTTCGTAATTAAGTCGCAGAAAAACGGCGAACTTTGTTACCGCAAAGCATCAAAACTAGACGGAATTGGCATCTGGGTGTTCTACTCTCGCCTTTTACATATTTATGCCAGTCGAAGATCCAGATTTTAGCTCCCGTCCGTACACTAACGGTGTGGGCCGCTTGCGGCCCGTCGGTCGAAAGCCAGTGCTATTACCGATTACTGACCGTCGGTCGAAAGTCAGTGCTATTACCGACCGTCGTCGGTCGAAAGTTAATAAGTTAATAGTTTTCACTTCTATCGGCAGTCCCCACGACTGCCTGTATTTTTAGGGTTCCGTACCCAAAGGGTAAAAACGGGACCCTATTACTGAGACTTCGCTGTCCGTCCGTCCGTCCGTCCGTCCGTCCGTCCGTCCGTCCGTCCGTCCGTCCGTCTGTCACCAGGCTGTATCTCAAGAACGGTGATAGCTAGAGAGTTGAAATTTTCACAGATGATGTATTTCTATTGCCGCTATAACAACAAATACTAAAAATAAAATAAAATAAATATTTAAGGGGGGCTCCCATACAACAAACATGATTTTTTTACCGTTTCTTGCTCGATACTAATAACGTTGCCTTATGTTGCATAGATAATGGTACGGAACCCTTCGTGCGCGAGTCCGACTCGCACTTGACCAATTATTTATTAATTAAAATCATAAAAATAATGTCATATAGATTTTCTAATAAAAAAGTTCTGTTAAGGGCCTACATCAATATTATCGTGGACATGTACCTTTTAACACAGCTAGTAGGTATAGAAAATGAAGAATTAGGGATATTTTTTTTGTTTACTCAAAATCTACTAAATATATTTTAATTCCGGTTTACGTGTTTCGATATATAATAGTTACTTATGTTTTGAAAGTTATTTCATTAGTTAATACGCGATAATAGACCGACAAATGAAAAAAATAAAAAATAAGAGAGGTTATTTCGCTAAGATTTTCTATCGAGAAAACTTTTTTCAATCGCGTTTCTGAGTTTATGCGATCCTAGATTATATATTGAAAAAACATATACTTAAAAATTAGAGCTTTAGCCATTCAATCTAAAGAAAAAATTAAAACTTCGTACGTAGAAAAATGCACGAAGCTATTTTGGTATCCTCTTAACATTGCCGAATTGTGTTATTGACTGTATCAATTTTCATTTTTAGTTTAGTGCATTTGTGTACGTAGAATCCAAAATTACAAAAGTTATTATTTATTTTATACACACAATTAATATGCAACATTACAGCTTATAAACTAATGCGTTATATACATACTAGCTGACCCGGCAAACGTTGTTATGCCACACTAAAAAAAAAAGGTTTGAAAAATAGATGTTGGCCGATTCTCAGACCTACTGAATATGCATGTAAAATTTCATAAAAATCGGTCAAGCCGTTTCGGAGGAGTATGGTAACTAACACTGTGACACGTGAATTTTATATATAAGATAAAACATAAAATTGGTCAAGTGCGAGTCGGACTCGCGCACGAAGGGTTCCGTACCATTATCTATGCAACATAAGGCAACGTTATTAGTATCGAGCAAGAAACGGTAAAAAAATCATGTTTGTTGTATGGGAGCTCCCCTTAAATATTTATTTTATTTTATTTTTAGTATTTGTTGTTATAGCGGCAATAGAAATACATCATCTGTGAAAATTTCAACTCTCTAGCTATCACCGTTCTTGAGATACAGCCTGGTGACAGACGGACGGACGGACGGACGGACGGACAGCGAAGTCTCAGTAATAGGGTCCCGTTTTTACCCTTTGGGTACGGAACCCTAAAAATTAAATTACACAACAAAAATAATGACAAAAAAAAATGTTAAATATAATAAACTGCAACAGAACTTAGCTCCTGACGTTTTAATAGAGCTTGTAATAAAATAAAACAAATTGACGATGACTTTACTTACTGAGTAGAAACGGACTCTCTACTTTATTTATTAAACTAGCTGTTGCAAGCGACTTCGTACGCGTAGAATTTAGAAAACTTTCCCCGATTTTGTATTATTTTTCACTACTGCTACTCTCCTATTAGTTGCAGCGTGATGTTATATAGCCTATAGCCTTCCTCGCTACTTGGACTATCCAACACTGAAAGAAATTTTCAAATCGGACCCGGAGGTTCCTGAGATTAGTGTGTTCAAACAAACAAACTCTTCAGCTTTATAATATTAGTATAGATGAAATAAGAGAATTTAGTTTATTAAATAAAAAATAAATAAATAAATATTCAAGACATTTCACACAACGTCCTCTAAGTCGTCCAAAGTAAGCTATATTTCTATTTTTTCTATGCTTGTATTATACCCATAATTATACCAGATACGGATAGGCTACATACACTACTTTTCTTTTGAAAATACATACTTATAATACATAGAAAACACCCAGACGCAGTACAAACATTTGTATGACATTTATGGATATCACACAAATGATTGTCCCAAGCGGGAATCGAACCCGCGACCTCGTGATCGGCAGTTCATTACATAAACCACTCCACCGCGAAGCCCGTCAAGTTTATTAAATAAAGTAAAACTGTGTATTTCGTTAAGAGGATACCAAAATAGCTTCGTGCATTTTTCTACGTACGAAGTTTTCATTGTTTCTTTAGATTGAATGGCTAGAGCTCTAATTTTTAAGTATATGTTTTTTCAATATATGATCTAGGATCGCATAAACTCAGAAACACGATTGAAAAAAGTTTTCTGGATAGAAAATCTTAGCGAAACAACTGTCGGTCTATTATCGCGTATTAAGAGGATACCAAAATAGCTTCGTGCATTTTTCTATGTACGAAGTTTTCATTGTTTCTTTAGATTGAATGGCTAGAGCTCTAATTTTTAAGTATATGTTTTTTCAATATATGATCTAGGATCGCATAAACTCAGAAACACGATTGAAAAAAGTTTTCTCGATAGAAAATCTTAGCGAAACAACTGTCGGTCTATTATCGCGTATTAAGAGGATACCAAAATAGCTTCGTGCATTTTTCTATGTACGAAGTTTTCATTGTTTCTTTAGATTGAATGGCTAGAGCTCTAATTTTTAAGTATATGTTTTTTCAATATATGATCTAGGATCGCATAAACTCAGAAACGCGATTGAAAAAAGTTTTCTCGATAGAAAATCTTAGCGAAACAACCTCTCTAATTTTTTATTTTTTTCATTTGTCGGTCTATTAATGCGTATTAACTAATGAAATAACTTTAAAAACATAAGTAACTATTATATATAGAAACACGTAAATCAGAATTAAAATATATTTAGTAGATTTTGAGTAAATAGGAAAAGTATCCCTAATTCTTCATTTTCTGTGCCTACTGGCTGTGTTAATATGTACGTGTCGGCGATGATATACGATAATATTGATGTAGGCCCTTAATACGTAGGTACGCATTAAGCTGTATGCTAGCTCGGTCTCTGCGGTGCCTTGATTAAATACGGGCGTCGGTCTCTGTTTGATTAACACTCGCTCAGCATCGACCTGGAAATATACTACAGTTTCCATTAACATTACAAGTGCTTACGACATTCAAATGCTTTGAACCAGGAATTTGGGAAAATGGCTTGGAGGTAAATTAGTAATAAGCCCAAACTTATTGATATTAGCTATTTGGATAATTAATTTGAACTCGTTTTTAGTAGAATTAGAAGACATAATTATTATGTGTAATCACTAACTTTTTGCATGAAGAAAATACTTTATAAATCGGTCGCAATAATATAGTATTTGAGAAAGAAGCTCAACCGATTACATGTGCCTTTTCAACTTGAGGGTTTCCCTATATTTCTTAGGAGATAATTATCAGATCCTGATCTGGTGCCAATGGGACCACAAGGGAACCACCATCTTTCTAATAAAAAAAAAACATTAAAAGCGCTAGCCCAGTTGAAAGTTATGAGGTAACAAACATAAAAAAAACATACAGACGAATTGAGAACCTCCTCCTTTTTTGAAGTCGGTTAAAAACTACAAAGAGGAACAAAAGCGTATAAAGTCCAAAGAAAGACATGAACAAAGTCGTGAGAAATTAGTTTTGAACAGCCTTAAAATAAATAAATCAAAATCATCAAACTCTTATTATTATTATAAGACTATTATTTTTATTATAAGTGTTACTTTTTGGTCTAAGATAAGTCTATAAATTAATATTTTCTAACACTTGCGCGGCTCATTTGTTTAAATAAAACCACATTCTGCGGATTTAGACGCGTGTATTTATTTTGAATTTTATCCCGCCGTTTCGGAGACTGCTGTCACCGCGGTCACGGTCACTTTGCAGGAACCTGTGACCATGGTGTCTGCAAGGTCCGAAACGCTAAAATTTTAAAACAAATACAACGTAAATCCGCAAAAAGTGGTTTTATTTAAGTCTATAAATTGTAATGGACCAAAGCTATAAAGTAATAAATAACTGAAAGTAACTATATATAACGTTATAACATCGTTAAATATAAGTTTTAAGATCACAAAATGTTGGTAATAAATGGCGACAGGAAGGTTCGTTGTGGGTGATAAATGGAGAAGCAGAAAAAGTGTTATCTAACGAGCCACTCGCAACACTCGGACGTTTTATTACACAATTAAAGTGCTATTTTACTTTTAAAATAAAATTTTTGGAAGTATTATTTAATGTTTGTATTATTTTAATGATATTCTTTTTAACTAAACGTATTCTAACACGCCTGATAGACCAAATCCCTCGTGAAGTGGAGCGTGCCCAACGGTGGGACTAACGTCCCATAGGTTAAGAAGAAGAATATTTTTTATATCAGATAATTATATTATCAAATATATCTTAGATTGTTAGACTTAGGCATCAGGCAAAATATCTTAGATTGTTAGACTTAAGGCAACTCTCTATCGCTGTCGACTGATAACAGTGGTGTCATGTTGAAGGCCAATGGTAGGTAATAAATAATATTACTAACATGACAAAAAAAAAACCATTTTTGCAACATTTTTCAATGATGCTTCGCTCATATTAGTCGAAGCGTGATGTTGTATAGCCTATAACCTTCCTCGGTAGATGTACTAATAACAACTCTGAAAGAATTATATCAGCGGTTGCTGAGATTAGCACGTTCAAACCACGGAATAGAAATAACAATTGTTTTTCAATTGTTTTTCAAACATTGTTTTTTCTATTCCGTGGTTCAAACCAACAAACTCTTCAGCTTTATAATATAGTGTGGATGATCAAAAAGCGTGGCGCCTTGTTACGCAATTTCAAAAGCATCTTATAAATATTAAATTGTTATATTAATATACAACTTCAATTAGCTAATTATGAGTCAATTATAAGGTAAATAAAGCTGTAAATTTACACTTGTGTATTGAAATTCTAATGAAGTTAATTAAAAAAAGCTGTGTACATAATAAAGAAAATGTTTGGACCTCCCGCTGTCGCTTACTCGTAGGTACTAAGTTTGCACCAAACTACTGTCCGTAAACATAATTATCTGTTTAAAATATGGCTAATAAAACTTAACACTTCCTTTCAAAATTAATTAGAAGTGTTAAAATAACGGACACAGAGATTATTTATTTACAGTATATAATAATGCGGTATTACAATTATTATGGACGTTTTACACAACGACCTCTGGCTATAAACTAATAATGACTGCTTAGTATCAAGTTATATCAAGTTGGCAAATATTTTATTACTTTTTGTTCATAATATTATTCTATAGGATACTAACTGTTGCCCGCGACTTCGTAGGCGTGGAGATTTTACCCGTTTTTGCGACATTTTTCACTGATGCTTTGCTCGCCTTGTTAGCTACGTTGTTTTATATAATATCGAGGAACGCTATTGGACCAATAAATAGTACCTAAGATTAGCGCGTTCAAACCAACAAACTCTTCAGCTTTATAATATTATTATAGATATCAGAACTGAAGTGTCTGAATAAATTGAGTGTAAATCGATTTCTTAATGATTAATTATTAATCGACAGACAGATATTTATTCGATACACGGAAGGCCCCACTGCCTTTATGTTGCCTACGCTTTGAAGCTCATCAACTAAGTAGGTACATGGATCGAGTTGTATAAAAACCTGAGAGATCGCTAATATGATAATATCAACAAAAATGTGGCACGAGTAGCCCATTCCAACAGCTTTTGATTTATAAAAACGATTTCAAAGTAAATGTTGTATCAATATGTGTGTAGGCGTCAGATAGTGATCTCAATGAAATATTATGTCACTTTACTTAATTTTGTATGTCGCAATTGAGGGTCACGTGGCTCAAATGTCCAAGAGTTTTAGCTATTTTTCAAGTGTCTAACGCTAACCTCACACGTAGTCAGTAGATACGGTTAGAATCAAATTCTTCGTCACATAGATTGATGAAGTTGTGATTGAAGCAGACAATTTAACGAGATGTTGTAGAGATGATGCGTAGGTATTAAGTACCATTCGTTACTAAGTTATTGAGTATGCTTGTATCTATTAGGTTTAAAATAAACCATAAAATACTACCAGCCGTATTGCAGGTTATTAGCACTATGTTATAACGGTTATATTACGTGTTGTTCACAGGTTTTAGTATTTCGGATGTTATTTCGTTATATTCATCTTCAAGTTAGCTACCAAGAAAGTTTTCTTCGTAGCACATTATGTCGATAAAGAATCATGTTTTAATTTCCTATGTCTATAATCCACTACTACTGGTTTACTGACCATAAATATTCATTAAACCACGTTTTAAAAGTGGCAACTTGAGTAAATTTAAGGTAAATACTATAAAGTTGTATTAGTACGTAACTTAACTTAATCCTAATGACCTTTGACGGGCCTCGTGGTGTAGTAGTTCACATAACGGACTGCCGATCACGAGGTCACGGGTTCGATTCCCGGTCAGGACAATCATTTGTGTGATGTTTATAAATGTCGTACAAATGTTTGTTCTGCGTCTGGGTGTTTCTATGTATTATAAGTATGTATTTACAAAAGAAAAGTAGTTTATGTATTATATCCGTATTCTGGAACCCATAACACAAGCATATAAGCTTAGCTTGGGACCAGAGGACGTTGTGTGAAATGTCCATGAATATTTTTTAATGTATTGATTAAGTAAAAGGTGTACAAATAAAGAGTTATCTATCTATCTAAATGTGCTAATTATTTTCTAAGGGTAATCATGTAATGATTCGATCGTATTAGATACTACGCTAACTTAATCTTTCTATTGTAAAGTATATGATACAGGTACCCGTGGAATTTAAAAATTAAACCTAAACAAATTATACCTATAAAAAGCCATCCTCTAGAACCATCCGTTGCGTAGACTAAAGATATAAGCTCACATAGGGACATACATACAAAAATAACGACTTTGTTTAATCTTCTTCTAATATATAAAATTTCCATGTCACAATGTTAGTTACCGTACTCCTCCGAAACGGCTTTACCGATTTTTACCAAATTTTGTATGCGTATTCAGTAGGTCTGAGAATCGGCTACTATCTGTTTTTCAAACACCTTCCCCCCCTCCCTGACATTTGTATGGCAAAACAACGTTTGCCGGGTCAGCTAGTAATAAGTAAAGATAATATTTATGATGTCCTATTTAAATAGGTATAAGCATGTATCTTGACTTCGAAAACCTGCCAAATAAATCTTTTTTCTTTCTTTCTTTCTTTCTTTCTATAAACAGATATTTTTTTAATAACAATATTTGCATTGTATCTACATAGCTCGCCTAGGGCGGATGGCATTGTGATAGATGTCTGCATTCTGTCGCAGTTCCCAGTACATTACACGATTTGAATATATTATTTATTTAGCAGTAATTCCCTTGTGCGAACCGACAGGTGCTGTTTAGACTGCGTGGTAAGAATATTTCATTTCTAGAAAATTACTAGAAACGTACTATTACTGGTGGAAGGAAAGTAATATTTCTAAGCTACGATGTCTCAAGATTGCGGTCTTAGTTTGAAAAAGCATTTCTATTTTGAACTTGGTTAATGTAGTTCAGTAGTTCAGCAGTCGTTTTATATGCCTAGAGCAAGGATCATACTGGATAGTTTTTAATATCAATTATATATTATAGAAAATAACAATGTTAATTATGGCAAACAATTGAGGAATAGACATTCGATTTTTTTTTTCAACCTAGGTATCTAAGAAGATAATATCACTTGCGAGAAAAGGAAAATTTTACTTCTATACAACACATTTAGTGAGCATGGTGATATGTATGTGAACTGAGAAGAAAAAGGTTACCTTTATATCTGACTAGCTGTTTCCCGCGACTTCGTACTCGTGGACCTAAGAAAATTTTCCCCGTTTTTGAAATATTTTTCACTGATACTTCGCTCCTACTGGTTGCAGCGTGATGTTATATAGCCTATAGCTTTGATAGATGTACTATCCAACACTGAAAGAATTTTTAAAATCGGATGAGTGGTTCCAGGGATCAGCGCGTTCAAACTAACCAACTCTTCAGCTTTATCATATTAGTATAGATTCGCCATAATATTTATATTTGTTGTAAAACAACATAATTTTTTACACAAAACTGAGTTTGGGTAAGTGGGGGCCTATAATAATACTAAATAACCTAAAAGAGACCAAAAAGTCCGGTCTGTAGATAAATTGTAATGTAAATTTATTAATGTATTACCTAGAAAATAAAGTTCTTTTCCTACTGTAACTTTACATAGAAGCAAGTACGATACATCTGCTATCTACTTTGACCCGGTTACATTCATATTCTTTATTGTACTAGTTATAAATGCATCAGACGTTCACAGAAGCCGAGCCTGCACCTTCATTTTAATATTGCATTACACTCGTAACTTAGGTTAATATTGCAAATAGTAATAATACTTATGATATAGTCTATCTGTAGATATAGGAGATACTTTGTGTGGATTAATGCAGTTTATTGGTGTTACTACTGTCTAAGATGTTTAACTAGGGTTGTCTACCACCACTGAATTGTCAGGTTTCACAAAAATTATTATAAATTTATAAGTTTAATTATGAATTTTCATAAGGAAGACTCGAAAGTCTTAACCTCTCTGTAATAATAACTAATAATGATGATCATTAGATTGAGGAGACATATATAGAGTATATTCGAGTATATTCTTCTTCTCTCTGCCTATTAACTTGCCATTGTTGAGTACAGCCCTCCTCCACTTTTAGAAAACACTATGGAAAGATTGTTTAAATATGAAATATCAATAAGGAAGGCTTGGAAATCTATCTGTAATTATTGCAATAGATTAAGGAGACGTGCATATAATGTAATATACGTCCGTGTGGTGTAGGATTAAGAATACAACTGTCGCCACCCCTTTTCCTTCCCAGGGTGCTGTAAAAGTCAGCTAAGGAATTTTATATAAAGATAACACCGGTCTGGTCTCTGTGAGAGACCGAAAACTTGAAACTAACCCTGTGCCAACACGCCTGGTCAGCGCAGCACAGTAGACTGTAGTCCCTTCCGAAGTGGAAAAAGAAGCGTTCCCAGCCATAGGACGTTAATGGGCTGGAGAGAGAGAGAGGAGACATAAATAGAGTATATTATTATTTTATTGTTAGACATAAATTAGTTTGAAGTACAAATACTTAAAACAAATTATTATTTTTTCTAAGTTTTAGCGATGATTTTGCATTTTACAGAAGTAGCAGATGTCAACCCTATATTTAGGGATAGTTACATGATCGTTAAGTCGACCGTTAAGATAGGTTTGAGCCACTGGCCATAATTTAGTATTAGCCTATTGCTGTATTAGTTTATAAGGTATGTAGATTATGACGGAAAATGTTAATACTGTTCAGTACATAATTTTATTATCTTATTAATACGATACGCGCATCGATTCATGGATATTTAGACTTTGAGGACAATAAGCTGTCCTGTATGCGAGTATGCTCCTCGAATTTTAAGAAAATTTATATTATTCATATTGATATAAGTCTAACTCCCGTGAACTATCGTAATAAATAGCATAATAAGTATCTAATATATCATAACATCACGCCTTTATTTCATGCGGGTAGAGGCCATAGAGCGCCATTTGCTACGGTCCAAACACACTTCCTTGGCTTCATCCACCATCATACATCTAGTTATACCATGTTATACATGCCCATCGGATATTTCATACCCTAGTTATAATAAAATGTCTGTGTGCTGAGTTTCTATGCATGATCTGCAGAATAACCAAATATTTTTAAGAAGTAATGTAATAATAACTTCTTTATGCTAAGAATAACAGAATAAAAATTTGTCTATTCAATAGTAATATGTAGTATATTCAAGTTTACACAAATAATTATGTCAATTCAATTCCCCGTCCGCTCTTAAAATCGTAAAACACATTTTAGAGCAGATTTGTATTCGCATTTTGTGATCGACATTTTGGTGAATATTTTATTTAAACTGTCGATACTAACGTATATTTACATATATATTACTGGTAAATACGAGTTTGTGTGAAACCATAAGGGAATAACTATTAATAATTTAAACGTTTAAAATACCGTGAATGGGTTCATTATTATTTTAAGTAGTTTAGTTTTGTAAGGAATAATATCACGAAATATTATGCTTCTGTAGTTTATAACTGTTATTTAGTGACATGGTGTTGAACAATCATTATCTTATGTATTTCTATGTATTGTATATCGCTGGCGACATACTCGTAGCTCGTAACTGACAGCTTATTTTGTGCAGGATTTTTGTTGCGGTCTGAAAGACGATGTGGTGACAAAGGTGGATAAAAGTTTAGTTAGGTGGTTTGGTCAAGTGAGTAGGATTGATGATAGATGAATAACGAAAGGCATTTACACAGCAGAGGTAAGTAGGAACGCTGGGAGAGGACGCCCGAGAAAATTATGCTCCGGTATACTTCAAAAGGGTCAAGTACATAGCAATTACAACGGTGGGGCATGGATGACCAGATATTTGAGTGTGGATGAAGCTAAAGAAGTATGTTTGGATCGTAGCAGATGGCGCTATATAGTCTCTGCTGACCCCTATGGGAAAAAGACGTGATGTTATGATGATGATTTTTGTTTGCAAGATGACCAGAGGACAAACTATTCTATCTATTAATAAGTAGTATTATATTTCTTTTACGATTGAATATTACTATTTTTACTATTAAAAGTAACAAAGATAACTTTTATTTCTGCTATACCTAATAGTACGGGATCCGTAGTACATTTTTTTCACTTGATTACTATCAAGCTGATTTTCCGTGAGTAGCTTTATTATGACGATACGCCCAATAATTTTCTATTCCAAAATCTCGATTGTGGTAGCTAACAGAGGTAACAAGGATAAAATATCGTACTATTACTTTACGTACTAGTACTATTTTTTTGAAATTTTAGTTTGAAATTTTTGACGCAAGTTCACTTACGTCTTTTTTTTACGGGTAGTACGATATTTTATCCTTGCTATCTCTGTTAGCTACCACAATCGAGATTTTGAAATAGAAAATTATTGGGTGTCTCGTCATAATAAAGCTACTCACGGAAAATCAGCTTGATAGTAATCAAGTGAAAAAAATGTACTACGGATCCCGTACTATAAGGAAACAAAACAGCGTACAGCAGCGTTGCAGAAAAAATGAAAAGCACTTTAACTGTACCTAAATCCAAGTTATTGCACGTAGTGTACGTAAATGTATGTGTAATTGCATTCATATAGTGGACATCGCCGTACTGAAGGGTTGTTGATGAACTCCCGGAAATGGGTGTTTCGATTGGTCGTTAATTGTAACGAATTGACTTCGGTTTTCATCAGGCTTAAGAGGGCACGATACCAAATTATGCTCCATACAAAAATATGGTCATCGTAGTCCCCTTTTTTCTTCGCGAAAGTTAAACCGATTAAAATTGTTATACGCTATAATGAAGATGAAGAGTATATCTATGCTTCTATCACTTTCTTATATGCTTGCGTTATATTATACATATACTACTTTTCTTTTGTAAATACGTAGGTACTTATAATACATAGAAACATCAGATGCAGTACAATCATTTGTATGACAATTACAAATATTACAAATAATTGTCCCGAGCGGAAATCGAACCCGCGATTGATAGACAATACATTACATGTACCACTCAACAACGCGTCAAACGTCGTCTATGCTTTGTTATAAATAAAATATGTAGATCACTATCAAAGGTGACTTGATTAAATGTTTCTAAACACAGCATAATTGGATTAGCATAATATTGTTTATCTAGAGTTATTTCTGTCTGTCTCGTCTAACAGTAAATAACTTTATGTCGCCGTTAACATTATTTGCATATATCGGAAATATTTTCGTATTAAGAATTTTCCAATAGAAAAGCATATTAACACTTTTGTTTGGGCCGGAAACACATAATTTAAATAATTGGATCGATTTATAGTGTGTTGTAAATTTACAATGAAGTAGGTGTAGATGTCATTAGTTAACCACCTAACTGGAAGTCGATCACAAGATATAACTTATTGAAATAACGATGGACTTGTAGAACTGAATTTCGTTTTAAACATAATAATGGTTGGGTAATCTTTTTTTCACAATCTCCTCTCGCGATTTCTTCTAGAAATAATATGTAGATCCCTAAACTACTTTTCTTATGACTGTATTAATTATTGTTTCCTTGTGTAAAATCTATTAAATAAAATAATAATAAATAAGGCATTAAGGATTATATTTATTGAAATATTATAAGATAGGCAGAAATTAATTGCAATTTTCACTTCATTGCACTGAATAATGAACAGAGAAGAAGAAAAAATGTAAATAAAACTTATTCCCGGTCTATATGGCGTAAGGCAAGTAAAATCTTCCAACTGTGCCTACAAATTGGAGAATCTTACATTTTGCACATAGCTGTGGTCACAGAAGTACCAGAAGTAAAATATCCATTATATTTAACCAATAGACTAATTCAAGATAACTTTTACTGCATGCCATAATATAATCAATGGGTAAATATGACAATATTTCAATTACAAAGCTTGGAGTTAGAGTCACACTAGAAGCGGTATAAATTGTACTTTATGTAATGATCAAAATACGTGGGCTTCACTCAGAACATTTGTATATATAATAATGGACAATATTTATGGAGTGTTTTGTTGGTTTTGATAAATTTATTTACTATAGTTATTTTGTGTATATTATACTTATAAGAAATCGTGTACCTATACGTAAAGTTTGTGTCATAATAGTTTGTAAATAAATTAATGCTACATAATTCAGGGCAGAGTGACAATACGGAGGTATGTGACAGTCAACCTTCAAAATCCCAGGTACGCTGCCCCAATTGTTCCCAGCCTCGCTTTTTTAAAGGTGAGCGTGGTCTTAGAGTTCATTTAGGTAAAGTACACAAAGATCTGAATGCACTTTCAACCCAGAGCCAATCTAATGTGTCAACAACTACACATACATCCATCCAAATTCCTTTCTGGGAAAGTTTATCAAAATTAAAAAATTCTGTTCCAATTTTAAAGAGGATTCCTCGTGGTGCAAGACCTACAGTAGCCCAAAGTTTAGCTGTTTGTATAGGTCTTGTAGTGCGGGAGAACTCTCGTACTGCTTGGGAACAATTACTCACCTTCCCTTACAGAATATTACACATTAAAAATCCTCGGACTGTTAGAAATACGCTTACTCAACAAATTAAACAAAATTGCAAATACCCATCCCATGAATTTGAACATAATAACAAATTTCACAATAATTCTTTCTATGCATACGTAGAAAGCAAATTAAGGGATGGTGACATTCGGGGCGCGTCAAAACTTTTATTTAGTAGTGATGTGGTGGCGTCTTGCTCTCCAGAGACGCTTAGCAGTCTTCGGAGCAAGCATCCACCACCAGCTTCTGACCTCGCCTTTCCTGATCCACCGGGCTCTGACATGGATCATCTCAGCGTCACAGCCAAGGACGTTCTCGAGGCCGTTGGCTCCTTCCGCGGTGGCTCTGCTGGGGGCCTCGACGCCTTAACACCACAACATCTAAAAGATCTAGTGGGTCCAGGCGTCGGGGAATCTGGCACTGCGCTGTTGGGGGAGCTAACGGCTTTGATGAACCTCATGCTCTCCGGCAATGTGAACGAATGCATAATCGACATATTATATGGTGCGAATTTATGTGCATTAAAAAAAAAAGATGGCGGCATTCGTCCCATTGCCGTGGGATGCACGTATCGGCGTATGGCAGCCAAACTATGCTGTAAGTTTTACAGTCGGGAGCTCTCGGAAAAATTCAGACCGTTGCAACTTGGCTTCGGATCTAAAGGCGGCTGTGAGGCTGCCATACACGCATTGTCAACTTACCTTGGCTGTGGCAAAGGCGAAGTTATTTTGAAGGTTGACATAAAAAATGCCTTCAATTCGGTGAACAGGGACACGTTGCTGACACAAGCAAAATTAGAAACACCTAAAATATTTAAATTTCTTTGGCAATGTTACAGGTACCCATCTAAATTATTATATAAGGACAGTCTTTTGGAATCATCAGTTGGATGTCAGCAAGGTGACCCTCTTGGACCAGTCATTTTTAGTTTAGCAATTCATCCCATTATTAAAGAAATAAATTCAAAATTTAACATCTGGTACTTGGACGATGGTACCCTTGGAGGTGATATAGATTCAGTTTTAAAAGATCTGGCTTTTTTAAAAGACAAATTAAAATCTATTGGACTCGAACTAAATTCTAGTAAGTGCGAAATATTTTTACGACACGACATTGATAAACTTTCGACCTTATCAAAATTTAATGTTTTGGCTCCAAATATTAAATTAATGGAAAAAAATTCTCTTCGCCTCCTAGGGTCCCCAATTCTGGAAGAAGGATTTCAATCGTTCATAGATGAAAAAATACAAAATTTTTGTGACAGTTCGGATCGTTTAAACAAAATTAACATTCATTCGGCTTTCACCATAATTCGGTTTTGCCTTTTTGTTCCCAAATTCACGCATGCACTTCGATCTTCACCATTTTTTAAGCATTTGGACCTTTTACAAAAACTTGACAAAATTATACAGAACACTTTATCTCATGTTTTAAATGTGGCCTTGAGCGACCGAGCCTGCCTACAGGCAGCACTTCCTATCCGCCTGGGTGGGCTCGGTGTTCGCAAAATTTCTGATGTTAGTTTAACAGCGTTCTTGTCATCGGTCCATTGCACTGAGGAATTGACCAGGGAAATATTGGAATCTACACTGGTCGATTCTGAAGTGCAATATAAGACCGATGCCATTAACGCTTGGAAAATGACTTGTCCAAGCACCGATTTGCCTAGAGACCTCTTTTCCCAGAGGCAGTGGGATGCGCCGCTCTGCAGTAGTATCAGAGATCACCTACTATCTTCTGCTGGTAATGCTGTGGAGCGCGCTCGCCTGCTGGCTGTGGGAGAGTGGGAATCTGGGTTGTGGATACAGGCACTTCCGTCACCCAACATAGGTACCTTGTTGGATGACACGACCTTCCGTATTGCCACTTGCCTCCGTTTGGGAGCATCGTGCATTTCTCCGCATCGATGCCATTGTGGTGATTCGGTCGACAGCCTCGGACATCATGGCCTAAGTTGCAGCAGAAGCGCCGGGCGCATATCGCGTCACGCCAGTATTAATGACATTCTTCGTCGTGCTCTTGTCGCCGCTGAAGTACCAGCTGTACTTGAACCCAATGGTCTGGTACGCGACGACGGGAAGAGACCGGACGGTATGTCATTGTTGCCTTGGAAGGTGGGTCGGCCTTTGGTATGGGACGCCACCTGCGTCGATACCCTCGCGCCATCTCATGTTCCAAGCACGTCTGTATGCGCTGGCGCTGCTGCTGCGGTAGCAGAGACACTCAAACGGCGCAAATATCATAATCTTGTTGGAGATTATGTTTTTGAGCCGTTTGGGGTCGAGACGCTGGGTTCATGGGGTCCGAGTGCTAAATCTCTTTACGGAGAGATTTCTAAAAAATTAGTCGACCGCACACGTGACCAGAAGGCTGGTCTGTACTTGGCACAAAGGATAGCAATTGCTATCCAGCGTGGTAATGCGGCCAGCCTTCTGGGCACGTTGCCCATAGACATCGATGCGGAGGAGTTTTTTGATGCGTAAAATATACTTTAGTTTGCCTTTTCTTTTTTTTTTTTTTTTTATTTAAAATTTTTTGTAACCCTAATTTATGTTTTGTATATAATAATATTGTAAATACTACTGATGAATAAAAAAACTTTATATATTGAAAAAAAAAAATATAACATTTGTATGTTTATAATAAATAATAAATATTCATGGACATTTCACACAACGTCCTCTGGTCCCTAGCTAAGCTTATTATGCTTGTGTTATGGGTACCCGAATACGGATATAATACATAAACTACTTTTCCTTTGTAAATACATACTTATAATACATAGAAACACCCAGACGTAGTACAAACATTTGAATGACATTTATGAATATCACACAAAATGATTGTCCCAAGCGGGAATCGAACCCGCGACCTTGTGAACGGCAGTCCATTACATGAACCACTACGCCACGAAGCCCGTCTAATAAATTAATAAATAATGTTAAAAGAGGATAGGAGGTATGTAGGATTGTAGATCTATCCAGCATTTTTATTTTATTTTTGCTAGATGTTCAGTTTTTCATATCTTTTATTATAAACAACGTGTTGTTAAATGCCTTAATATTAAATAGCGTCAGTAAATGTAGGCATTTACTAAGAATTACCTTATAGAACTATGTATAGAATATCCTTTCTTATACAAAGAGATAATTCTTTTATTGTGACTTAGAAGTAATGTTAAAAACAGCGGAAAAGAAAAACTTTCACTATCAGTTAATTTGATATTATTTGGAAGCCAATAACAATAGTTCAATTTTATGATCGTAATTCATTTGAATAAACAATGTAGGCGATTATAACATTGGGAATTTTAGTAGGACCGGCTTAAAGTTACTTTCAAATTTATTGACTTGTTGTGGAAAGATTCTGGCGTCAGGGCGCCGGCTTATAACACCAATATAGTTCACTGCATTTAGAGTTAAGACGATACCAAAATAGCTTCGTGCATTTTTCTATGTACGAAGTTTTCATTGTTTCTTTAGATTGAATGGCTAGAGCTCTAATTTTTAAGTATATGTTTTTTCAATATATGATCTAGGATCGCATCAACTCAGAAACGCGATTGAAAAAAGTTTTCTCGATAGAAAATCTTGGCGAAACAACCTCTCAAATTTTTTATTTTTTTTTATTTGTCGGTCTATTATCGCGTATTAACTAATGAAATAACTTTAAAAACATAAGTAACTATTATATATAGAAACACGTAAATCATAATTAAAATATATTTAGTAGATTTTGAGTAAATAGGAAAAGTATCCCTAATTCTTCATTTTCTGTGCCTACTGGCTGTGTTAATATGTACGTGTCGGCGATGATATACGATAATATTGATGTAGGCCCTTAAAAGCAAAAACGATGTTTCACAATAATTTAATCGGATGTCTTCGAGACATTCGTGTAGACTGTACAGGTTAACTGGATCGGTATAGTGATTTCATGTTCATTTTTGACTGGAAACCAGTTTCGGTCGATGGCAAAAGACACAATCTGTCGCGGCATCTCAATATTGATATAAAACCACGTACGTTTTGCATTCTAATTTTGTATGTGTGCAACATTATGTGGTCGAGTCGGGAACAAATGAATCACGTTTCAAAGTGCTTTAATTTTATGTTTTTATTTTGGGATCCAGGCGCTAAGTTATTTCGTTCGACACCAACCAAGGAATTCATAAAATCTAGATTTTTTTTTATTAAACCTGAATTCATGCCCAATGACGCGTCAATGCTTATTGTTATTATTCTTGATTTGTGGGTTTTGGTTTTGGTTGTGGTTAGTAACATGTATGGCTAAATAATAAATGAATGTATTAGTATATGAATTGTAACACAATTGGTAGCAATCGGTAGCATGATAATTGTAACTTAGTATAGGACAAGTCTCTAGGAGACTGAAAGTAAAGAATGTAAAATTAAAACTAGGACTAGACTTAAAATAAGACTGAAATGTAACTGTATATTGAATGTGATTGTTAAAAGTTGAATAAATAAAAAAAAAAGATAAAAAAGGTCTCTGACGTGTGTCAGAGGAAGCGGAGGAGGGACGGACCAAAAAAAAAAACATAGGTATGGTTAACTTTTTCAATGTCTCGTAACAGGATAAATCAACAAGTAAAATAGATTTTAGAGCTAAAGAGATATTAGAGTAAAATATTGTTCAAATGACTCTGCATTAGTAGCAAGCTGTGGTCGAATTTAGTGACCGAAAGCTGCAAGAGACCGGCAAAATCAGTGAATTTTCTACACCAAAAAGTGGTGACTACAGTTTAATGTGTCTAAATTCCTCGCTACATTTACATGCTAGCTGTCCAATAATTAAATAGAGCATGCCCTAGAGCAAGCAAAAGCACTCAGACATAATTTGCTACGCTTGTCAATAACAAAGTTAATGGAAATTCCACAATCAAATAATTTCGACCAATGGTAGTAAAATATAGTTGAATACATTTTAAGCTTGGTTTTGTCATAAAGTACAGGTTTTTGTCGGTGTTGATTACAACTTTGCTGGATGTTTGATCATCTTTATGTTTCTGTCCGTTTGTCAAAACATTACCGTAATGGCAATGTCTAGCATAAAATTTTTACTGAGGGGGCGAAAAACCTGATTCTAGGTCAACAAGCTAGAACCCATCACTTATCTTGGTCGTCGTTTTATACTTAGTAGGCTAAATATACTTTCACTAAGGTAATGCCCGTGTCCAGAGCTGAAATTGAACAAAAATAGAACTAGTACCTAGTTAGATAAAAGCTTTAATTTATGTTTGTATTTGAGTTTAGCGTACATTGTTTTGAATAGGTATATGTTGACAATCTTAAGATATCGTAAAAGTTAGAAAAATACTTGCAGCGGAGACAGTGCAGTGAGTATTAAGAGCACTGACCCATTATGAGTGATTCTTAAGTTGTGTGGGCTTTCCTATATTAATGATTATGAACAATAGCTCTTAAATATTGAAGATTGCATCTTTTAGTGGGTGTCTGTCTGTTAGTTTGCGGTCGGCTGTCGAGTGGGTGTACGTATTATGTGTGAGAGCTTCATTACTGATCGAAACATGATGATCACTGCCCACTCGAGATGTGCAAGGGCCATTATGTGAATTTGCGGTTTTGTAATATTATGTAATTATGATTGTTACCATTCTCATTAAGTGTATTACAATAAAATGTACCTATTAGTTGATATCGACGCATGATTATCACGTTTACTAGTAGATTACAGAGGAATTTCCATATTCTTCAAAACTACCTGAAAACCTGAAATTTTTTCGGCAAAACTATATTTTTATTTAAAATGTAATTAGCGAGTGGAAGGTTCCAACCAAAATTTTGGTCTCTAATGTATTTATTCTATCCATAGAATAAATACATTAGAGACCAAAATTTTGTAATGAGCGTTTTATACTGAAAACTTTTCAAGTTAGTACGGTAGTTGCAGTTAATTAAAGTACGTACCGTCTTATCTATGGTGATGTTGAAACATTTTTAATTTTTCTACAAGAAGACAGGAAAGGATAAATAAAATAAATAAATAAATAAATATTCATGGACATTTCACACAACGTTCTCTGGTCCCAAGCTAAGCTTATATGCTTGTATATGGGTACCAGAATACGGATATACTACATATACTAGGTACTTTTCTTTTGTAAATATGTACATACTTATATTTGTATTTAAGATGTTGCTCTAGTAGTAGTAGTAGTAGTAGCTCTAGTAAAATAATAATATATTAATTATCTACTCTATGTTATACTGTAGTCATATTTTAAGTATATTATGAAGGATGTGTATCTATATGATTTTGTACCTACGACATTAAAATCGGTATCTATATGATTTTAAAGGAAATTGCTATTCGTAAACTGAAATGAGTTTGCCGATCTGTGCCTGATTGTTTAGAATTTGTGATACTTAATCAGAATAAAATTTAAGTAGATAAAACCACCTGTTTTATAATAGTTTATTATAAGTGGGATTAGAAATGAATCTGCAAAAAACTAAACTGATGACTAACTCATCAAAATTACAAATAAAGATAGGAAGCGAAAGCCTAGAATATGCAGATACTTACATATACTTAGGTAAACAAATCTCATTTCACCAAAACAACAACTTAGAGGAAATAACTAGAAGGGTAAACATGTCATGGCAAAAATACTGGGCTCACAGAGAAATAATGAATGACATGCCGCTTTGTGTGAAAAAGAAAGTAATGGATAGTGGTATCCTTCCCTGTCTAACATACGGCTCACAAACCTGGACATACACGAAACAGGCAAAAGAAAAAATCAGAATATGTCAGGCTGCCATGGAGCGATCCATATTAAAAATACGAAAAAGAGACAGAATACACCACACCAAGATAAGAAAAAGAACAAAACAATTAGATTTCTTACTTCACTCCTTGAAACTAAAATGGAAATGGGCAGGTCATATAGCCAGGACGTTGGACACTCGATGGACAAAGCGTGCAGTCATCCTATGGAAAGGACCTAAGGGAAAAAGGAAAAGAGGCAGGCCTTATAGAAGATGGACTGATGACATAAAAGATATAGCAGGAGATGAATGGTACACAAAGGCGATAGACAGAAAACAATGGGCTAAGTTGGAGGAGGCCTTTACCCTGCAAGGGGGTTCTCATTTAATAAATTAAATAAAAAGAAAAGAATAAAGAAAATAAAAGAATTAAATAAATTAAATATTTGATAATAGCTTACTGTAATTGAAATGAAATATAATGTAATTTATTTTTTAGTTTTAATTTTGTATTCTATGATGTTTTATAGTTTGTTGTAATGTGCATGAAAGTATGAGAATCAATAAAATGGCTTTATTATTATTGTATATACGTTTTGCATAGCTCGACTCCAGGTCGGTTTCTATTAATATTATTATTATTTAGAAAACAGATTGTTTTTCTCAGCTCTTGGCTGGTCAAACCACATTTACGGGCCGAAACCAAGTAAATGCAGTGTGTAGTGTGTAAGCTAAGTGTTTGTGTGATTGTGTGTTATGATGTCATTTTCGTCTATTTCCATAAATTTTCTAACTATTCTGCAAGTGTTGAGTATGGCAGCTTTTTGTAGAATGGTGTAAGTGTTTTTGTGTAGGTTCAGTAGTTTTATACTATTGTGAATATGTTTAGGAACAACGCCAGTGGTAGAAATAACTATTGGTACTATATAAACTTTATCCTGCCTCCATATCCTCGCTACTTCATCTTTGAGCTCTGTGTATTTGGAAATCTTTTCTGTAATTGTTTTCTGAATGTTGTGTGTGTTAGGTACGGCAATATCAATTAAGTAGGTGGTTTTATTAATTTTATCTTGAAGTGTTATATCCGGCCTATTATAATGTATTGTTCTGTCTGTGAGGATAGCGCGATCGTAATATAATTTGTATGAGGTGTTTTCTAATATTGTTTTATTATTATTATTATTATAAATTAAATTAAAAGTCTCTTTAAGAAACCCATAAATTCTTTAAAAAAATAAACGTTAAAGCTATAAAAAGAAATATTCGGGATCCATTGTTTTAAATTATCAAAGAACCCGGAACGTTATATCCACAAGGGTTAAATCCTTTAGTAGACTCTCACAAAAGGGTTATTTGTGTAGATAGCTCTTATAAGAATAGCTCTTATATTTAAGAACAAAACACATATACTTTTACTTTCTTTGGAGATTTGATAACTTGTATTACGAAATAATGCATTCCAAGCCCGCATGATCAATTTCTGCGTGCAATGCGGCATTTAACTGCAGGAACAGATACCAAATTATAAACAACGTAGGTACCTACTTAATGTAGTACTTAATATAAATATTTATCCAGTTACAGTTATCAAGTTTATGTAATACATAATCCGAATGGAAGTAAGGCCAAAGAGAAACCAAGAAAAGACGGATGCTTAGAATCAGCTAAGTGATAACATATTCTGGCGATGCAGAAGAGCACCGCGCAAATAGTGGGAGAGTAATGAGAAGAAAATACATTAATTATTTTACATAATGGTACCTAATACAATTCGGCAATGTTAACTGAATTTTCTTGTTATATTGACGAGCTTCGTGGTTGAGTGGTTCATGTAACGGACTGCCGATCATGAGGTCGTGGGTTCGATTCCCGCTCGGGACAATCATTTGTGTGATATTTTTAATTGTCATACAAATGTTTGTGCTGCGTCTGGGTGTTTCTATGTATTATAAGTATGTATTTACAAAAGAAAAGTAGTATGTATTCTATCCGTGTTCTGGTACCCATAACACAAGCATATAAGCTTAGCTTGGGACCAGAGGACGTTGTGTGAAATGTCCATGAATATTTATTTATTTTTTTATTTTATAAACTGTGTATTATATGACAACAATTTTAATTAATATAAATGTGCACAACGCAATAGCCAATTAATCAAAATACACCATAGCTATTTTAAATTTTTGGTATAGTTAAGTTTAGTTGTGGACGCAGAATTGGTGACAATAAAAGGTGTTTCCTTAAAATTGATGAAAACACGATTATTATTCAGACATAAGCAGATGGTGCTTCGAATGCTTTTAAATAATGTTGCGAAATATGATGTTGTGCCTTACATGGGCGTAGGTTGATTCCACTCTGCGTGTGCAGCGTGGAGGTCCCATACCCAACTAAAGATTATATGATTCATTAACAGCTGTTTGAGAGATCGCCCGATGAGTTCACGTACCAATTATGGTTATCTTACTTATCTTAACACAATCCTTGAGACGGCTTTAGTAGCTGCGTATTTACATTAAAGTAATTGTTATAAATTTGTCATAATTGGAATTTTTCAAAAGGGCCTGGAGTCTATTACGTAATGCCATTTCAAATCGTTTCTTTTCCAGTCAAATATCAAGTTATCTCCATTTACCATCTCCTAATCATGTGGTGGTGACCGACTGTCAAAAATCTATTAAAGTTTATTCATTTTATCCTTATCCTTACTTATATATAAAATTGAAAGTGAGTTTGTTTGTTTGTTTGTGACGTTTTCACGCAAAATCTACCGAATGGAATTGAACGAATTTGTATAGAGATTATTTATAGCCCTGGAAGTAACATAGGCATACATATATTATTTCGTTAAAAACTCTGTGCGAGACAATAAATGAAAACCGTTGTGAAATACGGTAGAAAATAATAGAACCGCCATTTTGTTATTTTACAGTTGTCATAGCAATATAATCCGTCATCATATAGGTATTATTTTTTTAATTTGGCCAACGAGAGTTTAATCTCAGACACATGCGATTTGCGTGGTAAGATGGAGTAGAAACTCCTTGTGTGGTACTTAGTTACAACATTTTATTTTAGGTTGGATTTCAAATTCGATTCGGTCACTAATGCGTGCGAAGCCGCGGGCAACAGCTAGTATGATTTAAAATAGAATGAAAAAATGACAAGTTTTATAGTTGACTGTTGAGTAAGCATTCACTAGTAGTATGCCTAATTTAAAATCAATGAAACTCTGTTTATTTATGTATCTTTTGCCACCAAATAGTTAAATTAGCCTTTATTGGTCGGCTACTGATATTTAATTGGTTGCAATCAATTAATTATGTACATCAATCCAAAGTTGGCGCCTGCCCTGAATAATCTGGCGGCCATTACGCGTGTCCACATATTTTACACGTCGACGCATAAATTATATACATGATAATAAAATTAAAGTATCTGTCTGTTATGTTGTAGTCTATGATTTATTCTAAGCTTATTTGGTTACCAACATTTTGTTGATTATTTTTCTTAAAGTATTTATTTAAATTAAATAATCTTATTACGATTTTAATCGTATCTTGGTAAATTCGATTTAACTTTGTATTGAATTACTTAAGAATTATTGAATTACTTAAGTGGTTAGTGGTAAGAATATTATTGTCTATATCTTTGTCCATGTTAGTTTTGAAAATGTCTAATTACATTTTAATGTGACTTTCCATACAGATACAGTTCAATTGTGGTTAAACTAAACTTAGTTTAAGAAACAGACTTACCAGATGTATCTATAGTCTATGGCCTATGGCTACATCACTCAGTCGGCTGGAAGCCACTTACATATTCCTATCTCTGTGTGTGTGAAATACGTTCTATGTGTGTCTATGATACAGGCTTAGATAGGCACATTTGCTTATCTTATGCTTTCTATGTCTTTTTTCATATGTAACGTCATTATTCTATGAAGTACGTTTTTGCATCGTTTTTGTAAGGCTAAATTTACTTGTCCTCAATCTTAAACGCCAGCTCACCATGTGTTATGTCTGTGGTTTAAGCCTTATTTTATTTTTTGAAAATAATTCAAATAAGTTTTAAACTAGTCTAACATTAGTCACATAATGTAAACTACATTGCGGAAAATCTAGAAAATTTACAGAAATAAATCCCGAAAGAATTTTATATAAATACGCGCAAATAGAAATACGTTTATATGTAATTTATTATCTCTGCCAAAATCATAATAAGGTATGGTACCTAATTTTCTGTTATCGACTTGTTTACATACTTATACAGTGTTGAAAGTATAGCCCTTTTAAACTAGTACTACTAGTCATATAGTGTAATTGATATGTCATTACACATGTTATTAGTGGGTTGTAAGACTACATCCACTTTTATAACACATCTACTTTGTTTACTCACTGTTACGTGACTAGAATAATATGGTCCCTTTCATTGAGGACATGCATTAAGTGGACAGTCCATTTTGAGATGGTAATGTTGTCATCTTCAAGCCGTATAGGGAATCGATTGGCGGAAAACATCGTTTAATTGGATATGAACGTCGCGCGCCCAGACCGGTTCCAAGCTTGCATTGGATCTGTACTTGCGAGATACGAGAGCTGCATTTTTCCGGCTCATGCTAGTTACCTATAATGTTTTAGTCACGATATGCAATAGATAGTTTTTTTTACTTTATTCGGAACAAGAGCTTTGATTTTATAGTTTAATGGTCTTATTCATAATGACTTAAAATCGGAGGTTTAAAAGTTCCTTAAAATCGGTACGCGAAAATTGTCAATATAATCATAATAGTCTTTTTACGCTTAAACGTTTATTATCTCTATGATAAAATCTCCGTTTAAACCTCCGATAAGTCATTATGAATAAGACCATAAATGTTTATAGCACCGTAGAGCTCAATGGATGGATTTCATTTAGATGTTTTGATTGGAAATCTGATTTTCTCAACAGCATTTCTTGACAGCGTACATTTTATGACAATTTGTTTAATATTGTTACCGATTCACATAAATAAACACGTCAATTATCGTGTTTATTCTTGACGGGTCTCGGCGTCTAGTGGTTCATGCAACAGACTGCCGTTCGCGAGGTTGCGGGTTCGATTTCCGCACGGGACAATCATTTGTGTGATAATTGTTAAACAAATGTATGTACTACGTTTGGGTGCTTACAGTGTATTTAAGAAAAGTAGTTTATGTAGTATATCCGTATTCTGGTACCCATAACAGGAGCATAATTAGGTTAGCTTGGGACCAGAGGACATTGTGTGTAATGAGCATAAATACAAATAAAAAATATAATTGTGGTTTCAATCAAACATTACTAAAGTAACTCGGTGTTTTTATATCTTCTTCTGCTCTACCGGGCCATGGTGGTGCCTTGAGACTTACCATGACCCGGCAAGGGAAGTCCGACTCTACGAAATGACTTGGCGTTAGCTAGAGTTTTTACGTATCAGTAACACCGTTTGATCAACCTCCCAAATAAAAAAATGTCAAATACTGTTAATGTTTATACGGATCATTAAAAGTCGATTGTATGTTCTAAATCACAAACAACGTGTCGTTTGGAGGCACGATCTATAAAATATACTGCTGTGTTCTCATCACACACGCTAAAATGAGATACGATCACATTATGGTGCTTTCGAGTGAATCTTTGTATAATTTAATGTAATTTGTGAAAGCCATTACACTAATTTATTGACATTTTTATAATCTTCGGTGCTTTCATTTTGAAATTCGCGTCTTTGTAAATAATTAAAATGGTTCAGAATGGTGAATTATCACCTTATATTACAGGTTGAACTTTATTAATGATAATTATATGTCTAAGTTTAAGAACTGTGAATGAAAATGAAAATAATGGTTTTGACAGAAATATGGGACAACTATGTCACCATCTTGTATTATAATATTCATAACCAGAGTTTTGATATTTATATTTTTTAACAGTGAAAGTAGACAAAATAGTACAATATTTACGTTAAAGTAACTCCTGAAATTTCTCTTGAAATTCGTGTGACAGGTACTACATTTCTTAAACGCATTCAGCACCCGTTAAAGAACTGGATCTAATTACCGTAACTATCTTAATTGTTATTAGGGTTCCGTACCCAAAGGGTAAAAACGGGACACTATTACTGAGACTTCGCTGTCCGTCCGTCCGTCCGTCCGTCCGTCTGTCACCAGGCTGTATCTCAAGAACGGTGATAGCTAGACAGTTGAAATTTTCACAGATGATGTATTTCTATTGCCACTATAACAACAAATACTAAAAATAAAATAAAATAAAGATTTAAGGGGGGCTTCCATACAACAAACATGATTTTTTTACCGTTTCTTGCTCGATACTAATAACGTTGCCTTATGTTGCATAGATAATGGTACGGAACCCTTCGTGCGCGAGTTCGACTCGCACTTTACCAATTTTTTACAATGCTTGTGGTAATTGGTAATATTCTTTTTAATACTGGAGCTAGAGCAGAGGCCTTTAGTATCTATCTATATTAAAAAATTTGTTCTTAATAAAAGGAGAAGTAATAAAACGACTGAATATTAAGAATAAAATATAGAGGGAAGTCCTCTCTTTGATCTATAAATTTTTTTTAAAATGAATACTCTTAATTTATGGCTCAATACATTTTATATTACGACTACCACGAGCAACAAACTCATAAGAAAATATTATGTTTATTAATTCGAACAACAATGTTTTGCAACAATTTTATAACTTTCATTAAAAATAAAATATGTTTTGAATAGAAAGCTTATAGTTTGTATTTTGTTATCTGTCGGCTTTTATTTTTCTTTATATTATTTATTTTATGTTTATTTTATTTTGAGTTTTATTGCATTACATTTTTTATAAATTGTGAAATAGAAAAGTAGATGGAAAATTAGATTAGTAACAGTGGGGCTCGAGTTTTCTAATTACAATAAAAGTCAATCAGAAAATCAATAGATTTAACGATTGTATGTTTAAATTATAATCTAAGCGATTATCGATTTAAAAAAATGGGTTGGCACTTCCTTTTGCCACTAGAGGGCTGTATGAGAACATAGCCCCTAAAGTAGAAAGGAAAGTAAAACAAAAAGTTACTGCAATTAGATACCTCAATGGTGAATAACATAACTCAACCTTACAATTACCTGCCGTCTTCTGCCGTAATATTTATTGCCTGCTTTGTAGGTTTGGCTACTGTGGTGATGTTAGTTGCTTATATCCAATTCTTACTCTCACGGCGATGAATCTAGGAAGTCTAAGAACTACAATGTATCGAATAAGTCATGAAGATTTAAAACCGAACGACTTAGGTACCAATCCATTTTGAGACATGGTTTTTATTAATCAAATAATGAACTTAAAATAATTTATAATCTTCAGCTATTACATAACTGCTGTGTAACAATATTAAGTATATAAGACTATACTCTCTGGTATACCGTATATATACCGGATATATTATAATTACCAATACCTTGCAAATAAAAATAATAAACATAAAACTGATAATCAAATAAGAAACAAAAAAAGGAGTTTTAACAGGAACAAAATTAATTTAACATTTGCAAGCGGAAATGGCGAAATAAAATAATTATTTATTTGACAACAAACCTATAAATATTCGACAAATTGTTGATTTTTCTCAATATTTAAAATTATTTTAAGTAAAATATATCGTTTTATCAACCTAATATTCCAATATTCAACATCAAAATGTAAAATAAAAACGGTAATTTTTAATCAGTGGACATCCGGTACTGTATTATCGGACCACTCAAATACATCGTAATGGCTGTCGCGAATTACTTCAGAAACCTGCTACAGCAGGTGTTAATATCACCAGTCTACAAACACGTAGGAACATCAACAAATTATTAGGTTTCTTAAATAATTAAGATTATATAATCACAGTTTTAACTTGATGCCTGGCGTCAGAACCAGCAAAGAACTGAATACTTACTAGATATCTGCGTTCACCGAAAATCAGTATGTTTAATTGAATAATTTAGAACATGAAAATACAATTGGAATTAATAAAACACAGCAAAATACTAGAACAAGGGCAACACATATTCCATAGGGATCGCCCCTCAATTATACCTCAACCTATTTTGAAAGAAAGTTATCTACATTCGTACCAAATATTTAATTCAATGATGTACCAGATCATTTAAAATTCAGGCTCCATGGCATTACTCCTCTACTTCGATCCCAATTCTTTTTCCTAAAATAAAAAGCAAAAAACGATTTGATGTCCTCTCTCGTTCTCTCCAACCCATTAACGTCCCACTGTTGGGCATAGGCCTCTTTCACTTTGGGAGGACTTATGGTCTACTATGCCGCGGTGACCAGGCATGTTGGCATAGGGTTTAATTGAGAGTTACCCGTCTCTCACAGAGGATGTTATCTGTGTAATATCCTTTAGCTAGCTTTTACAGCACCTTGGGAAGGAAATAGAGTAGTGATACTCGTACTTGTATTCTGAATCCGTCACCACACGCATAGTGTAGGGGGTACACACATTTTTATTATCTTAATGTCTATTGTCCGTGTGGTGACAGATTAAGAATACAAGTGTCACCACCCCATCTCCTCCCAAGGGTGCTGTAAAAGTTAGCTAAGGGATATTTCACACCGATAACATCTTCTGTGTGAGACGGTAAACTCGAAAATAAACCCTGTGCTAAAACGCCTGGTCAGCGCGGCACAGTAGACCATAATCCCTCCCAAAGTGGAGGAGGCCCGTGCCCAACAGTGGGACGTAAATGGGCTGGAGAAGAAGAAGAATTTCTAAATAAATCTTAATAAAATCGCATCGTTATGTTTTAATATTGTTATACATTACGATGTCGTCATTAAAAGTTTTTCGTTTGATGTTATGTGCCATTTTAGGATCCCAATCGGTTTTGAATATGCGTATACTAAATTAAAGTCTGACACAAATTATTCTTGTAAATGTCACCAACGTGAATAGATTGAACCTCAACTATTCAATAGATTATGAACAGACGACTAGTTCAATAACAGCACTTAATAGTGCTGTTATTGAACAATTGTAGGCACAATTAAATGTGTTATTCATAAAGCACATCTATTGTCTAGTAAAATATTATTCTGTGGGCAGTAATTAACGCCGCTGTAACCAGAGCTTTGTTTTTGTGATTAATGTTCCGTGGATGTGAATTAATTGTGTGGAAGCTGTTCAAGATTGTTTGAATTTAGCATGAAACCTTCTTTTATTTTTAATTACGACAAATAAGTATGAATATTAATGTTCTTTATTTAAATTTTCAACTGCTCACTTTATTTTGAGAAGTTACTTGTGAGGTCCATTAGCGGGAAGTGGCGTTTGATACAGAATAAATAAAATTTTGCCGTATTATAAGTTAATAAAGTGCAAGGAGTTTCTGCTTTTACATAAAAATTATGCTTCCACAACATTTTTTAATCTTTTTCTCACATTATCTTTAATTATTATAAAACAAAGTCGTTATTTTTAAATGTAAATCCCTAAGTGAGCGTATATCTTCAACAGTACGAGGGATTTTGATGCGGTTTCTTTTAATAGATAGGATGGTTATTGTGTAAATAAAGCTTGGTTTCTTAATTCTACGCGTATAAAGTTTCAAGCAACATCTAGTTATTTTAGTGTAAAAAAGGAAAGAATCCAAAAATAAAATCAAATTACTTAAACACACATACAAATAATTATAATTATTAGAGTTGTTACTCCCCGTAAACTAAAATTACCAAAACCATGACAATTTGTAAATGAACTAAAATATTACGAACAACACAATTAGTCCAGTCAAATTACGGCTGAGAATGGGAAAAATAATCACTAAAATACCTAGTTTGGGAATTATGAAGGATCGATCGGGGGGTGTATTCTGAGCTTATATTCCAATTTGAGGGAATTTAGGGAGGTCAGCTCAAGGTCATTTCGATGAAAACGCGTTTAATTCGATATCTCGAGAACGGTTAGTGTTAGGCAAATAATTGTAGAGACCTTTTCTCTTTTAAATTAAATTTACTAACTTTTTTATCCGAAACTTTTTTTTTATCATCAATATTTTTCAATTTATTGCTTCTGATAGGCAAAAATTTTACTTTTTTTCCTCCCTTTTTTATTTTTCGCCATTTTCTCCCCAACCGTTAAATTTTATAAAATTTTACCCGAATATGAAAGTGTTGCTCTTTTAATTATGAACAACTTTATATGTAAACTTTTTTCTGTAATGCCAATACCTTCGGAGTTATATATTACTTTACCGAGCGAAATCCGTGCCACTGTCGCAATATCGTCGACATCAGTGGGTATTTAGTATTTGAAAGAAATATTAAAGTATTCCATGATCATTTATTAGCCAACTTACCTGTATCAAAAGGTGAATCGATTAAACTATTAAAAAATTGAACTTCATTTAAATATTAAATATTGTAATAATTGAAATATCATTTAATTAAATAAAATAACAATTTGATGAGCCTCGTGGTTGAGTGGTTTATGTAACGGACTGCTGATCAAGAGGTTGCGGGTTCGATTCCCGCTCGGGACAATCATTTGTGTGATTTTTCCAATTGTCATACAAATGTTTGTACTGCGTCTGGGTGTTTCTATATATTATAAGTATGTATTTACAAAAGAAAAATAGTATATGTATTCTATCCGTATTCTGGTACCCATAACACAAGCATATAAGCTTAGCTTGGGACCAGAGGACGTTGTGTGTAATGTCCGTGAATATTTATTATATTTATTTTTTTCCGTATTCTGGTACCCATAACACAAGCATATATAAGCTTAGCTTGGGACCAGAGGACGTTGTGTGAAATGTCCATGAATATTAATTTTATTTATTTATTTATTATTTATTTATTTAAATATTGTACTTTTTCAATTTGGGTATTTTTTATTCCATTCAATGGGATAATAATGTGAATAAGGATAAGAAAAAGAAGTAAACGAATAATTGAAACTGTTTCACACATTTATTGATAAAAAAATAGGTCATAAAATTGGTAAAAATAAGTACGCGAGGTCGATGGAAGTGAATCGTCAATATTAAAGGCCCACACTAATGCACGCCACAGTGTCTGTGAATACGCGTCGCGACAGTGGCACGGATTTCGCTCGGTAAAGTAATATATAACTCCGAAGGTATTGGCATTACAGAAAAAAGTTTACATATAAAGTTGTTCATAATTAAAAGAGCAACACTTTCATATTCGGGTAAAATTTAATAAAATTGAACGGTTGGCGAGAAAATGGCGAAAAATAAAAAAAAGGGAGGAATAAAAGTAAAATTTTTGCCTTTCGGAAGCAATAAATTGAAAAATATTGATAATAAAAAAAAAGTTTCGGATAAAATAGTTAGTAAATTTAATTTAGAAGAGAAAAGGTCTCTACAATTTTTTGCCTAACACTAACCGTTCTCGAGATATCGAATTAAACGCATTTTCATCGAAATGACCTTGAGCTGACCTCCCTAGATTCCCTCAAATTGGAATATAAGCTCAGAATACACCCCCCGATCGATCCTGCATAATTCCCAAACTAGGTATTTTAGTGATTATTTCTTTCGGTAATTTGACTGGACTAAATATTTACTATTATTCGAGTTGCACACATGTTTGACATACCATTCCAGAATGCCTATACTATGGCTAGACTAGGGAGATTGTCGTAGTCGATACTTCGAACGTTGACCTTTATATTCCGCATTGTTCATGTTATGCGTCGCTCAGTCTCCTTACTAAACTGATGTGATTGTATCTAAAGTGGAGAATTCTTCGAGATCATTAATAAAACCACAGTTAATGTTCATATTAATCATAGCGCATTAAATAATTAACCCAGAGCTATTAGGTATTTTAGTTATGGATCCAGTCAGACGTTAGTTTGTTTTCTGGCTATTAAAAGGCCTTAGCGGAAAGTCAAAAAAATTAAGCAATTGTGTAATCTTTATAATTGTCATATACAAATGTTTGTACTGCATCTGGGTATTTTGTATGTATTATAAGTTAGTGTAGTAATATTTTTATGGTGTACAATAGAGTGTAAAATAAATTAATTAATAAATACAAGTATGTATTTACAAAGGAAAAGAATTACCTATGTGACTGCATTTCTGACTAACTTCGATACCAATGGTTTCAACTGCTTCAATAATATAGTTCTACCATTTATACAGTAACAAGTTCGGGCTCGATGTGGTAGCGAACTATCCTCTATTGGAAGTCAGAAATATTGCTTTTTACACACTTAAACTGAAAAAGCTCCTTGTACAAGCAATTGAACTTGATCACAAAATAAAACTGACGAAAGATAAACAGTTTTACCCATTTTAAATTTCGTCTCAATTGGACAGCTGTCAGTTGTGTTTATTGAGTATTGATCATGGAGTAGGTATTGAGATGAGTACTGATGGAGTATGTAACGGTCGTATGCCATCTTCATGTCAGCAATACGTAAAATGACATCAATATTGCAGATAAATGATGATATTAGACACTGTATTATGTATCAACTAGCGATTTCTACGCATGGAATGTAGAAATTTTAGGAAATTACAACACCCTGGGGAGAAAATGGGGTGGTGAAACATGTATTCTTTATCCGTCACCACACGGATTTATATGTCAGAACTTGTCAGAAATATACAAATATTTACGGTTATTATGTCTACAAAATCGATGTTTAAATTGCCCAGTTTCTATTTACTTAGTATCTGACTATAAGTATTTTCAAGAAAATGTGAATAGGACAAGTAGAGAATTTCAATTTTCTACTCGCGTGTTTCAGCTGTTTGCAGAAAATTCATGCAATCTGCAAAACGGATAAAAAGGTGCATTAGATAATAAAATAGAAAATGTACTTACATTTTAGTTGCTTTTATAAAATTTTTAGTTTACAATAAGTACAATAACAAATCCTTTTCTTCAAATATATTAGCCTAATTTTACTTTTTTATGAATAAATATCTGTTGCCCGTGACCTCGTAAGCATAGAATTTAGAATTTGCGTTTTGCTCTTATCAGCGCGCTGATAAGAGCAAAACGCAAATTCTAAAAAAAGCGCGTGATGTTATATATGTCTGCCTTCCTCTATAAATTTACTATCAAACACTGAAAGATTTTTTTATATCGGACCAGCTGTTTCTTCTATTAGCCCGTTCAAATAAACAAACTCTTTAGCTTTATAATATAGAGTATGGATACAAATAAAAATATGAAGATTTTTTTAATTTATAAATCTCGGTCAAGTACGAGTTGAACCCGCAGACGAAAGGTTCCGTATTGGAGTATAAGGACAGGATAGTGACGGTGAAGAATATTTGTTGTTACAGCATCAACTGATACATATAAACTGTAAAATTTCAACTCTGTAGCTATCATCGTTTCAAAGATAGGTAAATCCTGGTGACAAACTGACGGACAGTAAAGTGTCAGAAATAAGACCTCGTTTTAGGGAACTACCAAAAGGGCTCTACAAAGGGGCATGTGTCCTACAGACATTTTTTAAATAAACTATAACTGAATTTTTTTATTAAATTGTTGGTAAGGTAAACCAAGATCTTTATTATTTTTAGAAAAAAAAACCAACTAAATTAGTATGTAGTATACGAAAATAATAAGATAGTTGCGAACACTGTAACATAAGATGGCGTACTCAGCGTGTCTTCATGTTTACAAAATGAGATTTTCATTTTCTTGGCAAAAATGAAATGCCTAGACTTAAGTTAGTGAAAATTCTAATAAAATTTTGTTATGTAAATAGACAAATATTTTATTCTTTCAATGAGTGTTCATTTTTTATTTCAAGCCAAAATGTGTTGCACTATCGACATAAATTTTCCTTCATTTTTTGTTCTATGTGCAAAAAAATCTAGTGGACAATAATCTATCTATACTAATATGATAAAGCTGAAGAGTTAGTTTATGATAATGATACATTTAAAACAACTTAATTTACGAAACACATCATTTGGTGAAATGAAAAAAAAGGTCAATTGACATTTGAATACTTAAAACATTTTGTCAAGTGTAGTGTTTGCTAATGGATCATTTGCTAAGTAAGTTTTTGTAAGATGATAGATACTTTTGTCAAATGTATCGTTTGCCAAATTATCATTTGGTGAAACGTTGTTTGTCAAATGATCATTTGCCAATAATTTTTTTGGTCAATCATTCATTAGGGAACCGAGCAAATAAATTTGTAGCTGCAGGTTTAAGAAGTCGAAATCGAAAAAATTAATATCTAAAACAGTAGACATCTATTTCATTTATCCTTTATTAAGATTTCGCTTTGGTTTTGTTGATTTTTCCTCTATTCATTAATAAATTTGTTATTGTTTGATACTAATTTGATTACACGTGCCAAATTTATTATGTCGTTTCGCGACCCAAATAAATAATTATTTATCATCTAATATTTTAATTTAACAAACGTGTTAATAAATATTTATGTGGGCTAAAATAAAGATAAATACGATATGGTTGACCCTATGGCGCCATGTCGTGTTCTTTCCTAACTGGTATAAACTAAAGATCGTAAAAGTGAGGTTATGTGGCACAGGTGAGGTCGTGAGAGATATCAACTACTGTGTGCTCTAATTGGAGACAACATTTAAATTAATTTATGATTTCTCTTTGACCTCCTACGGCTTAGATTGAATTAGATTTTTTTTATTAGATTATACAGTCTCGTATTAAATGATAAAAAAAATTGAAGTAGAATAAATAAACGCACGAGATTTTAGAATAAATAAAAGAGAAGCCTTCGTGCTTATTCTATCTCCCTCTGTCTCTCTCTCTCCAGCCCACCAACGTCCCACTGTTGGGCACGGGCCTTCTCCACTTTGAAAGGGATTATGTCGCGCTAACCAGGCTGGCTTTTACAGCACTCTGGAGAGGTAATAGGGTGATGACACTTGTATTCTTAATCCGTCGCCATTAAAATTCCTAATGAAATTCTTACGATGGCGCCAAATATAATTTTGAATGCGGGCAAAACCGTGGATTTTAGATTATACCAACCTATCTAACTAATAAAAAATTAAGAAATTTTAATATTTGTTACTACAATCAATATTAAAATCCCAATAACTGCTTTTTTTATTAATTGGTTATTATTTAATTGCTAATGACTTTGATGCGCATGTTAAACATATCTAATGAAACTAGTTTTGTTTACGAAATATATCGCGTTTAATTAAATAATAATATCCCGTCGAGATCATAAAAGCTTTTGATGTCGACATTGAAAATAATTATTTATAGCTTATAATTTAATTTTCTACGTCGACGCTTCATAATTAAAAATTTGCATCTCAATATTATTAATTTTTAATTAAGGGCCTACATCAATATTATCGTATATCATCGCCGACACGTACATATTATCACAGCCAGTAGGCACAGAAAATGAAGAATTAGGGATACTTTTCCTTTTTACTCAAAATCTACTAAATATATTTTAATTCTGATTTACGTGTTTCTATACATAATAGTTACCTATGTTTTTAAAGTTATTTCATTAGTTAATACGCGATAATAGACCGACAAATGAAAAAAATAAAGAAATTGAGAGGTTGTTTCGCCAAGATTTTCTATCGAGAAAACTTTTTTCAATCGCGTTTCTGAGTTTATGCGATCCTAGATCATATATTGAAAAAAGATATACTTAAAAATTAGAGCTCTAGCCATTCAATCTAAAGAAACAATGAAAACTTCGTACATAGAAAAATGCACGAAGCTATTTTGGTATCCTCTTAAGTCAAGTTTGTAACACTGGTATCGCACGCAATGATCGTTATTAAGAACTTACGTTACATTTTCCTCATTGATGACGTTATTGGTCAGCAATTTTACTATAAAAGTGTCGTGAGTTAGGTGAGGTGAATGTCAAGAAGAAAGTATTGTAATACTGTAGATGTTTTTAGACATAATATTATCTATCTTCAGACAACAGCTAGACAACACAACATAGAACGGTATGTTTTGGCCACAAAGGTTTTACAAGGGGTAGCTTTGTATCGCCATTGCTTTTTTTAAATAAATATTATTTATTTTAATTTTTTTTAATAAAAATCTTGTACAGATAATAAGGAATACAGCTTATAAGAAATAACGCAATTTGGTGAAATCGATCAGAGGTTATGCGCGTGAATACATTATATTTCTATCGATTTCCGTTTTATTAGATTTGTATAGAACACCAATTACAAAATCAAGCTTTCTTTAAAATCAAAGGATACCTACAGCCTGAATGTAGTTGAAGCTTAAGGGCCTACATCAATATTATCGAATATCATCGCCGACACGTACATATTAACACAGCCAGTAGGCACTGAAAATGAAGAATTAGGGATACTTTTCCTATTTACTCAAAATCTACTAAATATATTTTAATTCTGATTTACGTGTTTCTATATATGATAGTTACTTATGTTTTTAAAGTTATTTCATTAGTAAATACGCGATAATAGACCGAGAAATGAAAAAAATAAAAAATTTGAGAGGTTGTTTCGCCAAGATTTGCTATCGAGAAAACTTTTTTCAATCGTGTTTCTGAGTTTATGCGATCCTAGATAATATATTGAAAAAACATATACTTAAAAATTAGAGCTCTAGCCATTCAATCTAAAGAAACAATGAAAACTTCGTACATAGAAAAATGCACGAAGCTATTTTGGTATCCTCTTAACTTGACTTTTAAATCTCACTGCGCAAAATTGGTTTACGAAATTCGCTTGTAACTAAATATTGAGAAATTTAATATGCTGTTTATTTCCTTTAATAATATTTGCCGATTGTATAATAGATAATTGAAATGGACTTTCATATTTTATTACAGTGTTAATCCGCAGTTAGTATTTAGATTCGCCATTATTATTTTGATTGGATGTTTTCTGTATTTAAATGAGCAATTTTGACGCCTTACCTAAAATGTTCGCTGATTTATAGCATTGTTAATTTAAGTTTGAAACGATTTTAATTTGATTGTAATTATTCTAACTGGCAATTATCTTGGATGAGCTGTGACCCGCTTCAAATTTTACTACAAGAATATTGCGAATTTCTTATACATATTTTAGAATTGATAAAAAACCATTTTGGACGAGTTTCTATGAAAGTAATTTTTGTAAAGGCATTTCTATGTACCCGTTCCCGTATTTCTCGTATGACAATGCAAAATTATTTAATCATAATGTTGACCTAAAATAACAGATACAATTATGTTGATACTGATACACCTAGTTGTGGAGTTTATTGCATTATTCAACAAAAAATTATATGCTCTCCCTAATTTGTGGTTATATCAATATACGATAGGTAGGTACCTATATTATTTGATTGCATTAGCGACCCTTTGCGTCAATACATAAGAAAACTACCACCAGACGACAAAGATTGATTATTTTTGATTTGTTTACGGAATTTTGCAATCTGTCTATTGCATAATAAGTCTATGGTCCATTGACTGAGACAATAAAAAAATACATTATTACGTCAAACTTTTTAGTTCAATAGTTTATTTACTTTCTTTGATTTATTAAGTATGTATATAAGAGTCACGCATGTTCGAAGTTCGTGTTTAGTGCCAGTTAATACATACAAATGTCACTAATTGAAGCAATAAATATCATGTTATTTTCATGTATTTGTAACTTACAATGTGTATGCGTGTTTTCATTTTTTTACTTACCTTTGTACTTGTGTATTGGGCTTACAGCGTTTATTAGAAATTTATATTTCGTCTGACGTCACAAATTATCACGATAGAACAGCAATAACAAAAGAATGAGTATTTATTGCTATAGCATTAACTGATGTACATAAAACTCAATTCCAGAAATACAGCCTGATGACAGACAGACGGATAGTGAAGTCTCAGAAACGGGGTCCCGTTTTAACTTTTGGTACGATACCTTAAAAAACCTATCAAGAGCGAGATAAACTTGCACGCTTAAAAAAATATAAATAACTAAATACAAATAAACAGTTAATTAATTGAGTTTCAAGTTGATACCTTCAACCGTTGCTGAGTAAAATAAGTTTGACGGATGGACAGACAGACAGACGGACACCTTAGTGAGACTATAAGGGTTCGTACTGTACCCTAAAAAGGAAGCAAAAGGAACATTCATAAACTGTTAAGCAAGTAAAACTGTGGGGCAAAGCAAGTTTGAAATATTATTTATCGTTATAGTGAACTGATTGACTATGATCAGGGCGCGGCCCAACGCGCCCATTATTTGAATATGGAATGACGCCGCATGATAGTCAATATTGGTACAATTTATTATGTTGCCATTTCATAAAATAAAATAGTCGCCACTAATAACATGTCTGGCTTTCTAAAACTATGAAGTCGTTGTTTATTGAAGGTTTAGCTACCAGGGGCACAAGGCTGGTATTACAATGTTTTCACAATGATCAGTCACTGACGCCATTATGGAGAAAAAATGAAGAATAGACTACCAAACTTGATAAAATTCGCCATTATGCAATCAGTGACTGATCATTGTGACAACATTTTTATAGCAGACTTGGCCCCCTGGCTTCAGTAGTATCGGCTGTGCGTAAAAATCGCATCATCTAATAGTATAAGATAAGCCATCACAATAACTAATATAAAATAGCCAGCTATTACTTATTATAGGAGACTTGCACCCTTGATTTTTCGAAATCAATCTCATAGCGATAGCTCTAGTCACAGATTCATCGGATAACGGGTACCCGTTCATTCTTAAAGACACGTCACTTTAGCCTAGCTAAATCGTACTTCATGGTCTAATAAGATAATATGTTATTCGTAATTTAATTAAGCGGCCAAGCAAAAGACCAGCGCTGGTTTTCAACCATCCATATGCCGAGCTGGGACCGTATTGTGACGGATACAATAATAATTTATTTTATTCCTTTTTTGTTAACAACTTATGTAATTTAACCTAACAAATAAACTTATTTTATTTCTTTCTTTTCAATTGCAAACTAAAAAACTGTAAGAAAGAGAATACGATTTTATTATACATGTTTTATATGAAATACTAGCTGGCCCGGCAAACGTTGTTTGGCCATACCAAAAAAAAAGTAAAAAAAAAATGAACTATAAACCTCACGGACCCCAAACCTTTCCAACGAATGCAAAACCGTGGAAATCGGTTCGTGCGTTCTGGAGTTATAGCGTCAGGAAGGAAAATCCGACTTATTTTTATATAGTAGATAGCATGTATCAGAGACATACATAGACACATATTTCAGGCATATATAAGTAAATATTTATCTGGCTTCAAGCTGGGTAAGTAATGTAACCATAAGCACTCTATTTGGTAAAGCTGTGGCTCTAATAGTATCAAACTTTTGCATTTTACAAGTACACATATCCGCCCGTATAATCCATCAGTCGACTATATTATTAACAGAAGTACCACTCTTGTTGAATTAATTTGAATTAAACTTTGTTAGCTTTGTGAGCCCAGTTTTTGCAATGTTCTCACTGCTCATGCGTTTAGTTTATCACTCATATAAATAATCTATTAAATTATATCTATTGTACAGTTATGTCTCTTATTAAAAACTACTGAGAAAACTACTACTACTGTATGCCCAGATAGCATATATTATTAGGTAATAATAATAATAAATAAAGAAATAACAAATACTCACGGACATTTCACACAACGTCCTCTGGTCCCAAGCTAAGCTTATATGCTTGTGTTATGGGTACCAGAATACGGATAGACTACATATACTACTTTTCTTTTGTAAATACATACTTATAATAGATAGAAACACTCAGACGCAGTACAAACATTTGTATGTCAATTAGAAAAATCACACAAATGATTGTCCCGAGCGGGAATCGAACCCGCGACCTCTTGATCGGCAGTCCATTACATGAACCACTCAACCACGAGGCTCGTCTAAAATAAAATTAACAATAAAATAAATAAATAAATAAATAAATAAATAAAATTAAAGCAACTGTGGCGTATATCGATTAATTGGCTATTTCGTTGTGCACATTGATTGATTGATTAACTCTTTATTGTACACATTTGTACAAGAAACAGAAAACAGAAATTAAGCTTAAAACTAAGTACAAATGGCGGCCTTATCACATAAAGTGATCTCTTCCAGGCAACCATGGGATGGAAAGAAAAGTTAGGGACTAAAATAAAGTGGGGCTGCAGTGTACAAGTAGATTAATGTAAAGGAAGAAAAAAATAAATAAATACTACTTAAAATATACTATATACTAGCTGGCCCGGCAAACGTTGTTTTGCCATACCAAAAAAAAAGTAAAAAAAAAAGATGAACTATAAACCTCACGCAGCCCGAGACCTTTCCAACGAATGCAAAACCGTGGAAATCGGTTCGTGCGTTCTGGAGTTATTGCGTCAGGAAGGAAAATCCGACTTATTTTTATATAGTAGATAAACTACTTATATACCGTTAAGAGGATACCAAAATAGCTTCGTGCATTTTTCTATGTACGAAGTTTTCATTTTTTCTTTAGATTGAATGGCTAGAGCTCTAATTTTTAAGTATATGTTTTTTCAATATATGATCTAGGATCGCATGAACTCAGAAACGCGATTGAAAAAAAGACGGGTTGCACTCCGGGAGTGCCGGCAGAAGTGAAAACTTGATTATTAACGTTAAGCACTTTACATTCACGAATTTTACGAATACACAACAATGTGATTACTACACAGACGGTCGAGCCATCAGCTGTCACCATCCATGGATGCGCGTGGCACGCTGTAACATACACGAACATTCGCGCAAGCGCCCTGCGCTGCCTAAACGAAACAGTAGGCCCAGGCATACATTTTCGCCGCGCCGTAGAGAGGGGATAGCTGTCTACTCTCCATCCGTCTTACGCTTTTTCGATCAGGTCACGTATCCTGACGCGAGTTTAAGATTTTATACCCATTACAGAAAAAGTGCTCAACGCCGCTAAAGAAGTTTTCACTTCAAAAGTTTTCTCGATAGAAAATCTTGGCGAAACCATCTCTCAAATTTTTTATTTTTTTCATTTGTCGGTCTTATCGCGTATTAACTAATGAAATAACCTTAAAAACATAGGTAACTATTATGTATAGAAACACGTGGATCAGAATTAAAATATATTTAGTAGATTTTGAGTAAATAGGAAAAGTATCCCTAATTCTTCATTTTCTGTGCCTACTGGCTGTGTTAATATGTACGTGTCGGCGATGATATACGATAATATTGATGTAGGCCCTTAATATCATATACATAGATAAAACAAGTACACATATACATAACTAAAAATAACATAATAATTATTTACTGTAAAACAAGCCAAAATTTTTATTAATTAAAATCGTTAGTGTATAATATACATATTTTCTAATAAAAAAGTTCAGTTAACATTGCAGAATTGTGTTATTGACGCTATCAATTTTAAATTTTTAGTTAAGTTAAGTTTAGATGTGCATGTAAAATCCGTACCATATATAAACTGTGAAATTTTCAGCACTCTTGCTATCACCGTTTCAGAGATACAGCTTGGTGACAGATGGACGGACAGACGCACTTTTACCTTCTGGTATGGAACCCTAAAACATCTTGTCGCACACATGACCTTGTATAAAATAATGTCATATATTTTCTATTTGTTATAGTAACAGCTATTACACACATACAACATAACATTATTTATGTAGTAGCACGTCCCAAAGGTGCGTGAATCGTGACGAGCTTGACAACACACACATATACAGCTCGTACATTTTGTAACATACCTATGTGATACAACTACAGCTTACGTCTTAGAGCATTAATACAAAAGGAGTTGACATTAGTACCAATTCTACGTGTATATCTAAACTTAACTAGAAAATGATAATTGATAGAGTTAATACATATATCTATTACTTGCTAGTTCGTTGTACACATTAATTCAAATCGTTAGTCTATAATGCACAGTTTTTATAATAAGAAAGTTTTAACATTCCCAAATTGTGCTATTGACATTATCAATTTTCAGTTTTTAGTTAAAAAAGTACAGAGCAATGTTCATACTAACGGGGAACGGACACTCTCATAATGTATGTGAGGCGATTTCGGGCGAGACTCACGCAGCGACTAAGGAAATTACGTTATAGTGTTTGTGTGTGTTACCTCAGCACCCTGCAGACGCTTCAGTATATTTGTGAAAAAAAGCGTAACTGGTCGTGTTGGTGTTATACTCTAAGACTTATGTCTATAAACTTTATTATCAACACAATATTGTTGATATATTTGTGAAAAGCTTTGATATTACAACCGAAATGAAACTCCAAATTTAACGCGGTGCGTAAAATATAAATAAACAAATATTTATGGATGTTTCAAACAACGTACTCTGGTCTCAAGCTAAGCTTATATGCTTGTTTTATGGATACCAGAATAACGATATACTACATATACCTACTACTTTTCTCTTGTAAATACATAATTATAATATATAGAAAACATCCATACGCAGTACAAACATTTGTATGGTACCCATAAGCATATAAGCTTAAGTTGGGACCAGAGCACGTTGAGTGGACTGTCTAAAATAAAAAATACTTCAGGGTGTAGGATTTTAGTGTTAAAGATTTGCTTTTATCAAAAGAAGTTAAACTTAAATAATCTACTTAGTTCTAAAACTAAAAAAAACGCTTGAACTTCCTGATTTTTTTTTTATTATTGTCTTGTTTTTGGTACTTAATATGTGTGCAATATTTCAGATCGATCCGACTACTGTAAGTGGGTGAAAATCACTTTCAAAGATTCCGTTACATAGATTAATATATTGATAGATACGTTCCAAAGTAACATAACCGTGTTAAATAAAAATTGACGGGCTTCGTGGTGGAGTGGTATATGTAATGGACTGCCGATCACGAGGTCGCGGGTTCGATTCCCGCTTGGGACAATCATTTGTGTGATATCCATAAATGTCATACAAATGTTTGTACTGCGTCTGGGTGTTTACTATGTATTTTATGTATGTATTTACAAAAGAAAAGTAGTTTAAGTAGTCTATACGTATCTGGTACCCATAATACAAGCATAGAAATATAGCTTACTTTGGGACCAGAGGACGTTGTGTGAAATGTCCTGAATATTTATTAATTTATTTATTAAAACAGCGAATTTTTGTTTACTTTAAGTTTTAATGAATTGTTTAACATAAAGCTTAATATCTTATTGACTGGTCATTATGGGATCTTGACACGTAATGACTACTCAAGGTGTGAATAAATAATCAGCTGCATCCATCAGACGTGGCTGGCTGTCTGCCAGTAGATTCTGTTGCAAGAACCTGACCCATAACCATCTGCTTGTAAACGCGACTGTTAAAACTAATTCTATAGGTATATTAGTACCTATATTATCCATATCTATACTAATACTAGCTGACCCGGCAAACGTTGTTTTGCCATACTAAAAAAAAAGTTTTGAAAAATAGATCTGGGCCGCTTCTCAGACCTACTGACTAGACTATGCATGTAAAATTTCATAAAAATCGGTCAAGCCGTTTCGGAGGAGTACGGTAACTAACACTGTGACACGTGAATTTTATATATAAGGTTATAATGCTGATCAGTTTGTTTGTTTATTTATTTGAACGCGCTAATGTCACGAAACACAGGTCCGATTAGAAAAATTATTTCAGTGTTTGATAGTACATTTATCGAGGAAAGATTTGATAATTATTAATTTTTATATTTATTATTTATTATTTTTATTAATTACTAGCTGATGCCCGCTACTCCGTACGCGTGGAATTTTAGATCCCCATATATTTTGTCATTGTTTAAACCTTCCCTGGACTTTCACGAATATTTCAAGACCAAAATCACCAAAATCGCCCCAGCCGTTCTCGAGTTTTAGTGAGACTAACGAACAGCAATTGATTTTTATATATAAGATTAGCTTGCGGATATTATACAATATATGTAGTAAATACGCACTCAACTATACTAATAATATAAAGCTGAAAAGTTTGTTTGTTTGTTTGCACGCGCTAATCTCATAATAAACATCTAGACCAGGAACAAAATATTTGTGTGACAAATATAAATGAATGTCCTGTATGGGAATCAAATCCGCAACCTCGTGAATACCAGTCCGTTATTTGTGCAACCTACTCCTCAGTGAATTATATTATAAACACCGTAAGATTCTCATTATCTAATTGATTCTATTTAAATTGAGTTACAAAAGACTTACGTTCTAATTAAGAATTGAAAATACAAGAAAAACAATTAATTATTTTTGCTAAGGTCAATCGATTTCGTCGTAGTTTCCCCCTAAGCTGAATTCCTACTGATTGAATTAGTTTCGATTCGTTGATGAAGGGCCATCGATTGGGTGTCCTAAGACAATTGTTTGGAGGAAGTAATTTTTGGCAAGTGCTAAGCAATTAAAACTTTTTAATTAATTGCTTTTTGTTTGAATCTAAAAGAGTTACTTAAATTGATATTGAAGTTTCATTCGTAGTATTACCATGATGATTATAGGATACACATGTAATATGTTAACATGTTGACATGACATTTGACGGGCCTCGTGGTGTAGTGGTTCTGGTAACGGACTGCCGTCGCGGGTTCGATTCCCGCTCAGGACAATCATTTGTGTGATTTTTCTAATTGTCATACAAATGTTTGTACTGCGTCAGGGTGTTTACTATGTATTATAAGTATTCTATCCGTATTCTGGTACCCATAACACAAGCATATAAGCTTAGCTTGGGACCAGATGACGTTGTGTGAAATGTCCATGAATATTTATTATTATTATTTATCCTTTATTATCCTTTATTCCAATTCTTGAAATTCATTGTTTTCGATTTGATAATGTAAAAAACATTCAGGAAAAATCTAAGCAAATAACATCAGTGTAGGGAGGAAGATTTTTCAAATACACTAGAATTCTAAGTCAGATTAGCCCCTAATAGACCAAAAACCAACTCGGCCAGCAATAGGTGGTTTATTGGCTGAAATACAATTAGTATCTCTGTTGGCGTATTACAATGAGATCTATGTTCAACATTGGCGCAAGAAATAAAATATTAACAGGCACATAATTCAACTTTATTTACAAGATTCAAAATTAATTTCTCATTAATTTTCTGTAGCTAGATTCTATTTTAGTTATAGGTAAGCTTTGGTTACATAATAAATTACTGATCGGTAAACGATACCTTCCATTCCATTTCACGCATAACCTTCACTGACTTCAATAAATAAATTAGATAAACGACTGTGCTAGGCAAGTAATATCAATGTATTAATTATTGTGAACTGGCAACATTCACACACAGACACATTTCAAATATTTTTCTCTGCTCATACATTTTCTAAAAAAACTGGTTCGTATTAAATTTTATTTGTGAGCGAGATTTTAGTTTACGTTCATAGTTATTTATTTCTTACACAACATTATAGTCAGGCGTGAATAATCACTTAAGAGAAACAAAGAAGAATTACAAACTAAATCCTCATAAATTAATATAGCCGTAGGCGTATACTTATAGTAGTTCGACAGTTGAAGAAATTTGAGCCGCACGAGCCTACTTTTATTGATTATGTATCATAGACAAGTCTCATTAGCCTAACATAGGCATTAATCAGCTTCGTTCACGGATTAAAGTGAAACAAATTGAAGTGTCTATGTCGTAGGCGGGCAGAGACATTTTTACGACTCTACGCGTTTTTAAACGATGGATAGTTTTGAACTTAGAATGTCAATTAACACTGTTGTAGCAGCCTGCTATTTATCATCGATAGATATACAGCGCGTGCCATCACGTAAGGTCGTTATAAGCCACGCAAATTGGTAATGCACTGGAACCTCAACGTAACGCCCTTGTGACGTCATCAGCAAAGAAAAAGTAGAGCTAACAAAATGTAATATTCTCATCTATACGTCACTATGACGTCACCAACATGGCCGCCAGGCGCATTACCAATTTGTGTGGCTATTAATAAATATATTTTATTTACTTAGTTATATCGTACCTCCGTTTTACAGAGGCTTTTTATAGGAAATAGTAATATTTACCAAACAGAAAATCTTTACTTATTATAAAGCGTAGTTGTTATTTTTGTATGTCCTTATGTGAGCTTATAAATACCTTTAAAACTTCGCAACGGATTTTGATGCGAATTTTTTAATAAGTGGATGGTTCAAAAGGATGTTATTTTATATAAATTATTTGGTCTCTAAATCTGGCGCGTATGAAATGGCAGGCAACAGCAAATCTATACATATAATAAATTATAAATAAACAGTCCGTTAACACAATACAATATGTATTTACAAGTATAGTCATTTCTATGATGACGAATGTGTACGAGTAAATCTGTAATTGTATAACAGAAACAAAAGGACTCCATATAACAGAACTTGAGACAAGAGGTCATCAAAATTTTGTTTTCATATCAACCCATTGTTATGGACTGTCAAGTACAAAACACATAATAGAAACAAATATAAATATGGGTAGCAGTTGTTTACATTTTATCACCAGTGCTTCTGTATAGGGCATAGTTAAACATCTTTCAAATGTGTTATAATTTACAAAGTTTGTGTTTGAGTGAGCGAAACGTGCGGTGAGACTTCGTTTTAATATTCTGTTTACTTGTTGGTGTCAGAGAGGCGTGACTCTGAATACAAAATTGTTTCATATCATCTCGGTGCGTAAAACTCTACTTTGATGACTTTTATGTGTATTTAGATGTTGACACTTACTGTAAACACACGCTAATTATTTTCAGGTGTTGCCACATTTTACTTATTAATTTGCACTTACCGTGGTTGATCTAATATAAATATTCATCATGCTATTTTTATGGGTAAATGACTTTCGTCATACAAGGACGTGGTTTGATTCCTACTCAGGACAAATTATTTGTGATTGAACACAGATAACTTCATAGGTGTTATTTTTCACATGTAGCAATAATTATTCCTGACTATTATGAGCCCATTATTTCAATTAGCCAATTCACAATTTATGTATTTGTGTTAAGTATAATTACTATCACTATTTCCTTTTTTTTTGGTAAAACCTAACAAAAGTATGTGACGCTGCAAATTTAAAGTAAACAGAAAAAAGGCGTTTTTGGGCGCGCACATTTCTTTCAGTCATTATGGTTAAAAAAACGTAAAGTAATAAAATCATAGATATATTAAACCGAGATACCGTAAGAGAAATTCGTTGTTATAAAGGCAATACCCACAATGTCCATATTTTTGTATGGAGCATAGTGTGCCTTCTTAAATATGTTTTATAGGTTCTAGCGTAGTTAAATCTTAATTTGTAGATAGTGTTTTGTGTAAGATCCGTAAAAATATCTTAAAAAACAAATAAGAAACAGGTACGACCTGATTTTATTCTTCACTTAACATAATTTAAGCACGCGCACCTACAACGTAGATTTAATTTAAAGTAAATTAGAGAGAACGTCACTTGAATAATGATTAGGTACATTACATTATATCAGATTGACAAAAAGGTTTTAAATATTACAAAATTAAAATGAAGTACGTATAAAAAATAATTAACAGCAAGAATACGCAGTTGCTATTGTATGATTACTATTATAAGATTTTCGCGAACCTATTTTAGCGAAGTTTTAAATCTCCGATAAGTCATTATGAACAAAACCATAAACCTAAACAAATTATGTATACACAAAAGCTGCATCAAAATTGCGTAGTTTTGAAGATATATCTCCAAAACTACGCAATGGATTTTGATACGGTTTTTTCTAATAGACAGAGTATTCTATAGTAGAGCTCACATAGGGACAAACATACAAAAATAACAACTTTGTTTTATAATATTAATTAATAATAGATTACACTTCAGGTTGTTTTTCTATTACTGATGATATGAAGGTTGGTTGAAAGTAACTGAGAGCTTCTCACTGTGAATCTTTAGCTACGATTCACCACATAAAATAATAAATAAATATTTACGGACATTTCACACAACATCCTCTGGTCCCAAGCTAAGCTTATATGCTTGTGTTATGGGTATCAGAATACGGATAGAATACATATACTACTTTTCTTTTGTAAATACATACTCACAATACAAAGAAACACCCAAAAATTTAAAAAAATGTGTGTATTATAAGAGTATAATTTTTTAAATAATTATTTAATTAATTTCATTCCACTTTATACTTTATACTTTCCATATTATAATGTTTTATTAATGATCTAGCTGTTGCCCTCAACTCCGTCCACGTGGAAATTAGAAAATTTTCCCCGTATTTTGCAACAGTTTTCACTACTGCTTCGCTTCTATTAGTCGTAACGTGATGTTATATAGCCTAAAGCTCGATAAATGCCCTATCTAACACTGAAAATTTTTTTCAAATTGGCCCAGTGGTTCCTGAGATTAGCGCGTTCAAACAAACTCTTCAGCTTTTCAATATTAGTATAGATTTATTTACTTGTACAAATTGCTGATTTTCTAGCTATCCATGATTGCTGATAGTATGGGATCCGTAGTACATTTTTTTCACTTGATTACTATCAAGCTGATTTTCCGTGAGTAGCTTTATTATAACGAGACGCCCAATAATTTTCTATTCCAAAATCTCGATTGTGGTAGCTAACAGAGATAGCAAGGATAAAATATTGCACTACCCGTAAAAAAAAGACGTAAGTGAACTTGCGTCAAAAATTTCAAACAAAAATTTCAAAAAAATTACTTACTGCTTTCTTCCAGTAATAGTACGATATTTTATCCTTGTTACCTCTGTTAGCGAGATTTTGGAATAGAAAATTATTGGGCGTCTCGTCATAATAAAGCTACTCACGGAAAATCAGCTTGATAGTAATCAAGTGAAAAAAATGTATACGGATCCCGTACTATAATGCAGCTATGTGTGTATAATTTTAGCGCTTATTTGTACGAGATAATAACTACTACCGAATTCTTGCTACATTTAACTTTCCCAATTAAATGTTTATGGAAATAGCTTGGTCGGAATCAAGCTGTGTGTTCTTAGCGTAGGTGTTGTTAGACGGTAATGCGCTATCTTAGTCATTATAAATAATGTTCAGATAAGCAGTTTGAGACAATAGATCGAAATGTGGGTGGTGGCACCAACGACCAGACCCTTAAGAGCCCTTACGTGATTTATATCAGAACGTTTTTCTTTGACTGCAGGTCGTGAACAAGACCTTTTTAAGATGGTTAATCTGTTCATTTCGTGGGTGCACGTCATCTTGCGACGAAGAATGGAGATGTACTTATTGTTCTACAAGTAGGTTCTAACGTTTAGATATAAATGAATTGTTTTCTACAGATATTAATCTCATTATGTTTTACAGTATTTAATGAGTGGGATTTGATAGATAACGTTTATTTTTAAAGGGTATTGTTATGGTTATGTCATGTTTAAAAAAACAGTCAAGTACGAGTTGGACTAGCACAAGAAAGGTTCTGTACTATTTTTCGTCATTCCGACCCCAAATAATGGGACCCCAAACCCTAGGATAAGGGCAGGATGATGATGATGGTGGTCTGTGTGGTGACGGATTAAGATTACAAGTGTCACCACCCCATTTCTTTCCCAGGGTGCTGTAAGAGCCAGCTAAGGGACAATGTAAGCAGTTAACGTCTACTGTAAGAGACGAAAAACTCGAAACTAAACCTGCGCCAGCACGCCTGGTCAGTGCGGCACAGTAGACCATAGTCCCTCCTTAAGTGGAGGAGGCCCGTGCCCAGCAATGGGAACGTCCCACTGCTGGAGAGATGATGAGCTGTAGCATCAACTGATAGACACAAACTGTAAAAATTTCAGCTCTCTAGCTATCACCATTCCAGAGATACAGCCTGGTAACAGATGGACGGACGGACAGCAAAGTCTCAGTGATAGGGTCCTGGTGCTCAAGTCCACTATTTTGGAACAATTGTCATACCGGCACAATACCGGCACGATACCGTTGCAATTGAAGTCAAATATCCGTAGTCTGCTATATGCCGTCATAACGGTCTTTCAATGGTAATAGAATTGTCGATCTCTTTTATCTATGCATTGAATTTTCGGTCTCTTTTATCTATGGATTGTGTTAGAATGGTATGTATGTGTTGCCGTTTTTAAAAAATGCGTTAGTTGAAGTGATTTTCGAAAAACTACTAATAAATTTAAACATTTAATCATGCTAGACTTCGTTTAAATATATTTGTACATACTATTTATTAGTATAAAAAGCAATGTGAAGTTTAGGAGATTAGTAAATTGCAATAAATTACAAAGAACAATTTCTAATATTTCTATCTATCTATTTTTTATTTATGGCAATCTGTCGACACAGAACAAATTAAAAATATTACTGTCAAATTCAAAATAGCAGACTACCGAAACATTTCAGTCATTGAATTGCAATTGTGAAGCAGTTGTGTACGAGACTAGCAATTTATGTCACTTTGACAATTGTAAGACAATGATGAAGTCGTTATGACGACACATTAATAGTAGACTACCAAAAACTTTACTATTGCACCATAATGGTACAATAATGGTACAGTTGTGACACCGTTGAAATACCCGACTCAGGGCCCTGTTTTACCTTATGGTATGGAACTTTTAAAATGATGACGATACGATTTATTACTCGTTCGTTTAAGAGTTCTATTTTCGAATTCAAATTATTGCGTGTTATTCAACTATTCACATAACCATAATATAATTATACAAAATTTTAAATAAGTCTCCGTGAAGCGTATCACATTATAGATTATCAGAAGGAATACTGATGACATCTGGCCAATGAACCGCCTACAAACGCTATAATGTTGGTAATTATGTTAATACCACTTCCGTTTCGTTTATTTTAGCAGTCACAAACGTTATTAAATGTCAATTAGTTACAATATAACTGAGATAACCGACATATTTTGGTACTTCTTGACTCTCTATATATTTATTTAGATTTGTTACATCTTAATCTAACATTTTATAATTAATGAAGTCATTTTACATTCAAGTGAAAGATAAATAATTCGGAGAAATGTTTTGGCGATTAAAATGATGATATCAAGAGCCAAATAAATTATCAGAATTAAAACTCTATTGCTTAATGTCGAACTTTTAGCTCAACTAATAGTAACAGTTGTGCTGGTAACGGAACCAGTGACTGTTTTACATTCTCTTGTCCTAAATTTCTTAGATCCTGAAGGAGTGTCATTCTAATCAGGGATTTTGATTTAAGATCTACTTACGGTATTGTGTATGGTAGCGTTTGTGAGGTCTCTGCATCGAAACATGTTGAGAGGCACCAAAAAGGGGATATTTTTTTTTAAGAATTAGCTTTAATTCTTTCTGCCTGACGACCTCACATAAGATGGGCATGTCATTGATACTGAAGTAGCTATGCCCCTGCCTTCAATATTATCGTTGATGCCTAAAAACATCTTGCACCCCAAATGGATCTGCAAGTGCTTTAAACTTTAAATCGAATATATACCCAGACTTTTAAAGACTAGATTAGATACTATATTGCTACAAGTATTTATTACTGTTTCTATCTCGACACGCGGCACCGTGTTAAGCTAAGGCCAAGTCAAATCTAACCTAGGTACTTTAAGATCTCACACTTTTTTAGAATAATGGTAATTTGTTCCCATACATACATTTGTTGTACATATTTGTATTTTGCATATAACTTGGCACTCATTTAGGTCTCCATTCTTTTTGCAGCAAAGCCTACTACAGCTAAGCATATTGTATTGAACTTGGCTCTCCAAATGTAAAAATATAATTATTTGGTGAGACAATATTTACAACGTTGTGTTGTGTCAATGTTCTTCTTTTATATTCGTAATAAAATCCTTAAAATACATTCCATTTACATTATATATGCGGCTGTGGTGAGTGGTCGTGTTCAGTTTCAGTGAACAGTGAGTATCTAAGTGTCGCTGAAAACTTCGTATGTCGTAAAGAGACAAGCGTTTCACAATGTCACGCCAGCTGATTTTACTTATGAACGGTTTTATTGCCCACATTAAATGTTTTAGGAAGATAACTTGAGATTTAAGTACCCACGTAGGAATAATTTATAGACTTTTTATGGTATAATTTTGTAACTGATAAAATCTATCCTAATATTATAAAAAGGGTAGGTAATGTTTGTAACAGGTATTTTGGGGGTAATTTCCTAAGTTAATAATTATTTTCAGTAATAAGAAGCTCTCAGTGCTATGGCGCTCAGGTGGGCAAGTCCCGTATTTCAATGGTGTCACAATGGCATCATAATGACACATTATAACCTCAAAAAATTAACAATAGACTACCAAACTTGATAAAATTCGCCACTAAACAATTAGATATTTAGTGTTTTTGCAAAAATATGCAATAACTGATTGCTTAGTGGTGAATTTTATCAAGTTTGGTAGTCTATTGTTAATTTTTTGAGGTTATAATGTATCATTGTCCAGGACTGTACGTCTTAGGATGTTTAGGGAACGAGTTCGCTACCAAACGGCTTGTGTACCTAGCATATCAACATTCTCCTGCCCTTATTCCTTTTTTCGGGGTCGGCGCAACATGACTTGTTCAAGTTCTTTTGGCTGAAGTCAAAGGTTTTGGCTGATTTTTATGACCGACCGCCTGCCTAATATAAATCCTCCTTAGGAAGTAGTAATTATATGCAGAATTTAACAAATCAAATTATGGTGGAAAAAATTGACTGCCGCAAGCGGACTTGAACTCACGACCTCGGAATACCGTTCCGAAGCTCTTTCCAACTGAGCTTATTGCGGTCGTGCTAGCAACATTCAAATTAACCACCACATTTGTCACACGACTGAGTTTATATATTTTAACGTACAACGTATTAGTTTAAGCAGAATATTAAAGACGTCTTGTAATAAACAGATTCTCTAACTTAACTTTCATCTTTCCAAAGTTCATGTCTAACATATTGTATTTATGTATTAGACAAGGTTGTATTAAACGAAATTACAAGTAGCTATTGAGTACTTACTCTATTCCCACTACGGAACACTTCAATAAACTTCTCTCTTAACGTAAAAAACACATCTCAGAGATTTTATAACGTCGCGTTTAGGAGCCTACACTAATATTAAGCTAAAGAGTCTGTTTGTTTGAACGCGCTAAACTCGGAAAAAAATGGCCCAAATTAAAAAAAAATCTTTATTTTTTGGATACTACTTTTATAGAGAAAGGCTCCTATTATTCGCAGCGTGATGTTATAACATCACGCTGCGAATAATAGGAGCGCAGCATCTGTTAAAAATGTGGCAAAAAAGAGGGGGATTTTTTTCTAAATTTCATGCGTCTGAAGTCGCGGGCAACAGCTTGTCATTTTACAAACTTCCAAGAATAAAGAATTAATATATGTAGCGTCACATATTTTAAGAGCCCAGAATAATGCCACTGAAGTACTAACTCAAAAGATAAACGAATAAAGGTACTTTCGTGAATTCACGTTTCCTTCTCCATGTTCAATGGAGCAAATCAATAAAGTTTTCGTTGTTTCCGAAGACACAAAGTCAGAGACGCAAATTGAATTCGATTGATTAAATGTTTTAGAAGGAGTGGCAAGGACTTACGTTTTATCTTTGTCAGATCTTTATTACGATTTATCTGTACGAAGCTTATATGAATCTAAGACGAGATTATTTTATTGGTTATTTTGTGAGCGTTCTTTCGCGTGAATTTTGGAATATGTATTCTAATCTCGTTTCCGTAATGATTATAGGTAAATGAAGCCTTATTTTCGGCTAGGTTGCAAAATTTTCTTCCAATTCTGTTTTGTGTAATATCAATAACGTAATAAGTTACTATATTGAAACATATAAAAATACGTTTTGTTATGATACTTTCTTCGTAGTTAATAGTTGATTAATTACTTGAAAATATCTTTACAAAAATATCGTGTAAATAACTAACGACATAGATAGATAATGGTACCAATTCTACTTGCACAACTAAACTTAACTAAAAGAATAATAATTAATAGTGTGAATAACACAATTCAGCAACGTTAACTGAACTTTCTTGTTATAAAAACTGTGTATTATAGATTAACGGTTTTAATTAATATTATTGCACAACTAAATAGCAAATTCATCAAAATACACTGTAGTTGTTTTCATTTTTAGGGTTCCGTACCCAAAGGGTAAAAACGAGACCCTATTACTGAGACTTCGCTGTCCGTCCGTCCGTCCGTCCGTCACCAGGCTGTATCTCAAGAACGGTGATAGCTAGAGAGTTGAAATTTTCACAGATGATGTATTTCTATTGCCGCTATAACAACAAATACTAAAAATAAAATAAAATAAATATTTAAGGGGGGCTCCCATACAACAAACATGATTTTTTTACCGTTTCTTGCTCGATACTAATAACGTTGACAGGTAGACGCTTTAACTATGTGCCTTATGTTGCATAGATAATAGTACGGAACCCTTCGTGCGCGAGTCCGACTCGCACTTGACCAATTTTTAGTTAAGTTAAGTTTAGTTCTGCACGTAGAATTATATAACTACATAATAGGAGACAATACAAATATTAATAATTGTATAAATGAAGCATATAGAATTATATTTGTTGGTAAGCAAAGTCTTAATAAAAATAGCTTTTCTAGAACATTCTCGAAGTATCAATGAATCAAAGACTACGACAATGTTGAAATTGAATTCAGCACTAACGACCGATTCTATTGAACGTATTTCTCTTCAAGATCGTAACTTTTATATGCAAACAATGTTGAAACATTGTCTCAGATACTTGAATATAATTTTCACTGCAGCTACAGAAATATTAATTATATTAATATTAATCTTTACATTAATATTTATATTAATCTTTACATTAATATTTATATTAATCTTTACTTATTATTAAACAAAGTCGTTATTTTTGTACGTATGTCCCTATGTGAGCTTCTAGCGTCAAAACTACACAACGGATTTTGTTGGGGTTTTTTTTAATAGCTAGAGTGGTGCAAGTGGCTTTTTTGTATAGTTTGTTAAGGTAATTTGTTTAGTGTTATTAAGTAAAAAAGTGATTTTCATAGAAAAGCCTAATCTAACTTATGCACACTGAGTTATTCTGCGTCTTTCATGTTCAAATGCGTCAATATTCATTACAATACTTATTCGTGAATAGTTCAAAATACGGTAGTAATTTAGTATACCACAAATCAATCGGCTGGTATACGCTTTTTGGAAGTACACTAAGAGACTTTTATAATTTTCTCAACTAGATCTTAAGAGGATACCAAAATAGCTTCGTGCATTTTTCTATGTATGAAGTTTTCATTGTTTCTTTAGATTGAATGGCTGGAGCTCTAATTTTTAAGTATATGTTTTTTCAATATATTATCTAGGATCGCATAAACTCAGAAACGCGATTGAAAAAAGTTTTCTCGATAGAAAATCTTGGCGAAATAACCTCTCAAATTTTTTATTTTTTTCATTTGTCGATCTATTATCGCGTATTAACTAATGAAATAACTTTAAAAACATACGTAACTATCATATATAGAAACTCGTAAATCAGAATTAAAATATATTTAGTAGATTTTGAGTAAATAGGAAAAGTATCCCTAATTCTTCATTTTCTGTGCCTACTGGCTGTGTTAATATGTACGTGTCGGCGATGATATACGATAATATTGATGTAGGCCCATAAGCAGCGGAGACTGTAATATGGGCCTGAAACGACCATCATCGTAAAAATCATCGTTTCGTGTTTTGGTGTTACACGTTGTGTACCTGCTTAAATGAATAAATTAAGGAATGAACGAATGATTGAATGTATATTATTTATTTTACACCACAAGTAATTTTATAGAAAAACTTAAAAACTAAATTAGTAGGCCATTGTACAAATTTTATCGCTAAATCTTCTTTCAGAGAACCTTTGGGTAAACTGAAAGTTGGTGTAATTTCTGTCTACAATCTCACAGGTCCTTAATAAAATATCTTCATTGTTAGGTAACTAAATTGTTTTAGCTAGAATTTAATTGAACTAAATGTTTGTCTTTGTTTGAACAAAGCTATTTGATATTGTTGAGCTGACTTTAAATCTTTGTAAGTGACAAGTTTACAGGACGCAATTTCTTTCTTTAAATAAAATAGAATACTTGTGTATAAAGTTTGAGATGGATAAGTAGTAATTCTATTTACAAATTGCGTAGTATATTTTTGTTTATAGTGGATTAATCAAGAGAAATAAGTGTCGAAAGATGTGCCTTTTAATGTTGATCGTCGTCGTTTTGTTCTAATGCAATGTTTGTTTTATAAATGTGTTTAGATTTGAAAATAGTTAGTAATTAAAAGAAAAATAAACAATTAACTTAATCTATACCTACTAATATCATAAAGCTGAAAAGTTTGGTTATTTTGAAAAATTTTTAGATGACACAGTTATCAAGAAAGGCGAGCGAGCGAAGCATCAGTAAAAACTGCTGCAAAAACGGGGGAAATTTTCTAAAATCCACGCATACGATGTCGTGGGGTACATTTAATTAATTATAATATTATTTTTAAGGGCCTACATCAATATTATCGTCGACATGTACATATTAACACAGCTATTAGGTATAGAAAATGAAGAATTAGGGATTTTTTTTTTGTTTACTCAAGATCTACTAAATATATTTTAATACTGATTTACGTGTTTCTGTATATAATAGTTACTTATGTTTTTAAAGTTATTTCATTAGTTAATACGCGATAATAGACCGACAAATGAAAAAAAAATGAGAGAGGTTGTTTCGCTAAGATTTTCTATCGAGAAAACTTTTTTCAATCGCGTTTCTGAGTTTATGCGATCCTAGATCATATATTGAAAAAACATATACTTAAAAATTAGAGCTCTAGCCATTCAATCTAAAGAAACAATGAAAACATCGTACGTAGCCACAAGATAAATGATAGTCTCTTAAATCTAAGATATTTTTATGTTAACATTAGAGTTTGTTATGACAAGTAATTATGTGGCATTAATTATAAATTTATAGTTTCTATTCTTGTTTATAATTATGAAATAAATTATAATTAACGTTATCTTAATAGAAAATTATTATTTTTAATGGTCTATTAGCACCCTGCGGTGACCCTGTCTCATTGAGTGGGCTAAGCCGGAAGAGACCGTATCTTAGAGTTGTCCCATAATGGGCTAAATCGTAGAAAGATTTTTTTATATCGAATCAGTAGTTCCTGAGATTAGCGTGTTCAATCAAACAAAATCTAAGGTGATGTTTTCCTTGTTCCGTAATCAGTCTCTCTTTCTGTACATTTTCTATTTATTACAAATAGCTTGAAATATATTTTCTAAATAATTTAAACTTGTTCCACGCTATGTTATCTTTTCTAAACTTCTATAAATGTTTCGTGCAGTACGCGGAAATGGCTGACACCAGCTGATACCACGACCTGAACATTAAATTAACGACAACACAAAATTAAAGCAACCTTATAGATTCTCATATTCATCTATAATAATATTAAAAAGCTAAAGAGTTTGTTTGTTTGATTTAAAGGTGCTAATCTTAGGAACCAATTCCACCACACACCTCTTTCGGTGTTAGATAGTACATATAACGAGGAAGGCTATATAACATCACACTGCGGCCACTAGTTCGCTTCTAGTGGCCGAGCCATCAGTGAAAAATGTTCGGAGTCGCGGGCAAAAGCTAGTGTACTATTATAAATACAACATATCTTAAAACCACGCTGTGAAATTGATAGAATCGGTTCAATCAGTCATTGATTGTTGCAACTATCAACAAAGTTCTTTGACCTCAGCTTCATATTAATACAATACTTATATCAAAATGATCAAGTTCCGTTATTCTTTAAATACAAACTAATATTTGGCATCTACTTAGACAGTTTGAAAACTATTAATCATCATTAATCATATTAATCATCATTTAATATTATTAATTAATTATAATTAAATACTGTAAAATTTACAGTATTTAAATACATTTACAGTGTAAATCGACGATATTAATGGCTGATGGAAACTTTCTAAATAGGTAAGCTAGCATCGAATTAACGAATAAGCGTAACAAAGATATAAAAAACCACTTGAAATAACCAACAAAATTCGCTACAAAAAAACTTTTTTCTTTCTTGTCTTGTGCTTATTTCTAATATTGAACAAATCAATTCAGAAATAAATAAGGTTTCGTTAACAGATTGAATGTAAAACACTCTTAGACTTACAAAGAGTTACTTAATGATCGCTGCAATTTTGAATAAAATGGGTATCAAATAAGCGATTATTGATTATAGATAAAGTGCTTACCTTACTCGGCTCATGAAAGCAATTGAATAAATCAAATAAAGTCGGTCGACCTCGAGGCTAAATGATCCGTGAAATGGTCGTCTGATACAGGCTCTTGACTTATTCTATCCGTTATTTGATTCGATTGGCCGACGAAGACGATGTTAAACCAACATACACTCACATACAGAATGTATTGGAAGTGATCTACGTGGTTATAGTTTGCGATTCAATTTTGTTATTACAGTAATAGGAACTTTTTGGAGCGAATAAAAAATTATTATATTTGTATGTTATGCTTCATTTTATTTATGTGTACAAATTATAAACAATTTTCATCTTGCGTTTAGAACTTTTGTTAGCCGTAGGCATAGTTTGAGGGATTTAGTTCCTCGAAAATGTGTTAAAATATATATAAGTATATACTTATATATATTTACTTAACACATTTTACTACCCCCATGGGAAAAAGGCGTGATGTTATGATGATGATGATGAATATTTGTTTTTACAACATTTTTCACTGATGCTTCGCTCCAATTGGTCGCAGTGTGATGTTATATAGCATAAAGCCTTTCTCGATAAATGTATTGTCGAACACTGAAAGAATTTTTTAAATCGGATCTCCTGTTCCTGATGTTAGTTGTCATCGTGTGCAAACAAACTCTTCAGCTTTATAATATTCTCTCTCCAGCCCATATACGTCCCACTGTTGGGCACGGGCCTCCTCCACTTTAGAGGGATTATGGTCTACTGTGCCGCGCTGAACAGGCGTGTTGGCACAGGGTTTATTTTCGAGTTTTCCGTCTCTCACAGATGATGTTATCTGTGTGCAATATCCCGTAGCTGACTTTTACAGCACCTTTGGGGGGAGATGGGGTGGTGACACTTGTATTCTTAATCCGTCACCACACTTTTATAATATTAGTTATTAACTGCCTTATTCATAATGACTTATCGGAGGTTTAAACGAAGATTTTATCGGAGGGATAATAAAAATTCTAGCGTAAAAAGACAATTATGAATAACACGTTTGACAATTTTCGCGAACCGATTTTAGCGAAATTTTAAACCTCCGATAAGTCATTATGAATAAGACCATAAAACTATACCGATGCACTATAGTACTAGTTGATACCAGTAACGTGTGCAAAATGCATTTAGCAAGCAGAACGAGATGTTACATCATTTAAATTGATGGTTCCTTTGATGTCGTTAGTGTTGTGGACTTGTTTTAGATATAAATTGGGAACTGGCTCTTCGTGCTTGTTGCGGTTTTGAGTCTAATTATTACTCGTACATGTAGTTTGTAGCAGATGAACACTACGAATAGTGCACATGAATATTTTGAAATTATGACACTATCAAAGACCAAAATTGAGAGCGTATTTTTTTCGTAGGTACTACGATGGAGGCAGTGAGTGTGTTATGTGAAAAATAACTTTTACACACAAGTTTATAGTCGTTGAAAGCAATAGTAGCTACGATCTTCCAAAAACGGTTTTTTATTTAACTTTTAAATTCACAAAACATACTCAGATGTTAATCAGGATTCTAAAGTTCTAAACACTTAACTAAACACAACCATGCAAAAATAACTTAATTTGGGATCAAAGGACATTCTGAAATTTCTATACATATTTTAACTATATTTAACCGTATTTATAGACATCCTTCTTCAGTTTCATTCAGAAGAGAGGGCTAATGCATCTATTAACTTTTAATTGTTTAGGTATCGATCTAACTACCTTTTTATTCCACTTTCCATATTCCCGAACGATATTTTACATTCACAAAAAACAACAAAATTGAAAGTAGGTCAAACGTGGGTATTGTTTATGTTTAAACCTTTGTCCATTAATATTTATATCTATACTTCTATATTAATATTATAAAGATGAAGAGTTTGTTTGTTTGAACTCTCAGGAACTATTGGTTCGAATTGTTTCAGTGTTGGATAGTCCATTTATCGAGGAAGGCTAGAGGTAATATAACATCACGCTACGACCAATAGGAGCAAGAATTAGTGAAAAATGTTACAAAAACGGGAAAATTTTCCTGTATTCCACGCGTACGAAGTCGTAGGCTACAGCTAGTCTACTATAAGTAGATACGATTACTTTTCTATACTAATATTATAAAGCGGAAGAGTTTGTCTGTTTGTTTGTTTAAACGTTTGAACCACTGGGCCGATTTGAAAAATTTTTCAGTGTTAGATCGGGCATTTATCGAGGAAGGCTTCAAGCTATATAACATCACGCTACGACCAGTAGAAGCGAAGCAGTAGTGAAAAATGTTGCAAAAACGTGGAAAATTTTCTAAACTCCACGTGGACAGAGTCGCGGGCAACAGCTAGTAGTTTATAAACAATACGTTTTGCAAATAAACGTTGTTCTATTTTTAGTGGAAACGTTTAGTATATAATAGACATGTTATTATGTAATCATTGGTGCATAGGTACAATGAGGACATGAATTAAATATGTTGGAACTGGGACATTGCAGTGTTGTTACAAGTTGACATCATTCAACATTCATATTACATATGAATGCGTTTACAACATACAATAACAAATAGACTGGGTGCTTTGTTTGAACGGTATTCATGGATTTTTCTAGAAAATCTAGTATTTTAAGTTATCAGAAAAGCGAGTCAAGAGCGTAGTATCAGAGGTGAAAGCGGTAAATAGGAAGGCTCTGCAGGATCGCAAACCCGTTGGTGACTCTTTGCCCCCACGCAAGACCACGGGCAGGGGTCGTCAGAGGCCAAAAGCCTGGGTCTGACTTTAGGGACACGCCGCGCAAATTGTGACAATAGGCCACACTAGGATGGCGGCGGGAGAACCTAATGTTGCCTCCATCAAGTTCGGCCACCCTTGCCATGGTAATGGTAAGGCTCAAGGGACCACCATGGTCCAGTAAGGCAGAAGAGAACGAAAAAAACATGGTACCTACGCGCTAACACAAGAACTAAAAGTACCTCTCTATAGTAGTTTATTAATTTTGCATTTAACTGTCTATGCTTTTATTTAGGTATTTATTCGATAACGTTTGTTTTCTTTTATACTACAAGGGGGTCCAACAAACATATGCCTCACTTGATGGTACGCGATTAGCATTTTCTTTTCTTTCTTTCTTTCATTGCTAATTACTGACGTTGTGTTAACTGTAAAAATATTAAAATATGTATATGTATATATATTCTCTGCCTACCCCATGGAAAAAGGCGTGACAGGATGATGGTGATGATGATATTCTGATAGTGGCTACATATATTTATTATTGACCCTGTTAATTCTTCACTACAAGTAAGCCAGCAGTCAGTTACCCCAGGGTCTAAATGATAATGGTACCAATTCTACGTGCACAGCTGAACTTAACTAATTGTGTAAAAACAGCTTTGGCGTATTTTGAATAATTAGCTAATCCGTTGTGCACATTTTTATTAATTAAAATCGTTAGTCAGATATACAGATTTTCTAATAAAAAAGTTCTGTTAACATTGCCGAATTACGTTATTGACACTATCAATTTTCTTTTTTTAGTTAAGTTTAGTTGTGTATATAGAATCGGTACCATTGTAAGACATACCTATTGGATGAGCAATAAAACAATAAATATATATAGTACAGAATTTATTTCCATATTTATATACTCAGATATAACAGCAATTATCTCCATTCCACACAATATATTATCCCACAACAATATTTACACTGAGCTTTAGGCATCACACCGCTACAAATTCTATTTTCGTCAAAGCTATAGGCACCTTTGAAGGCGATTGATGTGCAAATATAGCGGAGTTTACAGCGTGACGTTATTGTACGTGAAATGACGAAAATGTATGTGATTTTGTGGCGTTGTGTTCCTGTTAGACCTTGTCCAGAAAGGGCGAATTCGCCGCGAATCGTATCGCGCGTGTACAGTTAACGCGCGAACTCTAGAGCGAATTTACTAGGCTGAACTGAATTCCTCCCCAAATGCTCGTGCGTTGGTACGCACCTTGTGGATGCAACGGTCGCGCGTAATACGCGCGAGAGAATCGCGGCGAATTCGCCCTTTCTTGACAAGCTCTTACTTGCCTGGTCCTCGCGAACAAACTATACCGACTAACAACTATTGACTTACACTAGTAGATGATACAAAGTAAATGAAGATGAAATATGTACCTACCACAAACAAACTGCGGGTAGTTTATAGACAGCATTAGTATTCAGTAAGAAAAAGTGAAGTGAATTTTCGGTGAATCTTGATCACGTGACAGCGTTCCTCCAATAAAAATAGAGGAGCGCTGTCACATGATCAAGATTCACCGAAAATTCACTTCACTTTTTCTTACTGAATACCACTGCTGTACTGTTTCTTAACTTTTAGTCTTTTGCTCGCGATTATGTCTGTCTAGGCTTTAATTTACTTAGATTTTGAAACCTTTTAAAATTTAGACAACGAATGTTGAAAATTTTCTTTTAATTTTTACAAATTACTAAACGTTGTTTTTCATAACTCTATGTCAAAAAAATTACAACGTTCATACAAATTTTCATAACTCTTGCTCGCGTTTCTATGTAAAAGGAAAGATAAGTAACCTGGGGGCCAAGTTTGATATTACAACGTTGTCACAATAATCAGTCACTGACGCCATTATGGCGTCATTTATGACAAAAAATGAAGAGTAGACTACCAAACTTGATAAACTTCGCCATTATGCAATCAGTGATTGATCATTGTAATAGACGACTTGGCCCCCTGGATTCAGTAGTATCGGCTGTGCGTTTGAATCGCATCATCTAATAGTATAAACCATCACAATAACTAATATAAAATAGCCTTGGCTGTCATTACATGACCACCATTATACAATATACCTATCATATTTTATAATCTTTCAAGCAATTTACAATAGAATTTTATTACTACACTTAATTTAAATTTTATTAAAAATTCTCTACTATCTGTTTTAGCCTATTCATTAAATTTTGGTTCTAAAATAATAATGTCTATAGAAAAATGAAAAATTAGGCCAGTGAATTAATATTATTCATACTATTTTAGTAGCACATCCAGTTTATTAATATTTTTAAACAGTTTGAAACACGTAAACAAATAATTACAAACATGTTTCTAGTTGACTTTAAACACAACATTAATGCAAGTAATACATTTATTATCAACTAAATTGTATCACATTAATTTAAATTATTAGCTAATTAATATTATAAATAATAATATCCGTAATAATAATATGGCAACGAAATATATTTAATAGCTAAGCACCTTCATCGGTACTACTTCCACGTATATACATTTTCTGTACATAAAATTCTAAATATCACTCACATCTAAATCGTTATACATGTCATATAATTCTTATTGCCAATCAGCAAGTTCAACAATGATTAAACTTTTATCAAATAACTTATAATTATTATGACAATACGATTTCATCTTATATATCTTAAATGCAGAAGTATACTAAAGCTTCCAATATAATATATAAACCTAATACTAAATTCATCAAAACATAATATTTACAAAATGAAGACAACTTCGATATGCACTGTACATTTATATAATTTATAAATCATTATATCGAGATACTCGTATCTAAATATCGATTTATATAAAATCTTACACATACTGCATCTGGCATCGGACTTTGATACTAATATAGATCAAGACTAGCTACAAAACGATCGCACCTAGACGCCAAGCGGATGTCTTTTAAACTCACTGCTAGTGCAGTCAAACACGTTTGCTTGCAAACATGACGTCATATAAATATGATATGGTAATTCTTACGTATGTAGGCGTGCATCACTTAAGTAGTGTGAGTGAGAGCAGTATAAATAATGGCGAGGAGTAGGGCATGTTGTGCAGGATGGAAGGTATGGCTGCCACTCGTTCGTGGCGTAGAAGAATCTGGCGGAGACTCGTTGATACTTGATCTGCTTTCTGTTGACAAAAATTTATGCGTTGAGTTAAAAAAAACTGATACACTCTGCTGATTTCGTTAAAGAAAAAGAAAAATTGACGTTTTTATGAAGGAAAGAGAAAGTCACTACCCCAGTTCGTATCTGCTGTAAGTTTCTTGCGAAATCTAAGTAGGTTATCTGCTGCTTGTGCGAAGAAACTACGAAATGAAATCACCCCATTGAAATTACATCTAAGAAAGATAAAATAAACTCCCATTGTAAAGAATTATGAAGGAAAAACAATATCTTTCTTCCAAATTATTTTAAATTTTATAAAAAGTTTTATTTTTCGTAACAAACACGCAATACTCACGTCCGTCACTATCACCAGAACCATCATCACCGGAGCCTTCAGCATCCGTATCGTAATCATCAGGGTAGTTTCGACCAGATCCTGAACCTTCTTCGCCAGCTTCATCGCCTTGCATGAAAGACTCAGCTGGTGCCTCACTCCGACGAGAGTATGTTAGAAGCAGCTATGGACAAAATATAGGATTAGTAGACTTTTACCAACAAAGTGTAATTACCTAGTTATTAAGTTTTTGAGTCTCTCTCTTTTTCCAGCCCAATAACGTACTGTTGGGCACGGGCCTCCTCCAGCTTAGCTGTCTTTTACGATCCGGGACTGAAATGGGGTGGTCATACTTGTATTCTTAATCCATTACCACACGAGCAATGTTTCTGTGTAAGTTTGGTTATGGCTTTAATTGGCAGTTATTGTAGAATTGTATTTTTATAAGTTAAATTATTTGGGAACTGTTATCAATAACTTTGCTAGTGCTCGGAGTGGATTTCTAGTAGCTAATTTATATGTCTAACTATTTGAAGAAAACATCAAAAGTACCTGTTTAGCCTGTTGAAGCCTGTCTGCTAAAATTGCCACCCTAAGATCTTCTGGACGATGTTCACCGATCTCTGGGTTATATTTCTGGTCAATTTGATCTAATTTCACTAGAGGCGTCGAGTAACTGCAACAAAAATATTTGTTTTAATGTGTCAATAAGCATATTGTTTTGTGTTTCTATTCTATGAGAGTAATACATAGATAAATAAAGTTCATTCGTACTTCAAAGTGTTGATCAAAGTGAAGTTATAACTTACTCCGCTACTGAATTCCCATTCCAGCATCTATCCAAAGTGTCTTCTACGGAGAAATCAGGTTGATCACACAGTCTATCAGCTAAGTCCACAAATAGATTCTTAGTACTAGCCAGGGTGGCAGCAAATTGTAGCAGTTCTGTGTCTGGTGGAGGCGCACGGAGATATTCCCGGCGGATCATGCCGGGACTTGGATGTGATACTGATGATCCTGAGGGTTCCACAGTTGACGCAGGTCCACATTCTTGACGCACCTAGGAACAAATACAAAAAAAATTACTTTTTTAGAATTTGTTAAAATTTCAGATAATTCAAAGAACCCCACGACATAAGATTTCAACTGTTCAGACAGAGAAGTAGATAGATAGGAACGGAGCTAACATATATGTGTTTATGCATGGTAACAGTGTTATAAGAAATTGATAAAGATTTGCCATAAAAGTCTTACAGCCGTATTCACAAAAGTTACTGTGAGGTCTCATAGTAGGCATGGACGCACAGGGGTAGCAAAATCATTTCACAAACAATACTTAAGTGGTGAAGCGCACTATGCGTTTGTTAAACTGAACGCATATCTAAGTTTTGTCTATGAATACAAAGGCTCGATGAAAGGAACGCACTGACAAGTGTTACCCGTTGCACAGTGCATCAACACTTAAGTACTTACTTAAGTTAATATTGTTTGTGAATACGGGTGTAACTTTAGAGAAACTACACTATGCGGTTTATCCTTTAAATAGAATGTGTATTGCAAAACCGACATCAGGAGTGTTAGCGCGTGCCCTCTCGTGTGAACGTCCTCAGTGACGCGCGACGCACGCAAATAAAGTACAACAAGCAAAAGACGCAAATAGGCACATAGTTTCATCACAATCTCCGCAAAAAATACGTCATAAGGGCTCTTGCTTCTAGGAACTCATTTGGTTTTTGTACTTCTTCAGTTTAAAACATGATTTTTGTGTTTATTTGTAGTGCAATATTAATTCTGGTTATAAATATATAAATATTTAACATCGGACCTTTATTTTATAACATTTGTGCGATATGAATATGTGTCGCGCCTCCTTCGTTCTTTCAAACAATCTACTGGGTATATCATGAAGACTCATCCAAATATTATCTAATTAATTATTCGTACAGATATTATATTACTGTCCTTTTAAGGGTTTTCGAAATAAGAAGCTCTACTTGTTAACTAAAAGTCCTTCTAAACTTAGGGTTTAGAAGGACTTTAGGGAAGGAGTTTAGGGTTTAGGGTCTAAACCATTCTTTATGTATATAACGCTCGTGTATTGGTTATGTTATACATTATGCCCATCTACGTAACGTATACCTATAGGTAGGTACAGAGACCTTCAACTTGGGAACTAAATGTTAATCCTCAGTGGTATACGCGAAAGTTTTATTACAAGTTTGACATCTGTCGCATTACGTACAAGGAATGGGTAGTTCAAGATCCAAAGCTTTTATTAATACCAGATTTATATATCCGTCTAGCTGTACTGTCGAGTTTGCATTTGTTGGCAAACTAGCTTTAGGAGATGGTTTGAAGAATTTAATTTATACTTGTGCCTCGAAAGTAATTCTAATGCTAATAAAAATCTAAAAATAAATGTTTATCGCTGTCTACTTGAAAAACGTTTGAGTTAACTTTCATAAAAATATTAATTGAATTGAGAACTTCCTCCTTTTTGGATGACTTCTAAGGGAGAAATATTAAGCGACTCAAGTCGCGAATAACTGAAACATTAATTAAAATAAGGTTATATGATATTTTGGTACATATGTTTAAGACTGAATATAGACTAAATTCAGTCTGATCGAGAAATGGTTTGCAATCTAATATTGGTAACTATATTATTACATTTTTCCCTAAATTATATTATACAATTCTTTGGCGAAAAATAAATCATGCTTTTGCTTAAAAAATAAATATTTGCACCACAGGACAAACAAGTTCACAAACCTCCTTAAAACAACAATACCATAAACGATAAAGACCTTTTCGAACACAGTAGACGTCAATTAATTAATGATACTGATTTTAAAATCAATTATATGTAATTCAATTCATTATGTGTTAATTATTTATTGTTAGACAGTGCAAGCTCTTTAAAGAGTTTAAAAAAGTAACGAGCGCTAAATATAGTAAATATTCATTACGTTTATAAAACCGCCTCGAGCTGACTTCGATTAAAAAGCTAAAAAAACATAATGTTTTAAAAGTATTTGCTTGCTGGCCAGCACGTTGTAATTACAGATCACTGCACGGCACTTTGTAAAAAGGCCAATACGTATGCGATTCCAAATGGATAAAGTGAAGCTATTACTCTGTGGTTTTTAGTGCTATTACATTATTGGTTGACGGGCCGCGTGGTCTAGTGGTTCATATAACCGACTGCCGATCACGAGGTCTCGGGTTCGATTCCCGGTCAGGACAATCATTTAATTTTGTGTGATGTTTTTAATTGTCATACAAATGTTTGTACTGCGTCTGGGTGTTTACTATGTATTATAAGTATGTATTTACGAAAGAAAAGTAGTATATGTATTCTATCCGTATTCTGGTACCCATAACACAAGCATATAAGCTTAGCTTGGGACCAGAGGACGTTGTGTGAAATGTCCATGAATATTTATATTTATATTATACTAGCTGACCCGGCAAACTTTGTTTTGCCATACTAAAAAAAAAGAAAAAAAGGTTAGAAAAATAGATGTTGGCCGATTCTCAGACCTACTGAATATGTATGTAAAATTTGAGAAGAATCGGTCAAGCCGTTTCGGAGGAGTACGGTAACTAACACTGTGACACGTGAATTTTATATATAAGATTAGATTATATTGGTATCAGACTATAACTAACAAGAAGCGCAAAGTATTTTTAAACTGTATTGTTTCCGCTGCATCCGATGTAATTTTGATAGCATTTTGGTTTGTCTAAATGCTCATTTTGTGAACAAACACGCAAAAATCATAACCTTGTTTCCATATAATTAATTACAGTGATGATTTAAGTAACAAATAAATGAAAAGTAAAAACACAACGTTAGAACCTTTTGTTCTCATCGTGACGTAGTCTAACTTCAGTGGTAATATTGTCGTCAGTCCTTATTGTGTACTTCAGATCAATTCGACAACATATCTGATACAAGCGGGTGATAATCACTTCCGAAGGTTTCGTTACATAGATTTTATAGCTGTTTCAATATTCTATCTATTCCAAGATTTTGCACAGATAGCAAAATTTCAACTTTAGTCCTTACTTGCATTTTATTCATCAACTTACGTAACTGATAGAGGAAGATTTCAATCTAACCAAAATCGTAGACTGATTATTGAAAATGGTCGTGAAATATAGATATATAGATAGATAAGAATGAAGCTAATAAAAGCTTTTAGCGACTATATAATATGTGGTCATTATCATATTTACATATAGTAATTAAAACGGTAGAAAATATACCAATTACGATAATTAAAGTCAATTACACGTAATAAAATAAATGAATAAAATCGTTTATTAAAAATTATCAAAAATAAATTATATGTGATTCATATAATAAGTAAACATTTAGCAATATTATGAAGACAACAGCGCGGCAGCGTTACGAGTGGTTTAATTTATGGGTTTTTCAAAATATATAAAACGTTATAGAAAATAAAAGTATTTCTGCTTTTTAAATAATTTATTTATTTTATTTATTTAGAATCGCACGCAGAAGAAGAGAGGACAGAAAATTATTTATAATGATTTGAAATATGAATTTCTTCCAATCCAATAAATCCAAATATTAAGATGAGAAGATATAATTGTAGTCAGTTCCAGGAAAACAAAATATCTTATAAAAATATCATATTATAGATTAGTAGTAAACTCGAAGATCTTTAGATTATAATTATTAAAATAAAAATAAGTACTAAATTATAATTACGATTATGCTTGAGAAACCGCCTTAAAATTTTTAATTCGGCCCCAAACGGCCACGAAATTATTCGTATTATGATTTAAAACTAATTCAGAACCAAATTTAACATGTCCCACATTAACATAACGTGTAGGTTTATCAGATAATTTGATATCACATATTGGAAGCATAAAACAATCTATTAGAATTCCATTTATGTATGTAGAATAAGTAATACTATTGTTTTGGCTCCAATTAGAATATTGTACAGTCTTTGTTCAACTGAATCATTCATATTTATAGTTTGTTAAATGTATTATCTAATAACATCATTCAATTATAAATTGTAAGCGTTGTTATGTTTCAATACACGTGTATAGTATAACATTAGATTGATTGTAAAATTATCTGAATGGCCACAGTTCTAGTTACCTTGAATACGAGTAGTTTTTATGTTTTAGCGACAGTTTATAATAGGACATTGTTTGTAATGACTAAGAGTTATTTTTAACATATGGTCTGTAAAGCTCTTGTCATACTAACTAAAATTGAGCAACTCTTTGTTTGTAATATAACGTTTAAAAATATAAATATTTGAATTACTTACTTATCAAAATATATTATAATAAAACAAAATCGTTATTTTTCTAAATATGTCCCTATGTGAGCTTATATCTTCCAAATTACGCAACGGAATTTGATGCAAGTTTTTTTTTAAACGGATAAATTGATTCAGCACGATAATTTGTTTTTAATTCGTTAACGCTTGATATATATTTCATATACCACGCATACGAACTTGCGGGCGACTTCTAGTAATTTAATAATTTCTAAAGTTTTGACTACAGCCTGTAGTCGAGGTCACAGATCTGCCCCAATTCTCTTATGTTTGACAATATTAATAATAAATAATAAATATTCATGGACATTTCACACAACATCCTCTGGTCCCAAGCTAAGCTTATATGCTTTTGTTATGGGTACCAGAATACGGATAGAATACATATACTACTTTCCTTTTGTAAATACATACTTATAATACATAGAAACACCCAGACGCAGTACAAACATTTGTATGACAATTAGAAAAATCAAACAAATGATTGTCCTGAGCGGGAATCGAACCCGCGACCTCTTGATCGGCAGTCCGTTACATGAACCACTCAACCTCGAGGCTCGTCATTATTCACTTAGAATAGAATGAATAAGAAGCTCTAGGTATAGAAAAGCCACGCTAATATTATCTATACTTTGTTAGACAAATAATAAGTGACATAATAGTAAGCCGATTCACAAATTCACGAGTTATCGTCGTGTCAAAATGAAGATTTAAGAAGATTAGCGAGAAGTCTTATAAAAGTAAAGTTTTATGTAATATATGATTTCACTAACCAGGTTATTTAACATTAAAATTATTATCACACTATGGGCGCAACTACTCATTACTTGGGGTCCTAGCTAAATAGGTCTTATGTTAAATACAACCTACTTATAGCGTAAAGAATGGGCAGAAAATTGAATAATTAATTAAGTAATTAACTTTTGATATTAAGGATTAAATACACAACGTTAACCACTGCGCTACTAAGGCAGACAACATGTTAAAAACTAGCTAAAGACAGCTTTTTACCTGCGTTTGTTGTTACTACTACGTTCCTTATCATATAGCGTGATGATTGCCTATGTGTAAATCTTGTCTACAAGCAATATATCATCAATATCCTTACATCCATCCCTCCATACATTTTTAAAAATATTCACGTTTATAATATTGCTATGTTTCCATAGTAACAAGGAAACCTGTCACCACAATTTACATTTACAAGTAAAACATCAGGCGTGTATATTTTTGAAACAGCATTAAATATTGAATTTCAGCGCTGTTAAATATTCGCTGTGGCTGACAAAAACGGCAATATCCGGTGACGAAATGTCGTCCTATTGAATTTCTGTGTTGCTCTGTGTGTGTATTTATTTCGCTTATGTACATGTATATTTTTGTATTGGTAATTAAATATCTATATGTAAGTACTTATAAGTACTATCAACATTATATATATAAACAGGTCTTTCGCTGGACAATGAAATAATAGGACAATTTCACTGTCCCACTCTATAGCTTAGAACGATAATGTGGGAGTATGTAATGTCACGTAAAACTTGCTAGTTGGCAGCAAGTTTTACGTAATTAGTAGACTTTACCATTAGTATCATGTATTGTTAAGATAATACCAAGCGTAGTATTTTATTATACCATTTAATCAAAATTACTATATACGGTTTTTTATATACAATTTTAGATATTATGGTAAAAATATATATATTTACGACTTTAATAACTGTAATATAAAGAGTATAACATAACAATATCGTAGCTCGCACATATTCCAGTGCGAATCTTATAAATTGCACGCATGTTACAATCGTATAATATAATAGCTCTAAAAGTCGTAAAGTTTATTACATGGGTTAACTTAATACCCAACTGAAAACTTAATTGTGAAAAGCGGCTAGTTAGTAAAATACACATTTAATTTAAATTATGTTTGGTCAAACTCCTAATTTGACGAAGAATTTAAATAATTTTTATAAAGATTTTTACGCCTCCTGCGACAGTGTTAAGTTGCGTAAGAAGGGCGACCGACATGAATCTTTATCTTCTTATGGCAACATAAGCAATGTAAAATTTTGGACATTTCACACAACGTCCTCTGGTCCCATGCTAAGCTTATTATGCTTGTGTTATGGATACCAGAATACGGATATAATACATAAACTACTTTTCTTTTGTGAATACATACTTCATCGGTGTTTTCTATGTATTATACATAGAAAACACCCAGACGTAGTACAAACATTTGCATGACATTTATGAATATCACACAAATGATTGTCCCAAGCGGGAATCGAACCCGAAAGCGGGATTACGATGCTGGTGGCACGGTGTTAGAAACTGAATGGTACCTAATATCTCTGTTCCCAGCCCTTCGAGCTATGAAAGCGTAATGATGAAGAATCAATAAACAAAACAAATTCTAAGCCGTTAGTTAAAAATAACGATTATGATAAGTTTTAAGTTAAAATTTTAGTGAAACTTTCGAATAAGTTTCACTTTAAAACTTGGCCGATTATTTTACCGTGTGTCTAGATATCGTTAAGTATATTATATGTTTTACGTTCCACTTTACCGAGCAGTGTCGCGGTAATAAATTCCTCTCGTTGAATTACTTATGATTAAATATAAGATATTGAAAACGATCTTAGAATTACAGTAAAAGAAAATAATGTACGAAGCTATTATTAAATACAATATTATTTTATTATAAACGTAGAAACAACATATAAATTAAGTATTTCATGCGAGCAGGCACTATGGGTGGTCTGCTGACTAGCTAAAAGCGTAATATAAGTTACAATATTATTTTTACTGAACTTTAAAAATAACGAACAGTCTCTATAAATACGTTAGCAACATAACGCTTAATAGACGTAATTTTACGTTTTAGAATAGAATACTCTTTATTGCACACGATTTTTACAGATGTTTAAGGATTACAGGAACAAAGTTAGTACAATAGGCGGACTTATCGTAGTTTGCGATATCTTCCAGGTAGGTTTTAGGTACTTTTATTGGCGCCTCGTAAATCGTCACAGTTTGTAAACATTAGTTTCAAATGTAGGAGATACGTGAGCACCCCGTCACTCTGAATTTCGTTATAAATTAAGACAAACACAAAACGCTCAAATAGAAAAGGTGACGTCAAATAAAAAAAAATCTTGTGCGTACTTAGGAACACGCATAAGTTTCTTTGTTAAAAACTAAAGAAACTGGTCTATATTACCCAAAGGTAGCACTGCTGTCGGTTGCGCAACGAATCCTGGCCATTTTTCATCCCATTTCAACAAACAAAATAAAGCTTGTGCTAAATAAGAAGCAATTTATTATCCAAACTGCCTAACTATAACAAAATATATTGGCTCATTGGAAATATATTGTCACGTTTACTTTGCCTTTATTTTACCTCTCTCGAAGTTATAAATATATTCGGGTTTACGGTCCCAGGAGAACGAAAATCTGTCCATACTGTCAGTAAAAATAACTAAAAAGAACTGATATAAAAGCTTTTATTTTAGTATACATATACTCGTATATTCATCCAATTTATTAAATGAAGTAAACTACAATTGAATTGGAAATCAAAAACGTAAATACGTAAACACAATTTATATACAAGTACCTGCACACTTTACATAAACCAAAAAATTACATTTATAAAACCACTTTTTACGTAAATAGGCGCGTATTTTAAACGCGTAAAAAGTGGTTTTATTTAAATAAATGTCGCAAGTAATGGAGAGCAAATATTTGCTAATAACTTGCAATACATTATTGCTTAGATCTTAGCTGTTATTTTATATAAAAAATAAATATGAAATAAATCATCACGAAGATAAAACTAGATTAATTTGTCGTGGTAATTAATAGAGTCTGTAACAAATTAATATACATAGACAAATATACATAGTATAAATCTTATTACATATTAAAAATCTTTGACGGGCCTCGTGGTGGAGTGGTTTATATAACGGGCTGCCGATCATGAGGTCTCTGGTTCGATTCCCGGTCAGAACAATCATTTGTGTGATGTTTTTAATTGTCATACAAATGTTTGTACTGCGTCTGGGTGTTTACTATGTATTATAAGTATGTATTTACAAAAGAAAAGTAGTTTATGTATTATATCCGTATTCCTATCCCATAACACAAGCATAATAAGCTTAGCTTGGGACCAGAGGACGTTGTGTGAAATGTCCATGAATATTTATTTATTATCTTTAAAATATAAACTTCATTCCGATAAACCATAAAGAAGACCTAGACACGATAATATCAATATTATAAAATAACACGGACTAGGGATGTTTTCGAATAGATTTTGAGCTGTATAATCTTACTAACCATGGGAACAAAGCAGTATCGACTAACGTTAAGTATTCAACATAGGTGAAAGTGCAGGATCCATTAGTATTACGGTAATAATGGTAAATTGATTCAGCAATTTTGTTTCGCTCAATGGGTTCGGGACACTCATTTGCTAGAAATGACACTATTACGCTGTAATCACCCAAAAGACCAACTTAATAGAATATAGCCGAAGTTTTCCTTACTTCTACACTTGTAGTAATTAGCTAAAACTTTCCTATTCTTATTAGTCGTTAGTATTTTAAAATGTACAATAAGTTTGATACTTAACTTTATTTTAATTACCGTCGTTTTCATGTTTCTCAACATGGAACCCATTTTAAATAGTAATTATCATGCTAATAAATGTATTTTATCGAGTTTACATCTATAAAAAAGTCAACATTATCTAAGAAAATATAAAACTGTATAATACTTGTGGTTTGTCGTAAGTTCCTATTAATCTTATATTTAATTGATATGACAAATTGAGTCTAGAGTCAGTATAATAAATGTAAATTAGTTTTAGATAGATGGAGCAATGTGGAGCATATATTATAATAAAACCGTAAACTTAGCTTTAAGGGAAAACTTTTTGTAGATGTAGAACTAGTAGGTATTATGAAAGACATATTGGCGACTGAATCTACGAATTCCCTGCTCTATATGCTTTTCTTAAAAGTTTACGAATACATAACACGATTGTACTATTTGATAATATAACTACTTCTAATAGCCTACACTAGTCTACACCTAGTGTGGTCAAAGGCCTTTCTGTTTCCTTTACATCTTCCATATTAGACATTCTCCTAATAGTCTCTGTCATAATGTTCGTGTTTTCCTTCCGCTTTTAATGTAGACACAAATAACTATACATTTATTTAAAGATTTTTTATACACGTCAAAAATTATTAGTTTAGAAATACCATAGATAATTCAGTAATAGGGGACAGGCCCTTATAAAAGTACCGTAAATTGGGAATAGTAATAGCTTAGCTACCTTTTCTATGTTTAGTAGCGGTTTTCATAGTGTTGCCGAATCAACATTTTCTTAGTTTTATTTATTAAGTCTTAGAGCAAAGAAATGGTACATTAAAAACAATATTATTTAGACATTAACTTGATTAATATTATATTCTACGCAAATTGAGACAGATGCTACCGAAAGTTCATTCTAACGCCGTTATTATGAGTATATCACAGTCTTAATTTATATTATTTTGAATAAAACCTGCCTAATTAGAAATTTGTAGTTATTAATTTCAACTTTTTTTAAATAATGTTCTTATAATAATAATATGTTTGGCTTTATTGCCTAATTTGAATACATAATTTATCAGCAATAAATCAAAAGACAAGTAAATTTTGTATTCAAATGTATTATTGAAAAGTAGTAATTTAGTCACGATGTTATTCTGTATATTTTTATTGGCTTCGTAGGTTAGTGTCTCTAAGGCCTTGTTAAGAAGTCTTGAATTTGGAATTTGTAAAATGGACAAGTACACAAAGATTTAATGCGAGAAGGTGCGATACCCTCTCCATACAATAGCAAATCACTTTAGCCTGATTTCTTTTTTTTGGAAAAATACTGGATCAAGACTGGTTTAGCTACGTAATGATATCTTTTGTTGGTAGTGTTTAAAGTTTTCTAAAATGATTTATTTATTACATACATTCATTTTTATTATTATTTTTATTGAAGTCATTTAAGCAGGTGCGTATAGATTTCATTTTAAAAATCAGTTCCTGTTGTCGATGACACGAATAACACATATTTGTTGTTAAAATTGTACCAGTTTATAAAAATTCTATAATACATAAAGAAAATTAAACATATCAGACAGTTATAAACATCAGAAACCAGTAGGAAACGAGATATTTACTATACTCTTTAAATATAAATACGAAATAACAGTGCAATTATGTACGAAGATTTATATAAAGGTCCGTTATAGAACCAGTAGTTGGCTATAAACTTCTGTTTGTGTTATAATAAATAAGATGTGAATATCGATATGCGATTGGTCGCGTAGTCTATGATAGAAGTAAAGTTGCGCCCACGCAGGGTCGCGACCTAAACCGCGAGAGTACCAAAATTACGCCTGCCTACTTCATTATTACGATTGCTTATCATTTTTTAAATCTTTTTGTAAACAGTTTACTGTAAAGAGATATTTTAAGATAAATAAAACAGTGTTGGCTTAACTCTATTTGAAAAGCCCATTCGATGGTATTTATTATTTGTATTGATATTTACTGTGCGTTGTGTGTTTAAGATAGGTACTAAAGTTCATGTTTAGTCTGACAAATACCTAATTATTTTATTAAAAAAAAATAACTTCACAATGTTCCGAAAGTATTAAATGAATTCACAAATATTATTTACATTAATTTTAACTTATTACAAAGTCTAAATAAAACTACTTTGTACGGATTTAGACGCATATATTTGTTTTAAATTTTGGCACGACGTTTCGGAGACTTTGCAGTCACCATGGTCACGGGTGAGACGGTCACGGGCCAAAATTTAAAACAAATATACGCGTCTAAATCCGTAAAAAGTAGTTTTATTTGAACAGATGAGTCGCACAAGTGTTAGAAAATATTATTACAAAGTCGTTATTTCTATAAGTCCCTATTCATGTGAGCTTAAATCTTTAAAACTTAATAATGAAATTTAAGGTTTTTTGTATAATTTAGGTAATTTGTAATGTATGTTTTCTTAATTCCACGCGTACGAAGTCGTAGGCAATAGCCAGTGTAAAATAAATTTTATTTCATAAAAATAGTTTTAGAATAAAACAAATGTTAACAAAACAATTCCTAATTTGTTTAGAACGACATTTTCCCTCTAGTGACATTCTGTTCTCTTAGATAAGCTACATAATAACCTGAGGTAAAGGGAAATAGCTCAAGATAAAAGTAAGTACCTATGTTTTTACTAAATAAACTAAATTATAGTGGAAAAAATGATAACCATGAGCGGGACTTGAACCCACGACCTCGGAATACCGTTCCGTTGCTCTCCCATCTGAGCTATCATGGTTCCCGCATATGTTTACCAAATCTTCCACTACAACCTTCTCAATGTGAGTTAAACATCGTGCGATGTTTTGTGTACAACGCCATCTATTGAGCGCTTTGCAGCAACTCGATCAATCGATCACTTTAGTGTTCTTTACAGAACACAATTGGACCGAAAATAATGACTGTACATGTATTTCTACATTACAGTATTTCTCTTACATACAGTATTTCTACATTCTAATGTAATAAAATACCTATGTATAAAGTATGTCCATTCTTTCAAATAGTTATATCAGATGTAATAATAATCAACTTTTATAATAATAAGCTTTTCCGTTTATATGTAAAGTAGGTAAAATCTATTAAAACAATAAAAACTACTTAGGTATCTAATACTTTATGTGTAAGTTAGCTCATATTTAACAAAACTGTTGTTTACCGTAAACATGCGTAGGCGATTGATTAAATGTGTTGAGAAATTATATTAATGGCTTTATGGGCAGCGTGTCATTGCCGTCTGCAATAAATTTTTTGTTTGGTACCTAAGTTTCTATAAAGAACTTATTGGAATGTACAATATTTAGGTACAAGTGATTTCTTTATGATTAGTAATATTGTTACTTTAACAAAGGCGTTTGAAAGAAGGTACAGACAGGGTTGGGCAGTATTTCAATTACATGTAATTGAAATACGTAATTGAAATACAATTACGTATTTTGTAATTGTATTTCAATTACTGCCTCAAAATGTAATTTGTAATTTGTATTTCAATTACCAGACGTCGAAGTAATTTGTAATTAGTATTTCAATTACTTGAGGCTTCAAAATACATTTTTAAAATACATTTACAACCGTCACTTTATGTAGCCAAAGTAGCTATTGGAGCTGCATCATTGTACCTGTTAATTAAACTGTACGCCAAAATTGGTTATCAAAACGCAAATTGTCAATGAGGTAACGGCGGCCCATAAAATTTTACTTTACCAACATTAGTTTGAACTCGTTGCCGAAAATGATCGTTTGCCACAAATACGACAATCTCATAGGGGCTTATATTTTTACGCTGTTTGGGGTAACTACAATAAATTGATACACAGATATGAAGTTAATGGTAAAATCAATACCTATATTACTGTAAGTTAAACCAGTTAAAAAAATATTTTGTAACGATTGTAGCTTTTGATGAAAGTACTGACTGGTGGAAGGTAATCCTGCTAATGGCTGGTAATATTTACGGATGGTGTTTTTTTTACGCTGGTTCTTCGTGTGTTGACCGATTAAGAATACAAATGTCACCAAAGCTTTCTCGATAGATGGCGTTGCACATCAAAAATACGATGTAGACTCAATCGAGGAATGTTGTGGTGGTCTAATTGGTTACTGTTAGCACGACCGCAATAAGCTCTGTTGGCAGAGCTACGGAACGGTATTCAGAGGTCGTGGATTCAAGTCCCGCTTGCAGTAATCATTTTTTCCACTACAATTTAATTTAAAAAATATTTCGTGATTTTTAATAATAGACATTACAATTTTTCAGTATTATATTAAAATCGAATTTCAAATTTCGGAATATAGTTTTTCGGAATATTTGGGTGTTCCCTGGTCATCCCCGAACAGTAGACCATAATCCCTCCCAAAGTGAAGAAGGCCCGTGCCCAATAATGGGACGTAAATGTGCTGGAAAGTTATAATTTTTTAAATTTAAATTTTATCGCTATTTTTCTTTGATGAAGAATAGCCGACAAGACAGAGTGGCGGGTATTTTGCAATGATAGTACATTGTTTGTACTATCATAAAGACAACCTTATCCAATAAATTTTATCTACTTGATGGCAACTTTCAAAAATCCTAGGACACTGTTAGACAGTGTCCTATGATTTTTGAAAGTTGCCATCTGATTCCCTGGACTGCCATCACGAAAACCTAATTTTCCTATTACAGAACCACCTCTGAAATTTTTTTTTCCAACAAAAAAGAAGCATTAAAATCGATAAACGACAAAGTTATTCGTGAACGAACATTAAAAAAAACCTCCTGTTTTTTAAAGTTGGGTAAAAATATTAGTATAAATGTAATTTGTATTTTGTATTTCAATTACAAACAGCCAAAATACTGTATTTTGTAATTTGTATTTCAATTACTCCGCGCAAAAGTAATTAGTATTTTGTATTTCAATTACTTGCAAACGCAGTATTTTGTAATTTGTATTTCAATTACAACAAAGCATGTATTTTGCCCAGCCCTGGGTACAGACATGGCAGATGTAAATGGGAATGCTGGGAGAGGGTGCCGGAAAAAGTATATGGGTCTGATCACTAATCTGATGTCGTCAGTGAGTAAAAACTGCACGGTTTGGAAGACCAAATCGTGCAGTTATGCCAAATGGAATAAATTTTACAATTTATTTATTTCAATTGGGTCTCTTTCATGTTCCAACCCTATGCACCTTCTATCCCTTACCGCCTAAGATAATTATCACGCAGTAAGTGGAAAACGACGTGCCAGGAGTTGTGAAAACTCTTCCTCGACGAGCCGTTTGATATACCTATATCTTACACGAAGATATACCGAAGGTTTTCTCATTAGACTTTTCCAAGACCTAGCAATTTTTTTTAATAATAATATCGGACCAGTAGATTAATATTTACTTAAATTATTTAGTCTTTAAAGACGATGATCAGATCAGATGCATTCAAATCAAATTAAAGATTTATGAAACAAGATAATTTGTGTAGGAAGCAAAGGCAAATGCTAAACCGCCAACATTAAGAGGATACCAAAATAGCTTCGTGCATTTTTCTATGTACGAAGTTTTCATTGTTTCTTTAGATTGAATGGCTAGAGCTCTAAATTTTAAGTATATGTTTTTTCAATATATGATCTAGGATCGCATAAACTCAGAAACGCGATTGTAAAAAGTTTTCTCGATAGAAAATCTTAGCGAAACAACCTCTCTAATTTTTTATTGTTTTCATTTGTCGGTCTATTAGCGCGAATTAACTAATGAAATAACTTTAAAAACATAAGTAACTATTATATATAGAAACACGTAAATCAGAATTAAAATATATTTTAGTAGATTTTGAGTACATAGGAAAAGTATCCCTAATTCTTCATTTTCTGTGCCTACTGGCTGTGATAATATGTACGTGTCGGCGATGATATACGATAATATTGATGTAGGCCCTTAACTAATTGGTATAAAGCCGTGAGAATATTAATGTTTTGACCACTATGCTCTACTACACAAATAATATTGCACAAGATACGGTTAATTTATTACATTTTCGCTATCGCCCTTAGCTTGGATCGTAATTTCGCGAGGTGAAAGTACTGGACCCGCGTAGGCGGATACTTGATGGAATATGAGATGCGACGCCATCTTTATAGCTTGGCTGTACGAGTGTCTGCCCGTGCCTGTTCCACAGATTACTGAATATTTGCACAGATGCATGGCGTAGGCGAACTTGCCTTTGAAATTGATAAAGAAAGTTTAGAAACTAATCAAAAATTGATTACAACAATTTTATTAAGAAATATATGGTTATTAGCATTCATTAGATTAAATTTTATGTTTATCTGTGATGTATATTTTAACAGCAGAATTTCAAAGGTTATTTTTTTTATACTGCTCACTGAATACAGGTAATAATAATAATAATTCAATATATAAAATTTAGCTGCAAAATATCACCTCCACTTAACCGAGAGACTAATTGGAGTACCAATGTTGGAGTATCGACAATTAAATCAAAAGTGCTCTTTTAATATTGTGAGAAAGAAACAATCATTTGGAATAGCATGTATGCCAACATTATTATTAATTGGTAGATTTATATTTACTATTTAATTCAAAACTTACTATAGCAGTAGGCGCTACTTTTCTTGTTAATAACTAAGAAAACATTTCAAGTGTTTTCTAACTCTACACTTGAAATGTTACGTCTTAAATAGATATTTAAGACGATGAATAATCTAGAAAAACATATCTGTATTTTTAAGTATTTGTACAAATTAGCAGTATTAGAAGATGCTAGAACTTTAATGCTCTAGTCATTCATTGCGTGTAATATAGCTTAGGAGCGTACGATGAGAGTCATTACCGTACAACAAGAAAATTGCACTCGTCACTTGCGAGAAAACGATCATTATACGTTCTTGACATACATACGTGACAGTTCGGTAGGATTAAGGTACAGTTACACATGCTAGTTAGTAGCACGAAAGCATGCTACTTTTGAGCAATTGCTACTTAGTGGTACGTGTGTCGAAACATTGCTAATAATGAGCATGCTAGTTTCGAATTTGCTCAAAAATCGACGGTCGTGCGATTATTGGGCATGCTACCTGCAGCGCGGGTGGAAGGGGGCGTGCTTATAGCGTGTGTGAACAGGTTTGCTTATTGAGCATGCTAGTATCGATCAGTCGTTAGCGGCAGGTGCGCGTGCACAATTTCGCGCTAAAAAATTTCGCTAAAAAATTTCAATTTCATAAAAAATTTCGCTAAAAAATTTCAATTTCGCGCTGGGGCGATGAAAAAACGTTGAAATTTGTGATTTTATATCGGAACAATGAATGCCTATGGAATCCACGCATACCAGAATACAAAAACAATATTGCAAGAAATAATGCATATCAAGATATATTAACCAACATGGACGATCCTGCTTTGATTTTGAAAATTATAAAAACAAAAATAAAAAACTTGAGGTCTGTTTACCACAGCGAATTAAAAAAAATTGAGAGTTCCAAGCGATCCGGTTCTGGTACCGTTACTGTGTACAACCCATCCACATCCTGGTTTCACGAAATGAATTCTTTTCTTGGAGACACTGGCAAGTACAGGGACCCTATTTCTATGGAATTGGTAAGTTTCGATTTTTAATAAATAAAAATGCACTTAAATGTTAGTAAAACATAGTTATTTAGTATCATAGAATAAGTACAGCATTTTCTATTCATTCATTTGTATCATATAGGCAGAACAATGAAATGATGATGGTGAATTTATATCATATGACATTGCCACGGTACTGCCTCTGTAGTTTCAAAGAGCTGCGCGTAGGTGTCTCTTATTGCTTCTGCCAGTCGAGAAGCGTGGTTACTGTAGCGTGTAGGTGGTAAGCCTTCTAAAGTTCTTTGCAGTTGTGCCCTCCATGATCCTGGTACCACAACACGTTGTTGTATATCTTCAAAGTCGACGCATCTTTGTGTGATGTACATATCAGATGTTTTCCGAAGCCAATTGTGTAAAGAGCAGGCAGCTAATGTAATTCTATCAACATTTTTGGGGGCCATATCTATGGCATCCATAAGAACTCGAAATCTTGTTACTAAAATACCAAACGCATTTTCAACGATTCGTCTGGCTCTCGATAAACGGTAGTTAAAAATTTTTTTTTGAAGCGTTGGAGTTGTTCGATAGGGTTTCATAAGATATGACTTTAGAGGGAAAGCAGCGTCTGCCACAACAACTGATTGGCCTGGTAAATTGAGAGTATTATTTTCCAAAGCTTGTGCTAAATTCGATTTTTGATAAACACCTCCGTCAGAAGCTCTACCATTAGTCCCAACATTTACGTATGAAAAACAATAGTCATCATCAACTAATGCCAGAAGTATAATGCTATGGGCGCCCTTGTAGTTATAGTAGTCAGAAGTATCATCAGGAGCGAGTATATTTATATGTTTACCGTCCATCGCCCCAACACAACCAGGAAAGTTCCATTTAGTTCTAAATCCGTGTTCAATGCGTTTCCAATCTCCATGACCGGGAATCTGTAAAACAAAAAACAATAAATATGTGAAGTTGATATTTTATAAACTTAGTTTTTTTTTACAGATACAGGACAGAGAAGAGTCATCGCAAGATTCACAACTAAGTGATGCTGTTTCATTTTCAAACTCGTTGACACCGCAGTCGGTGAACTTGCTATCACCCTCCCCTCCTCCAACTACAGAAAATCGATCACAATCCCGTTCATCTAATAACAGCTCGTCAACACGACGTAGAAAGAGAAGCTTACAAGAAGAACCCATTACCTGTGCGCTCGCTCGTTTGGAAAATATTTCTTCTACTATAAATACACAGTCTAATTACGATGAATTCCATTATTTTGCTCAAAATGTTGCAGCTCAATTGCGAGCCCTACCATTGTACGAGGCATTAGATGTACAAAATGAGATCCAAAAAATTCTGACTGCAGCAAGACGCCGATACCAGTACCCAAATTTGTCTCCCTTTACACCTGTCACTTACACACCTCCTGCTACAAATACACAAACAATGACTTTCATACCTTCCAGTACAAACACAAACACAGTCACTTACACATTTCCTTACTCGTTATCCCAATCAGATTCTACCGTCCCCGAAGATTTGTTGAACAAAGCATGGAAAACGTGTTAAAGCTAAGAATATAAATTTTGTTAAAACAAACAATAAATACTTGATCTTACTAATAATTACTGGTTTACTTTACTTACCCGCATATAATCCTTCAGACCATTATATATTGCATCGCACACTTCAGGTAAAAATAGAGCTATCGTAGATCTTGCAACTCGGTGAAGTGCTTCTAATGTGTATAACGAATCTCCAGTTGCTAGATATCTCAATGTCACTTCCAATTTCACTTTTGGTGGAATAGCATTTCGCATGTGTGTATCTTGTTTCTTTATAGCGCTTTCAATTTTAGATAGTAACCAGTCAAACTGATGCGGTAACATGCGCAAATGATTTTTGTAACCATTAATATCTTCTTCTCGCATTTCGACTAACAATCGAGTACTTGCTCCAAGTTTTTCTCTTCTACTTAGCCAATCACGGACCCAAATCTTCGTATTCCTTGTTTTTTTCTTTCTATCTGAGAGAAGTTTTTGGACGCATTGCAACGCTACCAAAAGAATAATTCTATTCAACTCCATACGAATGGCTGTTTGATTGTCCATGGTTTTGTTTGAACTGACAGTAAGCACGTATAAAATGTCATGTGTACCGGAGTGTTTGCTTTGAGCATGCTCTTTCAGAAGCATTCTTAAAACTAGCATGCTTATATCTAGCAAATGTAGACAAGTGCAGAGCATGCTCGAAACAAGTATGCCAATGAGCATACTAAAAAGCATGCTACTAACTAGCATGTGTAACTGTACCTTTATACAGTATTATAGATGTACGTGTGTTGCAGGAGTACTCGTAGTATGTTTTCTATAAATTGAGGTTCCGTGTTTCCGGCGCTCTATCTAATGATATGATATTTTGCCGTTAGTTATACTAACACTCATGCTCATTTATAGTCCTCCAATTACTAAAACATTTAATTAATTAGCGTAATAAAATTTAGTAGTAGTTTTTAAATAACACGTTATTATGTGTGATTTAATACGAAAGGTAAACTTATATAGGTACTTAGTTTGTTAACACTTTGTACAATAAATACAAAGTCAATTTGTGAGATTAGAAGGCTAGGCGACATTACTAGTTACAGCGAGATTGTAAGTCAACAACCTCGACCACAGACTAAGCTTTTAACTATAAAGCTTTTTACACAAGTCCGCAGGCAAAAAAGAACAAAAAAGACACTTTTGCTGCCAGCTTTTTTAGTTCAAGAAATTCTATTTTTAAATTGAGAATAGTTTCAAATTGACAATCACGATTCTTGGCGCAATCATTTCATCACGTTTTACTAATAAAATTCCGTAATTAAAACAACATTAATATAATTTGAATAAAACGTGTAGCTCACGTTTAAGAATTAGTTAACTTTGAGGTTTCGGATTCTTAAAATGTTAAAAATGTTTAACGAAACTTTTAGTTTTTAATTAGAAACATTTTTGTAGGGATTCACGTGCCATACTTGCCATAAAAAGCAAAATGTGAGCGTTTTGTTCGTGTGTGAACATTTTTTGTTCGTGTGGTATCTATGACCATTTGTAGGGTTTCGTACAAACCCTTATAGGATCACTCCGGTGTCTGTCTGTCTGTCTGTCCGTCTGTCAAACATTTTTTACTCGGCAACGGATGAAGGTATCAACTTGAAACTCATAAGATATGTAGATCTATGCGGTCCCTTGCTGCAAAAAATACAATCAACCGTTTACCTCTATGCATTTAAAAGATATAACCGAATTACGACCATTTTTAAGAATTTTCGACTTATGCTAGGGAATCAAAATTCACAGGTTACTTCCCGTAGCCCTAGAGCCTTGAAATTTGGCATAGATCAAGTCTATATAGTGCTGATATAGGGAAAATCCAAAAAATTTTATAATTTGTCATCATATCACAAGAAAAAAGTGTTTATACTAATACCAACTTATGAAGTCTTACTATACTTCAACTACAAAATTAAGTTGGTGAGTTGTTTTGAATTTAATTAACTGATTATTTGAATGCAGTTACTTATGTTTATATGTCTAGTAGGTACGAAACCCTATGTGAGCGAGTTTGCCTCGCTCTTGACAGGTTTTTTATACTTGTAATATAGAAAATATAAGTACAAGCACCTCTCTTTCTCCCTCTCTCTCGAACCCATTAACGTTCCACTGCTGGGAACGATCCTCCTCTATTTTGGAAGAGATTACGGTCTACTGTGCCGCGCTGGCCGGGCGTAGATATTGGCTCAGGGCTTATTTTCGAATTTTCCGTATCTACAGATGATGTTATCTGTGTACGATATGCATATATGCAAATGCCCTTAAATGGCTTTTACTTTTACTTTTACTTAATCCGTCACCACACACACCGGCACCATCACAAACAAAAAATATATAATAGGAAATAAAGTTTTTATCTGAAATGCTGATCCTGTCCCAAGATTATTGAATCAACCGTTTGTATACGAGTAAAATTATTGAGGTAGAAATGGAATTTTCTACATTAGCAATACCGCCTTATTTGATTATAGAATAATACATGAAATAAGATATTTCATCGCTAGCAAAATTTATACAATAAATTATTAATATTAACCGACCTCAAAAAAAGAGGAGGTTGTCAATTGGTCTGTATTTTTTTGTTTGTTACCTAATAACTTTTAACTGGGAGAGGCGATTTTAATGATTCCTTTTTAGGGTAACGTACCCAAAGGGTAAAAACGGGACCAACACTCCCATACAACAGACATGATTTTTTTACCGTTTCTTGCTCGATACTAATAACGTTGCCTTATGTTGCATAATGGTACGGAACCCTTCGTGCGCGAGTCCGACTCGCACTTGACAACTTGTTCTATTACTTTGAACGTTTTTTTATTCAATAGAGGAAACGTTGTCCTTGCTAGTTAGCAATAACACAATAATTCGTATTGTAATACTTGTAATTTACTTCATGACTCAACGGGATATCACCTACGTGCTATGGCAGACATATCATTATTATATCCGCAGATTTCCGGCAATGGCGATTTATGGACCAGAGGATGTTGTGTCAAATGTCCAAGAATATTTATTAATTTATTTAAGAGGATACCAAAATTCTTCGTGCATTTTTCTACGTACGAAGTTTTCATTGTTTCTTTAGATTGAATGGCTAGAGCTCTAATTTTTAAGTATATGTTTTTTCAATATATAATCTAGGATCGCATAAACTCAGAAACGCGATTGAAAAAAGTTTTCTTGATAGAAAATCTTAGCGAAACAACCTCTCAATTTTTTATATTTTTAATTTGTCGGTCTATTATCGCGTATTAACTATTGAAACAACTTTAAGAACATAAGTAACTATTGTATATAGAAACACGTAAATCAGAATTAAAATATATTTAGTAGATTTTGAGAAAACAAAAAAAATAGCCCTAATTCTTTATTTATTATACCTACTAGCTGTGTTAATATGTACATGTCGACGATAATATTGATGTAGGCCCTTAATGGTACCTATTATATTGCCTCAGAAACTAAACCTAACTTAATAAATCAAATTATATTTTTTAAAAATTTACCACCTACGTGTTGAACCTTAAAATACCGTTCCGTTATCATCCCAACTGAGCTATCATGGTGTTACAAATGTTAACCAAATTTTTTGCTATAATGTTTCTCAATTGAATCTACATCGCAACGATTTAAAAGCTAGGCATCGATGTATTAAGTAAAAGCATAGCAAATCAATTACAAAATGAGTAAATAAATGTTAACCTAACTAAAAGGAATCAATTTATGGTTTATTTTTATTTAATGGCTATTTTGAAGTCGGTTTATATTTATACACAGATATAGCAAATGTAGTGTATATGGCTACTTCTCTCAATCGACTTGAAGCCACTTACATATCTATGTGTGCGTGAAAATGTATCTATGTGTGTCTATGATGCAAGCTATACGTCATATGAAACGTCATTATTCTATGAAATACGATTTAGCCAGGCTACTTGCCCTCAATTTTAAACGTCAACCCACCATCTGGTATATCTGTATATATTAGTTATTATTAAAATACTTATTCTTTATTACATTTTTTTTTTCTTATGTTTATTTGGGACTTCGATATACAAATATTACAATGAGAACGTTTAGCTAACATTGCTGAATATTGTGTCGTTTCGATGTTTTTGTTTAGTTTAGTTTAGTTGTATAGAATTGGCTCCCATGTGTAATTTAGATACAAATTAATTATTTACTCTAAATAATGTTATTTTATATTTATCTATTATGTTTATCTGTATCTTAAAAGCAAATCGATAATAATTTTAATGTAGGTAATAAAGCTACTCCAGTTTTTATTAATAGATCTTAAAAACGTGTATTAATAGATAAAATTATATACGTTATGATATTATTATTATCGATATTATTAAATAAACTAGAGTTGATACCAAAATGTAATACATTTATATGTTCTTACTAACTACCTTGACGAATTACAGCATATCCTATCAATACATTAAATTTCAGTTTCAGTAATAGAGTCCTCAGTAAGCTATATCTACTATGAGCAATGTGGTACGAATCCCCAAAAATTATACATGTTGAAATGAGAACCTCCTCTATTTGATAAGTCGGATAGAAAGCAATTTTTTCTTTATTGTAGTGAGTGGGTGCCAATAAAGCGATGCGGTTGAAGGGAATCTTGACCCGCGCCCACAACTGACCTGCACCTATCAGCCTACGTTCTCATAACTGTTTACGACCTCATAATACCTCATAAACATATATAAAACAAAGCTATTATAATATTTAATACCATTCACTCTATATGGATTCTTTTAGTGCATTTTAAAAATATTGTTTCTTTCAACGGAATGTAATTTAATTGTAATTAAAGTAGATTGTAAGTTTATTATAGCTTATTCTGTCAAGATTGTTAGATTTAATAGCTGTTATATAATCGTTGCGTGGGAAAATGGAAATTTCTAATCTAGTAAAGATCACTGTTTTAATTTACTATGTCATCATTGACTGGTTGTTATTTTTCGTAATTTGAAATTAAAATATATTACAATAAATACTATTTATACCGCCTATATGGGATATAATTATTTTCTTAATATTTCGAAACACTATTCGGCTTCTAATCGGCAGCAAACATGTATGTTTCCACAATTTATTCAATTGACGTGAATTAAAATTATAATTTTTGCTAAAAATACATTTTGTTGAAGCAAGTAATCACGATCAGTGTTTGTTATCCCTATGTTATCCCTTGATTTTAAGTGTCAAGTGACAATCTTGGGTCTACACTACACCCAAGTACCTTTTTTGTAAATTGGGCACATGCGTAGGTATTACGATTGAAGGATGATCTTCAGTAGCACAAGTCCACTGCGTCATAAATATTCAGTCTAACTATGTTAAGTATATGCAGGCAGCCATATTTTCTGTTGAAACCAGCTGAGAATTAATTGAAATGTCTCGTTGAAAGTATTCGGGCTCATGTGGCGAACTGCCAGCTCACCTACACTGGCATCCACTCACTTTATTTTATTCAGTTTCCCGTACTAAATTGGAATATATTTTACCGTTTGATTGCTCTATATGAGAGCGGAAAGTGGTCACACATTTCACACTTCAGCGACTGCTATAGAATTTTCGTACGCCGACTAAAATGCCAACTCAATTGTGGGCCATATGTATGCTATTACTTACAAATTACATATAGATACGAACATTGACTTCCAGCATTTGATATAAGTTAAGGTACGAATAGAGCATTAATAAAATACCCTGTGAACTTGAACGAGATTTTAGTTAAATTGTAATCCGAACACAATTTATTACAGTGTAGGTACATACTAAAGTGACGTGTCGAGAATGAGGCCACAACTTGATTCAGATAGCGCAAGTGATGAACATATAAATATACCTAGACAAAACCTTATTTTGCACGTCAATTATATTCTTTACATTTATTATCCTACAGTTTGCTGAAGAATACGATAAAGAACTTAGGAATACATATTTAGTAATTTTTGTGTTGAGTATATCCAGATTTATTCATTCATCACAATGGCGACGGATTACTAATAAGAAATAGGTCTTATAATATAGGCATAAAAATAATCAACATGTTCAATTATATTAAGGTGAAACATACCTTATTTTCTGATACAGCTGTATTTTCTATCGCGTACATGATGGCATTTGTGACTTTAGTTTCAAGTTCTCGTAACGCCAAATCGGCGTCCACCTTCGTTAGTCTTTCAACTGCTTCTACGTAACCAGCCCACGGATGATTTAGCTCCACCAGTAACGATCCTATACACCTATGAATGTATTTGACAATTATTAGACTTCTAAAAATAAAACCTTTGTACACTTGAAATACAGTTAACAATACTAGTCTTTTGAGTCTGATTATGCAGTAGGTAATTAAAGCTCGTACAATTTGCTCAACAATTAAATCCAAATTTCGAATTTTTTTATGAAAAACAGATATCTGACTTAAAACAATAACTAAAAATATGAAAATCCACAGATTACTCAAATCAAATCCGAGATATAAATCTTTTTAGTACTTTACTTTTTTTAACTTACCTGACTTATTGTTACTTACTTACTACTTTGGTAGGTATTAGGAAATATGTAATTACCGTTGCTATTGTTCAACGTAAGGGGACTCAATTTTAGTATGCCAATTTATTGTAAAGGGCACATTCTATAAAATTTGAATTTAAGTCTCAACTTTACTTTCACCAGGTTCAATTTTAGAACAAAAATAAACATTAATAACTTAAATAGAGTATACACAGGAAGTCTTATGATTACCAATAATTTTATTTGTAACTGAATGTGATGTGTCTAATCATAGTTGTGAATAAATAACACAAGATTGCATATAATAAGACTACGTGTAATGATATATGGGAGGCTAGATAGTAAAAAAGATATAGTTACTTGTACTAAGAAGTGATAATAAGACATATTAATGTAAAGCCTTCATTCATTTGATAGTTTTGTTAATTTGAAAGCCAACGGCACAGAGAGTAGAAATCTTTATAGAATTTTCTTCAAAATTCAGTTAATTGCTTGCTGTTAAAACTTGACAACCCATCGCTTTAAAATATAAATAATGACATATATATATATATATATATATATATATATATATATATATATATATAATTATATATATAATGACTTTAAATTGGAACTAATAAAGAATCTCTTCCTTGTGGAAAACTATTGAAAACCAAATTCTGTGTATCTTTTTCTTAAACTAGTACTAATTACTCGTATCTATTTTCAATTAATTTATGTCATACACTTACCCTCTGGCAACGTTAAGGCAGAAATTCTTGCATGGTAGAGCAGTATAGCCATGACATCGTGAGCAACCAGCTAGACGAAGTAATTTTGCAGAACATGCATCACTGGCACTCGATAAGACTTGATCTGTTGTTGCCAATACATCTGCTCCCTCAGCCAGCATTTGAAGAAGAGCACGTGCTGTCTCCAATGATCGAGAGAGTGAGGAGCCCAGCTGTGAAATAGAATATATTTAATAATGAATTTTGTAAACATTCATACTACCTTAATAAAAAATTTGTAACCAACAAGGTTTCGTCGTTTCTTAAAATAGTGACATGTTTAATATGGTTTATCACCACTATTAGTTACTACTTAACAATTAAAATTTAGAATTAAACATTACATTTATTAATTTTCTACATAGTTAATTGGAATGGTAACACTCAAAGGTAATTTACATATAAAAATTAAGTAGACTTATCCCAAGAGAGAATCAGGTTACAGAGCCTGGGAATAACAGTAAAGCCGGTTAATTTATATTAAGTCTACTGCTCGAGTTCAAGTTATTGTATTTCGTCTAAGCTCAAATGAAATGGGAAAATTGATAGAACTTATTGTAAATACCGTACACTAAACTCGGCACATGTAGCTATTTTATTGGAACACTCTTGAAACTAAGGTATTATATATAGGTATATAATTCTAATCTCCACACTAGGATACCCTGTGTTGTGAGTATTGGCTGGTGGGTATTCGGTATAAACTTAATGAAATAAAAGATTGCAAACATCCGACACCGATCCGTAGTTGAATCTTTAGCGGAAACCTAAGTGGCGACTCATACAACTGTTACCGTCGTCTTTTCTCACATGCGTGTGTTACAATATTAGTGTAAATTAAATAAGTATTATTTAATTTAGGGATATAATTTTGTAAAATAATCGTACTATTGATGACAAATCATAAAAACAAATTAAAATAGGAACATCAACGTAATTTTCTAACATGTGGGGGTAGTCTTGCTTTGCAACTCAAGTGGGGATTACATTATAAAAACAAGCCGCTAACGTTAAAGACGGTCAGTCTGCAGTCTGTCGTGCTGTCCGATGGGTCACACGTTACTCTCTCTACAAAGTATTTATATTAGTACTATTGTTAGTAAGTGGTGTTAATTATAGTTAATCATGGAGTGTTTTGTGATTGTGTCAATATTACATTATTGTTGGATAATTCCGGTAAGTACATGACGTGTAAGACTTTATATTATTTTAAGTGACTCTACAGTAATATTACAATACATAGTGACACTATGTACTTGCTGGGACATTATGGCGATTATAATAATGATATTGTATCGTATCGTATTTATATAAAACAGTAAGTCAATTGGGTTTCTTGTTGGTTCTTCCCAATTGATGAACATTTCCGAACCAACGGTAGTATAAAAGATTACACAATGGTAAATGAATCTATGATGTGTTTTATTTCAATAACCAAGAGTTACATTACATATTACAACCTCTGACGTGGATATACCTAGACAACAGTACATTTAATAGCCTATAACTAGCGATATTCATCCTGACTGATATAGAATACGACATAATATAACCCTAATAACTATAGTCTCATAACATCAGAAGTGAGGGATATGAACCTGATCTGAACGTAGCGCCTTGTTAACACAATTTTTTGCAAGTTTTCAGTGACATTAATGTAAAGAAGATTACACAACTACAATGTGATAATCACAAGAAACAGGAAAACTATAAAGGTACCATTAAGTAACTACAGCCTAGTGGATTTTAAACTTAACTACATCAGGATAACAAAGCAGCAAAAGGAGGTCAAGGTATGAGAAGCTCTGTAATATCATGCGGCAAGATATGAGAAACAAATTAGTATAAACAGGATGACCAAACGGCTAAATGGATTTTGGTATGTGATAATTCTTATAGTTATAATTGATTCTGTAATTTCAATGTGCCTAAATTGAATTTCAAATACAAGTGTGGAACCACAAGACTATGTTAAGTATTTAAAAACGATCTAATAGTTACAATTATACCACAAAATTAAAAAAGTCAGACTATTACATATCTGTGTAGTAGTTTAAAATGAATCTTTAGTTATTCAACGTTAAGGAAAATAGTAGATAGTATTATTAATTGTACTTTTCCATAGTAAGAGGAATACAAAATTTATGATTTTTAAAACTACTTGATATAATAAATTTTAATATCTTTGGGACTTGTTTAATGAGTTTCTAAAATGTAAAAATGTTTAAAGTATTTTTAAGAAGAAATCAATTTGATTAAAATGATGTAACTGTATTTCACAGTATCTTGTAATGTTGGTACAAAACGATAAGTAACTATTATGTAGAAAACTCTCCTCCATAAACTGTCATTATGGACTTCAGGAGATATCTTTGTCACATTCGCTTTTATAGTGTATTGTGATGTGAGTCATGAGTGGACAAACGTAGTATATCCAAGTAACTTAATCAATGGGTCTTAATACATATAAAAACAGAACTATAACAATTTAAAAAAAAAAAAGCAAACGGCTGGAACGTTTAGTAATACACTGGTATTTATTTTAAAAGGATTATCATCTACGACAGTCGGCTTTTTAAAAGTTTACATTTTATAGTTGTTCCAATTTGAAACATAGATAGACCTAGGAATACTAGACAACCCACACGAGGTGTGGTAGGGCACCAAGATTTTAGTGTCACTGTGTGAATTTGTTATAGGAATGTTTTATTTCTATTAGTTTTAGATCCTGGTAGACGGTACGAGACAGCGTTGTTCCATTAATTTGAACAGTTTATCTATATATTTATATTTATATATATTTTATAACCCATCCCAACCCATTTTACATCCTAATACAATAATGTCGCTACTACATAATATTTATTTACTTTTGTTTTGTGCAGTACAACTAGTAATAAAAAATAATAGGTGATAAATATTCGTGGTCATTTCACACAACGTCCTCTGGTCCCAAGGTGGGCTTATAGTGCTTGTGTTATGGGTACCAGAATACGGATGGAATACATATGATGCTTTTCTTTTGTAAATATAGCACAAATGATAGTCCCGTAGTAGAGCACTAGTATAAGTGTGATATTATATTGGTTTGATATTTCTGTATAGACGTTGGTCAGAACCACCGATTATTAAAAATAGGTTCCGTAAAGATACTATATTACTGATGGTAGTCGGGTGTCACTGATGATTTATGAATTAAATTGTGATCAACTAATGTTGCTTTGTCCGGTCATTCAAGTTATTGTTCTACAGACATAAACTTATATGATTATTTTGATAAGTCTAGGTATATATTGCTGCAGACACTAGTAAATAATACTTTTCCAATAAAGTTCATGATAAAAACAGTTCAAGGAAGGAGTTGTACGTGTACTGTATTTTTGGGCTTAATATTTATGAACATTCATTTATTATTCTTGTAGTGGTAGTTTTTGCTAGGTTTACAGAGGTGTAACAATGTCATGAACATGAATGGGATTAAATCAACAGTTTAGGCTCAGGCCTTCTTCTTTTTCAGTTAATATATTTTTTATTATCTAATCAGTGTAGTTATCGGATTATAATACTATAAAAATACAATAGGTGGAGATCTAAGTACTAAAGAAAACTGTGCCTTTTTGTCTGCTACATGGTTGTAGTAAAAAAAAAAAAAAAATAATCCTTTGGGTGATTACTTTGGTCTTTTTGCTATGATAGTCATAAAAGAAATAAAATACAATACGTTACGATATGTTTGTTGCAAACATTACTAAATATTCTTAGGCGTCTATAAAAACTATAACAATTGTGTACGTTTTGGTGTACTATACCATGACCAACCAGGTCATCATCGTCATACTTTATCAGTGGATAAAGGATGTTACAGGATACTGTAATAATTTAAAATAATGTTATTCATAACATGAATTGTGGACCTTAATGGTTATTGGTGGCATCATCATGATTATCTGAAACATGGGTACCTATGGACATATTACATTCGCTGTGAGGAGCGTTTTGACAAAGTTAATATAGCGTTATAACAGTTTTTAAATTATAACTACTGACCGACTGTATTACTATTGAAGCTATTTGGATCACTAGTACTTTTTAATACCGATATATAATAACATCATGACTGTTTTGATATGACTGTTAGGAATATTATGACGGCCGTGGATATCATAATGATGATTAAAACTTTGTCTTTACTGTGTCCGGCTGACACTGACGCGGGTGTTTGAGTAACTCTGACAGCGGGTGTCTAGCCGCATACAGTGAGACTTTACTATTGTGTATAATATGATGATGATTTGTCTTTACTACTATAAGTATTATAATGATAATTATCTATATTTTTGTCTTTACTGTATCCGGCTGTCACTAATGCGAGTGTTTGAGTAACTCTGACAGCGGGTGTCTAGCCGCATACAGTGAGACTTTATTATGATGAGATTAATGTAAGAATTATGATAAGTATTATGATGAATACTATAATGATTACTGTGTATAATACTATGATGATAACAGGAACATAGCCATTGTTACAATTGGGATTGTTCATAATTCTTGTCATCCAGTTTTGTTTCTTTTTAAATGAAAATGAAGACTATTTTAAGTATCTCCAACGGTCGACACTTCTAAGTAAAGTTAAAAAGTTTTATATTATGATGAAGGTTAACATAACTCTCAATAGAAAATGCCTTCAAATTCTACAGTACTTTTAGGTAATGATAAGTAAAAAGTTTTTTGGGGACTGATGAACAATGCCAATTGAAAATTAAAAGGATGTATTATTTATCGATAAAAATTACTCGGTTACGAAGTGTATTCATGACTAGGATCTATAATGAACTTAAAACATTACTGTTATGGTTAACTAATGATGACTTTGATATAGTTTGTAGGTATAACTATGATCATTGATTGGAAGTTAGTGAGAATTATTACAATTATTGTTGTACTAAGTTAGTGTGAACCGACACGTCCGATATGGTTTTTCAATAGCTAAATAGGTCCAATATAACTTATAAATGTGCAAATTTATCCCTGTTTCAGGATTAATACTAAAAGTACATTGCCTACAACCAAACATACATTCTAGAAAACGGTTTTGGCAATCAAGTCACCCTTTGTATTTATTAAACAGTTGTAAAAATTGTCTTGGTGGTATTAATAGTGAAGAATATTCATAATAATTCAAATTAAAAAAAAAATATTAATAATAACTATAGTGACTTATACTTTGGAACATAAGGTTATGTATGATATCTACAGTATCTTGATACATTTTATCTCAATTGTACTAATTTCAAAGACTATTCGACATTGTCTAGCATCGCCCAAAATTTAATGATTTTAAAGATCCAAAAAGAAAATGTTATTGAAATATGATATGAATTTATGATTAAGGAATATAATAATTATGATGAATATTTTTATGCCATTGTAATGATGGATACTTCGGGGACGAAGTATTTGTCAGTATGGCCGTGTTACAATATTAGTGTAAATTAAATAAGTATTATTTAATTTAGGGATATAATTTTGTAAAATAATCGTACTATTGATGACAAATCATAAAAACAAATTAAAATAGGAACATCAACGTAATTTTCTAACATGTGGGGGTAGTCTTGCTTTGCAACTCAAGTGGGGATTACATTATAAAAACAAGCCGCTAACGTTAAAGACGGTCAGTCTGCAGTCTGTCGTGCTGTCCGATAGGTCACACGTTACTCTCTCTACAAAGTATTTATATTAGTACTATTGTTAGTAAGTGGTGTTAATTATAGTTAATCATGGAGTGTTTTGTGATTGTGTCAATATTACATTATTGTTGGATAATTCCGGTAAGTACATGACGTGTAAGACTTTATATTATTTTAAGTGACTCTACAGTAATATTACAATACATAGTGACACTATGTACTTGCTGGGACATTATGGCGATTATAATAATGATATTGTATCGTATCGTATTTATATAAAACAGTAAGTCAATTGGGTTTCTTGTTGGTTCTTCCCAATTGATGAACATTTCCGAACCAACGGTAGTATAAAAGATTACACAATGGTAAATGAATCTATGATGTGTTTTATTTCAATAACCAAGAGTTACATTACATATTACAACCTCTGACGTGGATATACCTAGACAACAGTACATTTAATAGCCTATAACTAGCGATATTCATCCTGACTGATATAGAATACGACATAATATAACCCTAATAACTATAGTCTCATAACACGTGCTTTATGACGACTGACTACACTGTAAGGGAAAATCTAAACTGCATACTGCCTGAGAGAGAAGGCTCGTGTCCAAGATTGAGCAGATAAGGACTAAGCTGTATAATACATATCTGCAAGTTAATGCTGGAGATTAGAATGTCTGCTAAAAATAAAATAAGACTCACCTGCTGTGGTATGTCTCCAAACGGCTGTACTGCTTCATAAGCATCCTTCAAACAAGCTTCGTACTCAGGAGTGAATTGTTTACTATCAAGCTTCAACATATTTTGATATGCTACTGGGAAAATATCTCTGAAGAATCTCTTCGCACTAATAGCCAAGTCTTTTGGTATTTGAATGTGTAGACTATTATATGTGCCATTGTTCTCAGGGTTCGATCGTAGAACTATTCGGATGTCGTCGTAGAGAGTTGTGAGAGGGCGTACCGTTCGTGAGGCATGTCCTCGGTATATTTGTGTGAAAAATGTCGCCGTCTTGTTCTGTGATAGTTGTGATATGTTTGTTAGATGTTCTGTAGGGACAAAGAAACAAAGATATTGATCAAAAGCACTTTAAATATACCTACAATACACAATACATAAATACATCCATAGACTATTTATTTGAGTGCAAACACGGCCCGTAATTTCTCTGCCATCTAGATTTACAGCAAGGAAAATCTAATATCCTAAGCCTAAGCTCTACAGCTTGTCATATCAGACCCTTACGCGGTGGTCTTAGTAGGAATCCTTAGTCGAGAAATATGAAAAAACTTATCAACATTTCTAGGCGAAGAATAAAACGGTAAATAAATATACAGTTTATTTAATAAGCTTATTAAGTATAGTCTAACTCTATTAAGTATACGCTTTAAACTATTAGTATACACAAAGTTACATAACTCTAAATTATAAATTAAATGTAAATGTTTAACAAGCTTACGTAAATAGCGCTTAGTTGTCGAGCAAACATCCCCGCGGGTTATAGTTTCATAGTTTGTGTCACCTGCTTAGTGCCTAAACTTTAAGGAATGTGTTGTTATCAGCAACAAATGTCAGGAATAAACTACTGGGATCAACACCTCATTAAATTCCATCTCTATATACAGGCTGATTATTCTACTATAGCTGTTGCCTGCGTCTCCGTGCGCGTGAAATTTAGAAATGTTTTCCCCGATTTTGTAGCATTCACTAATACTTTGCTCCTATTGGTCACATCGTGATATTTTATATAGCCTTGATAAATATCTTTCTCGATAAATGGACTATCCAACACAAACAGAGTTTTTCAATTCGAGCGAGTAGTTCTTGAGATTAGCGCGTTCAAACAAACAAACAAATTCTTCAGCTTTTTAATTTTAGTCTAGATGTGATTTAGTGGTAGCGGAGGAGGCACATGCCCAACAGTGGGACGTAAATGGGCTGGAGAGAGGAGATGTGATTTACGCAGGTAACAATATCATAAAAACTGTGTTTAGATCGTAAAGGGACGGGCCTCGTGGTGGAGTGGTTTATATAACGGACTGCCGAACATGAGGTCTCGGGTTCGATTCCCGGTCAGGACAATCATTTGTGTGATGTTTTTAATTGTCATACAAATGTTTGTACTGAGTCTGGGTGTTTATTATGTATTATAAGTATGTATTTACAAAAGAAAAGTAGTTTATGTATTATATCCGTATTCTGGTACCCATAACACAAGCATAATAAGCTTAGCTTGGGACCAGAGGACGTTGTGTGAAATGTCCATGAATATTTATAAAAAAAAAAAAAAAAAAAAAGGATGACATTTTGTAGTATCTGGCTATTCCCATGGGCAACAGGTGTGATGTTATGATGATGGTTAGTCGATATATTCAAACGTGTTTTAAACTAATTTTATAATTAGATTTTTTATAGAGTAAATTTTAGAATATGCTTCAATTGCAAATCTAATTATACAGTTCGCTAGCTCTGAAAATGTCAATACCCTAATTGATTTTTTTAATTAACGAATTGTCATCTGAGTTTGAAAGCGTGCAGAATTTAATGAATTAATAATAGGAATGGAATTCAAATTTTTTATTGCTAAACTTTTTATAATTAGATTTTGTAGTTGTATTACGAACTTAGAGCTATTTCCTTAAATATGCTTTAACGCGTTCAATGCTGAATAATTTGCGAATTTATAGCCAATGCTAATAAAAGAGTCATTCGCCCAGTGCTGAAAACGCGTATGTGCGTTCAAAAAATTTTTCGCGTAGTGCTAAGAACGCTTATAAGCGTTCATAGAAAACTCGCGTAGTGCGGCTGGACGCTATAGCGCGTTGTCTTTTACCTTCCCGCAGTGCGGCCGACGCTTATGTGCGTTCGGTAACTTTCGAGTTTTATGACTGTCATATAACAATTACGGGTCATAAAAGGTGTTGGATGGATAAAGGTGCTTCCACACTAGTGTTTATTTGTAAGAGATTTTGTGAAGTTTACGCCATAATATACCTTCGTTCGGTTTTGTTAAAATAGTAAGTTATACCTTAATAAAACAGTAATAGTAAAGGTACCTTCTCCCGAAAGCCCTTTTATTCTTAATTTTTTTTATTTACGACACTTCGCCCGCCTCGTAATAGACACCATTTATAAATATACTAAAACTACCTATTACTTTAGTTAAAAGAGCGAGTCATAATAAAATTATTTCAATAATTTCAGTACTTCAGTACTTCAGTACTTCAGTATTTCAGTACTAAATTAGGTTATTGTAGACGGGCTTCGTGGCGTAGTGGTTCATGTACTGGACTGCCGTTCACAAGGTCGCGGCTTCGATTCCCGCTTGGGACAATTATTTGTGTGATATTCATAAATGTCATACAAATGTTTGTACTACGTCTGGGTGTTTTCTATGTATTTTAAGTATGTATTTACAAAAGAAAAGTAGTATATGTATTATATCCGTATTCTGGTACCCATAACACAAGCATAATAAGCTTAGCTTGGGACCAGAGGACGATGTGTGAAATGTCCATGAATATATATTTATTGTTGTCGTCGCCGCCGCCCCCCCCCCTGCAAGATTCGTAGCAGAAACCTGACTAGTGTGTAGTCTCCTTTACAATTCCACATTTTACGACCGCTTCGAAACAATAGACACCCAGAATACACGCTTTAAACGCACAGGTGCGGCGCACCCCGCTTGCCTACAGATTTTTTTTTGTATGGACGCGTATACGCGTCGGCCCGCACTTGGTGAAGATCAGAAAAACGCGCATAAGCGTTAGCCGCACTGAACGTATTAAACACAAATGCAACTGACTGGGTCATTTTCAAAAACATGAATAATTGCGTTAGTGTAAATGCCTATTTTCCAAAAATGTATGTCATTTTGCCGAGCTGCGTCCAAGCTATAATCTTTAAAAGACTATTATACATTCAGCTTTTCAATTAACAAAAATCATAAGTGATAGATATGAGGATATTAAAACATTAAAATGAACGAGAATTAAGTAACATCCTGTATTAATTAAAGGCACTCAACATTAAAGATACTGTGATAATATTAAAGTATTTTTTATTCAAATAAAATAAACTTAGTGTTATCATAAGGAAATGCTACTAAATCCGAATGGTCTTGTTTTGTAAGAGCTCTTGAGGTTTGCTCCAAGAAACCCCTTTTATTTACGTTATACGAGGTATGAAAAGCTTCTTTGATCTGACTTGACGGAATGCTTTATACTCGACAACGTTAATGACTGTTGGATGTATAAAGCCTTCAACAGCTTTTAATAAAAGGATTCTTAATTGAGTTTTACGTATGATGTATTATATTTTTAATATAAGAAAGTCTACCTTATCTACCTATAGCTTATTTTTCTTTGTAAAAAACATACAGACGAATTTAGAATTTACTCTTTTTTTTGAAGTCGGTTAAGAAGAATATTTATGGACACAACGTCTTTTTGTACTAAGTTAAGTATAAAAATGCTTATAAGTTACTACATAACATACCAGTAGGTGGTATTTATGTGTTAAAACACGTATAGAAGGATATTTCTTATGTATGGTGATTGAAATCACGATCTGGAGAAGGGAAGTCGTTTACGCGACCATATTTCACGTATTCCTTTAAATAATTTTGAAGCGTAAGTCTTTAGATTTGCATAATATAAAACAAAGTATTTATGTTTTGTATGTATGTCCCTATATTCTAAACTACGCAACGGATTTTGATACAGTTTCCTTAGATAGAGGTTGCAAGAGGATGGAATTGTATAATTTTTTAGGGTTTAGTTTTTTAATTCTACGCGTACGAAATTGCAGGTTTGAAATAAAGATTAAAAAAAATGTTTGTCATCAGATTTGACACACAGTGTTGGGCCGCCGTCGCCTCCTTTGCTCGGGAGGTGATGGCGGCAAAGAGGGAGGCCCTGCGGGAGCGCGAACGCTCTGGTAGCACCTTGCCCCCCCGCAGGGCCCCGGGCAGGGGCCGTCGGCGAGCAGTGGCTGGCCGGCCCCCCCGACGAGGTGGTCGCGCGCGGCGAGTCTTTATTCAGAGACCCGCCGCGGCAAATGTGGCTGCTGGCCACGCGACAGGGGGACCTAGTGCTTCCCCTGTTGGGTCGGGCCCCGATTAACGAGGCCACCCCTCGCTGGGTCATGGTAAAGCTCAAGGCACCATCATGGCCCAGCAGGGTAGAAGGCGGAAAGATAAAAAAAAAAAAAAAAAAAAAAAAAAAAAAAAAAAAAAATCAGATTTGACACATTTTGAAAAATTTTACGAACGTTTAATAAATTGATAGATTTTATAAATTTAGCCTTTGTTTTAAATTGGTTCTATTTAATTTATTACACAATATGGTGAATTTATATTACCTTCACAAAAGGGGATTGATGACGAGACGTAGTACCTACTTAAATAAATCCCGCGCAGTGAGCCGCGAGTGCGAAGAAGTGCGTATTATCGCGTACCGAACCGAACTAGGGTTACCAGTACACTGTTGTACTGTTACTATACTTAAAACTTTATACAGATAAATAAAATTTATTATCGGTTTATAATTTCCAATTACCAGCATTTTACTCAAAATGCCTGAATAATTTTCAACACAAAAAGCAAATCATTTTTATCTACTCTCTGTCTGTTTTTTTGAGTTAATATTTGGATTATAAGGACCAATTTTAACTAGACTTCTTATTTACAGACAGACAGCTTTTGCTAAGGCTACATTGATTTTACAATAATTTGGGTTCCCTGAACATTTTAAAAAACCTTTTTAGACGATTCTCTAACGGCATCACTGGTGTTAATTTGATGCAAATTAGGTCACAGGGCACATCATTAAAATTCTCAAGTAAATCTATCTATTAAACTCTGTAAATATTACCTATACTATAATATCACTTATTTACACTACACTACTAAGTAATTACAAGCAAATAAAACATTTTATTTTATTTCAATATTGTAATATAGAATTGTAAAATATTTCTATCAACAGTTTTTATGTCAAGTCAGGAAATACGATCCTCAATATTGAGATCAAAGGATGTTTTAATGTGAAAACAGGTTCATATGATCTCATATAAATATGTCGTCAAGAAAATGTCTACTATAATATAATTGTATTGTAATACAAATATTCTTATCAACAGTTTGAAGTTTTATGATTTTTATGTACCTAACCAATAATACTTGCTGTACTAAGGTAAATCTGATGGCGAAACATATATTAAAATCGTAAAGCCATTTATGGTCACAGGCCAAAATTAGAATAGGCAATTTTTCGAAATACAAAATTGTGCAAAATGTAGAGAAGAAATTGACCTCGCCTTATCTTTATTTCGAAAGTCTCCAACTATTCACTGTATTGAAAAATTCTATTTATAGGTACAGAACTCGATCTAGTTGCGTCTGTGTAACAAATAAGATTTCTATGTATTTAATGTACTTGTATAATCACAAAAGAAAAATAATGTATTATATCTAGTGGTATCCATATAAAAATTAATTTCTTGTATCGTAATAACAATTCAGTTTATTTTGGGACCAGATGACGTTATGTAAAATGACCATGATTTTTATTATAGTAACTCTATGTATTGCGTACATCTAACAAATATAACTTTTACGTTCAGAAAGGAACAGATACCTAAAATCCTAATTTGTTGTTATTTCTCTTGAGAAATCTCGACATCTGGTAACCCTAACCGCAGCGCTGTTTCAATAAATAATAAGTGTTATTCGTCTTTTCAGCGGGGCGGGACCTCCAGACACCCTTGTAACCATCGGGACGGATCACTGGCAGCACTTTAATATACCTTATATTAGATATTTAGGACCGTCTGTTTTGGATGCTGAATATTAAAATATTGTTTTTACTTACAAATATTTTTAGTATTATTTTAGCCGTATCAAAATATATTTTCACTTGAATTAATTTCAAAGAAATGCCACCTAGAGGCAAGTTGCTGATCTAAAGAGACAAGCGTAATATTTCAAAAAAGTCATTAAAAGTTCTGCTTATTATCAATATATGGCAAAACTAGAAAGTATCACCGCTGTGTCGGAGTGGAGGGTGTTAGATTATTTTCGTTACGGAATTTCTGGATTTGGTCTCCACGCTCAAGGCCCGCGATAGAAGCTATGCAATAGCTTAATCAATATTTAATTTCAAAAGAGGTTACACTTAATAAAAATTTATTACTTAAGATAGGCTTTATATGGAAGGGCGAGCATTAAGCAACTTATTCATCACGCTTTATACGAGCAGTCACGAGCAGTAATTGTAAATGTGATTTTTTTAGATATGAATAAATTACGCGGGATATTTAAAAAAAGTATTAGATATATTTTAACAAAATTCATTTTAATATCAAATATGAATATTCAATTTATACAAACATAACTTCGCAATTAAACGCTTTCATTAAAAATATTTTTTTTTCAACACCCACGCTACATTCATAGTTTATAATTGAAAATGTCGTTTGCTTTAAAAATCATAAATTGCATTTCAGGGTAGACTGGGCAACTTAGAGTAGACTAATTACTTAGTTATGCAAATCCAGCTACAGAGCTTGTTCCAGCAAATGAACTTGAACTAAGAGGTTTTTGCCTTTCAAGCCATCTCATTTTGAGATGTACTCGGTACAGTAATGAGTCCGACCACTTTTAATGAAATTAAAAGTTTTAAAGTATGCAATGTTTCTTTCGTGGTACTTTTAACTTGACACAGGTACTAAAAATGAAATAAAATAATAAATAGTAAAGAAAATTTCCGTACGGTTGCGGAGTTAAAACTCCCTGTAGTTTTGTTAGTTTTAACTAAGAGTCGCGCAGCGTGCTATGGAAAGGGCTATGCTTGGTGTTTTCCTACGTGATAAGATCCGGAATGCGGAGATCCATAGAAGGACTGGTGTGTACGACATAGCCCGAAGAGTTAGCACGCTGAAGTGGCAATGGGCAGGCCACATCGCTCGACGATCTGATGACCGTTGGGGACGGAAGATCCTCGAGTGGCGACCACGAACCGGACGATTTGAAATCTTTATTAATCCAATCCTCTCTATTTTTCAACTTCTGTTCCTTTTTGCTCATAGGAATATTTAGTTAATATAAAATTACGTCTTACTTACGGATAACTCTTTAAAAATAATGTAAAAGTGCTGAATAAAAGACTACTATAAGACTATTATAATTTGCATCCTAGTAGCAAATATTGGTACTGATTCTACGCGCACAAACTTAACTAAAAAATGAAAATTGATAGTGTTAATAACACAATTAGGCAATGTTGACAGAACTTTTTTTTAGAAAATCTGTTAATTATAGACTGACGATTTAATTGATAAAATTTGCACAATCAAATAGCGAATTATCCAAAATACGCCATAGTTGTTTCAATTTTTTAGTTAAATTTAATTGTGCTCGTAGAATTAGTACCTACCATTATCTGAAAATAATTCTTTTATACATTAACAGACATAATATTAACTTTAATAAAACACAACAAATTATTTTACTGCTCTAATAAGGAACTATGTGTGTGGTCCTCGGAGATACTTAGGAATTTCCTGAACAATAGCACAAAGCACACTGATTATTTCCTCTTAGGACCTGAGGGTTGGAAGTGGCGTTCATTGTTTTATCCTGATTACTCGCGAGGTCGTTGCTCCCCATATTATAAAATTAATACTAGGCATTTTTAATAGGTAATTCAATTTTTTTGAAGTGCACAAGGAAATAAGATTTGAAGTGTTTTAGAGATTGATTGTGCTGATCAAAAAGTTCAGAAAACTATAGGGAACAATTGTTAGCAATAGAGAGGACTAAGTTTTAAGTACTTCTTCTTCTTTGGCGCTACATTCTTGGCAGAGTGGTCGTGGTCGTCTCTTTAGTGTAGGTGACACGCTTCATGATGTTTTGAATTATCGAAGTAAAAAACATATAATGTCTTTTACATCTGATCACAAAGAAGATCTCATGACCTTACGCATGACAATCTGAAATGCTAATCAATCCTAATCCTGATTGATATTATACATCCAAAAGTAACCCTGTAGGTATGTCTGCCTATCGCTTTTCACACCAAAACTGCAGTATATAATAATAATAATAAATATTCACGGACATTGCACACAACGTCTTCTGGTCCCAAGCTAAGCTTATTATGCTTGTGTTATGGGTACCAGAATACGGATATAATACATAAACTACTTTTCTTTTGTAAATACATACTTACAATACATAGAAACACCCAGACGTAGCACAAACATTTGTATGACATTTATGGATATCACACAAATGATTGTCCCAAGCGGGAATCGAACCCGCGACCTTGTGAACGGCAGTCAAGTATCGATGCAAATGTAATTTGGTACACAGATAGAAATGGAGAAAGGACATACGCTACCATTTAAAGGCTTTGTCGCTACATACCCTGTAATTCCAAATTTTAATTGTATGATTTCGCGGGCAATAACGGCGCGGCAATAACGCGGCTAGTAACTGTGTATATTGAAACCAGCTAGAACACTATGCAAATAAGAAAATACATTGTATAAATGCACTGTAACGATACAACATGTTAGGATAGAGAGACTTCACTTCGTTTAATGGAAAATCTAATCTAAAAGTCTGACGCTTGGTAATTTATCACGTGAGCAGCAATAATCATGATTAATAGTAGGTGTTTGTGTTTGTATCGGATTGGCTTTTATGTCTTAGTAAAACTGTTTTATATTAATAATATTAATTGCTTTTCTCATTTCGTCCGATATCGTCTACACATGAAGACGAAAGTTTAAAAATCAAAGTAAACTGTAAGTTAATGGTATAATAAGTGTAACAATAAAATGTAATAGTACATTACGATATTAGTGCGATTTGATGGTTATATAACATGCGAGGCGGAATTTCAGCCCGAGCCGAAGGCGAGGGCATAATTGAGCCGAGCATGTTATAACCAATACGCACGTATATCGTACGACGTTTTTTAACACATTTGCGAGGAAACAGAAAAAAAAACATTTAAATAAACTCAATCTGTGAATGCACACTGTTGCTTTCCCGCCATTTTAACAGCTAGCGCTGCCTACTGACTGGCGCCGCGCGGCGATTAGTTCGAAATTTGAATAGCAACAGCGCGCTGCTCGAGTCGTGCGGCGGCGATCAGTTCCATATTTGAAACGGCAATTAATACTGCTATGAAATTTGTATATAGTCCATACAACTTAACTATTTGCTTTGGTAACACACGCGTTTTTTATGACCCGCTTTACATATTTAAAACCGGTGGAATTACATCAGCTTTACGAGCAAGGGTGTTAAAAAATAAGTTAATTGAATTTTTCAAATCGGACCTGCGGATCCTGAGACATGGGCGTTCAAACAAACAAACTCTTCAACTTTATAATATTAGTATAATTTGGAAAAGAAGTGGATAACAGTTCGTATTTCTTGAACATGGAATTATATTAACTTCTAATAAATGTCTTTTATTGACCATGTAGAGATGTTTTTTAATTAAATATCTTACCTATGTACTTGAAATCATTGGTTGTGTAAGAAATTCCTGTTTAAAAATAATGACTATGGTTGTTTGCGAGTAGTACGCCGTTTAAAATTCCTTTATTACTTTTTATAGATTGTGAATTAAATAATATCGTTTCATATTCATATTTACGTTCTTTTTACAACATTTTTTGTTGTTTTTATTCCACTTATGTGCTATAAATCTCGGAATTTAATTGTATTTACGATTTTAAAGTGTTAGAACTAAATAAGAGTCAGACTAGGTTAGGTATTAAAATATTTAATCTGTGTTCGATTGTAAATAAAGTTTATTTATATAATAACAAAAGCTTACACTAGCAATATTCTGTTAATTTATTTGATTGTTCTTTCCTCACCTTAATATAATATTAACTTTGATACATATAAGTTTGTTTTTCACCATTAAAATAAACTTAGATGTTATGATGTGCAATAAAGCATCAAACAAAACTGTATGTTCCTATGTGAGCTTAAATCTTTACAATTACATTCGCAGTCCGTCCATCTGTCACCAGACTGTATCTCTGGAACGGCGAAAAGAACTAGAGAACTGTTTGTAGAGAAAGTGGTTCAAAAGAAAGGTTTTTAAGTATACATTTTCAAGGTTTCGTTTGTTAAATTCATACATAAGAAGTAGCGGGTAAGAGCTAGTTTGACATATAATGGTACGATGACTATCCCATACCCCGTCTTTCACTTCTTTCAGCAACCCAAGTGTTAATTAAACAAACTTTCTGTAGTTCGTAACACGTATTTATTATTGCAAGTAAATTCGTTGCGGTAGGTCTACTGCTTGATAAGATGCATCTGCTCAAAGTATCGATTGATCTCCACTCGATAAAATAATAAACGTTATATCTACAGGTCTTTGAATAATATCTCCTTTATATCGAGTACAATGGATGTACAGATAACGATTTCTGCATCCACGTGTAATAGATGTCAGTGGGAGATATTTATAAACCATAATTAACTGAAGAAATGAGGTAATGTTTTTATAGTCGTGGTTATTGTGAAATATATTATAACAATCTAATAACCGCGGTTTCACTCGCGTTTATAGTTAATGAGAATGATGGTGTACGAAATAGAATCGCACATGACGGGTTCTGTAGCGTTATTATCATCGAATAACGCGATAAAGGCAACGAAATAATGATGAGGTGTTTCCGTTGTTGTAGCATCAACTGATATAGGCACTAGATATAGGTATGGAATCCTGCCTTTAGATTTTATGTACACGAAAGCTAAAACCTAATAATTTTGTCCTAAAATACGGCGATTCTTAATATAAGCTGCTCCGATTTTATTGTGTGACGTTAAGTTAAAACATTATGCCGCGCTAACCAGGTAACACGCCTCCCAAGTCTGCTATTTACAATGTTGTCATAATGATCAGTCACTGATTGGCAATCAGTGATTAGAGTAACCGTGTGGTATGATTGTCCGTGTGGCGACGGATTAAGAACACAAGTGTCACCACCCCATTTCCTCTCCAGGGTGCTGTAAAAGCCAGCTAAGGGCTATTCTACACAGATAACATCCTCTGTGAGAGATGGAAAACTCGAAAATAATCCCTCCCAAAGTGGAGAGGCCCGTGCCCAACAGTGGGACGTTAATGGGCTGGAGGAGGAGGAGGATTAGAGTGATGAAAATTTTATCAAGTGTGGTAGTCTACTATAATTTTTTTGTCATAAATCTTATATATAAAATTCACGTGTCACAGTGTTAGTTACCGTACTCCTCCGAAACGGCTTGACCGATTTTTATGAAATTTTACATGCATATTCAGTAGGTCTGAGAATCGGACATCTATTTTTCAAACCCCTCCCTCCAAACTGGCATTTGTATGGCAAAACAACGTTTGCCGGGTCAGCTAGTAATAAATAAATAAATAATAATAAATATTCATGGATATTTTACACAACGTCCTCTGGTCCCAAGCTAAGCTTGTATGCTTGTGTTATGGGTACTAGAAAACGAATAGAATACATATACTACTTTTTTTTGTAAATACATACTTATAACACATAGAAACACCGAGACACAGTACAAACATTTGTATGACAAATAGAAAAATCACAGAAATGCTTGTCCCGTGGGGGAATCGAACCTGCGACCTCTTGAGCGGCAGTCCCTTACATGAACCACTCAACCTCGAAGCTCGTCGCCATCATGTCGCCATAGTGGCATCAGTGACTGATCATTATGACAACATTGTAATAGCAGACTTGGACCCCTGGTTAGCGTGGCCTGGCAACAAGTTTATTTTCGAGTCATTCGTTTCTCACAGAAGATGATTTCTGTGTACTATATCCCTTAGCTAACTTTTACAGCACCATGGGAAGGAAAAGGGGTCATGAAATTTGTATTCCTAATCCATCACCACCTACACATCCTACTTACCTACCACATCATAATTTTATGGTCACCACAAGACAATGAATAATGAAAAACTAAATTATTCAAGGAGTAGCTATGTAAATATTTACAACATAATATTCGAAGTAGGTATATATACTCGTATATGTATAACGTATAACTATTCCTATATAGTATCAAGAGCGGAAGTTCGCCAATTTAATTGATGAAAACGATGACATAGTTTGGGATAGAACCCTTTGATCTTGTAGTTTAATATTCCCAAGTTGTGTAGAGGATAATACGGACTTGTAATATGTGGAACTACTAATACTTATAGTACAACAAGATATTGGAATTGACTACTCCAAGTGGGTGAAAATCCTTTCAAAGATTCTATTATAATATATAGATTAACTAGCTGACCCTGCAAACGTTGTTTTGCCATAAGAATGTTAAGGGTGGACAACCTTTATCACTTAGGGGTATGGAAAATAGTAGCCGATTCTTAGACTTACAGAATATGCATGAAAAATTTCATAAAAATCGGTCAAGCCGTTTCGGAGGAGTATGGGAACGAACATTGTGACACGAGAATCTTACATATTAGACTAGCTGACCCGGCAAACGTTGTTTTGCCATAATAGATGTTGGCCGATTCTCAGACCTACTGAATATGCATGTAAAATTTCATGAAAATTGGTCAAGCCGTTTCGGAGGAGTACGGTAACTAACACTGTGACACGTGAATTTTATATATAAGATATATTGATACATACCGGGCCAATAAAGGCATGTTAATAAAAACAAATTCTTCTTTTAGAGCTGTTAGATCAAGTATGGTATGTCGATGAGTATGGTGGTCCTATTTCAAAATCATGAATTATTTTTTATTGTTAAGGCGCTTGTACGGCTCTATAAACACAAAATCTGGAAAGTATTTTGTTTAGTAAGCATATATAAACTGATAAAACCCCTGATAATATCAATAAGTAATTGTCCGGTGGGTGTCGGTAAAAAGAATACAAGGGTCCCATGTCTTACCCCCGAGGGTGGTAAGAACCGACCGAGGGAATCACCGAATGTGGTAATATCTGGCTTCAGTGGTCAATTTCGGCGCGGCACTCGGGTATAGTGATAGCAATATCTAACGCCTATACCTAAATTGTAAATTAGCCGTCTCTAGATTCCGCTCTTAATATACATATAATTACCTTGTAGTGACCGCTTGGTAGAAAGAAGGAGCTCGGCTGTCCACTTGGTGGAAGCTCCTGTACTGGTGTCAACAATTTTACGTAATGAAGATCGTAATTTTACTTCTGACCCTCGACCGCAGCACTGACCACCGCATATTGGACCTGCAAACAAAAGATTAAGTTAAGATAAAGAATACCTAAACATAACTTATTTTGACAGATTTTGATTTACAGACATCGTGGTCTGCGAATGGCCGTCCGTTACAGGCATTCGCGGTTTCGATTGCCGCGCGGGACAATCATTCCGACATCAACATTTCCGAGAGTCAGTAACCATCAGCAATGTATATTGAAGCAATGTCCTTCTTTTCTAAAAGGGTTCTCTGCTCAAAACTCTGTCTATAATCTAAAAAATAACGTTGAAAAAATATGAATATCTACTGTCTTATTCATAATGACTTATCGGAGGTTTAAACAGAGATTTTATCGGAGAGATAATAAACGTTTTAGCGTAAAAAGACTATCATGAATAACAAGTATTGACAATTTTCGCGAACCGATTTTAGCGAACTTTAAACCTCCCATAACTCATTATGAATAAGACCATAAATATATAACTCTACATCTTTATTTAAATTAAAAAAGAAACCATTATTCTCAATACAAATAGAAATGGAATGTCCATTGAATAAATAAATAAATAAATAAATAAATAAAGCCTTTATTAACAATCTATTACATTCAAATTCGGTTTTAGGTATAAATTTTGAATAATATAAAAAAAAATAAAGTTGGTTGCGTTAGACACCGGTTTCTCGATTGTCTTGCTTTCCAGCATAGGCCTCCCCAAGAGTTCTCCATAACAATCTATCGTTTGCTTTTCTTGTCCATGTTAATCCTGCTATTTTTTTGATATCATCTTCCCATCTGCAGTATTGTCTTCCTTTACCTCTCCGTTTATATCTGGGACACCATTCAGTCACTTCTTTGGCCCACTTTTCAATTTTATTTCTAATTAGATGTCCAGACCATTTCCATTTTAATTCTTTGATTTTATAACTTATATCTATGAGCTTGGTCCTTTTCCTTATTGTTTTTAAACGAACTTTATCTTTTAATTTTAGGTGTAGTATACTTCTTTCCATTCTGTGTTGGCAAGTCTGTAGTGCTTTTATATTTTTATTTGTACAACTCCATGTTTGACAGCCGTAGGTAATACTTGGTAGAATACAGGTATTAAATATTTTTGTTTTACATTCAATTGGTATAGCCGGGTTCTTCATAACATCTTTAAGGGCCCAATATCTTTTCCATCCTATACATATTCTATTTCTAATTTCTTTTGTGGTGATGTCAGCTGGAGATATAATTTGTCCAAGATATGTATATTCGTTCACATATTCCAATCCATTGAATAAGCACACTTAAACAGGTACCAATTACTGGTTAATGTGAGGTTAGGGGTTGGTTCTGTCGAGTGGGGTCACGTGACAGGTGTCCTCTGACAAGGGTGTACTTCAACCTACGAAACACCCCCTTAACCACTTTGTTGAGCACTACATCAGATAACAGAAAACATGTGTAATGAAAATAATGATAGTGTCGTATTATTGTACTCTAATTGTTGCCCGCGACTTCGTTCACGTGGAATTTAGAAAATGTTCCTCTTTATTGCAACATTTGTTACTGCTGCTTCTCTCCTAATGGTTGCAGGGTGACGATATAGCCTATAGCCTTCCTTGATAAATGTACTATCCAATCCATCGGCCTGTGTTCAACAGTGGAACGTTATTGTGCAGAGAGAGAGAGAGAGAAAGAAATATTTACTTATTATAAAACAAAGTCGTTATTTTTGTATCTATTTCCATATGTGAGCTTATATCTTCAAAACTACGGGACGGATTTTCATGCCGTTTCGTTTAAATGATAAAGTGGTTAAAGAAGATGGCTTTTTTTGTATAATTTGTTAATTTTGATTTCTAAATTCCACGCGTACGAAGTTGCGGGAACAACTATTATTAAAATAAAAAATACATTTCACAGAGTTAAGTTAACATGGCAAAAAAAGACATCATACCGTAGTCTGTATTTTCATAAAATATATTACAACAAGCATAATACCAAATGAACGAAAAGCGGATTGTGATTGACAAATATTCAATAACAGCCTCTATTGTTATTGACGTATTTAGGTCAACATATGCTTATCACGAGTATATTCTGTTCGGCACATGCCATTTGCAAAATCTTTCGTATAATATTCAGAGTTTCATAAAGTAGTCTTAGCTGTCTTAGATAGATCGTACATAGCTTAGCTTAGCTTAGCTATGTACGATAGAAAGCTACTGAAGTGTAGCTAAACGTAGATTGAATTTTAGACACCTAGTACTATCATTGACATTATATAATATTGAAATCATTTGATATTACATCGAGGTTAAATATATACTTAATATTATAAAGCTGAAGAGTTTGTTTGTTTGTTGGAACGCGGTAACTCAGAAATTACTGGTTCGAATTGAAAATTTCTTTTGTGTTAGATAGTCCATTTATTATCGAGGAACTAGGCAATATATAGCAATATATAGCACGCTGCGACCAATTGGAGAAAAGCATTAGTGTAAAACATTGCAAAAAAACGGGGAAATTATTGCAAATTCTAACAGCTAGTATCTTAAATAAAAGTTCAGGTACATAGTGATGCGTTAGCAAAATGATTATTAGAAGAAAATTTTTTTTTCATAAAAAATTACAGATTATCATGGAAACAAAGGATTGTAAATCTATATTACTTGATACTATGAAAATTTAGATTGTTTGTTTGCATTGAATTTTCTCACTAACTATTATAAGCGCACAGTTATTAGGTGTAAAATTTTTCGTCTTTAAGTCGCCTTCTACATAATTATAGTAAAGACAAAACTATTAACAAGGTACGAACACAAACTGTCTGGAGACACCAAACGTTCAGTAAATATCTGATCACTTTGGTCATGCTCCAAATTTCGATTGTATTATTATAGTTATAAAACTTGCCTCTCACTAGTCAACTGCTGTACTCCTGCGTAAACTATAATGACTGTAACAAGTTCTTATATTGAAGCGAGAGGAGGAAAAAGGTTTATGGTCTTATTTATTGTGACTTATCGGAGGTTTAAACAATAAATAAATATCACGTTATCGGAGAGATCATAAACATTTTATTTTAAAAAAACTATTATAAATAACAATTATTGAAAATTTTAGCGAACCGATTTTAGCGAACTTTTAAACCTCCGATAAGTCATTATAACTAAGACCATTAGTTTTTATTTCATAATAGCTCTTGCCCGTGACTTTACGACTACGTAGGTTTTTGGAACATTTGCTTCGCTCCTTTTAGTCGCAACGTGATGTTAGCCTTCCTCGACAAATGTACTATGCAGCACTGAAAGAATTTCTCAAATCAAACCGGTAGTTCCTGAGATTAGCGCGTTCAAACAAACAAATTCTTCAGCTTTGTAATATTAGTACAGATTATTTTATTTACAAATTTTGATCCTTTCTCTAGCTTCCTATATTTTTTCTCAAATATTTATTTAAGTTTTTAAGAAGGAACATTAAGCGCATACTTACATTTAGGAAATTCATTTTCACTACTCTATTATTTATAGTGCTTCATTTCATGTTGTGACAATATTAAAAACAACAACATAAGAATATCATTTAAATTATCTAGTTTGATGCAGTCGCTTGGGTTTGTAAGCTAAGCTCATTTTTCTCTCTCTCTCTCTCGCCTGCCCATTATGGTCCTACAGTTAGGCACAGACCTCCTCCATTTTGGAAGGGATTTTAGCCTACTATGTTGCGCTGTCCATGCGTTTTTGCAAACGGTTATTTTCGAGGTTTCCGTCTTCCACAGCGGATGATATTTGTATACAATATTCCTTAGCTGGCTTTTACAGCACCTTAGGAAAGAATGAAATGGGGTGATGAAACTTGCATTTTTAATCACCACGCAGAACATGAAGAGCATACATAATTTGGGAAATAAATTTTGATTAACATTTATAGTGCTTTATTTCATGTTTTAAGTAATCATGGCAACAAAATCAAATTAGAATTGATAGAAAAACGAATCACATATCCGTTTTTTTATCTGCGACATAATTTATAATAGCTTTAAATATTACATTACATTTGGCACATAGCCGTGAGAGCATTGCCCGCTGTGAGTTCAAGGTTGCGCAGGCGCATTGTTCTGCGACACCTAGACGAGAGCGCACAGTCACTGTTATTTTTTTCTTATTTGTTTCTTATATTACTTAGGTATACATGTTAAATTAAAACTTAATTCTTGGAGTAGTTATACTTATGGTCTTATTCATAATGACTTATCGGAGGTTTAAATGCTCGCTAAAATCGGTTCGCGAATATTGCCAAAACTTGTTATTCATAATAGTCTTGTTACGCTAAAACGTTTATTATCTCTTCGATAAAATCTCCGTTTATACCTCCGTTAAGTCATTATGAATAAGACCATTAATCGCTAGTTTTTATTATTATATTTTGACGCCATTTTAATGTAGTTATTTGCGTAGGTACTTAGTAATAGGTTTTATTCAAATAATTTTTTACCATCATGATCGAAATAAATGAGAAAATAAAAAACTGTAAATTGATTATTCGTAAGAAAGATAAATCATATATTATATACCGTAAAATGGGGTGAATGGGGACAGTTTTCAACTTTGTGTGACTTTTTCTTATGAATTTTGCATGCAACTTTTAATTTATAGTACTAAAAAAGTTTAGTCACGACTTGTATATTATAAAATTGTATGCGAAAATCATTGTTGGTCAGCACATTTTATGTAAATGCACAAAATATATGCTATCCCTATTTATACACGTATAGGGGTTAATAGGGACGGCATAGAGAATAATAGAGAAATTTGGTCAGGGTTGTCACAACTCTTATTAATATTGTTCAACGAAATTTACAAGTAACTACAACATAAGTATATACACAATACATAAGTATACATACAAAAAATAATTTCAATCATTCAGGTAAAATAAAATCATTTCAGTTTTAAATGGTTTACTTATTAGAAAACAATGTTACAACAAATATATATGTCTAAAAACAACTAAACAATATAATCTTTTTAGGTAACTACTTAAAATCAATTTAACACTATATGAAATTCTTCACGTATTATGGTGTTCGAGGGTGTTATTTATTAATTTCTGATCATATTTTTTATTTTTTTTTCTCACAGCTGGGTTTATATGTTCGTGGCCTTGTACCTGCAAAAAGCAAAAGTCCCTAAGTAAATGATTAATAAGCTTAACCAAACCTTAAACCGATTTAATAAAGAAATAATATTAATATTATGTAGCGAAACAAATGTTTACTAGCTAAATTGGTGAGTGACAACCCTGTCCCTATTATTGCTTTAGTGTCCCTTTTCATACAGCTACGTGCCTAGTTATTTTAGCCTTGTCCCGATTCACCCCACAGCCATCCCGATGGTATCCTGTAGGCGTCTCTATTACCCTCTTTTTTTGAGAAATTTACCGGCACTTATTAATTTTCAATTTAAACAAAAAATAAGCTATAAAATTTTAGTAACTTACTTGATTTGGATGGAAAACAAACCAACTTCTGCCACTCAACACGATTTATTCAATAAAATTCTTTTTTAACCGCTTTATTTACAAAGTTTCTGTGGCACAAAATCTCGAGCTTTCCGACGGCGTACTTCAGATGTATTTTTTTTGGATTTCTGACAATCTTCACGTCAAACAAGTGTTACCATTATAATAATTTACCTTTCTACTACAAAAATGAAAAAAATCTGATGGTTAATGGTAGATCTCGTAGTAGTTTTTCTGCTTTACTTTTGATCATCGTTTTTATCCCTATTCACCCATGAATCCCTATTGACCCCGTTTTACGGTACTTCATCTATCAAAATAAATTGTCTGATATTCTTTTATATATAATGATTAACTACTATAAACACATTATTTTGTTTCTTTTTGCAAAGGCAGTGAGCGTGTCGGTCGTCAAGGTTACGTGACCAGACAGTGCGGTGCCTAGACAGATCACCCGCATACATTCTCCACATAAATACGATAAGTAATAAAACACGCCATTCAATATATTACGCCAAAGTGACTAATGCTGTTGAGACAAACATACATCTAATATTATGTTAAAATAGATATCAATTTAATCATACTTTCCATTGAGTAGTCAATAGTGTCTAGTTGCTCGTTTATGTAGTCCTTCATCTTAATTTCAAATTTTTACAACGAGCGAGGCATTATTAACCAACTTAAAAAAAGAACAAGGTTTGTATTTTCGGCTGTATATTTTTTTTTACATACTTTAACGTTTACACTTTTAGTGCGATAGGTTTGATTGTAAGGGATTTATTTTAAAAACTAAATATCATTATCGCAGTAAAATTTAATTCCTTATAAATTAATACGAGAATGCCTTTAACTAATTGTGAAAGATATTTTTTATTTCAAAAATAAATGCAAGATTAACTTTGTCGGGTTATCACTATTTAACACCAAAACTACTGCACTGATTTTAGTACGCAGTCTGAAAGCTTAATATAGCCAGTAAGGTACTAAGGTACCTACTTTTTAATGCAAACAATAGGTATGTTTGGGTTCCAAACTTCACGCTTCTGAAGTCGCGAGTGAGATTTAGTATAGCTATAAATCCATGCTATAAATATAAAATACAATTATTCTACGTCAATATTTATATTACACTCATACAACAGTTTTAAAATAACAAAATACCTTAGTAATATATAATTTAGTTATAAGTCAACGTACCTATTATTACGCTAGTTATTATTTATTATATTCTGTTACATATTCATGCAATTATTCGTCTAGCAGTTTCATAGTTCATTCCCATTACATAGTAACGAATCGTTGAGTCATAAATCTAATAATGTAGGTATTTACTAGAAAGATATATGTAATAAAGCTGTCTTGATAAATTGCCGGTTAAGTTCAATCAATCATAAACAAAATGTTAGTGGGTTGTAAAGAAATAACATAATGTTCTACTAAGAACAAATATACAATGAAATATGTGTGTTGAAACAAGAATAAGTACAAATATGTAGTGGCTAGCTAAATAAAATTTTAGAAACCTTTTTAGTAACCTCTTATATACATTAATTTATTAATTTTTGCAATTGACTTGTTATGCTTTTACAAAATAAACTAAATTAAAGTGGAAAAAATGATAACCATGAGCGGGACATGAACCCACGACCACGGAATACCGTTCCGATGCTCTCCCAACTGAGCTATCATGGTTCCCGCATATGTTTACCAAATCTTCCACTACAATCTTCTCAATGTGAGTTAAACATCGTGCGATGTTTTTTGTACTACGCCATCTATTGAGCGGAGCGAACCTCTGTTATACTAATACTAGAGAATGCCCGCGGTTTCACCCACGTTTGTAGTTATTGACCCCCTCCTCTTAATATACACAAAAAAGTCATCATAAGGAACCAATCCATGTATTAAAAAGAACCGCATCAAAATCCGTTGCGTAGTTATGAAGATATAAGCTCACATAGGGACACACATACAAAAATTACGACTTTGTTTTTTAATAAGTAAAGATTATAAAGATTTTGTTTGTTTGTTTGAACGCGGTAATCTCAAAACCACTAATTCGATTTGCAAAATTCTTTCACTGTTGGATAATTCATTTATCGACTAGGGTAGCATAAGTGAGAACTGTTGCAAAAACGGGGAAACATACAAGGTCGCAGGCAACAGCTAGTACCTACTCACCTACTGAATAGTTTCCTTCGTTCAAAAAGTGAAAAAACACGCTTGAAAGTCCAAAAGAAAAAAAAAATTGTATTTTCATCGGTCCTAGTCCTTAATAAGTGTGCAAAATTCAATTCAATGTATACTGCTAATGTGTAAAAATCACTTTCAAAGATTCCGTTACATAGATAGATACGTACCGAACTAATAAAAGCATGTTAAAAAGAGTTTGTGTTTAAATTACTTGTAAAACCAAGCATAAACTAAGGAAAATTTATTCGCATCTTAGCTGTATTAAACATATACAATTTTAAGAGAAAACTAATCTATATTTAGATTTAATACTCAGTGTTGTAAATTGACCAATTAGTATAATAATTAATATTATCATATTACTTACTAGGTTTTATATACCTACACTAGCTGTTGCCCGCGACTACGTCTGCGTGGAATCTAGAAAATTTTCCCCGTTTTTGCAACATTTTTCACTACTGCTTCGCTGCTACTGGTCGTAGCGTGATGTTATATAGCCTAAGGCCTTTCTCGATAAATGCCCTATCTAACACTGAAAGAATTTTTTCAATTCGGCCCAGTGGTTCCCGAGATTAGCGCATTCAAACAAACAAACTCTTCAGCTTTATAATATTAGTATGGATAAAATGTATGTTTTTTATTTTTTATTTCTTAGGATTCCGTAACAATAGGTAAAATGGGAACTAAATAGGATAGGTAGGTACTGAGATTCCTAATAATCTGTCCTGAGTTACGCTCAGTCAACCAGATATTTAAACTAATGTGTAATAATTCGTTCGTATAACGGACTGCCGATCATGAGGTCGTGGGTTCTATTCCCGCCTCGGACAGTCATTTGTGTGATGTTTATAAATGTCATCCTAATGTTTGTTCTGCGTCTAGGTGTTTCTATGTATTATAAGTATGTATTTACAAAAAAAAAGTAGTATATGTATGTATTCTATCCGTATTCTAGTACCCCATAACACAAGCGTATAACCTTAGCTTAGGACCAGAGGACGCTGTGTGAAATGTCCGTGAAAATTTATAAAAAAAAAAGACGTGTGGCACTCGGGGACTGCCGCGGTAAAGCTATTGCATAGCATTTTGTATCAACTTATGCAATTATAATTATTTATTTATTTTATTTATGCAGTATTTCTTTTTCTTTGATATTAATTCAAGTTACACTTTTTGAGCGTGGTGACCGATAAGAAAACAAACAAATTTTACAAGTACAGCTATTCACTGTTGTACATAAATACCTATACACCTATATACTTTCTCATAAACAACTGCTTATGTATTCGTCCGATTTCGGAGCAGCTCGTCTCGATTCGTGCGAGCTTCGTAGAGTCGTACAATACGGCTAGTTGCACGCACACAAACACCGTGTCGAAGACTGCCGAAAAGAAACGACGTTAGACAATGCACGGCCTTCAAGCCACACCTCCGTGCCCGTCGGTGTGGGGACCGTGAGGTTTTTTTTCGTTACGGAATTTCTCTATTCGGTCCCCGCGCTCAAGGCCCTCGATAGAAGCTATGCAATAGCTTATAAATATTATATTATTTGTTCATCCTCTGCAAGTAAGTTGATAACAACCATCCAAACCCAACATACAACAAGACTTAGAAATAATTTACACAAAATTTAGAAAAACAAAATTATAATAATAATAATATAATAAATTATTACATAGAAACTCCACTGAGTAACTCAAATAAGGACGTCTCAAAAGAACACCAATTATAAAATTTTACGGCGTCTACGAACATAAATAAAGTTTGAAGTTCCAATTACTGACAGATTCTGTTATATTGTTGAAAAAAAAATTAATACATAAACAATTTAAACTCATAAAACATGAATGTATAATGTAAAGCATCGCATGAAATTATTACATACAACTTTCTCAAGGCAATGCTTTCAATAGGAAATCGAGCCACATTGTTAATGAAGCAATCTCCACAGATACATAACTTATTATTAATTATGTACAAAATGATATCTGATAGCATAATTTAAAGTAAAATAATATATCAAAGCTCACAGTATAAACTTGTAATACAACACAGGTTATCAAAATTAATGTCAACGCATTTCTATCATATTCCATTTCAAACACCTGTTAAATCTCATTTCCTATATCTTTATAGTCTAAAGATATGTTAAAGTTATGAAGTCACACGAAAGAGGTTATAATTTTCACTTCATGAATATTACTCCCAATTGTCTCCAACCAAAGATGATAATATTCTCAAAGCATCCGCTGTTAATAATTTTTACGATTATAATATGATTCTTTAGAAATTCCCGTCGTGCTAAAATAACATAATTTGACAAAGTTATGTTTTTAATTACTTCCTATGTAAAAAGTGTTGAGATCTCTCATCTTGATATGCCATATCTTAACACGATTCGGTGCAGATAAATAATATTGAGATTCAATAAAGATATCTTTAGAGACTCTTCTCTACGCTAAAGTCGAGATTGAAATATATATTTAGATGATAATATAAGTATAGTATGAGAATTCTATGAATTCGCGGCGTCTATTACTCTAAAGGAAAAAAAGAAAACAGAACCCAATTACTTTGACTTCAGTTTCCGTTCGTCCGTTCGCGAGTCCAATTCAAATATGGCCAGATTTTTTAAATTTGGAAATTTACCTCTAACATGAGCTCGTAATTGAAATTATTTTCTTGATCCATACAGAACTTATTTTAAAATAGACAAAATATTTAACAAAAATTAATCGAGACGGCTACATAGAATTAGGATATTTAACTAATTGAAGACAAGGAAGTGTGTTTGGATCGTAGCACATGGCGCTCTATAGTCTCTGCCTACCCCATGGGAAAAATGCATGATGATGACCTAATCCTCCTAGGACGAATATCACAAATTGTAGGAAATAAAGGAATAAAAGCAATGGTAACGGTGACATGGTATCTATATATCTTCATTTCATTAATTCATTTCATTTCATTTCTATTCACTTAAAATATAAAAATGTCACTTATACCACAGATAATAATTATAATAAAGACAGATACACGAATTAGAACATTAATATGATATCACCCTAACTCTGGCCATTCACCCGGCTATACTCTTTCCTGCGATTTTCAACAGATGACTTATACGGTAGGTACTTTGCAAAACTGACACCACACCTCACAAACTATTTAAAACCAGAGTAAAAACTAGGCAATGAAAATTGATTGCACAGACGCAGGTGTTTAAAAGTAATAAACTTTATTACTTCTAATCAAAACTAGTCTAGATTGTATCCTAATTGAGTGTTCTGTATAAAACATGAAAAGAAATGTTTTTGAACATAGTGTTAATTCATATAATGGAGTTTATCGACTTATGCAAATAAGTGCGGTAATTGTATTACCGTTACATTGTGATTGGTCAATGGTACCGATTCTATGTGCACACTTAACTAAAAAAATATTTTCTAACACTTGTGCGACTTATTTGTTTAAATAAAACCACTTTACGGATTTAGACGCGTGACGGTGAGACCCGTGACTATGGTGTCTCCGAAACGTTGAGCTAAAATTTAAAACAAATACACACAAATTTTTTTTTATCGATAGTATCAATAACACAATTCGGCAATGTTAACAGATCTTTTTCATTAGAAAATCTGTATATTGTAGACTAACGATTTTAATTAATAAAAATGTGCACAAATAAATAGCCAAATAATCAATATACGCCATAGTTGTTTTCATTTTTTAATTAAGTTAAGTTTAGTTGTGCACGTAGAATTGGTACCAGATGTCTGTCTTTATTGACACAGATTGATGATTTCCGATTAACTAACTGTAAACTAATATAACCATAATAGGATTTTATTTATATTTTAATATAAATCAATACATTTTAATATTGTGCTGTTCAGTAATGAAAACAATAGCGTTAAACAATTACAAAAGAATCAAATTATAAAACGAAAATTGTATGTGTAAGGAAAAGCTTTACATGTTTGTATATACAATACATGTAAAGTTTTTCCTTTTAAATTACAGTCGGCTAGTACAATTTAGTCTCTTATTTTTGTATGTCCTCATGAGAGCTTTAATCTTTAAAACTACGCAACGGGGTTGCGGGTAACAGCTAGTTATATTATAACAGGCATAATTTGTGTATATTTATTAAGTTTTCAGATTAAACCACAGAAATTTTATGGTATAAATCTTGTACTGGGGCAGCAAACAGGCATAAAAGTGAGGAAAACCGTAGCATTAGCTTGTACTTCATAATAGTAATTTAAAACCATTTATTACGGATTTAAACAATTCTATCCTAAATCCGTAATACGTGTCTAAATCCGTAAAAAATGGTTTTATTTGAATAAATGAGTTACGCAAGCGTTAGAGAATAATAATATTGTCAACTGTTAATGACAATGAATTCACAACCAAATAATCATTTACAGTAGCAAAAGCATTAACAAACAACTAACTAGAGAACTTTATTCTCCAAATGTTTGTTACACCATCTGGTTAATGACAGTGTGAAATTTTGAACGTTCTCCAACCAGAAATAACGATAAATAAATATGTTGCTCATTAAAACTGGCAACATTTACTCTCTCGCCGAGTTTTCCACCGAAAATTATGTAAATTTTTCCAAGGCATAATTTTTTAGCGTTAAGAGGATACCAAAATAGCTTCGTGCATTTTTCTACGTACGAAGTTTTCATTGTTTCTTTAGATTGAATGGCTAGAGCTCTAATTTTTAAGTATATGTTTTTTCAATATATGATCTAGGATCGCATAAACTCAGAAACACGATTGAAAAAAGTTTTCTCGATAGAAAATCTTAGCGAAACAACCTCTCTAATTTTTTATTTTTTTCATTTGTCGGTCTATTATCGCGTATTAACTAATGAAATAACTTTAAAAACATAAGTAACTATTATATATAGAAACACGTAAATCAGAATTAAAATATATTTAGTAGATTTTGAGTAAATAGGAAAAGTATCCCTAATTCTTCATTTTCTGTGCCTACTGGCTGTGTTAATATGTACGTGTCGGCGATGATATACGATAATATTGATGTAGGCCCTTAAGGGTAATACTTCTTGGTGTATTTTATGTATAAGCTTTCTTGATGTGGTTTCTTAATATCTTTGTGATGTATGTTGGTTGCAGTGCCATTACGAAGAGGTAATATTCAGAGGGAAATAAGCATGTACAGTATAGAAATTAATGGCTTTGTATAACATTAGAAATAATAATCTGTTTCTTATTTTTTGACCATTTTCTGAGATATTTAGCTATCGCTGTTAAAATAAATAACAACGTTAAAACCATTATCAGAAAACTGAATACTTGAAATATAATAATTAAAGTATTCAATAAAACTGAATACTTTGTGACCTGAATACGTTGTGTAAATTGTCCATAAATATGCATTTATTTCTTTTCTTTTTTCGCAGTTTCCTAAAATACGAGTGAAACTGCGAAAAAAAAGATGTTAGATTTATTCACGAATATTCTTATTTACTGTCATTCTAATTGAGTAGTGGTAATAAAAGAGATTAATAGTGAAATAACTGAACTCATTTGTCATCAATTAAAATATTTATTTTAATCGCAACATTTCCTGTTCGAGAAAAAGTGCTAATTCGTTTTACTGTCTCAACAATTCAAACAAAGTCTGAATCTAGTCCTAAAACGTCATTGAAAACGATAGGGATACCAACTTCTGGAATTTTAAAGGACAATTTTTTTTTACAAAGAATAGAGACTAACTTTTCTCTCTCTGTTTCCAGCCTATTAACGTCACACTGGCTGGCACGGGCCTACTCCATTCGAAAGGGTTTGATGTCTACTATGCCGCGCTGACCAGCAGTGTTGTCATATCGTTCAGTTTCAAGATTTCCGTCTCTCACAGTAGATATTAACTGCTTATAATATCTCATAGCAGGCTCTTACAGCACCCTGGGGAAGAAATGGCGTGGTTTTATATTCTTAATCCGTCACTACCCGGACAGCCACAGACAGAAAAATACTACTGCATAATTATTAGAGTAAGTAGCAAAACTCTTAACCATCATTTCAAATCATTTAGCCCAAATAAGGCAACGAATAAATAACTAAGTGTATGTAATGAGTAGTAAATTGTAAACATTATGCGTTTACTCTTTCAGCAGCATGGCGATCCGGTAAATATCAACAACGTTCAATTCAAGTTATTTATGCAGGCGGCTACCTACATTCAATACACTAGGTACCTACTAATTTTAACTTAAATCAACATTACTCAATGTAATGGATATCCAAGTCATAATATGAAATGCTATTGAATCGTAAAGATAGAAACGAAGACACTTCCTTGTAAAGAAAATGGTGATTTTTTTTTTGTTAGCACGTCTTGTAATATTAAGAGGATACCAAAATAGCTTCGTGCATTTTTCTACCTGCGAAGTTTTCATTGTTTCTTTAGATTGAATGGCTAGAGCTCTAATTTTTAAGTATATGTTTTTTCAATATATGATCTAGGATCGCATAAACTCAGAAACGCGATTGAAAAAAGTTTTCTCGATAGCAAATCTTGGCGAAAAAACCTCTCAATTTTTTTATTTTTTTCATTTGTCGGTCTATTATCGCGTATTAACTAATGAAATAACTTTAAAAACATAAGTAAGTATTATTTAAAGAAACACGTAAATCAGAATTAAAATATATTTAGTAGATTTTGAGTAAATAGGAAAAGTATCCCTAATTCTTCATTTTCTGTGCCTACTGGCTGTGTTAATATGTACGTGTCGGCGATGATATACGATAATATTGATGTAGGCCCTTAACAATGACAATCTGTGAATAATCTATACCAAAATCAGTTGGTTATAAAATAAGCTTTTGAATCGGAGTATTCTGGTAACCAATTTACGATGGCGTTGAATTTCTTCTATAGTCATCATAACTTTTTTATTAAACTTATCAAATATATGTGTGCGCATAACTTTAAAGCGACAAAATTAACCAATTTAACGTAATTATAATCCAGGTAATATAAAAAAATTGATCCCAAAACTGTGAGTGTTAGCCGGTAATATAGTATTTCTAAAAATTATGAGTTTAAATCGCGTAAGTTTAAAATCAATATCTTCTACACCATATTTAACATTTATACGGCTTTTCGTGGTCAGAAAAAGGTTTGTATAGACTTTTATAATAAATATCTATAACTAACACTATACTAGGGCTATAAACAATTTAAAATTATTCGCATAAATGCATAAAGTAAGGTGATAATGGTGACTCTATCACACAATGTGGAAGTGCTCGAGAGTTTAACCATATGCCGTCCACGTCTCCAATTAGAGAGCACTATAAATATGGACACCACACGCTGGTATGTGTATTATTGTTTTTATAAATGGTATAATACTATAAGTATAAGTACAGTGTTATATTATACAGAAAACAAACAAACAAAGATTATACGGCAATTAAAAAGTTTAAACGAGGTCGGTAGAAGGGCTTTTTGTACTACTATTTTTTTTTATATACATAAGTAGTACTTTTATATACATAAGTAGTAACTCTCTGGACACTTATATACCTACTTGTAAAAATACCAACGTACTGTATTAAAAAGAAAATAATCGTCGCCGAAAAATACAATTTATGTCTTCAGTCTACAAGTATTTCGTATAGTACGGCTCTCTATTTCAGAAATATTTATTGTATGTATGACGATAACAATATGAATATGGGTATAAATGAAGACAAAGAAATGAGCTTAAAACTTAACAGATGGCGCTCTATAGTCTCTGCTTAGGTAGGTACCCCTTATTCCTATGGCGATGGATGAAGAATACAAGTGTCACCACCCAATTTCTTACCCAGGTTGCGAGAGGAGCCAGCTGAGAATATTAAAAGCAGTTAACATCAAATACCAGAGACAGAAAAATCGAAACTAAACCCTATGCCATCACGTCTGGTTAGCGTGATACAATAGACCAGAAAGCAGTGAAGTCTGTCCCCAACAGTAAGACATTAATGGACGGAAAGAAAACAAAAAAAAAATTACGAAAGCAGTTCCAATATCACATACTAAAACAAGAACACATGTGCATGTTAATATTGTTTTATTTTGGTAAAAGAAACTAAACCCTGTTTAAACGCCCTTAGTTGAGGAACGGAATGCCAACATAATAATAGATTCGTGCAGTCGGCGCATGCCTTTCAACTTTTACAACGCCATTGCGAAATTGCAATGCGGCATATCATTACAGCAATGCTAAAATGATATCTTTATTCTGAACTTAATATTATGAAATATTTTGAACCATGTTTTATACAAATAGGACTTATTATCTGGCATAATTATATAACTAACCACTATAAAAACTTTTGTTTCAGACCAGATAAAAAATCAAACTGTTATAGGTATTGACTTCCTGAGGTAAGTACTACTTTTTCAATAATGGAGATATTTTTTTAAATATCTTTATATTCGGGTATCTAAATCTCTATTGGATCTCTGATCAGGCAGAAAAAAATCAATGAATAAAGATAATTGTAAATAATAGTAAATAGAAAACTTACGGTTTAGCCACGGTATAAATGTGACAACTTGTAACCATTCTATACGGAAAAAAAAAATATAAAAAAATCTAGGCTTCTAGCCTAAAAAATTAGCAACACTAGGATTACATTTATGAATAATGAAACAAAATGAGTGTCTTTATTACACAGAACGTGAAATGTAAGCAATAAATTGTTCCGTACAATATGTAAATTGTAATGCCGGCAAGCTTATGGCACATACAGTTGTAAATCCAAGCTATACAAAATCTATGACATATAACACATTTACACGCGAATATTTGCAATTTTGTTGCATTAAAATTAACTTTTTAATACGCGAATTCGCTACTACAGTTTTTTACCATCATAATTAACTGATTTATTGGTTAAAAATCCGCCATTTGGTTTTTTATTTATTAAAAACCTATCCTTAAGCACTCGAGCGATAAAGACGTCTAATTGTCTATAGATGTCCTATATGGCGAAAACTATCCATTTCCTCCATTGGGAGATAATTACGTAATAAGAATATTTACATACACACAAGACACGCTCGAAAAACATATCCCTTCCTCGACAGTCAGAAATAAATAGTTCAATTTGTAATTGAAAAACAAAACACTGTTAAATACACAAAATACTGTGGGCTCGACGTCGCTGCCCTGAATTTATAGGTATATGCTATTTACATTATGACCACAGATCCGTAAGGTAAATATGTCTAGACCGAGCGCCAAAGTTATGGCTAGGCCGAGTCAGTTTACTTAAACTTTACTAACACGTGCTCAACGGTCGAATGCTTAATCAAACTGTTATTTATTTGGGTTCTATATCGGCAACAGTTTTATTAAGGAACAGAACAGAAAAAAAACATTATATGAAAGTAGTTTTTGGAAAAATTGGCAAAAAATACTTTGATAATTTTTTTTTTGTGTTATAAATTGGTCTAAAAAAGCAATTTTTAAAAGATTAGTAATATAATGGTTGACAGAGAAAATATATTGTCATGCACAGACATACCAGATGTGTCTATGGCTACATCACCCAGCTTCACATCTATGTATATGTATGTGTGCGTGAAATACATTCTATGTGTGTCTATGATACACGACACAGGTTAATTTGAACCATAGACGCGTCTTCTCTTCCCAATGGAATACTTGTTTTATTGCTCGTAAAAGTGACGTTTATAGTTTGCAAAAGTTACATGTCACATGATGCCATTTTTTATTAGACCCTGAAGTACGCTCTAGTCATGCTAAACTTACGTGTCTTCAAGGTTGAACGGATATTCACTATCTGGTAAATCCATGTTGTAATGATGGACTTATAGGATTTGAGATTTGCGATAAGATTTGTGAGATAAAATATCGCAATTCTTTATGAAACTTAATCCTTAAGAAACTTTGAGAAACATAATCGTTAACTGAGCCGTCGCAGAGCTGAAACGAAACATACAAAGAAATCTTAAGTTTAAAATATTTCTTATATGGTAAAGACTAAAATAACAAGCATCCAAGTAAATCCCCTATTTTGTCGCACAGATAACCAACCTTACAATATGAACAAATTCCAATTCACTATCAAAATAATTCTGACAAAATTCTGTGTGTTTTTTGTCAGGTTCAATAACAAAACCCCAATTCACAAATCACTGCGGACGGTCTACATCGGATCGGAAGTGACGTCATACCGCCGTAAGTGATAGTACATTGTCCCTAATAGGAACAAGAGGAAAATCGGACTTTCCTGGACCCTTACATATATTTACATTATTACAATAAGGGTTTGTGTTGACATAAAAAGATCGTATGTATTTTGTGAGGATAAATATATTTATTTAGTATATAAACTAGATGGCGCTTTGTGGATAATTTCATAGAAATTGGAACTATAGTTATCATGCGTTTACATTTACTGTTCGTTTTTATTCATTAGCGATGATACCATGTGCTTTGGTCATTAGCTACATAGTTGCGAGGTTTCATTAAATTCTATTGTAGTTCAGATGGAAATAAAAACATACTTATACACTCACAAGCTTACACATCTTTACCTAAGTATTATAAAACAAAAAATATTTATTGTAATAAATAAATATTAATGGACATTTCAGACGCGGAACTAATATTTGTATAACATTTATAAAGATCACACAAATGGTTGTCCCAAGCGGGAATAGAACCCGCGACCTCGTGAACGGCAGTACGTTATATGAACCACTCCAGCACGAGGCCTATTTAGTTTATTTAGTAAAAGCATAGCAAGTCAATTCCAAAAATTAATCTTTTGCTGCTTTTAAAATGGTATAAAGAATCACGTACATTTGAATTGAATCACATTCAAAACTTATACCATTAATCTACCCAGAAACATGTAAGAAACTCTAGTATAATTACAAAGATATCTAATATGCCGTATCTAGTTATATTATAGCTATTTCCAACACGTTATGAAATAATAAAGTAACAAACAACAAAAGTTAGTAGTTATCATCTATCATAATTATATTAGAGAAACTGGTAGCTGACAACGCCCACATAACGTTATTTGGATAACAGTATTATGTTACACCTACGTTATATTGTTTGATAGTACCACATTGAAACACATAACAGTAGAAAATAGTTTTCATGTCTTACATTAGACACTCTACCATGAACGAGAGGAGAGTCGCGAACTGTTCGTCTTCATTGGAGGAACAGTTCTCGACTGTCATATATCTCCTTCTGCAGATCTGCCGAAGGTTTTTAGGCTGAATTCAAGGTTAAGAAAAAAATATGGATTTTCTAGTCTCTCTATACAGCCATTTTCCTTTCTCCGATCAAAGTCAAATATCTGTATTTTAAATAGGCGAAATCAACATGCTCTTTTAAAAAGTCAGAAGCTAGGTGTCTGTTCCAAAAGTGAATCTTTCGGAGAAGAACAGACAAGAAACTTCATGGATCATTATAAGACAGAAATATTCTGAAGAATGCAACAGCACGTGATTTTGTTCCTTTCTAATCAGCGGCTCAATGCAGTCTTGCAGATTCACCACATTGCCTGATAGGAGAACACCCTAAGATGTGGGTGTCAGACGGTACAGACACCGACAACCCTGCATCGGACTGTTTTTTTAATACATTTTAATAGCAATCGAGAATGGTTATAATAAATTAGATATTTCAAGATTTTTACATGAAAATCGAAATTTTCCGTAGATATCTTATAAAATAATCAAGAATACAACATACCACAGAAATACACGCAAATCTAAATATACATAGTACTAAACAATCTTACCAATGCCATTTAAAATATTGAACCTATAATGAACGTTATAACAAAGAAAATATGACTTGTAATTCGTTAAAAGTTAACTGCGGTAGTGTAGTTACTTTGTTAGTATACGATAAGCGATCTTGTTACGAACGCATTATGTATCGGAAGTAAGGAGGTGGAGCGAGGTTATGGTCTTCAGTAATGCGAACTATAACCTTTAACGCTGGTAGAATAACTCGACAAGTTTCATACTAAGTCAATTAAGAGAATGATTACTTACTTTTACATCATTTCAGCGCCCACATAAGATATTTTATATTACGTTTTCTGTCAATTAATATTTATACCAACGAACATGTATAACATGTATGGTACCATAAACAACACGAACAAATAAGCTTAGATTGATAATGAGAGACGTTGTGATGAATGTATTACGAATCGGTCTTCACAAAGTGTTTGCCACTATAATCCTCCGAAACGTCAACTTTATTTGGAATTTTGTGTGTATATTTATTGACTCCTAGGTTGTAATTAAAACTAAACAATATCAAGGCTAACATAGATAATATTATAGATAGATAGATAGATAACTCTTTATTGTACACTTTACAGACATTGAAATAAAGACAAGATTCAGAAGGTACAAATGACGGCCTTATCACATAAAGTGATCTCTTATATTATGTACATGTCAAAATATTTTAAAATTAAAAATTAAATAATTTTAAATCAAATTATGGTGGAAAAAGTGAAATGCCGCAAGCGGGACTTGAACCCACGACCTCGGAATACCATATTTGAATAATTTGATTTATTAAGTAAAAGCATAGCATGTTAAATGCAAAAATTAATATTATATTTACTAAAGGTAAATAATTTTAGAAAAAACTGTATTCATTAATAATAATTATAATTTTAAAAACTGTATTCTCCTTGATATAATAATGTAAACGGTTATGTCTGCTACCTAAAATGTTCATATGTAGCTGACAAGGTTTGAGTTTTCCCACGATTAATTTTACTTATAGGGTTCCGTAGCAACAGGTAAAACCTAATACAGAGACTCCACTGTCCGTCCGTCTGTCACCAGGTTGTGATAAACGGCGATAGTTAGAATAATATTAATTAAAGTAATAATTCTTTCGCAAGTACAACTCATACTTAGCCAGTATTGAGCACTTACTGAGAGTAGACCATAATCCCCTCAAAGTGGAGGAGGTCCGTGCCCAACCGTGGGACGTAAATGGGCTGGAGAAGAAGAGAAGAGCACTTACTAGCGCCCATAAATTGCATTAATTACATAATTTATATATTTTTTACATACATACATTGTTTATCTACTTTAACATATTTAATTAAGACTAATAAGCGCAATATGAAAATGTGTTTCACTTCACTATGAAAACAAACGTCAAGTTTTTAATTGTAAATATTTTTTCTCAACCAAAACTAATTTTATTCTTACGAATGAATGTTTGTAATCAGTAAAAATTAGTGTTCACTTTATTAAAAATAAAATAAGCTATATTAATAAGCTCACGTAAGAAATATATATTAAATTACTTTTTATTGTGAGAGAGATACGACATTACTTAATTAAATGTATGTACGACAACGTTACTTGAACAAATTAAAAGTTTCATAAAGGTACGTTTATATTTAGCAAATTCTATTTTATTAGGTCCTACCAAATTATTTAGACAATGTTTTGTTATAAGTAAATGGATTAGATTTAAGCTTTCTCTCTCTTTTCTATCTATTTCTCTCCCACAGCTGGGCACAGGCCTCTTTTGCTTTGGAAGGGATTACGGTCTACTGTGCCACGCTGACTAGGCTTGTTGATACAGTCACAGATCTAAACTAGCTTATATTATTACTTGTACTACTATGGTATGACCTATAATCCCACTTTCAGCTTATCAGTGATGTCCTTCAAAAGGTTCTGCTGTGTAGCACTCCCAACTTTTATGTATGTACGACTAGATGTATGAGTATGAATGAAGCGTAAAAAATATCTAGGTATAATTAGTATCACACGGTGCTCTATAATTTAATTCATCCATGTGGGAGAAAAGGGTAATGGTAGGTTTGTATGAGACATAAATTGTTCACAAAAGTATACACAAATTAGTTCTCCAATAATTTTAAATAAATTACATCGCAAGACCCTTGTTTATTAACTGACGGATATTTTTTAGCAGGAATTTCTTACGAGTATTTCCGCGGAGTCACCATTAACAAATCTAAATATTAAATCTCAATTAATTAATGTATTCACTAAACCATAGTTGACTAATTTAAATAAATTTGTTAATCTCTTTACGAGAACGGAAACGTAATATCAAGTATATTCTCACTCCGTTTATTACAGAAGAACTAATTAAAATCCCAATAAATTCACGCTTGTGCGATATCAAATGTCAAATGGCCCGATTGAAATGAAAATCGTTACACAATGTTCTAATTCTATAAGATATGTACAGTTGAGTAAAGGAAATTATAAATTATTTCTATCATTTAAAGTATACAATATTCATTTTATTTTATAATTCAAATTAATAACTGTTTTTTAATAAAAAATTATTTAATTCATATTTAATAATATTTGATAGCAAAGAAGATTAAACTGGTTTTAACATAAATTATACTTTCGTATCAAGATGTTTCGTTGTTAATAAATCGTAAAAAAATTCTAATTCTAATTTTTACATTCAAACTCATAATTCATACTATTCAAAACCCCTCCGAAACGCTGTGATCGTATTTTTATGTTGTATGAATGTCGGTAAATAATCTATACAAATATTATAAAGCTTAAAAGATTGTTTGTTTGATTGGACGCACTGATCTCAGGAACCGCTCTGGTCCGATTTGAAAAATAATTCTTCTAGTGTTGAATAGTACATTTATCGAGGAAGGCTATAGGCTATAATATCATTACACTGCTACCAAAAGGAGCAAAACATTAGTACAATATGTTGCAAATACGGAGAATTTTTTCTAAAATACAACATATACAAGGCAACAGCTTGTATGTGATAATTAAACTATGAAGGACTTTATACTATTTACTTTTTATTATATTATATTATACTTCAACATGTTTTAAAATACGATAAGAAAACTTTTAACGTAAGTAGGTACTTAACTCTACATTATGTTCATATTATCGTCATAAAGTAATGATAACATACCTAGTAAGTATAATATAACTCAAATTGCATTAGTGTCGTTTAGGTTTTAATGTACTGGAACTTTTACAGACACATCATAAGACCAGTAATAATAAAAATAAATATTCACGGACGTTTCACACAACGTCCTCTTGTTCCAAGCTAAGCTTATATGCTTGTGTTATGGGTACCAAGAATACGGATAGAATACATTATACTACTTTTCTTTTGTAAATACATACTTATAATACATAGTAAACACCTAGTTTAGGTTTTTACTTAATGATCTCGTCTTTTATGTCACGATAAAACTATGAGTTTGATGAAGATTCTATCATCTATTTATATTAATATCCATAATACTATTTCTAATTTACTTAATGCAATGTTTACAATTAAATTTGCCAATACACAAGGGTACTATTCCAAAGGAAACTCTTATTTCATTTATCTTTTTTTAAACTATATCTGAATTTATGTTCGTTTTAGTTATAAAATCTAGCCATAGGAACGCTCCAAGTAGAGTCCACATATGAATTTACATGTTAATGAAATAACTATCATAATGTTTAAATAAAACAACTTTTTACGCGTCTAAATCCGTAAAAAGTAGTTTTATTTAAACAAATGAGTGTCGCGCAAGTGTTAGAAAATATTAACTATCATAATGTTTATTATAAACACGAAAATTTTCAAGACTAAATTGATACTTATCTTTGTTAATATTCCCGTAAACTACTGAATTAGTCATATGCTTTAAATACTCACGACAAAAACCAAGGCGTAGAGCAGTGACTATAAGCGCTGGTAAAAACGCAGACATTGGTACCAATTCTATATGCAAAATTAAACTAATCTTTACTAAAAATAATATTGATAGTGTCGATAACACAATTCGGCATTATTAACTTTACTTACTTGTTATAAAAACTGTTTATTACGGACTAAAGATTTTAATTAAAATAAATGTGCACAAAAAAATAGCCAAACAATCAAAATATAGCAATAGTTGCTTTTATTTTTTTTAAGTTGTGCACTTAGAATTGGAACAGAAAGCAAGTGTATACGAGTAGTTACGTCTGTGTACGTCGCCGAAGAATTTAGAGTTACAATGTTAGGAGCTACGGCGTAGCGCTACGATGTTGGTTATGTAACACGAGTGGTAAAACAATCAAACTACGCTGTGATGACTTCACTTTTTATAGTGTTGTGACGTCAACTTTACTTAAACTTTATTTTATCACCGCGCGACCCGAAAATGATTTTATTATAACAACAAAATATTTCCTACACTGTACATTGTCAACAATTTGCATATGTATTTTTATAAATATTATATTCTGTGTATTATATTCATCTAGGCGTAAATTTTCACAAATGTTTGTTTTTATAAAATGTCCTATTTTTTATTAATCTACTATAGTGCAGCAGTGGGTAAAGTTTAGTAGCATAATGAATTGTAACACTATCTGAAAGATATCTCTCTCTCCAGCCCATTTTCGTCCCACTGTTGGGCACGGGCCTCCTCCACTTTGGGAGGGATTATGGTCTACTGTGCCGCGCTGACCAGGCGTGTTGGCACAGGGTTTATTTTCGAGTTTTCCGTCTCTCACAGAAGACGTTATCTGTGCAATATCCCTTAGCTGACTTTTACAGCACCCTTGGGAGGAGATGGGGTGGTGACACTTGTATTCTTAATCCGTCACCACGCGGAGAAAGATATACTTAGATATAATTAAAGCAAAATACTGACATTTTTTATATATTGCCCGCAATACCTGATTGCCCGGAACTTCGTACGCGTATAATTTGAAGTATACATGAAACCTAAACAATTAATTAAAAATCCATACTCTTTAACCACTCTGTCTAATGAAAAAGACAAAATACAAAATCCGTTTTGTAGTTTTGAAAATATAAGATCACATAGGGACATACATACAAAAATAACGACATTGTTTTATAATAAGTAAATTTTCGTAAACTGTCTCATCTCAATACAAGTGGGCACGTTTAACCCGGGCACGGCACCCCGTCGTCTTCTGCTCATACAGATCCTTTAATTACACCACTTAAAGCTCTTAATTAAATCCCCAACGACACATATATTCGTTTAAAAGATTTATTTCTCTTCGCGAAATGTTCCTTTGTGTCATACGGTTAGATCATTTACAGCGTTAAGCTTATGGAACATTTTCACAGCGTATTTGCACAAAGTTTTGGTTGTGTTGTGATTCATATGTGATATGGTATATTACTGAATATATATGACGAATATAACGGCATATATGTCCATGTGGCGTATTGTGTTTATAGTCTATGGTATGCTAACTTCTGCCCGCGCACGCATTATTAGGCGAATCGCATTTGAAATCGAACCTACAATAAAAACTGAAATTAATTTTACAAAATAAACAAAAATCGACGTTTAATTAGGTAAGCGCTAATTAAAAAAAAATTCGGAACTAAGTACCATACATTTCAAGTTACCACGTAAATAGCTTGTGTCAGTCTGGGATTAAAACCTTCTTGTCCAAATTTAAAAAATATATCTATAAGTTGACGTATTCTATGGCTTGCTATGACAACTGTAAAAGAACAAAAATGGTCGTTCTATTATTATCTAACATATTTCACAAAAGTTTTCATTTTTTGTCTCATTCAGAGTTTTTAGCGATATAGCCTATGTTACTTCCAGGACTATAAATTGTCTCCATACAAATTTTTGTGCAATTCCATTCGGTAGATTCTGCGTGAAAACGTCACAAACAAACATACAAACTCACTTTCACTTTTATATATATCTAAGTAAGGATTATTATAAAAAATGTATTGCTACGTAATGTACATAAAGTCATATAGACCTTCAGTGTTAAGTTAGAAATTACTGATGTATACAAAATAATCTGTTTACATTCTACTAATTTACCGTTGGTGGGATTGCAATCCAATTGATACAACAAGTGATAACGTCACTGAGTTTCGTTAAAAATTAGAGACTTAGTACCATACATACCAATGTTACTTACAATTTTGAATGCCATAATAGAGCTTAACCTCACTCGTACATACCTGAAACCAAAAAACAACATTATTACTCACAAGTATTCAAGAAAGCATAAAATCAATCATGACGTGTATACTCGACGATGTGTGAAGACAAGCGGGTTGCAGACTGTTTGGCGAGCCGGTCATCCCAGTTGAATTCTAATCTCGTCGAGTTATATACGTCCGCGCCGCACTCAGTATCGCATACGAAATTACCGACACACTCGTTATCCTACCACTCATTAAATTATTTCGAGAACAACTCCACATGTTCATACACTGAAACTTTACACGTTGTAAACTTATCGCTGTGGCACGCGATATGATTGCAGTACAATTAGCATGAGTGTATCGCTCCGACGAACTTACGCCAACTCATTTTATTACCTCCGCATCGCGCTCATATTGACAATGGAACCATTTTCACATAGCTGCGAACTTATATTAAAAACCGACACGTCTGTTACTGCATCACTTGAATCAATTTCTTGCTTTCATTGAACGATTCACAGCATTCCAGTTATATATTAGTATCTCGTGCCATAGCAACTCGACAGTGCCGGTGGTATGTCCGACACAAGAAGCGATTGAAGTTTTTCAACGGATTGTTTGCAAAAAAAATGTGCTATGCCATACAGGGCACGCTGATTTAAAAACAAACAAAATAACAGGAGAACGACGACTCAAGAAACGGGTTTTCTACATAAGAAGGCACGCTAACGTATGCGGTTTATGAACACAATGTCTCGCCCGCTATCGTACGAGCTGCACCCAGGCAACCAGACATAAATGTGGTGGCGGGAGGTAATCATGTATATTGTGTGGTACATGAAAGGCTATACAGTATATTATACACGTCATTCCCTCAGCTACTGACAGCAACTTTACAAATAAACTGAAGTAACATCTTAATAAAATTTCTAAGAGAAATGATTATTTCGTGATATTAATTTTACGCCTATAGCTGTATCAGTTTTCATTTCATTGCGTTATCACTATTTTTGACGTTTTTTAATTGGTATATTTATTTATTTATTTATTTACACACTTTATACAAAGAATTGTACAGGCGGACTTAATGCCTTAGGCATTTTCTTCCAGTCAACCATAGGGTGATGCAGAAACAACTAAGGTAGGTGTGTAACAATCGGGGATTTAAGATAAAAAAAATGTTAATAGTTAAATATTAGAAAGAAGATATAATAATACATACTTAAACATTTAATACTAGTAAACTCACATATACATACAACCATAATTATATACGAATAAATACATACATACATGAATACATGACAGAGAACAAATTAAGGAAATTAGCCTTGTTGTAGCTATGCTGCAGCTACTTCTGTACGTGTGAAATGTTGGCGTACCTTGCGTTTGAAGGTAAGAAGACTAGTGCACATCCTGATCTCTAAGCGCAGCGCGTTCCAAAGATTGATAGACAGAACGAAGAAGGAGGAGTGAACAAGACTAGAGCTATGAGACGGATAGGAAAGTAGTAAATTAGAGGAAGAGCCAAGGTCTCTAGAATGAGTGGCACAGAGAAGTTCAAAGTGCGAAGTAAGGTATGATGGAGCGTTGGGGTTTTTAATAATATTAAATAGAGTGGTTAGAGCGCGAGTATCGCGTCGTTGGCGTATGGGCTACCAAGCTAACTTACTACGGTAGTGGGGACACGTGATCGTATTTGCGCAGATTGAAGACGAACCGAATGCAATTATTGAGAAGCCGGTCAAGTTTATTGAGCAGATCTGCATTCAGGTCGAGGTAGCAGAAATCACCATAGTCTATTATATATATATATATATATTTCATTATATATCATATCAAAACATATCATATCATAGTATATTTCTAGCTGCTTAACTGTAAATGCCAGGGCATTTACAGTTTCTAATAAAAGTTTCGTAATCTTGATAACTACGGTATCCTAGTCTTTAGGCCAGTTTGGTAGTCTTTAAATCATAAAGCAAAGAAATTCGGGTAGATTGATCTACGAAAAGAAGAATATGCGATGAATATCTGTAAGAGTACGCTATACATTTCAATATTGCCATGGTGTATTACCGTGAAGACATAAACAGCTGCATCCGTTGTAATATTGCACGATGCATTAACAGCAGAAGACAATATTAAAGAGACAATAACGATTAACAATATCAATATAAATGACAGTTGGAATAACATCCTCGTCGCGTGCAAGAGTTCGGTTCGTTAAAGCTACAGATTTAAAATAAAACTTCGCGACGCGCCGGGCACAAAAAGAAAACCCTGTGGTATGGAGTAGGCGCTTGACCTGCAAACTAAAATGACATCATCTTACTAAACACTGGCGCTAAACCCGTCTTTGCTGTAGTTGTAATAAGAATTACTTTAGTGTCTTGGTGAGTGCTCTTACATCATTGTGTAATTGAAATCTTTGACTGCACTGGCGTTTTATTTCAATTGTCTCTGCGGGTGGATTGCCCTATTTCGAGAATGCATTCGCAAACCGTTTTTATCCAATCAAATCTAGTGCTCTTGTAATTAACGCATATGCGACGACACTTCCCAAACATTTTAATGCACGAATCATTTGATGCAAAACAATCAGTGACCTATTCTATTGTTCTATGATACCTACTGGTATTGTATAATATCATCACGCATATATGTAATCTACCTAAGTCTGTCTTTAAGAGGGAAGACAGAGCTTTGTTATATAAATACCTCGGTTAGAAACTTACACAATAATATGATTCAATAAAAAATTTATATTTTTTTTATGATTTAATTAAAAATTGATAATAGCATGCTCGCTATATTTATACGTAAGTAAAATGAGAAGCATTCTAAACAAAATATAACACTTAAAAGCAACGAATTTTGCTATGATAATATTGTCACGCATTGTAAGAAAATTTTCTAAATAAAACATATTTGAATCATCTTTCTACATATTATATCATGTCGGCCGACGTTATGACTCATACAAACCCCTATTTTAGATTTTAAACATTGTAACAAACATATAAATTAACAATACATTTGAATGATGCATATGAACAATACCTAGTGATATCACAAAATGTTATCTGAATTTACGACACATGTTTTGTCACTCATTAATAGTTTTTTATTTGCGGTTGTCGGTTGCGATCAAGTAGATATCAAATTATAAAGGCCCGGTTAGTTTAATGAATGGTAATCATATTACAGACAAGGGTTGTCGTCCTTTGATTGAGTTAAATTAGTTGTGATTGAAGATCAGGTTACCGTGGCCGCAGACATCTTGATTTTCTACTCGGTTGCTTTTTCTTTGCGCCAGACATAAAGACGCTATAAGCTTAGCTACTAATAATAATTTACGGTTGTATTATGCAAAATAACAGCTCAGTCCTTTAAGCGCAGTGAAGAATCAACTTTAATTTCTGCACGTAATTTGTTTTAAGCTTGACTTGAAATGGTATGATTAAATTAATCTAACTGATAAAACAGAATAAAGTTTATACTTTTGTGTCTTCCACAAACCTTCAAAAATTGTGTATAATGAGTAATAGAGTTTTTCCCCGTTTTACCTTTGGATACGGAATCCTAAAAACCAGACTTTAATCAATGGATCCACAAAATTCGTTTACGGTATATTTTCAAAGAGCGGTAACTAATTAAATCCAAACAAACCGCATACTTTTCAATATAAATTTGCTTTAATTTTCGATATTGAAATAAATAAAAGCATCCCCGTAGCTTTATGTACCTATGTATTGTATCACATATAATATTCAGAGTGCGTGACCTACTTAATAAAATAAATTTTAAAAAAATCAATAACCACCTTACGAAATTGACTAAATTCTAACCACTTCAGTTGAACATTAAAATTTAATTATTATTACTATTTTACTACTAATGCTATTTACTTTATCATAGTAGTAAAATGCAATGTTAGTAAGTATAGACCCCACGTCTGTACGTACTGTAAATTTTATAGGTGTGTAAAAAGTGCATAATTTTCATAACGGTATCTGACAACAACATAGGTATTTCAAAATACCTACTTTTAATTATACTACATACTATAATTTTATAAAGCTGAAGAGCTTTTTCGTTTGTTTATTTGAACGCGCTAATCTCATGAACCATATAGGGAAGTACATTTATCGAAGAAGGCTATAGAACATTACGCTGCGGCCTACAGGAGCGTGAGCATTAGTGAAAAATGTGGCCACAAAGGGGAAAATTTCGTTAATACCACTAGTACGAAGTCGCGGGCAACAGCTAGTTATGTGCTAAAGGTGATAAGTAAAAGACAGTGATTTAGACAGAAAACCTTAATCTTACTAATAGCTAACCCGGCAAAGGTTTTTCTGCAGAAAATAAGAATGAGCATACTAATACTAAGTAATTATATAATATACTAGCTGACCCAGCAAACGTTGTTTTGCCATACTAAGAAAAAAGGTTTGAAAAATAGATCTTGGCCGATTCTCAGACCTACTGAATATGCATGTAAAATTTCATAAAAATCGGTCAAGCCGTTTCGGAGGAGTACGGTAACTAACACTGTGACACGTGAATTTTATATATAAGAAGATAATAATGTTTAATACATAATTTTATAATATATACATAACTAAATATAGCTCTAAACTTTCAGTGGTTTTTATTTATCGAAAACAGACAGACTTCATTTTATTATACGTAAGGATGATACCAATTCCATTCGATGATATAACCGCTATATAACTTGAGATTGATAGCGGTATTTTATTGATCCTTTAGCTAAATTGAAACAATTTCTGCAATAGGTATTTGAACTCATTCAAAACTTTAGAGTAATGACTTGAACGAAATAAATAGTTCGACTTAAAACCAGAATGGCAAGAACAGGAAACATTAGGTGCGGTCCGTTAACGAGCCGTCTATTTCCATCTGAATATCGCGAATATCACTTATGTTCCTGCGATACAAATATATTTTTAACATAAAAGAACTCTTTGCATATACACCTTAGATATCATTTTTGTATAGAATGTGGACTATAAGTAATGTTGAGTCGTTAGTAAAGGCTGCACTAATCAGCTAACAGTTCTTGAGAAGCCTACTCAAGAACTGTTAGAAATATTATAGTCTATGTTTTACCTACTCTATGTAATGGTATCTTAATAACCGATAAAAGGAATATTCTAACTACATATTCTGTAATATAATAATTATGTATATCTACTAAAACTATCTGAGATACAATGAAATAAAATGAACAAATATCACACTGCAACATAAAGATAGATCAATACTTACTGCAGATAATAAATCAATAACTATCATTATAATACTACTACTATGAATTATTTTTCGATATTTGCTTTTATATTTGCTTTTTTTAATTTCGTAAACTTAATATATTTAAAGCATTAGCGCCAAACGTGAAAAGGTGATACCTATGATGGATAAATATTATCAAAAATGCAACAAAATTAACCAAAAATATTTTCCACCTCAAGATTTCACTTCATCCCTTGTAGTTTTCATACTCTAAATAGGTTTCTCATTGTACCTATCTATTGCAAATAAATAGTTATACGCCCAATACAGCGTAGTTCCAAATAACCGGTTTTATTTTGTTAATATTGTTAATACCGCATACCAATCACTAACAGTGCACCTAATATCATAAATGATCGGTTAAAGGAGGTAACTATAAGCCATTATTGTAGAGTCAGCACGCAATATAAAGGTGTAGTCAAACAGCGTATTTTTACGTCCGCATAATGTTACTTTTTCGAAACAACAAATAGTCTTATTATATGAATCCCGCAACCGAGAACATTCTGTCAGTAAATTTTAATTTAAAATAAACAACATTTAAAAAGTTAAACTAATTGTTTTACGGTGAAAAGGGAAGGACCTTTTTCAATCTTCACCAATGTTTCGGATACATTATGGAGGATAATAATGGCATGTACATCTTGAAGTTCATCTGATTTCATTGCCATTAAATATAATATGTAGTTAATAAATCTTTGACTCGTCGAGTAATAAGAACTCAAAACAAACTCTTAGGCATTATCATTCATTGTCATTGCTCTAGTAAAAGAGTAGATTTTTTGGTGGAATGCCTTGCATAAATATTACTAAAATTGCTAAAAACTGAAAAAATCATTTTACATTATTTTAGATTACAGTATAAAAATAATCTAGCTTCAAACACAGCTAATAATAAAGCTAAATACTCAGAATTGTAACCTTTGCTTATCTACTAAGAGTGCCTAGAAGTTTACCCACAGAGAAATACTCGAAACGCTATACGTGTTAATCCGTTTTAAACTTTCTCTAATTGTACTTTGTTTTTATTGTAAATGCATCTAATTTTATTATTAATTAACACGCTTAGGTATCTATCAATGTATTATCTAATGTTCTACAGACGGGCCTCGTGGTGTAGTGGTTCATATAACGGACTACCGATCATGAGGTCTCGGGTTCGATTCCCGGTCAGGACAATCATTTGTGTGATGTTTTTAATTGTCATACAAATGTTTGTACTGCGTCTGGGTGTTTACTATGTATTATAAGTATGTATTTACAAAAGAAAAGTAGTTTATGTATTATATCCGTATTCTGGTACCCATAACACAAGCATATAAGCTTAGCTTGGGACCAGAGGACGTTGTGTGAAATGTCCGTGAATATTTATTATTATTATTTATTTATTATTATTAATCTATGTAACGGATTCTTTGAAAGTGATTTTAACACACTTACAGTAGTCGGCATGGGCAGGCCACATCGCTCGACGGTCAGATGACCGTTGGGGACGGAAGGTCCTCGAGTGGCGACCACGACCCGGACGACGCAGCGTGGGGCGGCCCCCAACAAGGTGGACTGACGATATCGTCAAATACGCCGGGGGCCGCTGGATGCAGAAAGCACAGCACCGCGCGTTGTGGTTTTCTATGGGGGAGACCGGAGACCTATGTCCAGCAGAGGACAGAGAACGGTTGATAGATGGATGGATGCAGTAGTAGTACGTAGTGTTGTAAAGATCATCACGCTAGTGTATCCCTGGAGGCATCAGCAGAAGTGAATGTTTTTTGTTGTAGTTTATTGTTAAATGATTTTAATTATTTAGATCTTTAGGTGTATTTTATGCAGTTTGGTGTAGAATTTATATCTTGTTAAAATTTCTGCCAATATACATGATAATGGTTATAAGTTAACAGAATCATCCATCAGTAAGTCACAAATAGCCATAAGTTACCGCCCTAGTTACGACAAAGGCGGGCTCCCCTTTCATTAACCAAAGTCTTTTATCCAACTCCATTAAAAGACAAAGAGAAATGAATGATGAAACGTTTTGATGGTGAAGTAGACGCACAAGTTTAGCAGACTTAATTGTACATCGATGCTGTTAATTGTTACCTATTATGTACAATATGATGCATTAAGAGGATACCAAAATAGCTTCGTGCATTTTTCTACGTACGAAGTTTTCATTGTTTCTTTAGATTGAATGGCTAGAGCTCTAATTTTTAAGTATATGTTTTTTCAATATATAATCTAGGATCGCATAAACTCAGAAACGCGATTGAAAAAAGTTTTCTCGATAGAAAATCCTAGCGAAACAACCTCTCTCATTTTTTATTCTTTTCATTTGTCGGTCTATTAGCGCGTATTAACTAATGAAATAACTTTAAAAACATAAGTAACTATTATATATAGAAACACGTAAATCAGAATTAAAATATATTTAGTAGATTTTGAGTAAACAAAAAAAATATCCCTAATTCTTCATTTTCTATACCTAATAGCTGTGTTAATACGTACATGTCGACGATAATATTGATGTAGGCCCTTAATGCAGACTGAAAATTTTTATTACCTTTTGTAGTTAATACCTTTAGGGTATGTCATCACCACGTCCTGCAAAATCGCTTTATCCCGGTAATAAATAGTACGTGTTAATTTTAACCCTATATACATATAGTTACCATCCTATATATTTCCCTATATACTAACAGTACAGATTAATGTGGTATTAAATAAACTTCTCTTGTTTATATAGGTGCTGTGCTTTCTGCATCCAGCGGCCCCCGGCATATTTGACGATATCGTCAGTCCACCTTGTTGGGGGCCGCCCCACAATGGTCATCAGATCATCGAGCGATGTGGCCTGAAATTGCCATTTCAGCGTACTAACTCATAAACATTACATAAACCTATCAATATCTTATTCTTTTAGGTACATGAACCATAAGTATTTTTAGTGTGAAAAGAGAAAAATGTAGCTAAATAGACAAATTAATTGTTACATAATTAGCTACTTATTTATGTAATATGTATTCAGATTCATAAAAATTTAGAATCAATAATCTTAAAACTGTAATATAGATATTTTAAATAAACTGTTGTCTTGGTACATGTTCCTAATTCAAATCTATACAATTCGTTCCAGAAACAAATCTTGTACTTATCTGACTTTATAGCTACCTCTACTTACCTAATATGACAAGTATACATTAATTATATTCTACAGTTAGCTCAAATCATACATAATGAGTACTAAAGACACATACTTATGCGAATGTCACATGAATCACGATTTGTGCCCATAATAAGCGGTCTTGCCTTTGTAAGGCTGTTGACCACATACATATAGATTGTAAGAACTTAGATTGAAAGATTGCAACTACAGTACGTGTATGATTGTTTGCTTATGACGGGCGAGTCAAAGAAATATTGATTCAATCATACGTCGGAATGAAGTTTGTAGATTTAGAGATTTGACCGGCGTATGTTGGTCATAAGTATAACTAACGCTTATCTGTAACATCAGTAAAGCTTGCAGAATTACTTTGCTGTATTAAAGGAACTTTGCTGATATTAAGATACATATACTAAATTAATATCACAGCGTTTGCGTTTGTTTTCACAAAATTCCAAAAGCATTATTTTTTTTAATTTACACTTTGATTATGAGACACTTTTTTTTTCTGATATGGCATGAAATACTTAAAGTACCTACTACATTTTCAGCCATCCAGTTGACATTTATTCTTGCGTTAGCAATTCGGTTATCGTGATAAGTTAGCTAGTAATAAAAATAAAAATCTGTGGCATAGATCTATAATAACGTATTTTACAGCTAATTAATAAATCGTCCGTTTGGTTTTCTTTTTTTGCACAATTCTAAAAAAGTAACACACATGGCCCCAATGTCATTTTAGTAAATGATATTTAACAGTTTTACCTTATTAGGGCTTCATACAAACCCTTATAGTCTCACTACGGTGTCCGTCTGTCTGTCTATCCGCCTGTAAAACTTTTTTTTACTCGGCAACGGCTGAAGGTATCAATTTGAAACTTATACCAAAATGTAGATCTATGCGGTCCCATGCTGCAAAAGATACAATCAATAATTTAGATCTACGCATTCAGAAGATATAACCGAATTACGGCCATTATTGAGTATTTTCAACTTTCGCTAGGGAATCAAAATTTATAGGTTACTTCCCACTTTGAAATTTGGCATGACCAAGCCTACATAGTGCTGATAAAAATCCAAAAAAACTTGTAATTTATTACCACATCACATGAAAGATTTGCAAAAAACTAACGCCGACGCCGACGCCTACGCCGATGCCGATGCCGATGCCGACACCGACGCCGATGCCGATGCCGACGCCGACGCCGACGCTGATGCCAATGGCGACGCCGACGCCAATGCCGACGCCGACGCATATAAAAACCAACTCAGCACCGATGCGTCGGGATTTGAGCAGCGTAACGACCATACGCCGACGCTGACGCCGTTGCCAACGCCGACGCTGATGCCGACGCCGACGCTGATGCCAATGGCGACGCCGACGCCAATGCCGTCGCCGACGCATATAAAAACCAGTTCAGCACCGCTACGTCGGGATTTGAGTTGCTTAGTGACCATACGCCGACGCCGACGCCGACGCCTATAAAAATCAACTCGGCACCGATACTTCGAGATTTGAGCAGCGTAACGACCATATGCCGACGCCGAAGCCGACGCTGGCGCCTAGAAAAACCAACTCAACACCGATACGTCGGAATTTGAGCAGCGTAATGACCATACGCCGACGCCGACGCCGATACCGACGCCGACGCCGATGCCGATGCCAGTGCCGACGCCGACGCTTATAAAAATCAACTCAGCACCTATTCGTCGGGATTTGAGCAGCGTAATGACCATACGCCGACGCCGACGCCGATGCCGATGCCGATGCCGATGCCGACGCCGACGCCTATGCCAATGGCGACGCCGACGCCAACGCCGATGCTGATGCCGATGCCGACGCCGACGCCGACGCCGACGCCTATGCCAATGGTGACGCCGACGCCGGCGCCTATAAAAACCAAATCAATATCACCGATACGTCGGGGATTGAGCAGCGTAACGACCTGTAAGCTATATTATTGGAAAGTTTCATGAAAATCCATCCAGCAGTCTTTACGTGAAAGAACCACAAACATCCTTACATTCATACATCCAACATTAACCAAACATCAAAAAATTGGAGTATGGATAGAAGACCGAGGAAACGTTCGCGTTGCTCAGCCAACAGTTTAAGTATTTTATTTTGCCACGCGTAATTCTTTTTTCGTCATATCTCCTAAGATATTCATTTAAATTGTATGCTGTAAAAAGCAGTTATAATCTATATTGAATGCTTAAGCTAACTAAGGTATTTAATTTGATAAAAAATGATACCATATACATATAAATAGCTTTTGAAAACACCCTATTGAATTTGATAATTTTTTTGACGTTCTTATGGGTACAGCAGGTTTTCCTTAAAAGATAGACATATGGCCTCGCGGACTTTTTTAAAGATCTATAGGTAACAAACAATTTCTCCATACATTACTTTGTTGTAACTCACATGGATAAAGCAGCGTTTTCATTTAAAGCTCGCGCGCGTGACTATTCGCTTCTATTCGTTGCAGCATGATGTTATATAGCCTATAGCCTTCCTCGATAAATGTACTATCCAACACTGAAAGAATTTTTCAGATCGGACCAGTGGATCCTGAGATTACCGCGTTTAAACAAACAAACAAACAAACTCTTTCGCTTTATAATATTACTAGCAGTGCCCGCGACTTCGTACGCGTGGAATTAAGAAAAGAAAAATTAAATGAACTAACAAAAACGCCATTTTACAGCTAATTAGTAAATCGTCAGTGTGGTTCTCTTTTCTTGCACAGTTCTAAAGAAGTAACACACATGGCCCAATGTCATTTTAGTAAATGATATCTCAGAGCTTCATCATACCTTTTTAGGTCTTTGTACAAACCCTTATACTCTCAATACGGTGTCCGTCTGTCTGTCTATCCACTCGTTAATCTTTTTTTACTCAGCCACGGCTGAAGTTGTTAATTTGAAACTTATACCAAATGTTTGTTTCTATGCGGTCCCTTGCTGCAAAAGATACAATCAATAATTTAGATCTACGCATTCAGAAGATATAACCGAACTACAGCCATTTTTGAGTATTTTCCACTTTCGCTAGGGAATCAAAATTTACAGGTTACTTCCCACTATCCTAGAGACTTGAAATTTGGCATGGTCCAAAATGAATAAATAAAAATACGTCATTATATTAAAGCATATATAAATAAGAATTTTCCACACAATGTCCTATAGTCCCAAGGTAAGCTTTATATGCTTGTGTTATGGGTACCAGAATACGGATACAATACATAAACTACTTTTCTTTTGTAAATACATACTTATAATACATAGTAAACACCCACCCTTATAATACCATAAACATGGCTCTTAATTTTTTTATCCGTGAGGACATATAATACGCTTGCTGATGAATATTTCTTTTTTGTTCATATTTATTGAGAAGCTGTTGGTCTTCCTTGAAATAAATAAATCTCATAAATAAATGAAAAATTAGAATATTTTGTTGTTCTATCTTTTAAAGTTTAAGCAGCGTAAGCAAAATAGTTTTTTTTCTCTTTCAGTTGATTTTTTTCCGATTCCCAAATATTTTACGGAACCCTAATTTTTCCAAAATAAAATCTAGCCTATTTTAAGCGCAGATAATGTAGCTTTCAAATGGTGAATGAATTTTAAAAAACGGTCTAGCAGTTTTTGAGCCTATTGACCATACGCCGACGCCGACGCCGACGCCACTGTCGATGCCAACACCTATAAAACTAACTCAGCACCGATACGTCGGGGTTTGAGCAACGTAACGTCCATACGCCGGAGGCGTCGGCGAAGCCGGCGCCGAAGACGACGCCGACGACGACGCCGACGCCGAAGCCGACGCCGTCGACGACGCCGACGCCGAAGCCGACGCAACGACGACGCCGACGCCGAAGCCGACGCCGTCGACGACGCCGACGAAGAAGCACACGCCGACAACGACGCCGAAGCCGCCGCCGACGCCAACGCCGACGTCGTCGCCTGCGTCGCTGTGGATGCCAACGCCTATAAAAACCAACTCAGCACCAATACGTCGGGATTTGAGCAGCGTAACGACCATACGCCGACGCCGACGCCGATGCCAACACCTATATAAACCAACTCAGCATCGATAAGTCGGAATTTTAGCAACGTAACAACCATACGCCGACGCAGTCGACGACGCCGACGCCGCTGTCGATGCCAACACCTATAAAAACCAACTCAGCGCCGATACGTCGGGATTTGAGCAACGTAACGACCATACGAAGGAGGCGTCGGCGAAGCCGGCGCCGACGACGACGCCGAAGCTGATGCCGACGCCGACGCCGACGCCGACGTCGTCGCCTGCGTCGCTGTAGATGCCAACGCCTATAAAAACCAACTCAGCACCAATACGTCGGGATTTGAGCAGCGTAACGACCATACGACGGAGGCGTCGGCGAAGCCGGCGCCGACGACGACGCCGAAGCCGACGCCGAAGCCGACGCCGACGCCGAAGCCGACGCCGAAGCCGACGGCGAAGCCGACGCCGAAGCCGACGCCGAAGCCGACGCCGAAGCCGACGCCGAAGCCGACGCCGAAGCCGACGCCGACGCCGACGTCGTCGCCTGCGTCGCTGTAGATGCCAACGCCTATAAAAACCAACTCAGCACCAATACGTCAGGATTTGAGCAACGTAACGACCATACGACGGAGGCGTCGGCGAAGCCGGCGCCGACGACGACGCCGAAGCCGAAGCCGAAGCCGACGCCGACGCCGACGCCGACGCCGACGTTGTCGCCTGCGTCGCTGTAGATGCCAACGCCTATAAAAACCAACTCAGCGCCGATACGTCGGGATTTGAGCAACGTAACGACCATACGACGGAGGCGTCGGCGAAGCCGGCGCCGACGACGACGCCGAAGCCGAAGCCGACGCCGAAGCCGACGCCGAAGCCGACGCCGAAGCCGACGCCGAAGCCGACGCCGAAGCCGACGCCGAAGCCGACGCCGAAGCCGACGCCGAAGCCGATGCCGAAGCCGACGCCGAAGCCGACGCCGACGCCTATAAAAACCAACTCAGCACCGATACGTCGGGATTTGAGCAGCGTAACGACCATACGACGGAGGCGTCGGCGAAGCCGGCGCCGACGACGACGCCGAAGCCGAAGCCGAAGCCGACGCCGAAGCCGACGCCGAAGCCGACGCCGAAGCCGACGCCGACGCCTATAAAAACCAACTCAGCACCGATACGTCGGGATTTGAGCAGCGTAACGACCATACGCCGACGATGACGCCGGCGCCTATAAAGACCAACTCAACACTGATCCGTCGGGGATTGAGCAGCGTAACAACCTGTACAATACTAACTTTTACACACACTAAGACGCCGTGACACGTGGTATCTTTATAAATTATTGCATATGTGTTAATCTGATATGTAAGCTATATTATTGCAAAGTTTCACGAAAATCCATCCGTCTTTACGTGAAAGAACAACAAACATCCTTACATTCATATATTCAACCATACATCGAAACAATGGAGTATAGATAGATGACCGGGGAAACGTTCTCGTTGCTCAGCGAACAGTTAAACTTTATTTTATCACGCGTAATTCTTTTTTCGTCATATCTCCGAAGATATTCATTTAAATTGCATGCTGTAAAGAGCAGTTATTATCTATATTAAATGCGTAAGCTAACTAAGGTATTTAATTTGATAAAAAATGTTACTATATACACATAAATAGCTTTTGAAAACATCCTATTTAATTTGATAATTTTGTTGACGTTCTTATGGGTACAGCGGGTTTTCCTTAAAAGATAGACATATGGCCTCGCGGACTTTTTTAAAGATCTATAGGTAACAAACAATTTCTTCATACATTACTTTGTTGTAACTCACATGGATAAGGCAGCGTTTTCATTTAAAGCTCGCGCGCGTGACTTTTTTCCCCGTTTCTTGCAACATTTTACACTCATGCTTCGCTTCTATTCGTTGCAGCGTGATGTTATATAGCCTATAGCCTTCCTCGATAAATGTACTATCCAACACTGAAAGAATTTTTCAAATCGGACCAGCGGTTCCTGAGATTACCGCGTTTAAACAAACAAACAAACAAACAAACAAACAAACAAACTCTTTCGCTTTATAATATTAGTATAGATAGATTAGTATAGATTACCTAGCAACGTTCTCATATAATATTACCTAGCAATTCTCAGTTATCATAAAGGAAAAATCACCAACCAGTGCAGTATCCTATTTGCAATCTGTGGTCATCATAATCATTATAAAAAGTATCGGGGTGTTTGTTTCAGCTTCCTATTTTTATGCATAGAATCGTATTTTTTTTTATGTTCCTTGGTAATGGTAGACATGGAACACAAGTGCACCTTAGGGCCTAGAAGTTTTTGACATAAGTAGTAAGTAGTCATTAGCTTACTATTACACCTAGTAACTGCTTACGAAACAAATGGTTTAAACAAAAACAAAAATAATTTAATTTTGAAGAGAGTTCTGAACAAAAGGAAATCTAATAAATTTTCCGTTGTAATTTATAGTTTTCTTTGACATAGCGTTTCAGTCTCCAGAATGTCTTTTGTAAGAAAACAACTATCTATTGTAGATACATATGTTTGGATCTAACAAAAGGTTTGATCTTTGCATTCTACTTTTGTAAGTACTAGCTTTTATTGGAAACTTTTATATAAATACCTACAAAGAAATGAAAAGGAATCTACGAAATTATTTTTCAGGACAAAATTTGCGCCCATATTGTATTGTTGCAAAAAATAACCTCTCTTTCTCTCTCTTTCTCTTTCTATCTCCAGCCTATTAACTGCCGACTGTTGGGCATATGCTTCCTCCATTTTGGGAAAGGTTGTAGTCAATTATGTAGCGAATACCAGGCGTTATATTATTGGATTTATTTTCGAGTTTTCCGTCTCTCACAGTCACCATAACCGCTCTCTTTGTAACACTCTCCTATATTTCAATTAACCTATCTCTTTTAACACCATGTTGAAACAAAATAATTTACCACAGATTTAATTTTCTAAAATCAATATTTGTTACCAATTATTCTAAGTGCACAATTAAAGTTACCTAACTAATAAATGAAACAACTATGATATGATGTATTTTGATTAATTTGGCTATTTCTTTGAGCACCTAGAATTGGTATCATTATCTAGTACCTACTCCCATACTCTGGTGTTTCAAATACATATAAGTACCTTCTTCTCCAACCCATTTACGTCTCACTGTTGGGCACGGGCCTCCTCCAGTTTGTGAGGGATTATGGTCTACTGTGCCGCGCTGACCAGGCCTGTTGGCACAGGGTTTATTTTCGAGTTTTCCGTCTCTAACAGAAGATGTTATCTTTGTGTAATATCCCTTAGCTGACTTTTACAGCACCTTTAGGAGGAGATGGGGTGGTGACACTTGTATTCTTAATCCGTCACCACACGGAGATATAGACATAGATAGACATATAAGTACCTAGTAGCTACATAACGCTATGAAAACCTACTGCATTAAGAGGATACCAAAATAGCTTCGTGCATTTTCCTACGTACGAAGTTTTCATTGTTTCTTTAGATTGAATGGCTAGAGCTCTAATTTTTAAGTATATGTTTTTTCAATACATGATCTAGGATCGCATAAACTCAAAAACGCGATTGAAAAAAGTTTTCTCGATAGAAAATCTTGGCGAAACAACCTCTCTAATTTTTTATTTCTTTCATTTGTCGGTCTATTATCGCGTATTAACTAATGAAATAACTTTAAAAACATAAGTAACTATTATATATAGAAACACGTAAATCAGAATTAAAATATATTTCGTAGATTTTGAGTAAACAAAAAAAATATCCCTAATTCTTCATTTTCTATACCTACTAGCTGTGTTAATATGTACATGTCGACGATAATATTGATGTAGGCCCTTAATTCTAGTCAGCAATCGAACAAGGGTACAGTCCTTGCATTATTAATGAATGTGCTAAATTAATATGCGTTGAACGCTAGAATGAAGTATGAATAATAAAATAAATATACGCATATGATATGTACGGTGCAAACAGTTGATCAGGTATGATAATATACAACTATTAGCTATGAAAATCTTCCGTAGAAGCGAAGTTGTTTACGACTGGTAATGTATGGACTGACATCAGAGTCTAACCAAGGTCTTTTACAAAATTTGTCTCATTTTGAAGTTTGTTTCAAAACATAGAGCAAAGGATGATGAAAGAACCTCACCTTCACCACGGATTTATCAGATGGTGGGTACGCGTTCAGTCTTGAAGGCGTATAAATTTAGCCTGGCTACATCGTATTTCATAGACTAATAATGTTGCATATGACGTATAAGTCTGTATGACATACACATAGATACATATTTCACGCATACATGGATGTATGGCTTCAAGCCCAGTGAGTTTAGCCAGAGACACCATTTGGTAAATCTGTGGTTCGCACACACTTTTTAATTAATATAATGGTACTAATTCGACATGAACAACTAAATTTAACTAAATAAAAAAAAAAAAAATTGATGATCCCAATAACACAATTCCGCAATATTAACTGAGCTTTCCTATAATAAAAACTGTGTATTGTAGACAATAGATTTTAATTAACATAAACGTGTACAAAAATGCAGCTTATTTATGAAAATACACCCTCTCTTTTCATTTTTTAGTTAAGTATAGTTGTGCATATAGAATCGGCACTATTGGCTTTTATTCGTAGGCACATCGGCACTTGATTTATTATTCCTAAATGTCAACAGCAACTCTTAAAAGCTATGAAATGTTCTCTTACTGATACTAAGTACGTAAAATTCTAAAATATATTCATAAGCTCACCTTCCACAAATATAATGTAAAACGGCATACTATATATGTACATAATTTATGATGTTAGCCCAAGAATCCATCATTCCAATCGGCTCAATTTCTTTAGATCGCACTCAAGGAGAACTGTATTCAAAAGCTCCTCAATGTATACAACGAAAGGTGATTTTTCAAACGAGGTGACGACGTAACCTTAATTTCCTCTTCATTGCTAAAAGACTCTGACGTCATTATTCTATTCCCAAACAGGTCAAGTAGAGTCGGATTATTTATCTGAATAGTTTTTTTACTCATTTATTAGTTGGCAGTTCTTTATTTCTATCGTAGTGACGTCATTCGATTCGATAATAATCAAGGTATCATAATTCTATGGTATAATTAACAAAAACTAATCTATTTGAAATTAGTGTAGATCTAGAAAATAGGCTACCTTTTATTTATTTTTTTATCTTATAATACGTTTTTATCTTTGTGTTGTTAGTATTTTTTTTTATATATGTTGCATTTTATTTTCTAGTTATATCTAAGAAAATACTTTACCACTTTAATGAAGGTAGAACTCGATTGATTGTAGTTGTCGGGTTTACAATCAAGAGATTAAGCAATAATATTCACATTACAATGATAAGTGATAAGGCATCTGGTAGCAGAATGACAAATAGCTTGCAAATATTCGCCATAGTTCTAACGCCCAGAATAATGTTAAACTAGAATGTTTTATAGGTAGAAGTTTGCGTCAGGATAGTGTATTAGACGTAGAAAATTAAACTACAGTCATTGCGAATGTTTGCGTAATTACTATTGTGCTCGTAAATTATAAGAATGTTTATTGAGAGCATTCGGGTTAAATACTATTTCTACGTCGCTATAATTTTTGTGATATCCTGTTGGGAATACTTGTAAACTAATGAAGTAAGGCCTCTAGCCTTGTTAATGTTTCAATGTAAATGATAGATTTTTAGCTAAGAATACTGAGATAGAGCTAGTGAAAAAAACTTATGGAAAACATATAGACACACATTATTCGTTTTAATGTGTGTATTGTGTGTTTATGAATATGCTGACGGATAGATAGATAGATAGATAGATAACACTTTATTTGCACATTAATGATTTACATTTCATAAAAATTAGATTACAATGACAAATGCACAAAGGGCGGCCTTATCGCGAAATGCAATCTCTTACAGGCAACCTTAGGATGGACAAATAATTGAAATATAGTAGTTGAAAGTGTTACATAAGTTTACAAATACATAAAATCGAACATACGAATATAAATACACATACACGAATATAAATAAACGTAAACAAATTCAAATACACATATACATAAATATATACTACTTAAATATATAATATTACTACTTATATTATGTCTGAAGTGATGTGTAATAATGAGTAAGTTTCGATTTAAAATTTGTTAAGGACTGCGCTCTTCTAATTTCTACAGGCAAAGCATTCCAGAGGCGTACGGCTTCAACTGTAAATGATTTTGCATAAAAATCCGTTGAGTGTCTGGGCACGCTCAGTTTCAGATATTCGGATGACCTTTGAGGTCTCAGGTGTGTGTCATGAACAAAAACAAAACGTTTTTTAAGATAACTGGGGGATTTGGGATTAAATAATACATTGTAAAGTAATGAAAGGACATGAGTATTCCGGCGAAGGCGAATTGGAAGCCACTTGAGCTTTTCACGAAAGGCGGAGACATGGTCGTATTTGCGAAGCCCAAATACGAACCTAATACAGACATTCTGAAGTCGCTCAAGTTTATCAAGTTGTGCTTCGGTGAGATTGAGATAGCTGGTATCGGCGTAATCAAGTATGGGTAAGAGGAGAGATTGAGCAAGAGTAGTTCGAATAGTGACAGGCAAGAAATTTTGTAGTCTCCGCAAGGACCCTACTGAGGCAAAGAGCTTACGACTAATCTCCTGCAATTGGGCATCCCAGGACAGATTGTTGTCTAAAAAAATTCCTAGGTTTTTAACTTTTAAACTGATTGGTAGACTAGTGCCATCAAAACGTAATTGTGGAAGAAGAGACCAGTTAATTTTAGCAACCATCCTGGAGCTGCCAACAACAATAACTTGGGTTTTTAGAGGATTAACATTAAGACCATAATCTCTACTCCATACACATATTCGTTCCAAGTCTTCATTCATTATCTTTATAGCCTGCGATATTGAGTCGAGTGGAGCCTGAGTGTATATCTGCAAATCATCCGCATAAAGGTGGTAGAATGAAAGTAGTTTATTAGAGATAGAATTTATAAAAATTGCAAAAAGTAAAGGGGATAAAACGCCACCCTGTGGAACACCGGCAGTAGTATTGCTCCAAGCCGAGTACGTATCTTCAATACGTATGCGTTGCCGGCGTCCGAACAGGTAACTATGAAACCAATCAATTGTTGTTGGAGATATGTTAATTGAGCGAAGTATTCCGAGAAGGATGTGGAAAACCGTGTTAAAAGCGTTACTAAAGTCTAACAGGGTTAGGATAGTGAGATTACCACAGTCCATGCCAGATCTAATGTCATCAGTTATGTGAACTAGCGCTGAGGTAGTACTGTGACCTGGACGAAAACCCGATTGAAAAGGACTTAAGAGGAGATTATCGTTAAGGAAATTACTAAGTTGAAAGTGGACAAGCCGTTCCAGAACCTTAGACAGAAATGGGAGAATTGAGATAGGACGGTAGTCGGAGACGGTTAAAGGACGGGTTGTATTAAGAACGAGAATAAACTGCGAAGAGTTATGCAATCGTTAAAAGTTAATAGATTGGATGTGGGAGCCTTTCAGTCTATCTTAATGAATCCATCCATCTGGTGGAGGAGCCCTTCTTGTGTATAGTTTTATGGATTGAACCTGGGATTTAAGGGACCAAAAATAAAGAATATTTATAATTATTTTTGGATAGGTTACAATGGGATTGGCATATTGTCATTAAAGTAAATAAATAAGATTAATAAAAATGTGATAGGTAACCGAAATCGCCCTCACATGCTGTTCAAACCTGCGACAGCCTCAACTAGAGCTAACATCACACCACGGAAACAGTCATCAGTAACAAAAATCAATCTTAATAAATCTAGACTTGGAGATATTAATGCATATAAATTAAACAAAAGGCGTATCATAGAATTGAAGAAAACAATGACTCAATTATAAACACCAAAATAGATGTGCACTGAAATAATTTTCAAACACTTTTTCACCCACATGCATGACCAATACAAATTGAAGCTTAGTGATCTCATAGGTCCCTGACGCATTTCAGAAGAATAAAAACGCTATTATCTTTATTATACCTATTGTCTCATCCCAAATAGCCAACAACAAGCTCTATATAATACCAAATTAATACTAACGAATATTCAAGCTAAATATTTTTTTATCAAAATCTATTTATATAATATAATACTTTAATAGACTTAATTGAATCATAGTAAAAACTAATTACGTGTGAAAAACCTAATGAAATAGTTACCAGGTTGTTAAACTCCAAAAACAAGATGGGGATTTACCATGTGATCCGATTTATATATCGTTCAGTTTATATACCTACTAAGCATTATTAGATTTAGAAAATGACACGTGACGAGGAGATTAATTGTACAATATAGTACTTAAGATTTGATCTTACTATCTACAATAGCAATTTATATTTTTTTTTTTGCAATTACTTATTAATACTTAAAATTAATTATGTATTAATATTAATATTATAAATTAAAATTGTAATTAAATAGGCACTTATGATTCTTTAAATGTGAAACAATTTTATAATCATTTTAAAATTCAATTTGTAGACAAAAAATTTTTGAATAGAACTACTTTTTACGGATTTAGACTTGTATTTAAGTATATAAACTTAGTTTTGCTTGCTATATTGTATACTACCTCTATAATAATAATTAAAACTTTAGTCTATGATAAAATTATGTATGTTTCACCTTATATAATTTAAAAAAAAATTCTTTATATTGTTACAATTTGTTAATGTATTTTAGAAACTAAAATAATGTTTTTGATTTTATGTAGTCTGAGCACAATGTAATATGATATAGTTTATGGTAAAAGTCTATCTTTATGGTCAATGTAAAATTAAAATCGAATGTGGGTAAACCCTGTAATAACTGATCGTACAAGACACATTACAGCTCAGTCTCACCCGTGACCATGGTGACTGCAAAGTCTCCGAAACGTCGGGCCAAAATTTAAAACAAATATACGCGTCTAAATCCGTAAAAAGTAGTTTTATTTAAACAGATGAGTCGCGCAAGTGTTAGAAAATATTAATTTTTGAATAGATTAATAAAAAATAAGTTTTTTTTTTGTTTTTTTTTTTCTTAAGTCCACATTCAATTTAAAATCATAGAGTCGTAGATATATAGATACTTACCATAATATTTAAGACCAGATATATTCTGATATAAACAAGTTTAACAAATATTTGGATAATACTAAACTTTAGAAAAACGTAAAACCTTGTCAAAATTCGTTCACAAATTATGCGAATATATTAGCTATCAATAAATATTATAAACCAATCACGAACGACTCTTTGCCAACATTAACAGTCATTAGAATTAAAATGTTCTCATTAGCATTAAATCATTGGCGTTCAAATAAATCACCTCATAAAACTGTGTTTGGCCAACACCCACCCATCACCAAGTGACGTCCCGGAAAATGTTCAGGGAAATTCTTTGAAACCAGCCAATTACGAGTTGGGCTCACACATAGGGGGTTCCTTAGCGAAATTATCATAATATCTTCGTCACAAACATGTCATTTAAGGGTATCATCAAATTACACTGAAAACCTTTGTTTTATGGGAGCCCCCAGGAGGGATATTTATAGTATCCTGATATTTAGTGTTTGTTATAGCATCAATAGATATACATCATAATAATATGCAAATGCATAATTTGTGAAAATTTTAACACTCTAGCAATCACCGTTCTTGAGATACAGCCTACGGACGGAAAACGGATGGAGAGTAAAGTTTCAGTACTCGGGTATTTTCCCCTTGATGTGTAACCCTAAAAATAACGCAAACTTTCGCTTTCGTTCATTCACAAAATTATTTTGGGAATGAAATCTACGTAATGACGCTCGCGCTAATGATGTCGATATTTTTGTTCTTTGTTTCGTTTCACGGTTACATCACTTCACATCACGGTATTTATCTTTTTTTTACTGGATGCGTGCTAACTATTTATTGCTATATATTTTGGCCTAGAGAAGAATTGAACTCTTTAAATGACTGTAAACAAATAAACAAAAAACGAAGACGTAGACGCTGTTGTTTTAATACGGTAAAAAAGCTATAGGTTCATTAATCATACTAATATTGAATGGATGTGTGTTTGTTGTTCTGTCACGCGAATACTATTTAATGGATTTTAGAGAAACTTTACTGCTATATGCTATATAGGAATAAAACATTAAGCCCTACATCAGCACGCCAAAAAATAAAAATATGGGGAGTAACTGGAAAACCGCAGGCATTAGCTTGTCTTGAAATAAATGAATAAAAAGTCATACCTAGACAGAGAAAATAATCAAAATTAGACAATCCTTCAACTTTATCACAATAAATAGTTGAGTTTCTAATGTTTCAGGAATTTACCGCACTGCAAAGCAATTTCGACAACTCCCTGTCACTAGGGCCCCCACAGCTTCAAACAACGCCAGCTTGCAGTGACAGTTGTAAATGATACTGCCAGATATAGCGAAATGATTCTAATTCTGCTGAAAGAAAACTTTTTTAGAAGACTTTTGTTACAGAATGTTATTGCTTTTACGTTTATTGTACGACGGACGGCGTGAAATACACACTTTAATATTAGTTGGAAATGTTACTAAGTTATTTGTAATATTCTTCATTTGCAGGATATTTACTGACGCCTGCGACTTCTTTCGCATGGGATTCGGTATCACATCCGAGTTACAAGCTTATTCGATGATTTATGTTACAACACTACGGTCTGTGATTGTGGTATAATTTCGTAGATGGCACTTCTTATGTCAATGCATATGCATATATTTACAAAACATCACCAAAGCAATATAAAAAGCTGCTATTTCTAATCTTTACTTACAATAAAATAAAGTCGTTATATTTGTATGTATGTCCCCATGTGAGCTTAAATCTTCAAAGGTTCGCAATGTATTTTAATGGATTTTTAGTAGCTAACGTTCCATTGCTGGGCACAGGCCTCTTCCAATTTGGGAGGGATTTTGGTTTACAGTACCGCGCTGTCCAGGCTTGTTAGCACAGGATTTAGTTTCGAGGTTTCCGTCTTTCTTTTTTTAATAGGTAGACTGGTTAAATTTGTTAAAGGATAGTTTCTAAACACTACGCGTACAATTTTCGGGCAGCATCTACTATGATAGACCAGGGTCGATAATGTTTAAAACCAAAAAAAATAATAGTAGGATGAAACCCATTAGAAAAGAAGGGGAATATTATAAAAATAAAAGGAGAAATAATTTACGAGTGATCTGAGGTCGGGAAGGGGATGAAGTTGAGTTTTGGGTTTGAAAAAGTTTTAGATCTTTTTATTACCTACATTGTTTTTTTTTCCATAGGACTTTTAGTTTTGCCGGAAATCGTGAAAACCCGTTTTTTAACTTGAAAAACTCATCCCCTCCCCGACCTCAGATCGCCCGTAAATTATTTTTCCTTTCATTTTTAGGGTTTCGTACAAACCCTTATAGGATCACTCCGGTGTCTGTCTGTCTGTCTGTCCGTCTGTCAAACTTTTTTTACTCAGCAACGGCTAAAGGTATCAACTTGAAACTCATACGATATGTAGATCTATGCGGTCCTTTGCTCCAAAAAATACAATCAACCTTTTACCTCTACGCATTTAAAACATATAACCGATTTTTTAAGAACTTTCTACTTATGCTAGGGAATCAAAATTCGCAGGTTACTTCCCGTTGCCCTAGAGCCTTGAAATTTGGCATAGATCAAGTCTATATAGTGCTGATATAGGGAAAAATCCAAAAACTTATAATTTGTCATCACATCACAAAAAAGTGTTTATACTAATACCAACTTATGAAGTAGCTGAAATGTAGGCGATTCCCTAATTTCAACTACAAAATTAAGTTGGTGAGTTGTTTTGAGTTTAATTAACTGATTATTTGAACGCAGTTATGTTTATATGTCTAGTAGGTACGAAACCCTAAGGATGCGAGTTTGCCTCGCTCTTGACAAGTTTTTTATAATATTCTCCTCCTTTTCTAATGGGTTTCAACCTATTATTTTTTTTTTTCACTTTTTATTATTTTTAAAGGCTTCTACGCTGGTCGTTGATATAATAATAACCGAGCTTTTATGCTAGAAAGGCTATCAACAATATAATAATGAACAATTTTATGGCAAAAACCGTGATGTATGGTGATCGTATCAAACGTGGGTCGAGTTACTTATTCAACAAAACAACCAAGAATTTATAATATATAATCAGCAGCAGTATGTAAAAACAACAATTTAAAACAATACTCAGACAACTGTGTGTGTATGCAAATAAGATAGATAATAATCACGTAAACTGACTCTGTACATTCTGATTAATCCATCGGCGCGTCGTAATTAATTACAGTCTGAGAGACAGCGGTAACTAAATTTACGTCATTATTAAAAAAAACTGGTTTTTCTTGTAAGTAGTTTACTTTATAAGGTTGCTAAAATGTAGAGTAATTGTTTTTATATTTTAAATGAACCTCCAGAAGATGATTGTTCAGCATGTTCCTTGATGATATATACTATCGGGTCTTGTTAAAGTATCTAAGGCTAGACATTTTTTAAGAAATTACATCCCTACCACTTATTTGTGGTTTTTACAAATTTTACTTTTTTTTCTCAAACACAAGTACTTTATTTTGGTATCAAACGGCATAAAATTATTTACGTCATATAATACGCGTATTTACGTATATTACGTAGATATTTGTTTATTCTTGATCTGGACATACGTATATATCTTACAGTGCAATGATTCCACTTGTGTCTTTAACATTTGTAACTAATTGCTGCTAGGAATCACACTTAAAAGACACCATTTCCTAAATGACAAAAGTTGTTACCTGCTATGTAAACTAACCAAATATACTGTTGTTATGCTGCAACGTTAATTCAGCTCCGACTAGCTCTTATTCTATAACGAGTTGTACGTAAAACTAATTATATATCAGTTTGATCGAAGTTTCTGCTCTAGATATATATCAGTAAACTTGTATAGTGATAATATAACCTATCAAACTTTATTAACACATTTATAAAGATATTTGTGCTATAGCTAACAATGCAAAACATAGAATATAAATCAATGTCAAGTGCCAGTTGAGAGGTTAATGAATATATTATGTAGGTATATTGAACAATCACAAAAAAAAGAAAAAAAAATTTTGTTTATGCGTAGATTAAATAGTTTTTGACTTGACGCACAAAGGGCTATCATATGCTGCGATCGAAAATAGCTAACGTATGGATATCAGCATTAATTCTTAACTTAGCTATCATGCTCATTATACTAAATAGCTATGATTATTCTAGAGCCGACTCTTTTTGGAGTAGCCTCTAATATTGTGGCGACATGACAGACAGACCAGTAACAGTTTTTTTCTGAGGATCTACAAACTCACTTTTATGCAAAAGGCAGCTTAAAGAATATTGTGGTTCTGTTTTAAAATCTCTCAACTCGTCAACTTATTATCTCCTTTTAAACATTATAAAAGAAACTAAAAAATCTATAAAAAAATACTTGTATCTTTTTACAAATAAGTTACCTAAGTAACGATACAAACAAAAGTAAGATTTATACATACACAAATCCAAGTTGAAATGTAACAATGTATTACAATCATTGTGTACTCTTTTGTCCTCTTCAAATAGCTCCAAGGCAGAGGATTACGGAAACGTCGAACAAACTCCTTAGGGACATCAGCCAGTATATTTTTTTGTCCTAGATTTAAGATAAGAATTCTTATTTCTTTTCGTATTTACACACTGATCTTTGAAACAAAACACAACAATATGGTATTCATAGCAGTATTATATAATACTTTTATTTATAAGAATAATGTGTTTATTTTGTCTTTTACAAAACTATAAAAAGTAGTTAAAACTTTATTTTACTCGCATGTTAATAAATGCAGTAGTTTTTGCATTAAATGCATTTGTAAGTTTACTACTTATAAATCTATTTTACGCCAAAACTAACTAATACACAGGCATTTTCTTTTGTAAATTCAACCATGGCTTTGGTTATTTCATCTGTCTGTATTCTTGTACCAAGCATAGAAATATAGTTTAATTCGAGACCAGGGGACGTTGTGTGATATGCCCATCACACATACTGGCTACGTACTTATTTAAGTTGTCATATTTAGAAAGAGGCTTAAATCTCAACACAATGACGTGTATTTTTTTTGCTATTTTTAAACCTCGTCATATAAAGTCATATTACACAGGTCTCTCATTAATCTTTTTAGTAAACATTTGGATTTTAATAAAAAGCATATTAAATGAGTATGTACGAACTTGTTTAAAAAACTTTTATAATAAAGATGGTTTAGCCTAAAGATAAAACTCCGCATTTTATTTACCTTTATCCTCCTAATTTCAAGTTGTATATCCGTTTGGGGACTTTTTATTCAGCGTTTATTCCACATGTATAAAGCATTGTCTTCCGGAACATTATGTTTTGATCTTTTGATGATGTTTAGAATATTCTTATTTTCACCGCATTGATTTTCTCGTATTATTATTGTGCTTTAAAAGTAGGACGATTTAATAAATGAAATCGTAGTGGAAAAAGTGATCAACGCAAGCGGGATCCGGGCGATCCCGGTTGGATCCCGCTTGCGGTGAGCTCTTTTTCCATTACGATTTCATTTATTAAGTATAGGCATAGCAAGTCAATTCCGATCGATTTAGTTAAGACATAAATTAACTGCCAGCCAGTATTTTAGAGAAAGGCCAAAGAAATTAAGGATGGACTGTGGTAGAAATGGTAGGTATAAAAGAAAAAGGAATTAATGATAAAAATGCGGAATTAACTCTGACGGAATTCGTGGTCTAATGGTTACCTACGCTACAATTAATTGTGTGATATTTATAAACATCACACAAATAATTGTACCGTGCGAGAATTGAATCCGCGATATTATGAACGGCAGTCCGTTGCATGAACCATAAATTTAGTATTTTTTTTTTCTACTTAAGCTTCGTCTTAGTAAACTAACTGTACGTTTGGTTTAAAATAACTACATTGATAATTTAAATAAGGTTAGAATACCAACGCTCATATTACGTTCTGTTTTAGTTCTAAGAACGTGACATATAAATACTAAAATTTATCATATTCTCTCTAAGGAATCAAATTTAACTGTATTAATTATGTGTGAACTAAGTGAAATTCTTTATGCATATTATTACTTGCCTATTCATAACTACTAGCTGTTGCCCGAACCCTAAAAACATGATACAGAACTCTAAAAATATTGTGAATTGTGAATGTCATAAATCTCACGAGTCTCTGTTTGCTGGATATTCTACGAGTATGATATCACAAATTTCAATTTGTGCAGTCCCATTTTTTATAACAAAAGCCTTATATAACCTCACTCGGGCCGCTCGTAAAACGAATATAAAAACCTTCTTTTTAGACATTAGGGCCTTCTTACATAACATTTAGGGTATGATTTAGGATTTAACATCAAAACTGAAAATGTTGACCATTACAACAAGGGATAAAAACTATATTTCGGTACATTTGTCTTTATTTTTCTAAGTACTTACTTTATATGCATATTTAGACAACATAAAAAGAATTTTTCAAATCGAACCATTATTTCTTGAGATTAGCGCGTTCAAACAAACAAACCAACAAACAAACTTTGAGCTTTATAATATTAGTATACATTTTAATTATAATTAAAAATATAATCAGTGTTGTTATCAAGACGTTTTATGTGTGAACTACTCGAATATGCTGAATTAATTTCTTATATGTAACACACGTAGGTATTAGCCGTGTGGTGACGGATTAAGAATACAAGTGTCACCATCCCATTTCTTCCCCAGGGACATCAACTGTGAGAGACGGAAAACTCGAAACTAAAACCGTCTGGTCAACGCGGCGTAGTAAACCAAAAGCCTTCCCAAACTGAAGGAGACCCGTGCCCAGCAGTGGGACTCTCTTCAGCCCATTAAGGGCTGGACAGAGAACACACGTATTGTTAATTTCACAATACTTTAAAAACTAAACTATACTTTTAACAGGGATAATTAGTTAGATCTAATAAAGTTTTTCTTTATCTGTTGTTAATATGTAAGACCAATAAGCTTAATAGAAAACTAACACACCCACACATCTGCCGACTGTGCTAATTGGCAATCAACGATACATCGCTCGTTATCACAGACACAGTAACACTAAATGAGCCATTCATAAAATTTGTTCAAAACAAAAAAAATACGCTTGAATAATATAGATTCTTTGGATCTAGTTCTTTAATATGTGTCCAAAATTTCTAATCAATCCGACTACTACAAATTGGTGAAAAACACTTCTAAAATTATGTTACATAAATAATTAGCTGTTGTCCGCGACTCCGTAAGCGCAGAATATCAAAATTTTGCTTTTTTAATGTTAGTATAGCTATAGATTCTGAATAAATATTTTGGTGTAACCGTTCTTGAAAATTAGGATAAAACTTACCAATCTGTCACAGTAAAAAACTTGCACATCTTATAAGTTAAGTTCCTTTGATACGGAAATTTTAATTGCTGTAGAAAACAACAAGGAAAGCTAAATGTGAAGATGTACAAATAAAAATTATTTTAATCATAACTCACAAATAACACACAAATTTAAGGATAATTCGAGATAATTCGGGATAATTTAGAATCACAGGCGACCCGTTGAGCTCTCAATTACCCGGGCCCCGTGATAAATTATCCGGCACGTGTTATTAATTACCATTGTTTTCAGAACACAATCATTACGGATAGGCTCACTCTCGATATATATAATATTATATATGACGTAACATAAATAGAGATTTTTATATATTCATGAACATTTCACACAACGTCCTCTGGTCCCAAGCTAAGCTTATATGCTTGTGTTATGGGTACTAGACTACAGATAGAATACATATACTACTTTTCTATTTTGTAAATACATACTTATAATACATAGAAAACACCCAGAACAAACATTTGTATGGCAATTATAAATATCACACAAACGATTGTCTCGGCAGTCCGTTACATAAACCACTCGACCACGAAGCCCGTCAAAGGTTTTTAAATTTGTTAAGATGTTAGGAAAATAATAAAAAGATCCTTTAATTTAGATAATATGGATAGAAATGAAAGTTAGAAAATATGAATGCTAGATAATGTGAAATGATCACCTATGACTTCTTATTTGGATAATTTGTTACACCTTACGGAGGCTTAGGGCCTCGTTCACCATCTTCAAGTAAAGCGTTGACTAGTTACTTATCGATTAGCGTTACTTGTCAAGTAATAGTTACGAGTATCTTCTGTCAATTTCAATTTTTTAATCTTAAGATTACTGCTACTCGAACGTCGTGAACGTCGCACGTGTAGTTACTGGTGACTTTAACTAGCGATTAGTCTACTTGGCGCTTTACTTGAGAATGGTGAAAGAGGCCCTTAGACTTATGCGAAATGTTTTGTCTACTTCTGATCATAGCCCTGCATAACGGACTGCAAGTAGGGCAGTAAAGGGTATACTTAATTCTATTATGTGCTTACATTAATGTACATGTTTGTAAGTTTTAATTATAGTGTATGCATGTGTGAGTTACATTGTATCACAGTTCTATTACGTCAATAAAATAATTAGTCGTTCCACGAATGCGATGCGATCGACATCTCGATGTAATCGGTTCAGTGATTCAGTCTTTCCTGTCACGCTCCCAGTAATCGCTCATAATTAACATCTAGTCAGGAGGTAGGGCTGCCATAAACTGTGCCATATAATAAAAAATTGTAATATATTATGTTATAATAGTAATACGAGTTCTTCGTTAGATTGACTAAGCATATAAGCTTAATGAATTCTGGTAGGACTAGAGGACACTTTGTGAAATGTCCATGAATATTTATGTATTATTTATTTATTTATTTGGGGCATGATATCGTAGGCTCTGTTCCTATTTAGGAGACTCCATGATAGTAGGTTACAAAAAAGCAGGATTTAGGCAAACAAGGTATAACAATTGGGTAAATACAAAATAAACAACTGTCAACCCAATCCACGGTAATTCTATTTAATGGTGATATTTATATACCTACTTATATGTGCAATTTGTGTCGAAAATAACCGAAATTATTGTGTAATTTGTATGTGAATTAGAGATGGCAGTAGTATTTAAGGCAGTTAGAAAATTAAGGCCAAACTTTAACAGTGTGCTTGAAGCAAAACATTATGAAAAATTATGACAACGAATTATTTACAACTTATAGAGAAAAGTGGGAAACTAAAAACTTTTATAATAAAATAATACCACGTTTTACGGATTTAGCCGCGTATATCTATTTTAAATTTGAGCCTGAGGATCGAAGACTTTTCGGTGACCGTGGTCACGAGTGGGACTGAACTGTAATGACTTGTACGAAGCGCAAGTTTATTTAATTGAAATGAATATCTGAATGTGTTGTTAAGCGCAAACCTTGAGAATGGCAAAACTGATTCACATAACTAACTTTATATTATTTTGTATTCTTCTAAATTTAAGTAAGGTTTTTATGAAGAAAAAAAGAAAAGACAACTCACGTTTTTGTGTGTGAAATGGGTGAGCAAAATGCTATATACCACGGAATAAACGCTTATAGTAAAGTATACATTTCTTTAAACATGTTTTTCTGACCTCTCTCAACAAATTATCCACCATCTTAAAAATACCATTGAAACTATAAAATAATTCCGTCAATAGTATTCTATTACTGTAATGAAGAATTGAAATTTTTATATCAAATTTTAAGATAGATACTTCTACAGTCGGCGTTATTCTGATCAAAGCAATATAATTAAAAACAATGCTGTCATAAATCATGAATAACATTAATTAAAACGTCGACCGCGGCGCTAACAACGGATTAATGTCAAAAAACCCGATTTCATTATGTGCATTCACACGGTGGCCCGCAGGTATGCAAAATATAAATAACAAAATGAAGCGACAGACTGTAAAAGGAAGGAAGGGTTCTGTAGTTAATACCGACAATTCGAATTGTTGTGTTAGACCCGGTAAAGTTATTAATTTTATTTGCGTTTTCAAATATGTTTTTTATATTGTTACACATTGAATTGGCATGATAGCCCTTATCAACCTTCATCATAATATTTGGTTAGTGAATGGTTTTTAATTCTCTTTGTAACTTCCTACAGCCTTATAAATCGGAGCCCCAGGTTTGAGTTTCGAGACTATTTGCGTGTGTATCTACAGCCTATAGCAGACTAACTTCTAAAGATTTTTTAAATCCAAGAGAAGAGATAAATCCTGTCAGCAGAACCATAAAATGTTGTCCAAACCAAACTCTAAAATAAATAAAACAAAATTGGCAATTTACATAAAATTCTTACCGCTGAGTTATCTTATACGCGGTCGTTCGGCGGACGGTTAGGTGTCAAGTTCTACGCTTGTGAAATATATGGCGCATTTGACATGGGTTTGTTTTAATTTGATTCAAAGGATAAGCCGTCTGTTGTTTAAGTAATCGCCTGCAGATAATAATGAGTGATAATTCACACAACGGTTTATAAAGTAGGAATCTTTATAATACGAATACAAGCCTTAATTAACTGTCGTAGCAAGCGGAAAACTGGGATCATCGTATTGTAATGAGACGAGAGAAAAGCAATTTTGTTAGGAGTGTTGTGTTATTAAATGTACAATTAATTAAGTCTAGAGAAATTGGATGGATTTTGTAAAAGAGGATCTGAAAGATGAGGAATCAACAAATATATCGTCTGGTCGAACGTATGGAATAATAAGCAAAGCCCATATCATGGGGAAAGAGCAGGCAATGATGAGCCAGTACGAAAAGTATGAAGGTCTATTCCAATTTCATATTGAAAATATTTTATATTGATTTACATTGCTTCTATTTTTAAAAATACAAAAGCTCCATACAATCTGTTAATATAAATTACTTTTTTTGCTAGATACTACTATGTAAATATTTTATAAACATTTTATGATAGTCCAATAGACTCTTCATTTTTATTAAAATATTAGCGTAGTTATCTATTTGATCCACTTAGAATATTTCAAGCACATTAAGTTAAATCTAAGCACATAACCCTCCGCACTTGGGTATAAAGAGCCGTTTGTCATTTGATAGTCTTAGTAGAGCAATTTATAGAGTGTTATCAGTAAGTGTAGGTAATATGAAGATCGAGTAGACAGGTCATTAGCCGAGTGTCCTGTGAAGTCGAAAGTGCCCTTCACTCACCCTAAGCAAACTTGCTTACATATTTAATTGAGTGATTCACTCTGAGTAAGAAATCACCTTCGGTAAATACAAATATGTTCATACACATCAACAATTTATTTAAACTGAGTTAAAACTATAATGTAATACATAACAATACGTAATTTTATGTTGTCTTATAAAAATTGTGGCAATCTACGAAGAAATGAAGTTCCAGATTTTGTATAGATGAACTTATTTTTGTGAATTATAGCTAAGATCAATAATAGTCATCGCCAAGAAAGGAAAAGAAACATTGTATTTCCAGCTACCTTTTACCCGAATCATGTATAAAATAATAAGTAAGACATTTTATGTTTTTTTTATGAATATTACACATCATTAAAGTGTCCATTCTTATTTCTCATCAATTCAAGATTCTAATTTTAAAATTAACTTGTTTCGTAATCTTGCACATGAGCGTGGTCATAAAACACAGGCATACTTTGCCCAGTTACGCATTAAATGCACTCATAAGTATTTAAATTCTGCCCACGTTGATGTGTTATCCAGTCATTTGCCTTAATCATTGCACCCACTATATTATTAATTAATCCGCTTGAGTCAATCTGGCAAGCTCTTTATGCTAATCACTTCATTTGGTGCATTCTAAAACTCTGTTTTGATTAGATTTTTAAACGATACCGATTTATTATTGTTCGATGTTGGCTTTAAGGTAAATCGAGTTAACATTTGACCTGTCATCTTAGTCACACCTGTGGGTGTTAAATAAAAATCTTTTACGTTTATTAAGTGTTGAACAGGTTTCTAAAACTAAATAATTATAAATATAAATGAGGTGGTAATTAGATTTATACTTATTTGGATGACCCGATGACATTTTGATACATTCTTTTTGAGAGGCTCGTTTAATCTGAGGTTTGTCTTGCTCGGAAGGCTGTGTGAAATTCGGATGATGTTTTTGGAATTTCTAACTACGTCTTACTATTACAATAGACCAATCTGGTCACATACTAGGCGTAATATAGCCTGATTAGCCACATTTTGCAATATCAGTAATATAGGTCTATATGTTTTTGCGATAGGCGGGCATGTTGTAGTTTTGTTTAGAATAGGCACGATGGGATTGTTGTCATCGTCACTCATGTGTACAAAAATCCCTAAATTAAATGTTTAGAGGAAAAAAAATTATAATAATTTAAACACTATTTAGTTAATTAGGTTCCTGGATATAGTGTTCTTGATTTTAATATGTTTACAGGAATTTAAGATATTTGCATAAAACCAATTACTGAGTTAACCCTTCTCTGTACATTGCGTTTTCTAATTAAACAGTCTAACAGATTCTGCTTTTACGATAAATTCTGTTGTACTTTGCCCATTGCACTAAATTTAATTCTCATGCATAAATCTAATATAAAGCGCACGTCGAAAAAGGTCTTCCTTAACATTTTACAAGCATTAAAAAAATAGATCTAATCATATTCGATCTTGAAATCCAGTCACATAATTGTGCCGATTCTCCATTGCAATTGTCAATTGCAATATTTAGTACTAATAATAGGTATAACTTGAATAGAATTAAGGTATTTTTACTAAAAAAAAACGTGATATACTTACGACCTTTGTTTATATACTTCTTTTATTATGACAATATAGTCATGTTTTCAGTTTTCTCTCTGCCTCTAGACTAAATGAATAATGTCTGAAAAGACTGTCAGTCATTAGTCAGTCAGGATTCAGTGTGAATCCAAGATTTTCCTTCTTTACTTTTGCACCGCAAGTAGGTATAGTATAATACGTTTCATTAAGTACCAAGTAATTATTTATGTAGAGCCTATTCTTTAAGAAATATTATTCTACAAAATATTAGGTGAGTATTATCCCATAATATAAGTAACAATTATTCAAGTCCGCCATTTTCCTAATAAAATCAGTGCCTTGTCTTACTACCCGCGCTAAATGATAATGAGATTCCACCCTCGCTGTTTTGTACTCGTCTAAGGGCGGCGTAAAGTAGACAAGTTTAAGGCTTCTCTGAAAGCCAATTTATTTAAACTTCGAATGGAGAAAGCTTGAAAAATAAAAAAGTAGCTGCAAAGTTTCACGTTAAAAAATCAGAAGGACGAGTGTGAAGATTAGTAAGGATTTGAGTAAAGCGTTTAGACTCAATAGACTTAATTAAGTTATTATTAAATTATATTATTATTTAAATGTATCGATTAAAGACTACATACATGCCAATATTTTTTTATTAAATCTAATAATTAAATGAATGGACTATGTTAAGTGGATTGAAAGTACACAGTGCTGAGATTAAGTAATTCATCCGAATCAGTGTTAGAATATACTATAGACACTAATGAATACATAGGTTTTTTTTCTAAGTTTCTTAAGATTGCCTGGCTTAAAATAGTAAAAGGTAGTTTAAAATATGTTTCTCAATATGAATTAGCCCAAACCTAATATTGAAACATAACAAAAAATATTACACAGAATCGATCTCTTGATATGCGAATCTATGAAGCAAGAATTGCTTGTAAGTAGTGTATTGACCTCTTAACATGTTTTTTGTGACGACTTTATACTATTGTGTCGTCGAAATATATTCGAAACGATTACTTTTGTAGTTATTTAAAAATATTCCGGTCATTGTCTCCTCTTAGTTACATCTTACCTGAATGACCTTTGACACTGAGTTATCTGACTGAGTACCCATAACACAAGCATATAAGCTTAGCTTGGGACCAGAGGACGTTGTGTGAAATGTCCATGAATATATATTATTTATTTATTTATTTATCGACACAATAATTTTTACATTATTCAGTATTGAACTAAGATAAAGGTGAGGAAAACTCACGTTTTTATTGTCAGTATACTCCGATAATCACGAATCCATGTGAATTACATACGAAAACAATATAAAATGGATAGTTTATGATCTCTACACCCACATCGAACATTCGGGTGCGATATCTATGTTGCTATCACATTATAAATACGATGAACGATCTTACAATCGATAATATATTGTTATTCTATTGTAGTATTTGTGATATTCGAGATAATATACTAATAAAAAGATATGTTTATTTTCTAAATCACCAAAAGTATAGCCCGTTAGTTTTATTGCCGGACCCACCTCTCTTACAATCAGTTGCAACATCTGTATTCATAATTCGGAAGCGGGTGTACTTATTAATGAGATATACCACTATTATTACTACGCAGCCCCGTGTTAGAAGGGACCACGGAAGTGTCAAAGAAAGCCTTCTAAAAATCACAATTGGATTCTCTAAGGCTAGCTACACCACAATATGTTGTAGCTGGCATATACTATATATCCTATGCTGTAGCGTATGTAAAAAAAACACGGAGTGATAGTTTTCGAATACAATCACTTGTGTTTTTATGCAGTTCATTATCATAACATCAGCCTATTTATTGTGGTGACCTACAAAATATAAAAGTATCGTTAGTTAAAATGCAAGTAAGTTCTTTAAAATTAAGATGGGCGTTTTATTATTAAGACTGACGCCAACAATTAAAACACACAAATGGACTGCCTTGTAATGTCGCGAATTAATGATTATTTTTAAAACCGATTAGTATTTTTTTTCTTTAAATCTAAGACCACAATCGTGATAAGCTCTACCTCGCACAGATATATTTTAGCTAGTGTACATTTAGCAAGTGTGTATTTTACAACGGAAATATATAAAACAACCTAAAATAACTTTAATAGCAAGAACCAAGTAACCAAGAAGTATGTATTAAGGGCCTACATCAATATTATGGACTACATGTACCTATTAACACAGCTAGTAGGTATGGAAAATGAAGAATTAGGGATATTTTTTTGTTTACTCAAAATCTACTAAATACATATATTTTAATTCCGATTTACGTATTTCTATATATAATAGTTACTTATGTTTTTAAAGTTATTTCATTAGTTAATACGCGATAATTGACCGACAAAAGAAAAAAATAAAAAATGAGAGAGGTTGTTTCGCTAAGATTTTCTATCGAGAAAACTTTTTTTCAATCGCGTTTCTGAGTTTATGCGATCCTAGATTATATATTGAAAAAACATATACTTAAATAATTAAAAATAGTTGCGAATTGCTATTGCTAACCACGGCGGTATCGTTGCCATCCATCGTATACAATAAGTTAGCTGTTCCTCGAGATTTTAGAAAAAAAATCTTCTTTTCGCAACATTTTTCACACACTATTAGTCGCAGCGTGGTATTATATAGCCCTTCCTCAATAAATGTACTATCCAACACTGAAAGAATTTTTAAATTCGGACCATGAGATTAGCGCGTTCAAACCAACAAACAAACAAACTCTTTAGCTTTTTAATGTTAGTATAGATTATTATAGATATTATAAGCGTTGCCTTGGTCGCAACCTACAACCAAGGTCACTAACTAGGGGAGCCACCAGGGTTCAACCTGCACCTTTTTTTCAGAGCACAAGCAATAAAAACCAATTTAGAACGTGTAGGTCCTATATACCTTCAATTTAAATAACATCCAATACCAACGCTAAAGTCATAAATAATGTATAAAAAATGCCATAATGTATTGTTTGCTAGCGGAACAGAAGCGAGCACATACAATTTAATAAAAAATACACGGTTAGATACTTTCACATAGGTTTTAACTTTGTTTACCATCACCTATTGACTAAGGTAGTGTGATACAAAGCTGATCGAATCGAACACTAGATTACGAATATGTACGCGACTCTCGGAAAAATACATGATGAATTTCAATAATTAAATAAAATTAGTACCAACTCAATGTCTCATATCAGTCTCACCCGTGACCATGGTGACTGAAAAGTCTCCGAAACGTCGAGCCAAAATTTAAAAAAAAATATGCGCGTCTAAATCCGTAAAAAGTAGTTTTATTTAAACTCAATGTTTATGAGACATAAGCCTGATTTGATGATGTTTGTTGTGAGGTTTTCCAAGCCTAGGGGCAGGCGTTATTACTCTGAAAGAATCTTCTGTCTACTCTATCATATGTCGCTGGCTAGCCTAATTCCAAGTTTACAGTCACAAACGACGACTGCTTACATGTACCTGAGATTTCTTAATTAACTTATAGGTACAGCTATAAAAAGGTGGTTGATTCACTTAGAACTTAGATTCTTGGTCCGTCACCAGGTCTTGGGATTCTATTTCTAGGAGCGCTGTCATGTAATCAAGCTTAAACAGCCAAAATTCATCTAAAGATCACTTCACTTATTCTTACTAAATACCAGTCCAGATAGGCCAAGCAAGCATATAAGTATTTTTCGTTATTGACTTAATATATGCAACCACCCTATTAGATTAGGTTTGCGTGCCGCCTCTGTACACCGTCACTAACCTATATCGCAAGAAATGACCGGATTTATCGCTAACTAGCTTTTTCCTGTGTCGTTGTCCGTAACAGCGGACAGAGTGACGCAGTGACCTTACGTGTGTGACTAACACTGGTTATTAGATAATGAGACAGGGACATGTTCATGGCTATATTACTCTATTGCTTTTCATTAGACACAATATCGTTAAATAAATACCGCCAAAAAGTTAGAAGTTTGTAGTAAAATGGAGCAAAAACAGCACCTAGGTTTCGCCTAGGTTATATATATATTTACGAGTGTGTTTAGTGTAGACGATAAAATGTGACTACAATTTAGTTACACTTTACACAAATACGGTATTTTGGGATACCTGTTTTATTTGTCGCATTTAAGCATTTTCTTACAAATAACAATATTTATAAATATTTGAATATGGTAAATACTATAAGAAATATATTTTGAATATACATACAATTGACTACAGAACATTATAATGGTAATCAATTAAATAAATTATCTTGTGACATCAAATTGCATAAAAGGTCACATTGCAATGCACACAATACCAGCTACGACAGTTGCATTCAGAACACGTACAACACGCCACTAAAGTTATATCTCTAGACTTATGGGTCAGTGAATAGAATAAAGCAAATAACTACATGAACAGGATAAACTTTATCTGACGGTTGTATCATATTTAAATATTACTTGGTTGATATCTAAAGGTACAATAATGACCAAATGATAGACTGAGAACTTAAGAAATCTTAGAGCGCGTAAGGGTCTTAACATACAAAAACTTTTTTACTAAGGAATAAAATAATACCTACTACCAGCCTCAGGTTTAAAATAAACCGCATCCATACACACATTTAAACCAATTCTACATGCACAACTGAAGTTAACACTCGAAACAACTACTATGGCGTATTTTGATTAAATGGCTATTTCGTTATACACATTTCTATTAATTAAAATCTTTCCTCTGTAATACACAGTTTTTACAATAAGAAAGTCTCGTTAACGTTGCCGAATTGTGTTATCAACGCTATCAATTTTAATTTTTTAGTTAAGTATAGTTGTGTAATTGGTATTAATCTACTTTTACGGCAGCTTAAAACTGAGCACTTCAAAAGCTAAAAATGTTTCATAAGTTATCATTGCATATTGTTTTAAACGGAAGGTTTTACTGTAAAACCAATTTAAAATGACACTTTAATACAAAGCACTCCTAAAATGCCAAAAATATCGTAACATTAATTTAGTTTTCCTTTATACTTTTATTCTCTGACGTATGAAGGCTAAGAGGTACTTCACACTTTGAGTGTTTCATCGACAACTTTCCTTCTATTCGCCGATGACGCCGCACTTTTCTATTGAAGTTGCTTAATGTAAGGAATTGTGAAGGTACTTAATGACATTACCACATGGTCACTACTGCCTATGTATTTTCTTTAACTAAAAAAATTTCATAATTAATATATCGCTACTTTGAGTTTGATGATCGGATCGATTTCAATTCTGAATAAATTTTGAAGTTCGCAATAATTGTTTTAGCGTTTTTCTCAAGTGTTTTTCTCATATAAAAGTTTATGATTGTAAGAAAATACTCATTACTTATAAGTGTTGACTTGGTGAAATACATATTACCACCAGAGGTTCCAAACACGAGGGATATAAAAGAAATGGAATGATGTAAACTATTAAAACGTAACGATATTGCAAAATATTTTCATTTAAAATAAATAAATAACTGGTGAAATCTTGTTCTAAACAATATTTTAATGCGTGGTCTAACAATAAACGATTTCCTGTGCAGCTTCAAAGAGATTACTGTGTTGGAGACTGATGGTGCTATTGGCGACGCTCCATCACCATCTGACCTATTCTCGCAAAAGGTCAGTCCACTAAAGACACCGGAGCTCTATGGAACGGATTTATTGCAAAGCTAATGTGATGCCTAATTATAAACAAACCAAAATAGATTATACTGCGGAAAATGTATACGAGGGATCGCTGAAAATGTCAGCCAACTGTTAAGCCTAACAAATTTACCAACTACAAATTGTAATGGTATTTAATATTTTTACGTAAGGACCTCAAATAAATTTAAATAAATGTAAGCACCTCTGCCTTTGTGCTTTTGTGCGCTAAGGTACGATAAGCACACGGACACATTACCAGACAAAGAATTGCTATTGATAAGATATGAAACAAAAATATAGCAATTAAAATGTTATTTTAAAAAGGAAGTGTCTATTAACTAATTATTTTTTATTAATCCGATAATCGTGGATGTGACTATTTGTACGGCTTTTTTTTTTGAATGAGTATATTCATACGGTTATTATTATTTTTTTATTATTAAATTTATTACTAAGAATTTTTTTCGTGAAAAAAGTGAAAATATTTTTCGACACTGTCCACGGAGCAGAAGATTAACTAAGGAGCAAAAGGAAAAAATTGCGGAGTTATTAGATCTCGAAGCTAACCGAGTGAAGGTTAGGTTAGGGGTTTTTTTTTCGAAAACCTTATTTTATTTTATTTCTAAAGTTATATGAAACGTAACGAACGATAGTCGTGCGATTATCAACAGCCTTTTAAAAATGATATTTAAAATAATGAAGTAAAACTCTTCGTAAAACCTTTTACAGAAGTACTCAGACGGTAATGTAATATGCATACCATCATGCAAAATGCTTAGAAGCTTATTGTTTTTAAAACTAATTAAATTTTAATATAATAAAACTTCTGTGAATTATACTTGTGGGTGGTAAGCACGCAATAGCGTTATTATCCCGCTCGTACTTTCTTTTAAATAAATAAACTTTAAACTTAAAGCACACCAAGTTGGCCTCACTAAACCAACACCATAATAAGTAATCTTGCCTTATAAGGTCATATGCGTAGGCGCATTGATACGTGGGACACTGAATTGTTGCTACAAATTTTGACACCATGATACACTTGACATGCTTAATACAAGTACAGAGATTGACATTTTTCATTGCCGAATATGCAATAGATTCTGAAAATACAGTATTTCGTGACTCTAATAAGCTAATCTATGACATGTAGTTTTGTGGTGGCTATTTTAGACTTTCAAACCACAAAATAATATTAAATTAAATACATTTGTCCCAAATGTTTTTAGATAAAATTACTTGCAATACAAAATTTAAAGCACTTAATACTTACTAACTTTACTTATTGTAGAATAGTTGCTTTACTTTGAGTTTCATCTTAAGTTTCATCAGCAAGTTTATACAGTACCTGTAACAAAAATAAAAATTATTGGAAATACTTAGGTACACATTTAAAAGTTACTTTAATAAAATTTCATTTGAATTTAATCAATAACTTTAACTACACGTAGAATATACCAAAGATTTAGATAAACCATTTACATATTTTGACCTGTTACATATTTAGAAATATTTCTCACGTCACATTAACTAACAAGTGCATTGCCGTGGAAGTTTAATTTGTTATCTAAAGCTTGTTGATAGAAACTGTCAAAAACTAATTTAGTTTCAAAAACCGGTTACAGTGATATAGTTTTATAGAGTAATTGGTTTTGAACATGTTTTGGAGACCATCAAAATGCGTATTTATTCAAAGCGATATTTAACATATAAATATTCTGACATGATTACTTATTTCGTCTTATTGATTCTGTGTTATAAAATTGTGCATAAATTAATGTAGTGGTTTAGATAATTCTCAACTATTTGGAAATATTAATTAAGTAAGTATTAGAATCTTTTTGAAATATACAAAAATATAATTGCTTGTTAGTTTCAACTTACAGTGCAAAGAAGAAATAAAATCTCTTTCAATGAGAAAAAGAAACTTAAACTAATATTTAGCTTTCATTTATGTAGACCAGTCCAGCCTTCAGTATAAAATCTATGAATAGATATTAGTTATTAAGTTGCTATTAAGTCACAGATGTGAACGATTCACAAATTGTAAGATCACAATCCCCTCATTTACTTCCAGTCCCATGCAAAAAAACTTGGTAAATGTATAAAACGTTGCCACCGATTAATGAAACTTCTCGTTTGACCTCCAAACTTCTCCACTTTCTATGAATAATTCAACGTTTTTTAAAATTTTCATGACTACGTAATTGGTAAAAGTTTTGAAAATGTAATTTCATGAATAAAATCACATTTAAATAAGAGACGCCTACAAAGTGTAGTTCAAACAGAATATGTAATAATATTTGATTTAGACTTGGCTTGATTTAATAAATATTTAAAACTTCACCCAGATTATCTTTCCATACTTACACATACTTGAACGCAAGAACACTATAACTGCTTTTCCCGACATGATAAAAGTTAAAGACCAAAACCACTACTTGGTGGGTAAAAATTTCAATACTAAAATTCAAAGCACAATATAAAGCTCTTAAAATTTGGTGTGAATCGTAACCCATTAATGTACTCATAAATATTTACGAGACGTACCGATTTTATACATAGAAAAGGTAAGCATCTCAACCGTACAGGAAATGAGTATGCAAATATATTTCGCTTCTAAATTTAGATGGAAGACATGAATTTTCATTTACAATATCTACCTAATTTTTAAATCAATAACAATAAATTTTGCTGTTATCCAGCAAATTTGTATTAAGTAGGTACCTATTTAAGTTTCTTAATTGTATTCTAATAGCTGATACTTAAATAAGAATTGCTATTGCATTGTTGTTTATGAAGAATCTTCAAGGAAAGTTTGGTAATAGGATTTCAATAGTAATTTTCAGAATCAGTAATAGGTACCAACTTCTCGGATAACATTAAATTTTGTCATCATTATAGAACATTAAACAACAACAAAACACAGCTTGTAAATTAAGTAAATAAAATATATCTTTACTTATTTTTATAAAACATAGTCGTTATTTTTGTATGTATAATATGTATATCCATATGTATGTGAGCATAAATCATCAAACTAACCAACAGATTTTGATGCGGTTTTTTTAATAGAAAGAGTGATTCAAGACGATGTTTTTTTACTTAATTTGTTATGATTCGGTTTTTAAAATCCACACATACGTATAGATTTTAAACCTTTTTAACAGTTATTAACGTGATTATAATCCCGGTAATATTAACAAATTATGAGCACACATACGTAGTTACGGCAACAGCTAATAAACAATAATGGTCTTATTCGTAATGATTTATCGGAGGTTTAAACGGAGATTTTATCGGAGAGATAATAAACGTTTAAGCGTAAAAAGACTATTATGAATAACAAGTTTTGACAATTTTCGCGAACCGATTTTAGCTAACTTTTAAATTTCCGATAAGTCATTATGAATAAGACCATAAATATTTATTTAAATTGCATCAGAAATGATTGCATTTTTCATAACAATAAAATAAACAAAGCCAGCTTCTTATTTACGTTTATTCGTAAGATGGTAAATGTTTTGTTTGATTGAATAATAACAACACAGTACTTGTGTTACTACATTTGTAAGATGATATCATTATGAAACAAATGCCTCATGATATAATATTGTTATAGTAATCATCATTGTATCATATCTGTTTGTGATCTCAAATGTAAACAAAACTGCCAATAAAGAATTAAATGCACTTTATTGCTTTACAGACCAAAGATTGTTCCGAGTTACTTAGTATTTAATTACTAAAAACACGCTTAAATACTTCGAATTTAATTGAGAAGACGAAGTTAAGTATTAACAAATTGAAAAAATGTCTGGCAAACTTAGCACTGCTGCATATGCGGTGAAAACAATTAGACGACTTACGGATGTAGATACGGCTAGAATGGTTTACTTTAGTTATTTTCATAGTGTAATGTGTTATGGAATTCTTCTTTGGGGAAGCTGTGCGGACATTCGGATATTTGTGCTCCAGAAACGTGCTGTTAGAGCTATATATAACCTAGGTCCTCGGGATTCTCTAAGGGAGAAATTCAAAGACATAAATATTTTAACGGTCGCCTCGCAATATACAGGGTGTCCCAGAACGTAACGTAGCTGGGAAGGGGGGTGATAGGGGGGGTCACAAGGGTCACCAGAAAAATAAAATAAAAATTCCCCTCTGGCTATTTAAAAAATAAATGGCATTTTTTTAAAAACTAAAAATTTTACACCTTGTGGGGCTATTTTGCTAACTGTACCTACAAATATAGCTGTTTAAAAAAAAAAAAAGATGTTATGTAATCCTCAATAACCCTTCATCAAATTGAATTAAAAAAATAATACATATCCAACCAAGATTTTAAAGAAAATTAAGTTCTTTTCCAGTCAAGGACTTAGTAATTACAATTTCACTCAACTTTCTCCAAGTGTACTGAAAATTTGAGCAACTTACTCCCAAGCTTTATCATCTTTAATATAATCAGAAATTTTATTATACGCCTTTTTACATAATTTAGTTTTAATGAATAAATATATATATGATGTGATGTAACCCGTCTCCACAAAATATGTAACCCTTTCATGAGTCATTGTATACGATTTTATAATAAACTCCCTATTGATGTAAGAGAATTTAATAATTCTAAATTTAACCATTCATTAAAACAAAAAATAACAAAAAAAAAAAAAAAAAAAAAAACTTAATTATGTAAAAAGGCGTATAATAAAATTTCTGATTGTATTAAATATGATAAAGCTTGGGAGTAGGTTGCTCTGGAGCAATACATATTCTATATTGTAAAGTTTTATTAGCATTGTAAGTATAATTGACATTTAATTTAAAAATGTTGATTTGAATAAAAGCTCTGCTGAGTTTCTTACGCCGGTTCTTCTCAGCAGATTGCGTCTTGAACCGGTGGTAGGGAAAAAAAATTGGACATGTCATAAGCACATAATTTTTCTGAAAAATTGTGTCTACTTGATTAAATGATTTTTCATTTCATTTCATTTCATAACACTTTTGCGCTACTCTTGTAATAATGAAAAGAAGAAAGAAAACAAATTTATTGTGAGACTTAGAAAAAAATAATCAGCAGTGTCCATCACAAAACGGCCTAAGTTCAGCGCTGTTATCACTTAAAAAAAATACATAGAGACGAATTAAGAAACTCCTCCTTTTTTGAAGTCGGTTAATAAAAATAATTTAAGCTGACAGCATACATGAAATCGCTTATATTTATTCTAATTGTTAACACTAACTGTAAAAAACTTTGTGTCTACGATGTATGAAAAAATACCTAATATAGTATAATAATATGATCTAGTTGAATATGCACATATGTGGCACAACTGTGCTGCCTCTAAATCTAATGCATTTGGAATATACATTGCCGTGCTACATTTTGCATTGAAATCGACCAGATTACCGATATTCCACTGAATCTGCAATACGGTGTAGCGAGATCAGATTTTTAAATTCATCTTCACCGCTTCATATACTATTTATGTTCCGCTATTCATGCGAATTACTCTTTCTATATAGAGAAGCCACTATGCATCTCATATAAGCTTCTTCGAATGAAAAATTAATTCGTTTAATGCATAAAGTTGTTTCAAAATAGAGAGTACTGTTTAGAATATTCGTCTTAGTTAATAAGTAAATAGTTAGTAGCTAAATAGTTGTCTTTTTTCTCCATTTTCTTTCCAGGGTGCTGTAAAAGTCGTTTAAGGGATGTCATACACAGATAACATCCTCTGTTAAAGACGGAAACCTCAAAAATAAATCCTATACCAACACGCCTGGTCAGTGCGGCATAATAGACCATAATCCCTAAAGTGGAGGAGACCTGTGCCTGACAGTGGAATGATAATGGAGAGTGAGAGAGAGGGAGAGAGAGAGAGAGAGAGGGAGAGAAAGCAAAGACTTATTTATCTAATATATTCATTTGATACTCGTCATACAAGCCTCGCGTAGTTTTATCACAATGTTATCCCAAAAGTAACTCCGAGTACAAAACTAGAAATGTCATTAAATAAAATTGTTATGCCTTTTGTACTTTACTTAAAAGTTAAAACTACCAAACAACATAATATAAAACACTTTAAACTTAAATAGCATAAAATTCACTTTACAAAAGAGAATGATCATGTTTGAATTCATGCAGGCATTTTTGTGAACATTTAGACGTGATAACAAGCGAACAAGGTGCAGTAATAACTTGAAGCGTGTCATGAATGCTGTATGAAAGAATGTCGCAACGTGTCCCAGCTCCCTGTCTCAACTAGACTTAGTCACGGGTCCGCCCACGTTCTACTTCGACTACCTCTTAAAATTACCTCAAATTACCCTTATTAGTACCCACTAGAAGTAATGTATGATGACAAATTTGATGAATAAAAATACTCTCTTGAATATTAATACCCTTAATGAAAATTCCTTCCATTTTAAAGCACCATTTCAAATAAGATTTTTAAATCGGTATACATTAAATACTATTACGCCATGAACGAATAAAACAACGATTACGATAGTTGATGAGTGTGTCATTGCTATTTCAATCGATAGATCTAGCTTACGGTAATTTGAAATAATTAATTATTAAGGCACGATTTTTCCATTAATGAGTTAATGACATAGAACAAAGACTAACTAGCCAGAAGCGACACTATTCTGGTTAATATAGACATGAGTGTTTTTCAACCAAATCATTTGCCATAATACCTACCACCAAATTGTAACAACTTATATCCTATATTTACAAAAATAAAGTATTGATTGATTGATTGATTGATTGATTGACCAATACTGGGATTAGGGCTTGAACCTAGGACCTTGGAATATCCTTTAGTTTATAGGCATAAAATGTTTCATGCGTATATTATTATTAATCAAAAGTAATTATCCTAAACGAAAATCGAACCTGCAATCTCAAGTACCTTCCTATCGGGCCAAGAATATGCTGTTTAGTATATTCGTTAATGGTGGAATCAATCCAAGGGTATGTATACAGAATGCACCCAACCATAACGTTATGTAAATACGCTAAGTGCCGTATAAATTAGCCATTAGATAGCCACAACACATTGATACAATTCTTTAATAGATATAAGATAGACACATCCGATTAATCATTTTAACGATCCATAGTGTCACAAGCATTACTTCCAATCGAGTACTCTATGAGAACTCGGTACAAGCACGATCGAACCAAATACGTCAAATATGAACGCGTGTCAATTTTATAAATGGGCTTGTCGCTTTGATCGCGCCGCGTTCGACCGTGGGACTTGAGCGGCCCACATGTAGTGACCACCTCCTTCAATATTTTGGGACAATGTACAACTGAGAAATTGTACCGGTGGGTGTTAAACGGTAAATACTTGAGTGCAGTCATCATATTTATTTATATGTATTTGACTTCAATTTTATGACACCATGGGAACTGCTTTTTCTTTTACACTTTGTCATACATGTGTACGCTGGTTGGTCTGAAAGATTTAAGGCTACAAAAATAGCTATCACATAGTATTTTGTCTTTCATAAAATGTATCGCTGTATATCAAAAATCATCACGTTTAACGACTCTGATGATCTTTGAAAGAAGCCGAATTTACTCGAATCAGATTCAAACCCAAGTTTCCTACATTGCAAGGCCTTAGTCTCTTATAACAGATTCTAAATCCAGAATTTATCTATCGTATATATAGGACACTCATAATCCTTAAGGGCCTACATCAATATTATCGTATATCATCGCCGACACGTACATATTAACACAGCCAGTAGGCACAGAAAATGAAGAATTAGGGATACTTTTCCTATTTACTCAAAATCTACTAAATATATTTTAATTCTGATTTACGTGTTTCTATATATAATAGTTACTTAAGTTTTTAAAGTTATTTCATTAGTTAATACGCGATAATAGACCGACAAATGAAAAAAATAAAAAATTTGGGAGGTTGTTTCGCCAAGATTTTCTATCGAGAAAATTTTTTTCAATCGCGTTTCTGAGTTGATGCGATCCTAGATCATATATTGAAATATATTGAAAAAACATATACTTAAAAATTAGAGCTCTAGCCATTCAATCTAAAGAAACAATGAAAACTTCGTACATAGAAAAATGCACGAGGCTATTTTGGTATCGTCTTAAGACACAAATTCTAATTACAGAATTGAGGGACCTATGTACCATGTTACACTATAAATGACGATTGATTCATAAAATTACATAAATCGATTAATATTAAATATGCGGAATGGACAAACCAGCAAACACAAAATCTCATTTATATTAACAGTACATACCAATGGGACATTTAACACAATGCTGGTACCACTAGCTGTTACGACCTTCCGTCAGTGTCCAACTCTGATTGTTATTGATAGAGGAAGCGGCCGACACTGGTGAACGGGCCGACATGGGCCCGACCGAGCCCAAGATTGATACGATGACCCAACGTTTTCTTGGATATTTGCTAAACAAATATTGTATTAAATTACTAAACGGCATTGATATGCCAGTCTGTGCCAATAAATATGTCTATAAATCAGATGTATTTTGTAAATACTTACTATTTTTATTTCCCATGACCCATATATCACCTTACCCATCTTTTATCTATTGGCTAGCGGCTAGCCCTTGATCAGCAAGGTTCATATTTTCCCCTCTATTTTTTCCCTCATACCTAAAAGATATTATCATTATCATCTGTAACTGTTCCTCTGGTCTTTATCTGTAAATTAATGGAAATCTGTAAATAAATTATCTGGTCCGGGGAGGGTTCAGAAGATATGAACTAATTATGTGATAAATATTGTCGTAATAATAATATTTTGTAACTATTATAGGCATTTTGGGAGAATTTGATCCTGAAACAAGGCTTGTGGGTACGCTAAGTGCCTAACAAATAATAAAGATCTACCAGTTATACAGTATGTGAGTGCACAAAGTCGATAGAAGTTTTTATCGCTTTATATTCTTAGGTCGTTGCGGTTGTAGTGTGGAAGCAAAACTTTTGTAGAACAAATACGAGCAAAAAATCTTGCAACGCTGCCTTTGCTTATCACAAACTGACACATTGCGGACAGAAAACTGCCTTAATTACATTTTATACGAAACGTTTCAAAGTAGTAGTAGTTTCTTAAGTAATTTATTAGTTTTGCAATTGACATGCTATGCTTTTTACTTAATAAATCAAATTATGTAGGAAAAAGTGACTGCTGCAAGCGGGGCATGAATTTGCGTTTCAATCTTGTGTAATATTTTTGACGGGCCCCGTGGTCTAGTTGTTCAAGTAACGGAATGCCATTCACGAGGTCGCGGGTTCACTTCCCGCTCGGAACAATCATTTGCATGATATTTCTAATTGTCATGCACACGTATTTACAAAAGAAAAGTCGTTTACCCATAACACAAGCGTAATAAGCTTAGCTTGGGACCAGAGGACGTTGTGTGAAATGTCTATGCATATTTATTTATTTATTTATTACTTTATTTAATAGCTTTATACGGCATATTCAATACATACTTGTACTTTGAATGTTTATCTGTAATTAAAATTATATGGTCTGATCATAATGGTTATAATTCATCCAATTGTGATTTTCGTCACGTGGTAATGGATTTAGAATACATGTGTCACCGTTTAATTTTGTCTATAGTGCAGGTACTGTAAAATTCAGCTAAAGTATGCTTAAGACTTGAAGTTTTACTCTCCCAGTGGCGTGCACATAAATTTGAAGCAGGGTAGGCTCTTATACTGTAGGTAGTACTCTTATAGATTTTTAGCATAGCCACGCGACGGATCTCTAAGTCGGAAACCATGCCAACAGAACAAATTTAAATCTGAATATCCCGAATCAGTCCACACTGTACTAGAATTACTAAACAATAACTACGTACGTACATACATACGTACATGTACGTATGTACATACGTTTCATAACTTTTAACATGAAATTTTCGAGTTACATTGGTGCCTATTCTATGTGCAGACCTAAACTTAACTTAACTAAAAAATGAAAATTGATAGCGTCTATAACACAATTCGGCAATGTTAACAGAACTTTTTTTATATAAAAACTGTTTATTATAGACTAACGATTTTAATTAATATAAATGTGTGCAAAAAAATAGCGAAACATTTAAGATACAGCAATAGCTGTTTTCATTTTTTAGTTAATACCTATTATACCGTTGTCCGTCCAGCTGCTCGTGGCGCTGATTCGATCGGTACCGCGCTCGCATGTTGTAACAAAAAACCTTTATAGCTTCTTATCTATAATACCTAGAGTGAAGACAAATACTACGAAAAATTACTAGAAGACTACAGATGAAATCTATCTATTTTTTAAGATCTGAAAATTTATTTTAAAGTATTAAAAATGAGAACAGAAGAGGACAGAGGAGAAAACATAACAATTCAAAATATAACTCGATTTTACTCTTAAAACTGTGATATGTATGCTATATGTATACTTAATTATAAAGCACAAATCATCTAGTTTATCTTGATGTATAATAATATTAATAATCTATGAACTCATAAATAAAACTAAACTACTTACGACAATCCGCTGGAACTTCAAAACCACTTGTTTACTAAACACAAAGCGTAAAGTGGACTGAAGATAAAAACTGCCATCTAGTGATTATGGATTGTGAAGTAATTCATCAGCTATCTATTACACAACTTATAGACGCAAAAAATAACGCAATTTGTCCATAGATGTCGGTATATCTAATCGTAACTGACTGTTGATACTCGTTTCGATACGAGATTTACCAAAAGTATTTAATTTTAAGCTTTCTTTCTATTTTTTTATATTTTATTCTTTGTCGCGGAATGGAAATTATTTAAATCTGAATATCCCGAATCAGTCCACACTGTACTAGAATTACTAAACAATATGCAAGGGAAACAAAATAATTTATTCGTGTGTACACAACCACATAGCCAGTTATACGTTTCATAACTTTTAACATGAAATTATCTAGTTACGTTACCCTTTTGTTGATTAAGTTGTAACTCGGGTATATCTACCTATAGACACAATTTGAATTTTTTCACCGAACGACAATTGTGAGAACTTGTTATTTTTAATTTTTAACAAACACACACTATCAACACACATTTCACAATCAAATAACATTTTAAAATCAACAAACGAAAATCCATACAATTATTAAATTAAAGAAACTCAATATTAAACAGTTCAATGAATCACACGATAAAATAAAATGGCCTCCGTCGAACCAAAATATTTCTGCTATTTAAATAAATAAAACCTTACTAAACAAAAATGCATACGTGATTTATTAGACTTCCGACCAGTGTTGCCAGAGTGATTTGGTCGAAAGTTACGTTGGCATCCATGAAAAGTTACATTTTTAAACTAAAACTTACGTAGTGGTAATTTTATGAGTGTGAATGTAACAGCCATCAGCCAAATTTATAATTATTTACAAATAGAGTAAATAATTAATAAAAGATTTTTTTTAAATGCGCATTTAAAAAATTTTCAAATTAATAAATGCATTTTTTATAAATATTATTTTTTAAATTATTTACTCTATTTATTAGTAGTTTTAAATTTTTCTGATGTCTGCTACATTCACGCTCATGTAATTTTCAGCTCGCAGATCAAAAATTATTATTATTTTATTTTTTCTTGTACACAATAATTTAAAAAAAATTATATTTATCAATATAATTATAACCTTTTTAATTTTTTGCGGTAGTTTTTGTTTTCATTAAATAAATTTAGATAAGAATATTTTAATTTTTCAAGATTTTTTTTTCATTTTTACCTCTTTTGTAATTCTTGAGAAGTTACTTAAATCTAACTAAAATTGTTTCTTACATACATGTTACATGAACTGATCAAAAGTTACGTAAAATGTAAAAAATGTAACCTTCTGGCAACACTGCTTCCGACTATATTTAATCGGATTATAAGTAACGAACGAACATTGCCGAATACTCGCGATAACATCCGATCGCGAAAGCAGACGGCAGGATTTTCAGTATAAATCGTCTTGGATATGTAAGCCTGTGTGCGTTTGGGAACTGTGCACGGACACCAAAATTTCTACACACATATGAACTCATGGCAGGCGAGCGGCGTGGAGCTTGTCCGACGCGTTCGTCCGACCAATATTATTCCTTCGCCAAACGCCTGGCAAAAAACAATTTGCAAGCACATATTGGTGCTATTTATGAATTATTAGGTAGGCGTTTTTAAGTTATAATATTTTGTTTAATTAATAGTAAATACATGAATAAAGTCATCTAAATCATACGAACGTTTTATTAAAATATCTGTGAATGGCAAGTAAAGCAGAGCCTATCAGCTTGTATGGAGTGCACGCCACTGTACTCTCCCTAGTGTTTTAGACCCATGACCTACGCTGGGGCTTCAATGTTCTAAGAATAGAATCGTGAAGTTTACTATTTTTAATTGTGCATAAGATTTTTCTGATAGTACAATAATAAGTAAGTACGGTTTATAAATCTCGAACTGAAGTTTCACTATCGTTTATTAGTCGCACGAGGCTAAATGTAAGTATAAAACTATGCCAGCAACGTAGAATTTAACATTGTATTGAGCATTTAGATGTCATAAATTCCCTCACAGATCATTTCTAATAAATATGTAGCAAGTAGGTAATATTTTTCATTAATGCAAATCGAATGTTTCCGAATAAGGTGCGATGCAAATAGCCCACATTCAGGCCACTTTTAGTCTCGCATCTAACTAAATGGACTCGAGTAGCCATTACTTACGACCCGACTCATATTTACGACTTTTCCATACATATTTTAAGACTTCTCAACTACTATTCATTTCGAACCACGTACGTAAACGTTACAGATTTGATTTCCCGCGAGCAATTTTATCAAATCCATTTTTAGTGTTCATAACAAATTTGTATAGCTTATACCTTACATACTGTAAATTTATATAAATTATGCACAGTTTCTACTTGTGGCGCACTGCCTTTGTATTTACTGTTGTCTTTTAAAAGCTAAAGCTATATTTTAAAGTTATATACTAATCTGGAGGGATATGCCACATTTAATTAATCGGTAGATAATATCATTTTATAATTATAGTATTTTGAGGCATGTCTTTAAAATAAATAAGTACTTTTAATACGGTTGACAACCCTGTTTTGCGCTTCAAATGAAAATGATTTAGAACAAAACTTTAATAAATATCATTTCGTATCGAGCAGTAAATCGGAACGAAGTATTTGAGTTATCGCAATATTGTATCGAGTGACAATTCGCTCAGTGAAGTGGCCTGTCACGCACTGATTTACAAGGCATGTGACCTGGCGTTAGTATTCTACCATATTGATTATTTTAAAGCTATATACTCTAACATAATATGCTACCATGCCTGTTTATAAGAACATTTATTTTACAAAGTAAAACTGAGTCGCTTAGTCACTCACAAACGTATTTTTTACGACAATGCTTTATGAATTTCTGTCTTTGTTCTTTGTCTATCTTTGCAGAAACTTGACTTCATTATTCAATTTATTTTATTGATTTATTACGTAGATATTACTCGTTCAAGAAATCGCGCTTAGTTTTGATCTCAACAAAATAAGTATTTGGGCCTCGATCTTACTTTTTTACTCATGTTCTGGACGGATAAATAAAGTTTTTATAAAAATATCACTATAAACTAATTATTTCTACAAGAAAAGAAAATTATCGGTTCTAATCTAACTCACTTTAAATGTCATGAGAGGGCGCGAGTTTATGCGAACATATGGTTTTCTACTAAGATGACGTGACCGGATCTGCTAAATATATATCATTAGTGTGAAGAGCGGACGTGATTGCGGTTCGAAGCAGGACACCTCGCTGAAGAATCTAAATAAATCGCAAAGTTGTTTTATGCGTCGTTTGATAAATTCGTCATTCGGGAAAGCTATCATAATCAAAGAGATGTAATAGAAGTGTCACCACCACATTACCTTTCTTTTGGGATTCTGTAAAAGCTTGCTAAGGGATATCATAACACTCTTTGTGAGAGAAGAAAAATCCAAAAACAAACCCCATGCCAACACGCCTGGCCAGCTTGGCATAGAGCATAATCCCTCCCAAAGTAGAGGAGGCCCATGCCCAATGGTAGGACGTTAATGGGCAAGACAGACAGAGAGCGAAATATAATCGCTGAAATCATCAAAAGTTACGCTACGGAAAATATTTAACTAAACCTTGTTTCTATTAGCCAATATAAACACTGACTATATTATCACTTTTTTATATAGGGTAGTTAAGTAAAGATGTGTTTGAAACTTGTCATAAGAAACAAAAAATATAAGCTCAAATTACCTCAAGACTCTTTGAATATTATTTGTAAAGATGATATTACCACTCGCTGTCATATTGTTTGGCTCAATTGTTATTCATTTGTTATTGCGTTCAATTGTCAACAGCAAAAGGTTTTTTAATGCAGTTTTCAGAAAAAGTAACATCAAAATAATAACTTCAAGGTGTTTAAGTAAGGCCGCTTAGTCCTGCCGTATAGGAAATCATAGCTTAGTTTCACAATATTCTGTCTCTTACGCATGCTCAGCTTAAAACACGTCTAAATGAGATGTAGTTTCTATGGCTACATCACTTATTCTGCTTGAAGCTATTTACATATCTATGTTTGCGTGAAATATGTAGCTATGTGTGTCTATGATTATAAGCTATACGTCATAAAAAACGCTATTATCCGGTGGTGTACGATTTAGGCAGGCTAAAATTACTTGTCCTCATTTGTATACATCAACCCGCCATCCGATATGTCTGTGTTTTAAAATGCTTTTTTTCAAACCAAAGAGACAGTCAAATCTAGAAACACTCATCATTTGTAAGTGATTCGCCGCCTCAATTCTCGATATGACGATTGATGTGACTCTCAGGCAGATAATCGTAAGAGGCAATTTATTGGTTGATTAGATTAATTCAATTTATTTGTGACATTGAAATAGCCCACTTCCTGCAGGAACTTGCCATCATACCTCGTTAACGATAAGAATTCAACTGAAAACATCTGAATCTACTTCAATAGACGGATTTATAAGAGCTTTCTTTTCTTGAGAAATACATTCATATTCATTTTTCGTAAAAGGAGATAATATTTTTGGGGATGCGGAGCAACCCAAACATGTCACGTTCAATACGGTTTTATCTTCTTTTTTTAACATCGTTATCAGAAAAAGGCTTTTTTTATCTAAAATATCCGTAAAATTGGACATAGTAGCATTGAATTATATCATTGGAAGTTAACAAGGACATCTTAATATTCATTAACACATTCTCAAACATTTTTTGTTGTCATCGGCATCGGGTCGATGGAGGCTGGTGAAATACCATTGTTTAAGCTATACCATGAAAGAATAAAAGTATTTTATACATCAGAATATAACAATGCAAAATGTGGAGTGTTGCTTTAATTTCGCAAAAATAATAAAAGTGAGAAAGCATTGTGTTATGAAGTACGAGGTAGAGATATTGCTCTGCAGGTAGCTATTTAGCGATAATTGTTATGATTTCCAGGAGCCCTTATGGGACTTTTGTGTTATTCGGTAAACAGAAAGTTTAGTACATATCTGAATGCTTTAAAATATTCAAATCAAGGATGAATACTGGACTATGACTAACTATGAAATAGTTACTTAAGTCTTTGGTGAAAGAGCGTAGTGTAAGAGATATTATAGACCTTTTATCCTTTTTAAAGACTTTCGAGGTCATTTTGAAAGTAATGAAACGTAAAAATATACATAAATTTCAGTCAAATACTGAGAATTGAAAAACGTATCTATATTTTAATGATATTCAAATGGGTTATTGTACCTACAAATATAAATATATTTGTATTTACGGGTATTTACGAGGATCCCGATTAGTTATGTTCACAGTAAATACTGTGAACATAACTAATCGGGATCCCCGTTTATTAAAACATATATTTCTACAATTGAAACATATATAATAGGTATAAAATTTTATCTGTACCTAGTACTCATATCAAATATTTATGTACATACACTAAAAATAAAGTCCTAAAAATAAGTCATAAAAATCCGATTCTAGATAAATTGGTTTTTTTTTTACTTGATGCGACCTACACGCCAAAAACCAATGGCTTCATCATCATTATTATAATTGTCACCTGTCAGAGCTGAACATCTAAAACTATGGTATAATAATAGTCTAAAAGTAAACGCTTGTGTATAGAATATAGTGACAAATTACACATCTGATCTCAAAATAAACGCAAGTAGAAAACTGTGGCTGAACAATGAAGTAATAAAGAGGATTACTACATTGTAAAACAAATAAATATTAGACATGGCACAAATATCCAAAAATCATATTAAGGTTGCGTGTAACAATCGAATCCGTCTTCATTACTGCACTTAGCACGCACATAATTGGATTTAAAGGAACATTACGTAGCACTACGATGAAAACAGAACAGATTTTATCCGGTATACCGACATGATCACTAGAACAATCAGAAAATATGATTTGCTAATCATCATCCTAAATTGTTATTCAAATTAAACTTAACGTCCAGAAAGCCGAAATATAATATTTGTTTAAACCTATTAAAGGTTTCCCGTGGGATAATACTAAACTACGTTTAATTCGGAAACTTATAAAAAGCAGGCGATAGTTATGATTGTTTTACCTAATGAAATTCATTTGGGTTATCCATAATGTTCGAATTGTTATCTTAATCTAACTTTATTTAGTGAACACTTTACATGGTCTAGCGAACAACAGGCGTAAGTGGGTATATTAGAGCCTCTGATAAATCTAAAGATATATTTTAACTACTCTACTTCTCTTTTATTTTGGAATTTTTACTACGAGTTTATTATGAAACCTAGCCTTTAGGTGGCAAAGTTGTAGCCATGGCATCTGTTCCATTGTCACAACAAACGTTATCTAGAATCTAGATTACGTTTCATAATCGATTCACGTTTGATTAAGAGCTGTGTCGGATTTTAATGTTAAACAAAGTATCAGGATCACAGTAGCATCTCTGAAGACATGCCTAATTTGTTTTATCATGCAGTTAGTTAGCTTTTTATCCATATTTCATTTGATTAAAGAGTCTGTTAAAGCTAATATTTAATGACATAGATTCTTTTTAAGGCTTTACTTAACATACCTAATGTATGTTATTTTACCAAACTTTATACTAAAATACATCAAGATACATCCCTCTTTGGTATCATTATCAAGGTTCTAATCGACGAAACACTAAGTAGGGTAGGGTGACAATATCGACAGTAATTAGTTATAGATGTATGGGACAAATGCTTAGGTCGGTCACAATGTGTGGTGACCCGAATGCTATCAGTTTCAAATCAACCCTAGCCCCGGGGCTTCCTGTCTACAGTTACCACGACCACAATGACTCACTGAATACTAAGGGTTAAACAAGATCGATTGGTGAACACTATTCTATTATAAAATAGTTGCTATTAATATCAGAATAAGCGCCAAGTTCAAACCTTATTTACAGTAACTTAGGAACCCTTAAATTCTGCTACAATTTTAGTCAATTATTACAGTGTATTAAGACAACTTGTATATATACACAAGTAACCTAAGAACATAACTCTTTATTTTCCGAACCTATAAATGTCGCATTATTGGCCTTTTCATTATAAAGTCTAGGCAAGGCGAAGGAGTTCTTATACTCATAATAGAGAAAAAAATTAAGGTATAGCAAGAATGCATGATGTCATTTTTAGCGATGAAATAATGATAAACTATTTTATTCTATCGCCTTCTTATAAAACTTACAACTTCTTATGGAGAAAAAGACAGCAATCAGAATATTAGGATAATAAGTCGAGGTTATTGCTACCAGGCAAACATTGAATCATTCTTACATAATAATAAAGTAAAATCTTTTAAAAATTCACGAACTCTGACAAATATATTCAGCTCATGTAAATAGGATAAAATGTTATTTGATATTTAGATTAGACCCATTTTTTCGTTGTAAATAAATTGCTCTATTATGTTTTGGAAATAAGTTTGTAGTCGGATTGTTATTTAAATAAGGGAAGTTGGTTTTTATGAATATTCATTATGTAATTAAATAATCCTTTACTTGAAATATGATTTGGATTTGTAATAAAAAGCAATGGTTTTTTTATTTTCAATCTTGATAACGCTTGACACAATGGCCAGTGGCTTTGAGACATGGAGTTCTCTTATACGAATTCCTGGTCGACCTTAATTTTTATTATAATTTCACTGTTAGAGACATTATAGCAGCACGGGGTCTTAGAACGATAGTATATTTCATACTATCATACAGTCCTAATTAAACCGAGTACTAGAACGCATTCGCAACAGGCACATTCTTTATCACAATCTCTAAGACATCCCATTCATATCAAAACGTAATTATTAAATATAAACATAAACAAATTAACCTTTATGTAATCTAATATGAATACGTGTAGTATATAGGTATTTCCAGGGCAATATATATGCTTTGAACTTACAGATAACCCGGCTGCTAGCCAGTCAGATACAAAGTGAGCAAGACCAGAGAATAATTAGCACGACCGTCTCATGATCTTATCTTGGTTTAATTAATTCCGTACCGTCCATTCGATCCTACCCGTCGTGTGTCCCACAAATAGATCAATACTAAATGTAGCTATTTCATTTCAGAATGCACTGCTTCCATAAGATTTAATTTAAATTCAGAAAGCTATATAGTTTTAGCGATAAGAACTATTTTATAGGAATTATAATAACGAAAACATAATTATTATATGTATACAAAAAAAAATGAATTCATTTATAGAAAAAAATATTTCTTTAATTTAAGATGATTACTGATGACTACTGACTTCTGCCGCTTAGTACCTCATAACTATTAAACGGCTTTACCGGACATATTTACGAACTCAAAATTACGGCTAAAATAATATTTAGTATAAATAAGTTGTCATGTAAACTACAGCTCCTAGCTTACTAACTGAAATCTTTAAAGATAGCAAGCAAGAATCTACGAAACTATCAGATTCATAGATCTAGCCTATTTATACCCCATTTTGTAGTACAATATATAAATATAGCCCAATCTTCCGGGATATACAATTAAAATATGTTATTCACTTATACATATTAACCCAAAAATGCTATCTTTCTGTTACAACCCGGGAAAATAAGTTATTATGACATTAATTGCTCGTAATCACGCCATTAGATGTAGATTAGATGGTACAAAACCTATCGTGCGTAGGTAACTTATAATTGGCTGGTTTTTTAGGGTTCCGTACCTAAAGGGTAAAAACGGGACCCTATTACTGAGACTTCGCTGTCCGTCCGTCCGTCCGTCCGTCTGTCACCAGGCTGTATCTCAAGAACGGTGATAGCTAAAGAGTTGAAATTTTCACAGATGATGTATTTCTATTGCCGCTATAACAACAAATACTAAAAATAAAATAAAATAAATATTTAAGGGGGGCTCCCATACAACAAACATGATTTTTTTACCGTTTCTTGCTCGATACTAATAACGTTGCCTTAAGTTGCATAGATAATGGTAAGGAACCCTTCGTGCGCGAGTCCGACTCGCACTTGACCAATTTTATTTACACTACACATTCTAACAAAGGTTTCCACTAATTAACAACTTAATTTCACGATGAAGCCATTGAAACATCGCTATTTCATTAGATCGATATTTATAGATAGTGTATTGTTCATACCTCTTTACAACGCTCTTTTGATAACTTAGAGCGTTGTTAGAAGTTCTCAATCACATATAACTGTGGTGTAATTATGAAGCCAGATCTTATTGGAATATTCATAATTGTAACTTGTATTTTAGCGACTGTACGAAACTGATTAACATGGGCGTATATAGAATTTTGCACAATCTCCTGTACAGTTTTGGAAGTCGTAAGAAGGTGTTTTAAAAAATATTACAGCAACCATGTGCGAATATGAGTTATAAATAACATAATATTATATATTCATAAAATTATTGATAAATCAAAAAAAAAAAATTTCAAAAATTCTCTGTAGATAAATCATAATCACTAATATACTCGTAGCTCACAGAATAACTTCAAAGACTTAAGGTTCTTTTATGGTAACCACTAAATAGAAAAGTGATCCCATAAACTGTTATTGTAACTTAGAACAAGTAAGAATCGAATCCAAAAAGAAGAAAATAAATCTATTTGCAAGCATCTCTACGACAAGGAAATTTAAGAATACAATGGCACTGCTGAATACTCCAAGTAGCCTATCTAATTAAACCCATATGTTTACTTTCCCATATAAAACTTTTACTACAAACATATTTAGGTAATTACAGATCAACTAATAATAAAATGAAGCTATCAAAACTTTGAAGTACAGAAACTTCTGCCCAAAATTACATTTAATATTTCTTTTTTTGACAAATATGTACTTGAAAAGAATAATTATATTCAACATCATCTGTACATATAAATAGTTAAATTATGACATTTATCCACGTGAATTTTCTCTTCTTACTTGCTTTTCTATTACAAGCAATTAGGAAAAACAAATTCGTTAATAGTATAAGTTTAAAGTGACACATCCTAAGACATGATTTAAGTATGTATATAACTATAGACCAGGCGGCTCTACTATTCTCACTTACATCTTTTGCTCAGTCATATTACTAAAACTTTTGGTCCAGTCTACAAAAATGTAGAGAAGTGACTCTACATTTTGTAATATAGACTACTACATCAGAAACTATTGTCTAATATAACTTAATTGTAGGGTACCAGAAAAAAACAATAAAACCCTTCGGCAATAAAACTGCTCTACCTGAAAACGAACAAGACTTCCAAACGTCACAATTTTAAACCGTTAACTCTACAACTATTTAAATGAGACAATATTGTTTCATATAAATGTCATATACATAAATGTCATACAAATGTTTGTCCTGCGTCTGGGTGTTTCTATGTATTATAAGTATGTATTTACAAAAGAAAAGTAGTTTATGTATTCTATCCGTATTCTGGTACCCATAACACAAGCATAATAAGCTTAGCTTGGGACCAGAGTACGTTGTGTGAAATGTCTGTCTGTGAATATAATGTCATGGTTTCAGCAAGATTACTAGATAGAAATCGAACTCCAAATATTTTGTGCTTGAGATATTGACTAGTGATTACAAACTAAACCATGAGATAAATCATTGAGGCGATGTCGATGCGATGTTATATTTCAATTTACTTTTAATATAATAAGTAATGTATTAATTTATTTATGACATACGTAATTAAAGTTTTTTTAAGTCAAAGTCAATGATACAACGTCTCTAAATCAACGTATAATATTTTTCTTTTCAACGTCATAATATTTTCCTACACATTAATCGCTACCTGGTAATAATTATTTATAAATAAATAAATAAATTATCCTATCACTACGGCAATAAAGCTCAAAAGTAATATGTAATAAGTAATATGCTTTGTATACATTTTTATTTTCTAATAATATTTTTCAGAAAACATAGATTTTCCAAGTTTCCCTGCTGGTTAACGCAAGACGACTTATATTTTAACCTTAATATTGAATGTCTTTAAGTTATCCACACCTGGTTCCTCGTTATCATCAGCTGTTACATTGTGGCGAAAGAAGAACTCCTCGCTGAGAGCGCAAGTAACGCCAGCCGCTGCCATCGAAACCCTGGCACAAGCCACCACGATCAAAATCACTACTAAACACCTCATGTTCACAACTTACACAAATATTATTACAAAGTTAACTTCAAATAACTGCTTTAGTTTTTTTTAAATACACTCGCGAGCGCGCGTTCGACGTAGTGACCGGCGAGCTAGATACGTGCTCCCACATCGGTGCACCTTCCCGGACTGACTGACTCTACCCATGTGCCAACCTAACCACAGCGAACACAACTTTTCAAATTAAGATCTTAAAAAAATATATACCGAAACTGGTATTAATTTACCGAAACGTACAATTATCATGCTGACGTAATGGCGTGTAAAATTTGTAAAAACATGCTAATCCGAGAATATAGCCTGGAGCGTTGCGAATTGTTAAGCTACACGACGTATAAGAAATCCATTCGTGTTTGATGCTCGTTTAATATTTCAATGGCTATAACACATGGTTAAATTTGTCAAAAAAAGTGTTTGTTATTTTATGATGGTTCATGAGCGGAGGTTGGTGTTGTGTACTAAGGTTGTTGTGTCGCGATAGAGGACAGACAGAAGCTATGCGGCGGGGTGCGCGCGCACTGATATCGAGCGAATTCTCCACTACTCGCTCGCTAGTCCAGTATAAGACGAATGTGTCGCGATGAGATAGTACAATGTTAAATAACATACATGTTTACTAGGACGACAGTCAGCCGTGTAACTGATCCACTCTATATACAAAAGTTTAAACAATAAACTCCAGAAATTATAAAACAACTACAACTACTGTATAATCTTTAGCAATACTTAATAGTAGCAAGTCAAAGCCAACGATTAACGATAACAATTCCATGGATATCATTTTGAAATCTAAAATAAAATGATTAAAAAGAATGAGAGCAAAAATTTCAACATAGTCTAATGATGTCTTTTTTATGCAAGAGATTAAAAAAAATCGTTTTGTGATGATCCGATTGGAGACACTATATTAAACCATTCATCACACATTCATTATAATTTTGGAAAAGAAGAAAACGGAAATATCCTATTATTCTGTACACTATACTATAACGTAAATATCCTATTACATATAAGATAAATCTGTGAAACCGGAACAAAAACTAGTTATATATAAAAATAGAAAACCCAATTCTAAATCGTATTTTACCCAAAAATCATTTTACAAGATCCGGGCACACAGAACTTTCCTCGACCCGACCCTTTTCGAAAGTAATTGAATTATTTGACTGTAGTACACACATTGTATGGAATCCTAACTAATATTACAAATGCGAATGTGAATTTGTTTGTTACGTTTTCACATTTGCGTATTCGGGGGTGTTAGAAACTCCAGATTAAACTACTTGAAACTTGACCTAATGAAATCGGGTTTAAAGTAGTCATAAATATTAACATGTGTAATGTTACTATCAGAGTACGATCTCATTCTCACATTTACATTTATTTTAAATACACTATTTTAAAGACTTGATGTCCATGTGGTGATGGATTAAGAATACAAGTGTCACCACCCCATTTCCTTCTCATATATTGTAAAATTCAGATTAGGGATTCACGGATAACATCCCCTACGAGAGACGGAAAGCTCGAAAGTAAACCCAGTGTCAACCCACCAGCAGTGGTATTCAGTAAGAAAAAGTTTAGTGAAGTGAATTTTCGATGAATCTTGATCACGTGACAGCGCTTCTCCAATAAAAACAGAGGAGCGCTGTCACGTGATCAAGATTCACCGAAAATTCACTTCACTTTTCCTTTTCATTTTTTCCACCATAATTTGATTTGTTAAGTAAAGCATAGCATGTCAATTGCAAAATCAATAAAGTACTTTAATTTTGAGAAACTCCAAGTGAATACAAAGCGTGAACATTTTTACTTGTTAAACAATGTCGGTGGGTCGAAATGACCCTTTTTGATGATGAATGCTGTTCAAATGCCATATTTTTAATTTATTACCGATAGATAATCCAGGTAGAGTGTTCATTGAGTTCTTTGGTTGCGTCCGCCCGCCGAGTCACTATTGTTAACATGGCCTCTACAACATATATTTGAGTCATAAACTTACAACGCGCTCTATCCTATAAAATTAATTAATATTCACTTATATATTTACGGTACAGTAGTGGATTAATAAATGGAATGAAAATGAAAAAAAATCAACTCCTTATTTTCTCCCCGCGTTGCTGTAAAAAACACACTCTCTCTCTCACTCTCTCTCTCCAGCCCATTGACGTCCATTGACGTTCCACTTATGGGCACAGGCCTCCTCCACTTGCGAAAGATTATACAATCGCGCTGACCGGGCATGTTGGCACAAGGTTAATTTTCGAGATTTCCGTCTCTCACGGAAAATGTGAGTGAGGCTGGGGAAGATATAACATCTATAAGAAAAGAAAAACTCGAAACTATAACCTACGCCAACACGTGTAGTCAGTGTGACTGTGATCAGATTCACTTCCGAAGTGGAGAAGGTACCCAATAGAGGGACAGTCAACACTAAAACAAGACTTTATTTTACAGAAGAATCAATCAAATCTATCTCCCGTAAAACATATTCTTCTAGAAGAATATATTTTACGGGAACTCCCTCAAACATTTGTAAGTAAAATCTATCATGCTTATACCCACCACTTTTCTAACTGTGTGCTATTGCTAAACACAACAATGGATGTAAGTTTCTGAATAAACACTTACAAATTAAAAATATATCCATCCTCCTGTCTTTTAAAGTTTGGACCAAATCCTTATTTATTTGTGTTCCCAAACTGCACTGTGCGCGTACACCGGCATCCATGTTACTAGTAATAAAAGGGACGTCTCATTTATTATTGACAAATATTTCGCGCTGAAAAAAATATACCTTTGTTAGTGTCGGAAGGCGCCACATTCTAAATTTTATTGTATGAGGCACAATATATGAGGCACTTTAGCGGGTTTACATTTTTTATACAAATAATAAAGAACAGGAAATTATATCAATTCTTGGAGCGAGTTTATGACGATAGATGTATGCCGGAGGTAGTATGTGAGTGCGTTTATGTCTTTTGTAGGTGATTGCGCCCGCGCTTTTTTGATAACTTTCGGCAATCTGTCTTAGTGAATAATGGAATCATAATCATAAATAATTTGGTGGTTTAATAAGGTAAAAAACTTAAGTATTAGCATGTACTTATTGTTTTATATCTAACTCTGTTTTGGCTCCACCTAAAAACTACTAGGTATAAAATCGCAGCAGGTGAAAGATGTTACCTTGAATATTTTAAAATTATAATAGAGAATATGCCAAATAATGAAATATAAACAAAAAAAAATGACGAAAAGGACATTATTGTAATTTCAATGGCTTTATACGCATTGCGTGAGGCGTGTCTCAACTTGTCTATACAAGGCAAAACGATTATCATGGCACGGCCAACTAAACTGACTCACGTTCCTTACAAAAACTTTTTCCATATAAAAATAACCGTAACAATGGGTGGTGATAGCGTGAAAAATCTCCATATATATAAAAACCAAAACAAGCTTCGGATCACCTCGGTAGAATTTTGACACGCTCCTTAATACGTGTAGATAGTTCATTATGTATAACATCTAAGTAGGAACGCAAACTAATTTTTTTCGGTCTTATTCATAATGACTTATCGCAGGTTTAAAAGTTCGCTAAAATCGGTTCTCGAAAATTTACAAAAATTGTTCTGCATATATAGTCTTTTTACGCTAAAACGTTCATTATCTCTCCGATAAAATCTCCGTTTAAACCTCCGATAAGTCATTATAAATAAGACCACAAATTCTAATGATTTCATTCGCGTTTATAGTTTGTGCCCGATCCTTGGTTTTTAACGCGATAATTTGTAGCCTTGTAGTAATAATCTATAATCTATTCAGTTGTAAAGTAATATTCAAATCCATTCTGTATGAAAATGTCATGCGTAATAATTGGTTATTTTAAAAAAGAAGTTGAACCGACTTCATGTGCCTTTGAAATTTGACGGTTTTCCTGGATTTCTCAGGAGATATCAGATCCTGATCTAGTGCAAATGGGACGACATGGGAACCACCAGCTTTCAAATAAAAAATATTCATTAAAATCGGATCGCCCAGTTAATATTTATGAGGTGTCAAACACAAAAAAAACATACCGACGAATTGAGAAACTCCTCCTTTTTGAAGTCGGTTTGAAAAAACAATGGATGATTATCCATACATTCTTACAAGCTTTCACGCTTATATTAGTAATGCATAAAATTGCAAAATAAATTATATAGAAACTTTGTGTGTAAAGTTATGAACACAGCAGTAAATATAAGAGCTCTATGGTTTTGCAGGATATTACTTAGTAGTAAAATTGCAATGTCATCGTTTACCTACCACACAGCGATAGCACAATGCTAATGAACGACTCGAAATGTTACCTGACTCGTTGATTCGACACCACATCTCGCTTACTCGGCAATTTTAGTGCTATCAATCATTCATACTGAGCCATGATTTTTGACAAGTAAAGGAATTTTAATAGAATTCAATAAAACGCAAGCGAACCGCATTTTCTATTGATCAATAGTTTTAATGAATGAATCATTTCACTATACATTTTTTGTAACATAACACTGTTTATTAGAAAATCTATTATAGAGTAACGATTTTAATTAATAATAAATATGCACAACGAAATATCCAAATAATCAAAATACACCATAGCTGTTTTTATTTTTATTAATTAAGTTTAGTATTCACGTAGAATTGTTACCAATGCAATATAATATTTTTAAAACAAGTTATATAGTTAAGTGCAATTTATTTATGTAAAGTCGGGGTGATTGTACTCATCAAAGCGCGAACATTTTGTTATATCTATGTTATACACATAGAAAATTAACAATTTCTCGGCTTTTAAATTTGATTGTTGTTTTTGTTATGTAATTGCAACTTTACTATATGAACATTAAAATTCGTCTGCACTTAATTGTTTATGTCTATAGTAGGTATATCTTTCATTTTTCACGAATAGCGAATATTAGTTTTATATACTCGAGATTTTTTCGATTAGATATCTATACCGATATTATAAAGCTACAGAGTTTGTTTGTTAGAGCTAATCTCAGGAACCACTGGTCTGATTTGGCATGACCCAAACGTATTTAGATACAGGAAAAAATCCAAAAACTTGTACATATTTTGTAATCGCATCACACGAAAAAATTGTTTATTTACCAACTTACGAAGTAGCTGAAATGTAGGCCATTCCCTATATTTCAACTACAAAATTAAGTTGATATAATGGTTTAAGCTTTATTGTTTTATTTCTCTGCAGTTAATTGTGTTTTTCGGTTTAGCAGATACGGAACACTAAGCGCGCAAGTTTATCTCGCTCTTGACAAGTTTTTGTTTTACTGTTAATTATAAGTGCTGTAAGGTTCAAGATATTATACTGTTCTCTACTAAACAAGTGAGATACAATGCCTACACATGCTAAATTCCCACAGCGGACATTATCACTCTATCATGTCTGTTCAATTTATGGGAGTAATATGTCAACCCTTGTGTTGGTGTGCCGACTCTCACGTCTCCAATAATGTGTTACATTATTATTTAAATATAATAATGAGTGATTTAAGAAATTTTGGGAATATAACGAAACTACGTCTCTAAGATTATGTATGTCCATTACTTTTTTAAATTACTTATTAAGATTTTTAATATGGTTATGTTTTAAATCAACACGATATTCAGTCTCTTTTTAATAGTAAGCGTTTTTAAAACAAGACTTCTTTTTGAAATACTACTTTTACTGACTGAGCTTTAAGGTGTCTATATCCGTTAAAATCAGTTTAATTAAAATTTTTTTTTATTATAATTATGTATTAGAGTTATTGTTGCTTATCCCGGCGAAGTACCGGGCAAAAGGCAATTAGAAAACAAACTCTTGAAAGGAACTGTTATTTTTAAATTTGAGATTTTAAATACAAGCAGGCAGGAGGCAGGTGCCTACTGGACTGGCTACATAGCGGTGGTCAGACTCGGCACAGCGGACATTCCTGTCATTTGAATCACACTGCTTTAGGATTAATAGATAAAGATTTTATCTGTTCTAAGATAATTACATACGTAGATATATTCCGATGGATTATGGTAGGTGCCCTTTCGTGAACATATAAAAAAGAAACTTAATTTCTTAGCGTCACTATTTTGTATCTAGTTATGATGTAGATATTAATAACATTAATAAACTCTTTATATCGTGTGCCAATTTTAATTTATATATTGAATAATAGTGTAAATAAAAAACCGTAAATTAACTAGTATTTCGTTACGGTAGTCGTATCGAAATGTCTCAAGCCCCTCGTACACGTAGAGTTCATTAGAACGAGAGTTGTGGAGCTTGTCTACGTAACCTGTAGTGATACTTCAGCTAGGGTAGTCTCGCTAATATATACACGTCGTAGATTGCGCTATGAGAGTCGTTTTCCCTTATTTTAATCTATTGTGGACGACGCCTATTAAACAAGCAAATGTACCTAAGGTTGCAAATAGAATAGGGTAAAAATCATGTACAAAAACCCACAACACAATCAGAGCAGCATAGTAAAATGTCAAAAATCACTTCAATCTTATAAATAAACCCCAACAGAGGTTCGTACCTTGCTGTTGAAGATATGAAGAAACCGCGTTATACCTCTTGTTAATTATTTTGTAACAACTCTGTAATGAAACCCACAAAGTAATTTGAATTTTGTGAATACGAGGTTTAAGTTCGTTAATAAATAATAATTGAGTATACAGATTTGTTTGTGTTGCGATCTCGGCCAGGTGTTCACCAGGTCTATACATAATTAGTTTACAAAAGTTGATGAATTTCCCAAGAACCCAAGTTGCGTCGCTCCTGCGCCACGACCCGGGGAAACTTTCACTGTTGTTTTACCACAAAATCAATCAACATTTCATTAATTAGCTTCTTTCAACATACCTGTACAATTTATATTCATTTAGTTTACAAGGTTTTTAATAGAAAAATTGCCTTGTAATTCTCGTTTCGTTGTGTTCTAGTTTTATATAAACACCTTTCTCTGAACGTCAATTATGCTACAATAATCAATTACCTTTATATCTGCCATAAAATTAACATTTGTGTGAATCAATTAAATAATAATAAAAATTACCTTTGATATAGATACGCAACTAAAAAAAAAAAAAAAATTAAAATTATTCTTAATGAAAATCGCTGATTATTTAAATGTAATCGGTCTTTGATAAATGTGTAAAATTTCAGATTAATCTGACTAATGTAGGAAAAAGAGAAAAACGCTTTAAAATTTTCCGTTACAGCTATTGATTTAGCGAATAAAGCTAAAAGATCCTAATCTAAGAGAAGCCTCAGATCAAATATAAAAACTCTTATTTCATCTGTGTTTAAAAATAAAAATCGGTTTAACAAACTAATGCTTGGTGTTTTCACCTGCTTGTAAATGCTACTTTCATGGGCGCAGGCAAAGCACGTTTACAGTCCCATAAAGAGTTGTTAACCGACAAAATGCAGACACAACAAAGCACACAGGATCGCTGTAATATATTATTCAGTATGAACAATAGAACCATAACTCGAAGCCAGACATATATCTTACAAACAATCACTTACATTACAATTTACAATGGTACGAGTTAATTGAAATGAACTTACCATATCCTCTAACTGTATCTTATGTAGGTACGTAAATTGTTTATTTACACAACGTATGATTGGTGAAGTTTTACGGCTTCTATTCATGCATACCGTCACGCCTTTTGTCTCTTTGGGTAGGTAGGGACTATATGGCACCCTTATACTTCTTAAGGTGCCATTCGGTTGATTGCGACACGCAACTTCGACCAACAAAATGAGTGAGTTTTGTAATATTAGGTTAGCCCTATAAACTTGTTATATGATTATACTTGTTTAATGGGTTACCAACTTATCAAATATATAGATACTAGCTGTTGTTGATTTTCCACGTTTTGGCAAGCTTTTTCACCGATCCTTCGCTCCTATTCATACTATCCAACACTGAGAAAAATTTCCAAATCAGACCCGCGTTTCCTGAGATTAGCGCGTTCAAACAAACAAACTCCTCAGCTTTTTATTATTAGTCGTACTTACGTGTATAAAATGTTTAAGTCATTTTTAACAAACCATTCAGTTTACGTAAAATATGCCAAATATAATTATGTTTAATCTAAATATTCCTCGGCACACTTGGTGTAAGTGAAACTTTTCTGTGAACCATTAATCATTGCCAAAACTTGGAGCTAGCACCCGCGCAAGATAATGACTACGTATTATACTCTGCGTAGCTGTTATTTATACTTTTCCTTTTAAAGCTTATTTTATTTATTTAATCTTTATATACAGACATGTATACAGGCGGACTTAACGCCTTAGGCATTCCCTTCAAAGGAGGTGCAGAAACAAATTAGTGGAAGGTGTATAAATAGTTAAATAATGGAACTTACATACTAATATACCAACAGTACACATACATAAAATACGCTTTCAATAATATAAAATACACTTATATATACATACATTCATAAATAAATAACTAACTATTGTTACTTATTTTCACTTTTTACTTGGCGGTTTTTTACATTTGATTTGTGAAAACAGATAAAACTAACTAAAAGCGAATGTAAAATTGAATTGGAATTAAAAAAAAGTGCAAAAAATCCTACTAATATTATAAATATGAAAGTTTGTGAGTATGGATGTTTGTTACCACTCTTTCACGCAAAAACTAAGTACTGAATGGATTTTAATGAAACTTAACAATAATATAATTTAATACATCAGAGTAACTTATGGGCATACTTTATCCCAAAAGAATGCTATGTTACCGTGGGATATTAAAAACGTTTTTTTTATATATTTTACTGCGAGTAACACCGCGCATCACAGCTAGTATTAATTATATCACAGATAATTATTAATCTATACTATAATATTATAAACCTGAAGAGTTTGTTTGAACACGCTTATCTCAGTAAGTATGTACTGGTTCAAATTGAACATTTCTTTTTGTGTTGGATACTCCATTTATCGAGGAAGGCTATAGGCTATATAACATCACGCTACGACCAATAAGAGCGTAGCATTAGTGAAAAATGTTGCAAAAACGGGGAAAATTTTCTAAATTTCACGCGTACGGAGTCGCGGGTAACGGCTAGTTAGTAATATAACTATTGTCCTTCGCGAGTCTCTCGACTTATAAAAAAGTTACTTAGTTAAAGGCAGTCGACAGAATTTTACTTCAAGATTTCGGTGTCTCGTAGTCCTGTCCTTGTCGTAGTAATTTCCTTTCATTATCCCTTGCAATTTTTCATGTGTAACAAATCAGGGTGACAAGCACAGACGTAATTGTCTGCGCGGTAAAACCATGGTAAAACGGATCAAGAATATGTTTGATCGAATAAAATATAAAACAGGTTTTATACAAAAATAGAGCGCTTATTGGATCATTTTGATGTCTATCTGTCTAAATAAAACTACTTTTTACGGTTTTAGACGCGTATATTTGTTTTAAATTTTGGCCCGACGTTTCGGAGACTTTGCAGTCACCATGGTCACGTCTGTCTATCTGTCTTAATATTAATATTTATTTATTTAATTGTGATCCTATGGCAATTATTAAAATAACTGTCGTTTGAAACGGATGCTATTGTAGATTTGGATTGAATAGTAAATACACAAATAACAGTACAATAAAACTAACAAAAATATTGAAAATTACATTTATTTCAACAGAATTCTCGTTTATTAAAATACATACTAGATTATAAAAAAGTACAGTCAGGCACACTGGGATCACTTACAATAAAATTAGGGCTGCCTCCTTGAATCCTACCGGGGTTCCCCGGATTTAAGCCCGGTTTCCACTGCGAAAGGGTAATGTGCGGAAAATGGTTAGGCGGAACGGACTCCTTTTTAATTAAATAGGTTTGAGTTTCCACCAACGAAGAGTTGGTGCTCCCTAGAACTGAGCGAGCTCATTTCTACTCTTTCTACACGCTCGGCTCTTTCCGTCCGACTATTTGTTGGTGGAAATACAAGTATGCAGTTTGCGTTTGCGAGTTTAACGAAGTCATTAATGGGTCCGTTCCGCTCGCGGTGGAAACCGGGCTTTATTCTAGTTAAAAGGGCTAAATGGCGTTTACAGGTTTTATAAAGTGTTTGACATAAAAATTACACTACTGTTGTAAGGGAAAGAATTTTTTTTTTTATAAACTGTCATTTTTTTAATTCCTGAAAAAAATCATTATTCGCTTAAATGTCTGGGATTTTTATGATGGCAGCTCTACTTACAATAATAAAACACAAACAAATAGTTAAAATTACATAAATGTTATTTTAGTCCGCACTTGATTAACTTGCCATACGTTGAGATTCTCGTATTCTTCAATGCAAGCGTCCACCTGTACAAGAAAAAACAAAATACGAGATAAGCTAAGCTACATATAATTGGGTATTTTAAAAAAAATGTTGAACTGACTTCATGAAACCACCTCGGTAGTCCACTCTATGATTATATTATTTAGATACATAATATTATGTGAAAACAACGTGTGCCTTTGAAATTTGAGGGATTTCCTTGATTTTTTAGGAGATAACGATCAGATCCTGACCTGGTGCCAATAAGACCACACGGGAAATAGTAGCTTTCAAATAAAAAGAGATTTATTAAAATCGTTTCACCCAATTAAAAGTTGGTAACAAACATTAAAAAAAAAACATACAGACGAATTGAGAACCGTTCACAAGACACAGCCTATTGATAGATAAATGGATGAATAGTTTGGTTCTTCGTGTGGTGACGGATTAAGAACACAAGTGTCATCACCCCATCTCCTCCCAAGGGTGCTGTAAAAGTCAGCTAAGAGATATTGCACACAGATAAAATCCTCTGTGAGAGACGGAAAACTCGTAAATAAACCCTGTCCCAACACGCCTGGTCAGCGCGGCACAGTAGACCATAATCTCTCCGAAAGTGGAGGAGGCCCGTGCCCAACAGTGGAACGTAAATGGGCTGGAGAGGAGAGGAGGAGTTTGGTTCAGTTCCATTTTACCTTTTCGTAAGGAACCCTAAAAAGTTATTTAAGTGTATAATGTACTCACCTGATCAGGTTTGAAACCTTTGTCGACACACCTCTCTATAACATCAGCTATCTTCACAGTTTGACTGGAGCCCGCCAGGTCGCGGACTATTGCGAATATTCTATCCGTTGAACTTATACCCCTACAATAGTAATTATAATGTAATACACTAATAATTAAGTATTTTTAAAAAAAGTTCTACCGATTTCATGTGCCTTTAAAATTTCAGGGTTTTCCTCGATTTCTCAGGAGATAACCACCAGATTCTAACCTGGTGCCAATAGGACAACACGGGCACCATCAGCTTCCAAATAAAAAAAAAATTTATGACGTAACAAACATAAATAAAATTGGTCAAGTGCGAGTCGGACTCGCGCACGAAGGGTTCCGTACCATTATCTATGCAACATAAGGCACGTTATTAGTATCGAGCAAGAAACGGTAAAAAAATCATGTTTGTTGTATGGGAGCCCCCCTTAAATATTTATTTTATTTTTAGTATTTATTGTTATAGCGGCAATAGAAATACATCATCTGTGAAAATTTCAACTGTCTAGCTATCACCGTTCTTGAGATACAGCCTGGTGACAGACGGACGGACGGACGGACGGACAGCGAAGTCTCAGTAATAGGGTCCCGTTTTTACCCTTTGGGTACGGAACCCTAAAAACAACATACAAACGAATTGAGACCCTACTTTTTTTTATGAAGTCGGTTAAAAACCCAAACATATTGAAATTCATTTTTAAAATCAAGTACATAGAACCGTTCAAAGTGCAGAGTATTTACATATTAACTGTATAATTCTATTGTAGAACCCCCAATCGAATTGGAAAAGCTAAAAGATAATGTTGGCTACAAGCTACAAGGGTTGGCCGAAATTATTTACGAGTTATATTATACTCGACTACCCTCAAGTTTTAAATGCATAATTATATCTATAATCAATTAATTACCTCTGTACATTCTCATCCACAGGCGACAGAGACTGTTTTGACATTTCAATAAGCCGAATAGCTTCCGATACATCCTCTTTCTCAACTATATCGGACAATCTGTAACAATATAATAATTAATCTCAATATCTTCTTTCGAATATATTAAAATTATTTATCAACTGGTAAGGTATATTGCTCATGGGGTTCACAATACGAAAGAAATCAAAAGGTAAAGAAAGTACAAAGAAACAATGGATGGATTGTGTAAAAGATACGAAAGAAAGAGCTATATACAGATATGATGTCTGACAGAAAAGCGTGAAGCATGTTGCGCCGACTCCAAATACAGGGAAATGATGACTCATAAATCCCTGTTCTATAGCAAAATATATATAAATTGAATAGAAAGTAAGTTTACTATGTAGGTATCTATCAAATAAGTAAATATAACAACAAAATAAAAACTAACGCCAAAACTGACATGAGTCACCAGCGCGAACAGCGAAACGCCGTGTGTATTATCTTTTAGTTACGCTATTTTTGTTACTGAATTTAAATTTCGAATTTTGTGCGTTTAGTCTCCACGCTCAAGGCCCGCGATAGAAGCTATGCAATAGCTTAATAATATAATATAACCTGAGTCGTGCGAGTGCTGTAGATAGACGCAGTATAGCGAGCAAGTTACGCGCTGACGTGAACGTGACGTCACGAGCGTTACGAGCCTCACGACGTAGCTCCACGTATGACGCTGAAACAATATGTTATTATTACTAGTAGATATTACATATAAACAAAATAAATAGCAAATAGCACTATCGGAGACTGTAGCTGCTGATTAATGAAAAAAAAAATCAGGATCGGATTTCTTTCATAGATTATATACATATTACAAAGTTTATATCTACTTATTTTTGGAAATAAAAAAATATTATATTATTATAAAAGAAAGTCGTTATTTTTGTATATTTTTCCCTATATGGGCTTTTATCTTCAAAACCCCGCAACGGCTTTTGATGCGGTTTCTTTTAATACATAAAGTGGTTCAAAAGGATAACTTTGTTGAATAATTTGTTAAGATTTGTTGTATATTGAGAGAGGATAGGCTCAATAACTATTACCGCGAGTGAAACCACGAGCATTAGCTAGTTATTATATAATAGACGACGACATTATCACGTTTATTTGATTTAAAGTATCTCAATCTAGATTCATGCTATCTAAACATGTAGTCCAGTCTGAAGTAATTAGGGAGCAGTGCTACTTGATATCTCTAGCATCTTAGATACACCTGTGATGAGGAAGTATGTTTGGATCGTAGCAGTTGGCGCTCTATAGTCTCTGCCTACCCCATGGAAAAAAGGCGTGATGTTATGATGATGATGATGGAGCTATCTGTTATTTACGGCGCTCAGACCACAAACTTCATCGACGTCTTTCAGAACTACACTTCCTTTCGGAGATTGCTCGTGTGACGACATCCTACAAATAATTGAAGTAAACTAATTAATAACACTTATAATAATATAATGTTTACTAACAGACGATATAGTCAGCAAGTTGCGTGGGTACTACAGGCTGCTTACGCTTGGTGAGAGCCACGTAGCGACGCACGAGGCGCATGGGCAGCGCACGGACCTCGCTGGGTGGCTGGCTGCAGTGTTTGTGCACGTACGCTATGTGCTTGGCTAACTCCAAGTCTTTCTCACTGAATATTATACAAACATTACATAATAAAATAGTTAAATACATAACTTAGTTCAAACACTAAAAAAACACGCTTAAAAATCCTTAATTCTTTTTCTAATTATTATTTTGCCATTGGTTCTTGTTAAGACGGCACGATACCAAATTATGCTCCACACAAAAGTATGGGTATCGTACTTCCGTTTTTTCTTCGCGAAAGTTAAACCGATTTTAATAGTTTTTGCGTTATATTATAGATAAAGAGTATATCTATGCTTCTATAACTTTCTTTTTTTCAAAACATAATAACTAAAAGAAATATGACGATCCGAAAAACCCACTTTTTCGGTTTTCTTTAGATAAAGTTGCAGCGTCTATCACACAAATTTGGTAAAGTTTTACCACAAAAGAAAGTGATAGAAGCAAAGATATACTCTTTATCTATAATATAACGCAAAAACTATTAAAATCGGTTTAACTATCGCAAAAAAAAACGGAAGTACGAAACGTCTTTTTTCAAAGAATTTGTAGGTAAAATCCGCTTCATCTATATTTGTCCCTTTCAGCGCGGCGCTCGGAAATAGGGATAGCAATACCTAAGGAAAATACCTAAATGAGGAGTACAGTACCCTCTTAAGTGTGGAAAATTTCAGGTCAATGCAACTACTGCAAGTGGGAGAAAATCGCTTTCAAAAAGTCCATTACATAGAATAATACATTGATAGATAGGTACGTACCAAGTTAATAATAATTTATTCTACTTTAACGGAATTATGTTTATGTATTCAATTAAAAATACAATACATACCTAATGTTTCTACTGTATAAATTAATTTGGACTTTTTATTATGTGAACAACAATTACCGATTAGGTTTATCCTGTATAAGCCATAGCAGATCAAATCTCGATAATAATGCTGCAGGCAACTGAATGTTCTGTTCAATGGTACGCTTAGGGTTGTACCGTCCGTATGCAGGATTGGCCGCCGCTAAGATAGATACGCGGGCGTTTAGGCATGTCATTATGCCCGCCTGAAAGAAATAAAAATATCGATTAACCAAAACTACCCCCCCATCGCTCCCCCTTTATATTTGATCTATAGGTATCATAGATCAATTATAAATAAGAGGGTGGTTTTTGTTTTCAAATATAATATTAAAGAACACCTTGAAAATCCTACTCATCCAATTCTACAAATATTATACGCAAATTAACCGCGATAGTTTGTCCCGACAAATAATAGAGAGTTACAAAAATTTCACGCAAAATCTACTGAATAACACATAGGTTGTATATCATCGCGCTAAAAACGCGGTAACCAAAAACGCGGCCATACAATATGACAATAAATACTAAATTATGTTATTATCGTATTTATTGATTCATACCTTAGCAATGCTGATAGTTTGTTGTTCCATGACCTCATGTATGGCAGTGCGATCGTTTTCAGCCATTTTATCAAACTCGTCGATACAGCACACGCCTTGATCAGCCAGTACTAGTGCACCACCTTCTAACATCATCTCGCCGGTGAATGGATCCTAACAAATCGTATTTATTATAATGAGTAGATAGGGAGTTTATACTTTAATAGAAAATGTACGAGTTGGACGCGCACGTGACGGGTTCTGTACTGATATTATCTTATTATACGTATATTCGTCATACCAACGGCAAATAATGACACCTCAAGTAACGAGATGAGGGCAGGATAATAATGATGAATGAATGAATGAATGAATATGCTTTATTGTACACCACAAGGATTTACAAACATTAAACTTAAAACTATACATCAAGCATTGTAGGTACAATGGGCGGTCTTATCGCTAAAAGTGATGTGTCTTCCAGACAACCTTTGGATGGACTGGCAGTAAACATTTTGGCGGTTGATGGCGTACTTAAACTATTTATTAAATTTGTGATAAACAGATACTAAAATACGAACAAATAAACCTACATACACATACAATACATATACAATACATACACAATACATACACAATACATACACAATACATACACAATACACATACATACAGTAACTACATAAATAAACTCATAAATATAAGACAAAAGTGATAAGATATAAGTACATAACAATATGAATGCGCAATGTACGGAATCATAAGAGTATAAAGAAGGCTAAAGCTGTAGATAGTGTTATTTCACCTTAGATCTAAAACTGGCTATACTTTTAGTGTCTTATGTCCAGAGGCAACACATGATTTTTTTTTTTTTTTTTTAATCTTTTTTTTTTGGAACTTTTACCCTTTGGGTATGATAGTCCCATCGTACCCTAATCTTTGTTTGCAGAATATATACAAAAAAAAATCACAACATGAAAATTCTGTATACCATGATAGCCCCTACACTCTCAGGTTCACTGAGAATGGCCTGATACAGTCCCATATTATATCTATTGAGTTGTAATTTAGAAAATAATTCCTCTCTTTTATCTTCGTACTTTACACATTCCCACAACAAATGTTGGACATCATCAATCACGTTACATTGGTCGCAATTAGGCGAATCAGTCAGGCAACACATGATGGTGAGTATTTGTTGTTGTAGCATCAACTGATATACATAAACTGTGAAATTTTCAGTCTATCTATTACAGATCCAGCAATACAACTGTTGACAAAGATGCAGACGGACAGGGAAGATTTACCTTCTTACATGAAAACAAAATCACATTAAAGTAATAAATAAATATACGTGGACATTTCACACAACGTCCTCTGGTCCCAAACTAAGCTTATATGCTTGTGTTATGTGTACCAGAATACAGATAGAATACATATACTACTTTTTTTTTGTAAATACATCCTTATAATACATAGAAACACCCAGACGCGGAACTGATATTTGTATGACATTTATAAACATCACACAAATGATTGTCACGAGCGGGAATCGAATTCGCGACCTCTTGAACGGCAGTCTGTTACATAAACCACTCGACCAAGTCGAGGCCCGTCGACAAAAGTCGTACAATGTAAGGTTTAGGTATTTTTCTCCTAATTTGAACATGTTTGTACCATCAACCCCAAGGCCACACCCATAATACTAAAACTTATCTTACATTTGAACAGAACAAAAAGAGAAAAAAAATGAAAAAAAAAGGAAAAAGAGCAAACAAAATCCATGGAGTTTCTTGTCTGTTCTTGTCCATATAGGATTCGCGTTTGGAACAGAACAGACACCTAGCTTCTGACGTTTCAAAAGAGCTTGTAAAACATGCCAGCTTGAAATAAAAATCTCTGACTTTGATTTCTCTGCCACTAACCTTTAGAACAGCTGCAGTAAGCCCAACACCTGAGGAACCTCTGCCAGTGGTGTACTGACTCCTAGGTGCAAGTCTATGTATGTAGCTCAACAATTGTGACTTAGCTACACCAGGATCACCCATTAGACAGATGTTAATGTTGCCACGAATCTTCATTCCATTGGGACGTCTAGTAGAAAACACTATATTAATTTAAATGAAATTAAATCTTGGTGATAGAAATAGCACGTACATGGCAATAGCTAACAGTAATATTAATAATAATAAATAAATAAATAAATATTCATGGACATTTCGCACAACATCCTCTGGTCCCAAGCTAAGCTTATATGCTTGTGTCGTGGGTACCAGAATACGGATAGAATACAAATACTACTTTTTTTTTGTAAATACATACTTATAATACAGAGAAACACCCAGACGCAGTACAAACATTCGTATGACAATTATAAAAATCACACAATTGATTGTCCCGAGCGGGAATCGAACCCGCGACCTCGAGATCGGCAGTCGTTACATAAACCTCAACCACGAGGCTCGTCATATATATTATAACTGTAAGTGTCATATTTATACAAATATTTGCGACTCTGTCAGGGTGTCTTCTATTTCATGTATTTTCATAGGTATTTTTCGTTTTCTATACAGGGTGACTTTGCAAGGTGTTGCCAAATTTTTAGGAGCGACTCTGAATCAGTAATCTCTTAATCTATTTACGTAAAGAAAATTTTTTTTCATTTTAATTATTTCTATCCGCTGTTTAAAAATAGTATACTACATAATATAGTAAGGTAAGACGTATCTAACGACATAAGATTCATATGGATATCTACTATATAAAAATAAGTCGGATTTTCCTTCCTGACGCTATAACTCCAGAACGCACGAACCGATTTCCACGGTTTTGCATTCGTTGGAAAGGTCTCGGGCTCCGTGAGGTTTATAGTACATTTTTTTTTTACTTTTTTTTGGTATGGCAAAACAACGTTTGCCGGGCCAGCTAGTTAATAATAATAAAAGAGAGGGAAGGAATCTTAAGAGATCAATCAAGTAAAAATTGAAAGACAAAAGGGTCAGAATTACAAGGCCGTCGATACGGTAAAGGGCCGAGCCACCTAAGCAGGGCTCTTCCTTTGATTAATTACGAACGATCGAACAAGAAAGGATAAGAACAAAGGGATAAAAAGTCGCAGTAGTAAAGAAAAATTGATCTCAGAAGACTGCCACCTCTTCTAATTAAAGATTGGTATTTATTGAAGCAAGTGGAAGTTTCCTCTTTACGCATTTACGGGTGCGTGGGATACGGGTCAACCAGCGAGGTACTCGTACCTGTAAAGGCCCGTGTCAATAAGTTTGGCAAAAGTCGGCTCCGGGTACTGGTCGTGCCCTAGTCGAGTCCGCCACAAATAGTACGCGTGGATAATTTACTTCATTCATAGAAAAATACGCACGCACGTCACGATAGTTTCGCAAAAGTTAAACTGCAAGTGTAGTAGTGATTATGGTGCGCGAAAATAAGGCTTAAGCTTAAGGGCCTACATCAATATTATCGTATATCATCGCCGACACGTACATATTAACACAGCCAGTAGGCACAGAAAATGAAGAATTAGGGATACTTTTCCTATTTACTCAAAATCTACTAAATATATTTTAATTCTGATTTACGTGTTTCTATATATAATAGTTACTTATGTTTTTAAAGTTATTTCATTAGTTAATATGCGATAATAGACCGACAAATGAAAAAAATAAAAAATTAGAGAGGTTGTTTCGCTAAGATTTTCTATCGAGAAAACTTTTTTCAATCGTGTTTCTGAGTTTATGCGATCCTAGATCATATATTGAAAAAACATATACTTAAAAATTAGAGCTCTAGCCATTCAATCTAAAGAAACAATGAAAACTTCGTACGTAGAAAAATGCACGAAGCTATTTTGGTATCGTCTTAACAACATAAAGTTCGGGCGCCCGCGCAAGCAAGGGGTAGCGGGAAGCGTAGGCCGACAAATGGAGGGGGAGTGTTTATTGAAGGGTCATTTACCGGTGGCGTGTTGATGAAATTGCACCGTATGTGCACTGCATAGGAACTTGTTGGCGCGCTTGTCGTTATGTGGTCTGCATAAGGTCGTTTTTGGCTCTGGTCTCTGATGAATGACAGCGGACGCGGTGTCTCTTTGTAGAGTTACTTTTAAGGACATTTTGAAGAGTTTTTTTTTGAAAAATTTATTTTAGTATTGTTCTATAGCGCTTATTTAAAAAATTTGGCAACACCTTGCAAAGTCACCCTGTATATTACAAGTATGATTTACAAAAAAAATTGATTAAGTATATTAAATTCGTATTTACACAAACAATATTCTGAACTGAAGACCATAGGATGTAGTGGGAACTTTCCTTGAAAGTTAACAAAATAAACCTAAAGTGGAATATTTTACTAAAATATATCTTCACTAAAACTAACTAACAAAGTATAATTAAATTGTTATAATTTCGTGTTATACTAACTTGTCCACACCACCAACAAGTAGCAACAATAATGCTTTTTTAACATCCTCATGTCCATATATCTCTGGTGCTAGACTCTTCGCCATCCTAGAGTATAGATCTTCATCCGCAAGTTCAGCCAGCTCCTCTTCTGTCAAAGCCTCCACTAACTCACTCTCATCAGTTTGGTTCAAGCACGTCACAGCCTGTCAACAAATATTTTATATTGACTAACCTCACTGTGGAGTGGTTACTGCCATTCACGAGGTCGCGGTCTCGATTCCCGCATAGGACAATTACTTTGCATGATATTTATGTTTGTTACGGAAATATTTATACAACTCTGTCTTTTCTATCTATTATAAGTATATACATATTTACATTCTGGTATACAGACAGAAAGCCTCCGTGTGGTGACGGATCAAGAATACAAGTGTCGCCACTCCATCTCCTCCCAAGGGTGCTGTAAAAGTCAGCTAAAGGATATTGGACACAGATAACATCCTCTGTGAGAGACGGAAAACTCGAAAATAAACCCTGTGCCAACAACCCTGGTCAGCGCGGCATAGTAGACCATAATCCCTCCCAAAGTGGATGAGGCCCGTGCCCAGTGGGACTTAAAAAGGCTGGAGAAGAAGATACAGACAGAATTTTGTTGTATGTAAAGTCATTGAAAATTAATAAATAAAAAAAAACAATAAGTTCTAGAGAATTTCACTATTAGCATCATAGTGAAATTCTCTAAAACTTTAAATAAAACTACTTTTTACGGATTTAGACGCGAATATTTGTTTTAAATTTTGGCCCGACGATTCGGAGACTTTGCAGTCGCCATGGTCACGGGTGAGACTCTCACCACTCTCACCACTGGGAAACCACCACAAACGTCGGGCCAAAATTTAAAACAAATATACGCGTCTAAATCCGTAAAAAGTAGTTTTTTTTAAACAGATGAGTCGCGCAAGTGTTAGAAAATATTCTCTAAAACTGTTTATATAAAACAGACACACAGAAGCACAGACACTGAATTAATTGTATAAGGCAGAGGCGAATTTACTCTAGGGCAATAGAGATGCCTTCACTTTTATGTCTTCCCTTTCTCCATTTATTTTAGGGGCGGAGAATTAAACGGGGCTCGCCTTGTCAAATTACTCGGGCACGGGCGCTAATTTTCTAAGCACGACACTGCTATAAGGGTATTTTTTTTCACGATATCCTATAAAATAAAAGAGACTTTATGACAACACTTAAGTGATACTTACATGCGCGTCTAAGTAAGTATCAGATAATAATCCTTGTACAATCTGTCTGAATCCAGCTGATAATAACGGTAGGAAGATACCAGTGACTGCCACATGGTCGCCGGGCTGAGCTCGTCGAGTTGTCTCACCGCGGCAATATACTGACAGCTGACGTGGTATATGACCCACTGGCACTTGGTCAGACTAATTAGACAAGAAATAACATTAAATTCATTAGTGATTTGAAAAAAAATGTGATATGAAATAACTAGTATAAAAACCAACAAGAGTTACACACAGTTTTTTGTCAAATACACTGTCAGGTCGGCGGGGTGCCGAGTTATAGTACGCGTCATGTAAAAAGAACGCTGGCGGTCAGCTGCGCATAGGCGATGTATCGGTCTATTTGGTGGTACGAGGTAGGGCGCGGGGGGGAGGGTGAGCCACGCGCCGCATGTTTGCCGGTGCGGTATTGGTGCGTCAGTTAGAAATACCATCGCGGACAAAAGTTTTAAATTACGACATGGTTTTACATTCATTTATTTAAAATAATTTTTTTTTTTATTAATTTTTTTACATTATTTTTATTTTTACTAAGTATTCATAATTTTTTTAAGTTTCAACATTACTTTTATTTTATTTCTCCTAAACATTCTTTAATACATAATTCAAACATGTTTTTAATTCATTTTATTGATATTTTATCTAATACTAGCTGACCCGGCAAACGTTGTTTTGCCATACTAAAAAAAAAAAGTTTGAAAAATAGATGTTGGCCGATTCTCAGACCTACTGAATATGTATGCAAAATTTGAGAAGAATCGATCAAGCCGTTTCGGAGGAGTACGGTAACTAACACTGTGACACGTGAATTTTATATATTAGATATATAATATATTTTTCTATGTAATAACCAATGATCGGAGTAGGTA